>VDFB02193867.1:440502741-440572238 GCA_007258455.2 Sequoia sempervirens
CAGAAGTGGTAAAGCCAATGGGATCCAATCCCCTGCACAAAATGGGTATTAATGCCACAGACTTAATTGAAAATTCGAGGTGCATTACTTGCAACTAAATATTAAAGGAGAATAGAGAAATAGTAAAAGATCTATTAGAATAACACTTAACAGCCACTAAACTATTTTTATCTCCAAAATCATAATATGATACTCTTTTCACCAGTTCCCCATAGACAACTCTTCATTATTGTAGATTGCTTAAGAATCACAAGTAAATAGAAAATGATCGAAAACCCACAGTAAACATACTCATACAAGAGAAGCACTATATTTAAGAGTTGAGTTGTCAATTGAAAATTTGAACTACACTCTTTGGCAGTAAACCCACACTAAATAGAACTTATGAAGGGAATGGGTACCAATAATCTATGCAAAATGGGTATAATGCCATAGAGTTAATTTGGAATTTGAGCTACATCACTTGGCAATAAATATTATAGACAAATAGCTTGAATTTTTGTCTATATATATGTATTGAAATCCCCATTGAGCTACATGAGTTGGAAATAATTATTATAGACAAATAGCTCAAATTTATGTCTATATATATGTATTGAACTCTCTATTCCAATTTTTAAAAATACATATAGGCAGAAATATATATCAATATATACAGATCAAGACCACTATGGCTTGTTTGAGAATGCAATTGCAATTTATATATGCACATGTATATCTAAATAGTTGTGTATGCTATCTTTATTTGTATTTAGGTACACTTTTATTTAAAAAGAGTTAAAAATAGCATATGTAAGTATTATTTAGTTTCTAAGAAAATTGTTACAATATAGGTATGGCATTAAATGATATTCTTTTTGCCTCATTTATTTGAAGGGCCTTGTAATAAATTATTCTATTGTTCTTGTAAGAATGATTTTTTCCAATTTTTAAAATTCTAAAAATTTTTCCATGGTTATTTTGTTTGGATGGAACATGTTATATGCCTTGTATCAAGATGTTTCATGAAACTCTTTTTTTCTAGTCTATTTCAAGTCCACAATAGAAAATTGTTCTTCATGATATTGCTTTTTTTTAGTTGCCCATATCAAACTGTTCATTACTATAGGTTGCCTCTTCCATGCTCCATATTTTAAAGTTGATTTATAGTCACTTATTATGTTGTTGTGGTTCTTAAGTATTTTCCTAATAGATCTTTTAGAATTTACCTATTTGTCTATATTGTTTAGTGCTAAATAATGTAGCTCAAATTTATAGTTGAGAATCCAAGTCTAAGATAGATTGTTCATCTTCTATCAATCATGAAAAAAGACAAGACCTATACGTAAATGAATGTGAGCAAAGCCTAAGACCATGTTGTCTCTGCACATGGAGGAAACTAGCTCAACCACCACTAATCCTTCTTTCCAATCTGACTTTTTGGCTATAAAATTTAGTACCGAATAAGTGTTATTCCAACACCTCTTATACAATTAGTCTATTTTTCTTCAATATATATATATATATATATGTATCTCTCTATGTTTCCATCCATTGAGTTTTACATATAATTCACATTCTATGTATATATATGTATGCATGTGTGTATATATAAATATACATGTATGTGTGTGTATATATATATATACACATATACATGCACTATTGATGGTGTTTAGCAAGGACAAGTTGTATTGGATTGAGTTTTTGGACCATGGAAGAATTTCAAATAGACAGTCTACAATAGACTAATTTTGTTGAATGTCCAGTGTATCTGTGCAGTAATATAAATGAAACAATTTATAGACATACAATAAAATAGATTAGCACTATCTATTCTAAATAGAAAGAGATAAACTAGAATATTTTGACTAAATTCCATGATGGTAAAGAATTGTTAACAACTGATCTATTTTGGGACTTGAACATAGAACCATAGAAAGACTGACAAATGCAGTGGATAAAATTGAGTATGTTTTTCAAATACAAGTGCTTTGGAGAGTTTGTGTGACCATGTATATAACCAACAAGAAATATATGGTGGTGGGGAGTGAAAGCTACAAATGGATTGTTGGTCTTCTCCACATGATATTCGCATCATGAAGCCTTGCAGGCTCTAGCCAAATCCCCAAACAAGAAAGGCACACTTATTCTAAATATTATTTACAAAAAGTGAAAAGGTATTCAATTTCCTAAAACATGGAGACATATATATATCGAAATTCCCAAACTACTGAGGGTTTCTTGTGATATTTGTAAAACTCCCTACCTATTGAACCATGGATTTTTGGGTAGGGCTTATAGGCTACTCTTGCACTCTTAGGATGTCTCACCTAAAAGGAGAGAGATAAACTCCACTCAAAATATCTCACTAGGTTCGCTCAAATTATACAATCTATGATGTTATTTAGACTAAATGGAATGATCTAAGTGCAATTGGATGATCCATTTGACTAATTATGAATGCAAAACAAAAGAATTATGCAATGTTTGAAAACACAATGATGATTGCAAACATGAACTAAGTATGAATAAATGCAAAATAGAAAAGAAGAAGGTTGATTCAGAGTGCACTTAGACTGAGAATGGAGAATCTAGAATATTTTGAATGTTGATAGAGATCACTAAAAATCATGAGTGGGACTCATTTGCCACTAATGGTGAATCAGTCCTACTTCTGATGAAAACTATATGGAAACTAGTTTTTGATTGTCCAGATCTGGGATCTGACAAAATCTAGATTTCCAATCTTAAGGTGGGACTCATTCACCACTGATGGTGAATCAGTCCTCTCCCAAAATTTTGTGAAATCAGGGGACAATTCTATAACACCAAATCTAAGGTTGTCTGCTTGTTGGGTTGATGAAGTTAATTCTACAGAAAATGGATAGAATATCTTTTCCAAGCTTGAAATAAGATTGATTTTACTTGAAGCAACTTGTTGACCACTCTTCAACACCTAAATGCTTGTTAAATCTGCATACAAAATTCTGCAAAAACACATGCAAGAGGAGAAAATCATTGAGGGTTAGAGAATAAGGGTTTTCCTTGATCAAACCCCACTTTGGTAATCAAACCCTAAACAATGAAGTGAAATGAAAAGAGTATGATAAATAGATAACATGAAAATTTTATAAACTCACCACACCTTTGATGCTCAAAATATGAAGATATGTCAATGGCTACTCCAAGATACTTGATTTGATGATGCAGAGCACTTGAGTAGATGATTGAATGCTTGAATAAATTATGAGATTAGGAGATGTAAAATGAGGAGAAAAACACTTATTTATACACACTTGTTCCTTAGTAACCCATTGATACCTCATCATAGGCTGACATCAAGTAATTTTGAATAAAAACCTAAAAGGAAATTTGAATTTTTTTGAATTTGGAGCCAAGGGGGACTCATTCACCATACATGGAAAATGTGTCCCACCTTGAAGTTGAAAGTGGGTGCAGGAAATTAAGTCACATTTAATGTTATTTGTAAGGTTTACATTCAAAAATACACTTAATTAAACCTTATAAGGGCATCAAGGGATCAAATAAAGCATAAGAAAGGTGTAAATAGTGAAAGTGTGCCTAGAAAAGCATGAGAGCTTGTTATAGGACTTTACAACACTTCAAAATAGGACTTGATAAGTGGTGGAAAGATGATTTTTAGGTGAATTGTAATGAATAGAGTCTAGAAAAGTATAGAAATGTTTTACAACACCTTCACAAGATGCTATAATTTAAATTTTTAAGGACCTAGTGTGTATGTTCAAGCCACATTACAACATTAAATCAAAGAAAAATAGACCAAGCATCATGAAGAAAGGCCTAAAAGACCATGAAAATGTCAAGGGACCATTTTTATATGGTACATTTAGCCCCCACTTTAGTGAGAGGATAAACTTGCTTCAAACTCACACTAAATTAGCCACATATATCAAGAGGGAGGGTTCAAATGCACTTATGTTAGAAAGATGGAATAACAATGATAAAGAGGGATGATCAATCCCCCAAGATGAAGATCCCATGGAAAAATAAACATAAGAACAAATGAACACACATGTGAAGAAAAGGGAGAATTAGATTAAGCTTCGATCATACATCCAACTAGTTGTGGATTAGATCTAGGTTGTTTGTTTGGAAAAGAGAATGCATACTCACTCTAGGGTGATAGAACTCATGGTGGTCTATCAGGTGAGAAGTCCCAAAACGTAAGATACATATGCTAGTTGGTATGCACTCACAAACAAAAAGGTGGATATTTGGAAAGTCACGCCACTAGATGGGCTTCCCACTCAACCATATCAAAGTTATACCTCCTGATAAATTTAACAAGGTGCCACAAAGGAAAATGTTGATTCGTACTTCATGAGACAAGCAAAGTTTTGTATGTTTAGAACTCATGAACAAATAAGATAGGTACCAAAGGCATGCAAGTTGCATTATGCAAGGTGGAAAAAGTGCAAAATGTAAAATGTAAAAGTGTAAAATAGAAAATATTTTCAAAGGAGTCTTGTTAAATTCATGCAAGGTCACTCACTTAGGGAACATTGTTCAATGTCTCCAAGAGGATAACCAAGGAATAAAATATTCACAAACTAGGGGATGCATTACATCACATCAAATCACCAAGAGGAAATGTAATTTGCGAAGATAGATCATACTACGCAGATGCATCATAGATATACATAGTAGGAACCATTTATGTAAATAAATTAATGTCTTTCTTTTCCCCATTTTAAAGGAATTTCAATAATTCATTTTGAGCAATTACTTTAAAGTAGAGAAGGGCATGTAGGATCATCATGGAAAAAACGTATCCTTATGGGCAAAAAAATCGGAAAAAATTTGAATGTGTCTTCACATAAAATTCTGAATAAGTTAATTCAGATTATTTCAAAATATGTGGCGAATGAGAATCTATGGTACCCGAGCAGTTTCTCAAAAATACTAGGTTTATTTAAAAAAAAAAAAAACTATTTGGTGAAAATTTGAAATTTCAATACAGTACTACTTAAATTTCAAGGAAAAAATAAGAAGTAGGTGTCTGTCTGACCACCCTAACCACAATAAAATGATAATATTTTTTTATAATCTATTTTAGACATAAGTAGAGGACTCGTGTCTCAATGTTAAAATAGAAAATATTTTCAAAGGAGTCTTGTTAAATTCATGCAAGGTCACTCACTTAGGGAACATTGTGTCTAGTGTCTCCAAGAGAGGACAAATCAAATAATAAAATATTCACAACTTAGGGGATGCAGTGCATCACATCAAGTCACCAAGAGGAATGTAATATGATAAGTTAGATCATACTTATGAATGACATCACACCCAATTTCATCCACAAAGTGTCAAACACATCATATGAGCAATAAGGCTACACTAGGAACCAAGAATGCAAATGAATTAATGGTAATGTTTTCCCCCCATTTTAAAGGAATTGCTACACACCATTTTTTGAGCAATTACTTTAAAGTAGAGAAGGAAAGACGAAACAATACATGAGAGGCAACTTGGAAATTCATATGCCAAGTCATATGTTTCTAAGTTAGGTTGTGTCATGTCAATGAAAATGAAAATAAAAGAAAGGGAGTTGCCCTCAAAAAAGGAATACACCAAACACATAAGGGATCTATGGCTTTGGGGTCAGTATGTTTGTTGCTGCAATTTTTTTTATTTAAGAGCTCAGAACTATCATCATTCCCCAAAGCGCATAGAACTGGAGGAATGACACAAAGAGAGTGAAAATAAAAGGAAAATAAAGTTCATTTTGGGTCAACATGGAAGAGACATTATGGTCTCAACACTTTGCATCCTCTCTAGAAGGAAAACACAAGTGAAAAGAAAACTTAAAGGAAAAAAGCTTCTGGGTCAACATGAAGGAGACATTTCCATCTCAATGCCTTGCATTATCCCCAAAACAAAAAACACAAAACAAAAGAAAATAAGTGAAAGGACCTTTTGGGTCAACATGGAAGAGACATAGGGAATATCTACACTTTTTGTCATCCCCAAAAGGAAAACACAAAAAAAAGTGAAAAAGACAATGCATGACATATAGAAGAATAAAAGTACAAATAGAAGAAGTGTACAAAGAGAGGGAACATCAAACACACATTACAGGGGAACACGATACACACATAAAATTGCAAATAAAGGAAAAACACAAAAGGCTAGCAAAGAAAATGCAAGTCAACTATCTAACAAGTCATATGCCTCCCAATCATGCCTAGTGTATTGTGAGGGCAGTTGACTACCCAAAGGAAGAAAATTTTCAAGTGTCGAACTAGGAGATGTGCAGGGTTATTCACTTGGTCGAGAAGATTTATCATTTAAGCTCATGGTAGATGAAATAAATAGTTTATATCATTATGCACTTCGTCATCTATTTTGGTGATCTCCAACTCCTCATCATCATCAAGATTGATTACGACAGGAGGACAAAGGGTTATTTCCAAAGAAGCATGTATTAAAAGTTATGGTTGTTGGATTGGATCATTGGGTTGTGAGGGTTGGATTGTATTATCTTGTGGTGAGTTAGGAGGAGGAGGGTTGTCATCTATTGCTTCTTTCAATGGTGAAGGTTGGTTTTCTTTGTTTTCTTCCATTCGTGATTGACGAGAAAGGAGACAAGGATGACACCTACATTCCCTAGCACCGTGGTTTCATTTAAATCTATTTTGAAGTTGTTAAGGTGTAAGAGTGGATTGAGTCATCATAGGTTCCTTGTCTTTCGAAGGGGGAAGAACAAAAGAAATCAAAGAGGACGGGTCAATCACTTTCTCTTTAGCTTTATACACTTGTTTAATGTGAGGAGGCATGATAGGATTGGTTTTGGTATCTCTGGGCCATTTAAACAATGAAGGTGAAGTGTTTGTTTTTGGTTATTGGGGAGGTTTCTTTTCTCGTTCATGTTTAGGTGAAGGTGGAAGCATTATTTCATCTATGATGAGAGGAGAGGAAGTGGATAGGGACATGCTACAAAGAGACAACTTGGATATTTGCTTGGCTTTGAACTTTTGATAGGCTATGGAAAAAAAATCTTTATGAGGGGTAATGGGTTCTATAGGTCTAGGACAAAAGGCTTCTAAGGATAAATTACCTTTAGAAGATAATGAATTAAATCCACTATGGTGTATGGTAAATATTTCATTGCCATGTGTAAACTTCAAACACTTATGAACAATCGGTTAATTCAATTTCTGATAATTGATCTGATCGATGAATCGATAAACCAACTGATGATTTTGTCTGATTTATCCATATCCTGATTGATTTATTGATGGCATTGAGAATATTGACATTTAACATTGACTGCTACCACATTTATCAATTTTGATAATGATTATGAAAATTGTTACCTCTTGGTGATCATCGACCATAACCGAATCAATGAGGTTCTGAACTAAGGTTTTAGATGCTTACATTGTTCTGGCTCTGCCCATTTTGGCAATGAAAGCGACAAATAAACATTGGCCTGGCGGGCGGTATGATTGGTGGCATCGCCGTAAATTGATAGGAAAAGTGATCATTTTATGTTGGACCAATTGATTCATTGTACTATGTAGGGTATTGGGTAAGGGTGTGAATTGTCTCTTCGTATCCCTATAGGTGTACGGAACCACTACTTTAACAACTGCCACTTGTTATGGAACATGTTGAGTTTGTGGTTGATAAGGAAGATTGAATTGTAAAAAGCCTCTATTTTTTTTTGAAAGTTTTGTGTGTTGTTTTGGTTATTTTGTACAAACTTCACAGCTTGGTTAGAAGTGGACTCTGAATCATGACTAGAAATTGAGTTGTGATAGTCACATAGTGTTGTGTATAAATGCATAAATGAAGGAAATTTCATCATAGTCAATCTATCTTAAAGGTTTGTGTGCAAATTTTTATAAACATCTTCTGCATATGTGCATAGGGAATCTTGACATCAATTTGAGCAAACAATGACTAATATCGTGAAATGAAATCAATTACTTTTTTTTTTTTGTGTTTTTTCTACATCACATTAGATCAACCATTGTCCTTTTAGGAGTCATGTGAACTTAGAAGTGACTTATAAAGGCATCTACCAGTTGATTAAATGATTAGATGGAATGATTAGGAAAGTTTGAAAACCACTCTATTGCAGTGTCTTTCAAGATCCTAGGAATTTTTTTGGCTAAGAGTTTATCATCAAGGACAAAATCACTGCATCGAGTTGTATAGGTATTGACATGGTTAATAGGGTCTCCTTTACCTCTGCACTTCTCAAACCTAGGCATTTCAATCACCTATGGCATCGAGGTTCATAAGATTTATCAGCATAAGGGGCTACTATGAACATGATATGTGGGTGGAGTGTTCTAACCTTGGCTAATGGTGGAAATTTGTTGTTGCATGGATGATATAGTGTTAAGGAGCTATGTAATGATGGGGTTGATATAAGTGGTTTGAGGTGGAAGAGAAAATGGTGATAGAGTGTAGGTAATTTTGGGAGAAGTGAAAGGGACATTAAAAGGGGTGATGGTGGTAGAGGGGACTTGCAATGCCACAATATATGTATGGATGTTAGGTGGAATTGCAAAAGAAGTAGCCACATGACTAACCTGTTGGGTAGTTGTTGTAACCTAAGGAGTGGTATAAGTGGGTATGGATGTAATGGTTCAAGGGGGAGGAATGTGAGGGCCTCCTTGGCTTACAACAATGTTTGTGGATTGGGAATTGGAAGATGCATGTTTATTGTAAATCTCAACAATTATTTTCATAACTTGTAAGCCATAATCACTTTCAACTAAATGATGAAGATTTTCTAAGGTGGGTATGACAATGGTGGAAATGTTTTCAAGGGAAAATTCTTGTTGTAAGTGTGAAAAGTCCTCATGAATACTAATGAATTTTTCTTGTGAAATGGAATTGTTTTGTGGGTCAACATTCATTGGATGGAAAGGTGAAGGCATAGAAGTGGTATTTTCCATGCCTAATGCACAATTTTCCATACTAGGAGTAGCAGATCTTGAGATCCCAAGGTCCACAATGAAAGTGCTATCACAGGAAGCCATGAGTCTAGAACTTCATCTCACTAAAGTATTATCAATGGGGCACCAAACACTCATACAAGTACCACAAAAGATGGGGTGAATGCAAATGCAAGGTAATCTAGGAGTGAAAAATGAAAAAAATAGAAATTCTACAAACTAAAATAGAGAAATAACAGCAGAGAATAGAAATGCAGGAAAATGTTAGAAAATGTTGTTTAAAAAGTGCAGGTGGACTAATTTGCCTAGGGTGGTGAATGAGTCCCAGTATGAGATTTTTTTATGTTTTTCAAAAAAATTAATGTGATTTTAATACTTTTCAGATGCAAATGAAGGATGCAGATGCATATTTTAAGTTCTATCAATGATATGCAATGTAAAAATGAAATCTAAATGAAGGTTCCACTAATGCAATTTGAGAAACCCTAAGATGCAAAAATAAGACAATACCCTAATTGAATGTTGATGCAAATGAATTCTAGGATGCAAGATGCAATTGAAATTAGAAATGAAAAGTGCTCAATATGCGGGTTCCCAAAAATGAATTGTGGATTTTTGGGTAGGGCTTATAGGCTACTCTTGCACTCTTAGGATGTCTCGGCTAGAAGGAGAGAGATAAACCCTATTCAAAATATCTAGCTATGTTCACTCAAATTATACAATGTATGATGTTATTTAGACTAAATGGAATGATCCAAGTGCAATTGGATGATCTATTTGGCTGATTATGAATGCAAAACCTAAGAGTTATGCAATGTTTGAAAATGCAATGATGATTGCAAACATGAACTAAGTATGAACAAATAAAAAATAAAAAAGATGAAGGTTGGTTCAAAGTGCACCTGGACTGAGAATGGAGAATCTAGAATATTTTGAATGCTGACTGAGACCATTGAAAATTACCAGTGGGACTCATTCAACACTGATGATGAATTAGTTTTGCTTCTAATGAAAACTGTCAGGAAACTAGCTTTTGAGTGTTGGAATCCAAAATATAAAAAAATCTAGATTTCTGGTCTTAAGCTGGGAATCATTCATGACTAATGGTGAATCAGTCTTCTCCCAAAATTCTTTGAAATCAACAAAAAATTCTACAACACCAGATCTGAGGTTGTCTACTTGTCGGGTTCATGAAGTTAATTCTATAAAAAATGGACAAAATGTCTTCTCCAAGCTTGAAATAAGATTGATTTGACTTGAAGTAACTTGTTGACTTGTTGACCACTCTTCAACACCTAAATGCTTGTTAAATCTGCATACAAAATTCTGCAAAAACACATGCAAGAGGAGAAAATCATTGAGGGTTAGAGAATAAGGGTTTTCCTTGATCAAACCCCACTTTGGTAATCAAACCCTAAACAATGAAGTGAAATGAAAAGAGTATGATAAATAGATAACATGAAAATTTTATAAACTCACCACACCTTTGATGCTCAAAATATGAAGATATGTCAATGGCTACTCCAAGATACTTGATTTGATGATGCAGAGCACTTGAGTAGATGATTGAATGCTTGAATAAATTATGAGATTAGGAGATGTAAAATGAGGAGAAAAAAACTTATTTATACACACTTGTTCCTTAGTAACCCATTGATACCTCATCATAGGCTGACATCAAGTAATTTTGAATAAAAACCTAAAAGGAAATTTGAATTTTTTTGAATTTGGAGCCAAGGGGGACTCATTCACCATACATGGAAAATGTGTCCCACCTTGAAGTTGAAAGTGGGTGCAGGAAATTAAGTCACATTTAATGTTATTTGTCGGGTTTACATTCAAAAATGCACTTAATTGATCCTTATAAGGGCATGAAGGGATCAAATAAAGCATAAGAAAGGTGTAAATAGTGAAATTGTGCCTAGAAAAGCATGAAAGCTTGTTACAAGACTTTACAATAATTCAAAATATGACTTAATAAGTGATGAAGAGATTATTTTTAGGTGAATTATAATGAATAGAGTCTAGAAAAGTATTGGAATGTTTTACAACACTTCACAACACCTTCACAAGACACTATAATTTGAATTTTTAAGGACCTAATGTGTATGTTCAAGCCACATTACAACATTAAATCAAAGAAAAATAGAGCAAGCATCATGAACAAAGGCCTAAAAGACCATGAAAATGTCAAGGGACCATTTTTCTATGGTGAACTTGCATACGGTCACCGTGGCCAAGTGGTTGTCTTGTTGTGTGGAAGCGGGAGGCAAGTGTTTTCCCGTATGAGCAATTTTGATTAGACAAGCCAACTATTACATAGATTGCTTGTTTTGTATTGATATGTTTGATGTAGGTTTTGATCATATATCATATATATCTAATTCTTAAAGTGTTTTCCTTATATTTCTTTTACAATTTCTCTATATTGTGAAACATATTGATAGAATACAAGCAATCTATTTAACAATTGGGTTCTCAATTGAAAAATCAAGCTACATTTTTTGGCACTAAATATTATAGAGAATTGGGGAAACTATAAAAAAAAATTATGCATTTAATATCTCTTTTTTCTTTGCTTGGGATCACATTGGTATTGGTTTGATAGCATACTACTGTAAAAATCACTTGCTACGGCTCTATTTAATAGTAGATTGAAGGGTTTTAAAACTAACGTTCTCCAGAACCTGCAAGTTGTACATATATATATGTGTGTGTGTGTTTGTGTATGTGTGTGTACACACACACACATATATATGTATATATATACATGTATACATATATATGTATGCATGTATGTATATGTATACATATACATATATATGTATACATTTACATATATATGTATACATTTACATATATATGTATGTGTGTATATATGTGTGTGTGTGTGCATGTTGCAGTTCACCATACCAAACTACTCATTATCATAGTTTTCCTATTCTATTCTCCATATTTTAAGGTTCTATTTAATGTAGGTTTTAAAAATCTCTCATTTTCCTTTGATTGATAAATACTTTTTGTAACAAGTAAGTGAAATGCATGTATAGATTTGAGTTTGCAGCATATTCCTACTTACCAGAGATTCTATCACTATGCAGGAAAGCTATAAAAACAAATTCTATGTAACAGTTGGCTTGTCAATTCAAAATTGATCCTACATTATTTTCCACTAAATATTGTAGAAAAAATAGGGAAATTATGAAACAACTATTAGGGGAAAGACATAAGAATCATTGGTAGCACCAGAGATGTCCTGACCGATAGATATGTGAGTGGTGTTTTTCTTATGGCATCATGGATCTTGCTAACTACATGGGATTGAATTGGTGCAGTTGGTCTCCTCAATACACAGAGGTTGAATGGAAAGTGCTTGGTCGTGCAAGCATCAATGCATTCTACCATCGTTGCATGGTGGAGATAGTCAAAAGTAAATGGGATATTGAATCTCGTAGTGTGGGAAAGTGTACTTTGATTAAGTTACATTGTTCAAATAGCCATTGTGATGTTGGTTACATATTTATACATGTGTACATATATACATACATACATATATATATACATACATACACACACACACACATATATATATGTAATTATATAAATGTATATACATGTGTATATATGTATCTATGTTATACTAATAGTTATGTTATAATTTCCCTATTTTTCTATAATATTGAATGGAAAATAATGCACCTCTTCTTATACAATTACTCTATTTGTTAGCAGGCTAAAACAAATGTGGGCACCATAGTAAAATAAAAAACATGGGAGCTCAATGAATGTGCAAACATATATATTTGCAATCACAAGAATAAATTACGTTCATATTTGCAAACTAAAAGTCTTAGATAAGATGCATGCATACCTTATGGGTGCAGCTAGATGTAGTATGAATAGAAGAAAACAAGCCCTGCTCTCCACTCTACCATATTAGGTCATGTAGCCTCATGGGTTGTCAAAAAAACCCCAAGCAAGAACATATAACCTAAGAATTTTCTCTAGTTGAAATTAGTGTTATACATTTTTAGCAATATATACTATTGTATTATTTATCACAAAGAATTTTCTTGCATTACTCCATATTCAATTATTAACATGCTTTCCCTTTCTTGACTCATCTAAACAATTTCCAATAATTCTCAAAAATTGTACTTTACATTGCATTAAGAAAACAATTTTCTGCCTCCATCCCCACTGAATATCCATACATAGAGGATCCCTATCAGTTGATCATTGCATGCCTATACATGATCACAAAGAATTCGACATGTACTTGTGAAATAAGATATGGAAGCATATTAAAATCAAAAGCAAGGGAGCTCAATGAATATTTGAATATATATCTGCAAACATACAAATAAATTACATTCATATTTACAAACCACAAGTCTTAAATAAGATGTATCCATACCTCTTGGGTGCAACTGGATGCATTTTGAACAACACAAAAGAAGGCTTGTTGTCCACCCTGCCATATTGGGTCATTCAGCACCATGGGCTATCACCAAACTCCCGAGCAAGAAGATACACTACTCACCACTATGATGAATGGTGAAGCCAATGTTTGGGCACCTAAGTTTGTTGTTTATGGATATTTGATTGTGTTTAAGTTTTTTCATCTAGAAACAAAAATACAATGAAATATCTAGAAATAACAAATCTTAAGTATTATAGATTGTGGAAATCTCATAGCATTAACCTAAAAATTTTGTTTAGTTGAAATCGGTCTTATACATTTTTAAAAATATATATAGTTGTTCTATTTATGACAAAGGATTTAACACATAGTCATGAAATAAGAGATGGAATAAAGGGATTATAGTCTTACCTTCTATATAAATAGAATGTAGTTGCAGCTTGTACACCATGCCAAGCATGTGATCACAAAACTATTCAATATTGTGGAGGTGTGTAGTTATAGTTCAAAATCTTTGTAATCTAAAATGGTTTCAACTAGATATAGTTAGTTAGAAGGAAAATTTGAAGTTTACTAAAAAAAAATGTGTAATTGGTAGACAATATGTAAATTAGGAAATGGGTGCTGCCACAATAGTGGTTTACACTTTCTAGGAGATCCTGATTTTTGCTGAGATAACATATTTTTAGAAAGTATAATTATTTAAGCCTTGAAAAGTTCCATTTAATGGATTCCAATTGAATAGTGTTTGATCAAACCACCTTAGACCAATCCCCCTTGGATAGAACCCCGCTAGTTTTAAACCATACCTATAGCGGAGTCTCCTTTACACCTATCAAAATGTTGATAAAAAATTTTTTAATTTTTAAATTTAATTCATTTAAAATTTAGTATGCATCTTATTATAAGCTTCCAAAAAAGTATAGTTTTAATTAAATTTAATTTGATTATTATATTTATTTTTTATTTCTTGTGAATGTAGGTTTTTCACTGAAAATCAAGCTCTATGTTCTACACATGTGGAAAAATAGAATATTATCAAAAAATTGAAAAATATGAGTGCACCATATATTGGAGTCCTTGATCCAACAAAAATAAATAAATTGAATTTCGATACATAAAAAAAGTTACTATTATATAGTTGCACTATGTCCAAATTGTAATTGGTTTGACTTCAAAACTTGATTAAAACAAAATAATTCAATAAAAAAATTATCTAACCAAGAGGAAGAACAATCTATAAGAGTTACAAATCTAAATTGAAAGAATTATAATTTTATCCTTCATGGAAAAAAAGTTATGCGTTATATGGTGAGTGTCACTTTTTAAAAATGTTGTTTTATGAAAAAACTAATTTTCAAGGGAGATGGATAAATAAGTGCAATCTAATTCTAAAAATTTTGAAAAATTTTTTTTTAGAATTTATAGAAAAAATTCCACAAAACTCTAGTTTGCGTCATCTTCAAATTCCTCACAGTTTAGCTGCTGTAGGTGCCTGAAAGTGAAGATTTAGTTAAAAAAAAAAATTTCAATGTCTAGTTTGGCCAAAAATTGTAAACCACTATTGTGGGACCACCCAAATATAAACAACTATGTAGTTTATAACAAATAATATGTACTGCATCTGCAATAGAGAAGATCACAAAAACAAGGTGCAGGTATACCTCATGTAGAGAGTGGCACAAGGTAAATTAATGTACAATATATATATATATATATGCAAACATCAGAACAAACTAGGTTCATATTTGCAAAATAGAAGCCTTAGCATCTAGAAGTGAACATTATAAAGGAAAGACACAATAAATAGAACTTAAGAACATGGAGAACAAAAAGGAAAACTACAATAATGAAATAGTTGAATTATAATGTGCAAAGGTAGCTCTATAACCATGTAGAAATACAATCAATAGAGTAAAATATGTTATGGATATGTGGGAGCGAATGTATTTGGGTGAAAGAAAAAATGAAAACACTCATGCTTGTTCTCCTCCCTGCCATATTGGCATCATGAAGCCTCATGGACTCTAGCCAAACCCTCAAGCAAGAAAAGTATACAAGGTGTATTAAAAATTCAATGGTGCCATACCATATATCACACAATAACGAAAGAGGGGAAATTTTGTTGTTTGCATATATGATTTCTTATATTCCACCATTTTTTTTCATGTAACAAGTTTGAAAAGATGGATATGTTGATAAAAAGATAACTTTAGATAATTTTTGCCATAAGCTGAAAAGATAACTGTGCAGACATGGAAAAATGTAATGTCTACAAAAGACTATGTTTTTTGTGCTCTAGTGCATCTAAAAATTCATGAATACATGTATATCATATATTGCACAATGACAAAGCTACAAAAAAAAACTATGTTCTCATAGATATTTTCCTTTTTTGTAGTGTTTCTTTTGTTGAATTAACATTAAGGAAAAGAGAATCTAGATTTTGCTTCAAAGCATAAATTGCACACAAATAACTTTATAAACATACTTGAGGGTATGTGCAGGATCATGATGGGACAAAAAGTGGCAATATGATAGGTATTTGTAGGGTATGTGGTTGACAACCTTTTTTTTACCCAAAATTGATGAAATGAAAAGGGTTTTTAAAGGAGATTCTCAACTTTCCACCAATATAAATTATTCTTTACTTTGAATTTAAT
Source organism: Sequoia sempervirens (assembly GCA_007258455.2). Lineage (NCBI taxonomy): Eukaryota > Viridiplantae > Streptophyta > Pinopsida > Cupressales > Cupressaceae > Sequoia > Sequoia sempervirens. The sequence goes on from VDFB02193867.1 coordinate 440,518,764, forward strand.
AAATAACTATTATTCATTTTCTATTTGAATTATGACTAAAGTCCTTATTGATAGGCTGATTGAAAAACATCTATAGATTTCAAACAGTATCACATTTTTGGAATCCAAAACATGTATCACATTTTATGCTTCCCGTACTATAGGATTAAAAAGGAAAAATTGAATTTCATGAAGTTTTGACTAAGTTAAGGTGGTCAGACATACGAGTTTTTTATATTTTTTAAAAGTTGTAATAAAAATTCATAATTAATTATTTACTTGGAAAAATTACAAAAAAATATGCATCACATTTGGACACGAGTTCTCTACTTATGTATAAAATCTTATAAAAAAATATTATCATTTTATTGTGGTTAGGGTGGTAAGATATACACCTACTTCTTATTTTTTCCCTAAAATTTAAGTACTACTACATTGAAATTTCAAATTTTCACCAAATAGATTTAAAAATAAATAAATAAATAGGTAGTAGTTTAGAAACTACATTCAATTTGCTACAGATTCCGTTCTTACATGTTTTTTAAATAATATAGATAACTTATTCAAATTTTTATGTCAAGTTACCAAACTCTGATTTTTCTAAATTTTCTTCCACTTAAGGGCCTGTTTTTTCCATGATGATCCTGCACATACCCTTGATTTTGATATGTACTAGAGAGTATCTAGCCATGCAAGAAGGAAAAAGTTGAATGTATAAGTTAGTAAAATATAATTTTATAAAACACATATACATAGTTTAATATACTGGTATGCACAAAACATGTTACTAACTTATAGAACTTTCAATACATATACATATACACATAGATATGCATATACATATATGTACATATACATATACATACATATCATACACATATACATACACATATACACATACGTACACTTTTTGTCCTTTGTTTATTGTTTACAATTATCTCTATGCATCTTTGGCATTACACCCATCACCATAGGAGCAACTGTAGTTAAATCTACAAATATTTGACCAATGTACTACATAACCCATGATTACAATTAACCAAATTTCTATCTCCAAAAATACCATGCTCACCAGGGAAAAAGTAGTTTCATGTTTATCAATTACATGCCATGAACTTGATGCACAAAGCCTTCACGAAACATTTTGCACTCTTCAAACCCTACTTGTTAATCACATCAAGTGTTTCATAAAGCCTCTGTGAATCAAGCTCACTTCCCCTATAATTAAATTCAGAATAAAAATTCAATTTTTTAATGAACTACTTCATAGTGCAATTGAAGACTCATTCAGACCATTTTTTTATCAAAAACAAATAGAAAAAATTGACAAAGAAAAGAGTGTGATAGCACAATATAGATTTATTTGGATTCTTAGAATAAATGAATAAATCTATTGAAGAAAAAATGTATGGCGTTAAAAGCCAAAACAAAAAGTAAGAATTTTTGTGCACATGTATCTATGTAAGAACAAATATATGGTGTTTATTGTTTTAGTTATGTCTATGCATATTTGTCGTTACACCCATTAACATAGGAGCAATTGCAAATTAACATAGGAGTGATTGCATACATATGTATATCCACAAGTTAGTGTGAAAGAATAAGCATATTGGAGATAAAATTACTTTGGTGGCTGTTAAGTAGTATTCTTTCCAATATCTCTTTTACCTATTCAATTTATTTGTTAGAAGTTTCCATTGGGACTTTTTTCTAGCCCAACCCTAAATAGGATTTGTAATGCAATAGCTCCTTTAAAATTTCTCTATTTGTCTATTATTGTCACATTGTCAAAGGAGCCTCAATGGTCTTGATCTATATATATGCATATATATTTCTGCCTAAGGTGTTGGACACATTTCTTTTTCCAAGTCCAGTTCAAATAAAGAACCCAGTCCTAGTGAAGAAATTGGTGTTACACCTTATTTAGATACTGATATAGTTTCAATTTAAGGCATATTCAAGTGTGCCTGAAGTTCTATCACTATGTCAACAAGGTGTAACAACAATTTTCTCACTTGCACTGCATTCTTCATTTGAACTGCATTCACTTTGAATGTTACTTGTAACTAATTTCACATACATACATGTCCACATATAAACATTTTTGGGGTAAGATTTAAAATCACAGGAAAACACCTAAGAATCATAGGAAAATGACACATGATTAGGAACCCCAAAATTTCAAAATTTCAAAAATTGAAAACAATCATTTTTACAAGAACAATAGAATAATTTGTTACAAGGAGATTCAAACAGACCAGGGAAAAAGAGTATCATGAAACATATTCATAAAAGGCAAGTAATCTATGTAATAGTTGGCTTGTCAAATCTAAATTCAAGTTGCATTATGTGGCACTTAGTATTATAAACAAAGAGGGAAATGCTAAAACAACCTGGGGGCAACATGACCCAGTTTTTCTTTTATGGTGATGTGGAGCTTCATAATTATGTGGGCTACGAAAATAGAGAGTTTTCTATGGGGAACTAGGAAAAAGAATATGACAAGGAACAGTTTGATATGGGGAGCTTCAAACAGTTGAGAGAAAAAGGGAAATTGGAAAAGAGCTATTACAAAAACACTTAACAATCATATATATAAATATATAAATATATAAATATACAAATATATATATTTTTATATATATATATATTATATACATATGTATATATACATACATAAATACATACATATATATATTTACATACAACATGAACTGTATGTGAAAATCCATGCTTCAAAGAATACACAGATACATATACGTATACATATATTGCAAAAAAACAACACCACAATGGTTTTTTTGACAATGCAAATGAATCAATATATTTTCTAGCACATTATAGGCTATACTTTCCCACACTGCAACAACAATGTAAAATGACTTACAAAATTTGGACAACAACAATTTTAACATAAACAATAAATAAATCATTTATGCAAAACACCCATGTAAAATGACTTATAGATTGTTGAGAACAAGAATTTTAAAAGCCTCTAACCTATTGTGAAATCAACCACATAGCCAAAGGAAATGATTTTTATAATAGTATACTATGAAACCAACACCATAGTGGGTGCTTCGACAATACAACTTAAACAAATTATTCTTTCCCACACTACAAAACTCAATATTGAATTTACTTCGTCCACCCCCATTGTACAACCATGATAGAATGAATTAATAGCCCCACGACATATATATAAATTCTTGTTGCATTGTCAAATGAGCCACAGTGGTCGTTGTCTATATATATGGATATATATCTGCCTATATGTATATTTTACAACATGGATCAAGAAATTCAATACATATATATGTGTGTGTGTGTGTGTGTGTGTGTGTGTGTGTGTGTAGATGTATCTATGTATCTATCAAGGAATTCAATACAATTTCACATTTTTTTTCTCTGTAATATTCAATACCCACTAGGTGTTAAAAATGATAGATGTTTGAAAACCCACATTAAATAGTACTTTAAAATCTCAAAAATGGAAGACGTACACATAGGAAAATTGCAAATTAACATAGGGGTGATTATATATATCAAATCTACTCATTACCATAGGAACAATTGCAGTTAAAGCTTGTTTTTTTGGTAAAAAAATATAATTAGGGTTAGTGATTTTATCGCCCTTTGTTTATTTTTTTAGTTATCTTTATCCATCTTTGTTGTTACACCCTTTAACATAGGACCAATTATAGATTAACATATAGGAGTGATTGCATATGTATATATATGTAGAGTGTTCATATGAAAGAAAAAACATCTTGGAGATAAAATTAGTTTGGTGGGTATTAAGTGTTATTCTTTCTAATATCTCTTAAATTATCTATTAAATTTATCTTTTTTAAGTTCCTAACAAGATTTTTCTATCAACCCAGCCATGAATAGGATTTTCCTTGTAATAACTCTTTTAAAATTTCTCTATTTGTCTAGAATATTTACTGCCAAGAAATGTAGCTCGATTTTCCGACTGAGTGTGTGGCATTATATGCATTTTGTACAAGTTATTTCTACTCATTGGCTTTACAAGTTGAATTTAATCTAGGTTTTCAATCATCTGTGATTTACGTATGATTCTTAAGTCTTGTTCTAATAGCTATTTTACAATTTTCCTATTTTTCCTATAATATTTAGTGGAAAATTATGTAGCTTCAATTTTGAATTGAGAAGCCAAATGTTACATACAATTTCCTATTACACCTTCTTTGGATAGTGATAGAATTTTAGGTAAGCAAGAATATGCTACAAACTCAAATCTATACATGCATTTGACTTGAACTGGGTTCTTTACTTTGAATATTCTTTGTAAGGAATTTCACATACATGGATGTCCATTTCTAATCTTTTCTTGTGAAGGGAAATTGGAACAAACCTATTGGGAAAACACTTAACAATAACAGGAAAATGACCCATGTTGGAAAACCTAGACATTAAATAGAACTTTAAAATATGAAGAATAGAATAGGAAAATTATGATGATGAAGACCAATTTCTTATGGAGAACTCCAAACAGTTCAGAAAATGAAGGAAATTGGAAAAGAGATATTACAAAAAGACTTAACAATCACATGAACATGACACATGTTCGAAAAAACACATTAAGTATAACTTTTAAATATGGGTAATAGAAGACATAAACTACGATAATGAATAGTTTGCTATGCAGAACTAGAAAAATAATACCATGAATAGTTTCTTTCTTATGGGGAACTCCAAATAGTTCAGACAAAGAGGGAAATTGGAAAAGAGCTATTACAAAAAGAATTAACAATCACATGAACATGACACATGTTCAAAAGCCCACATTAAGTATAACTTTAAAATATGGGGAATAGAAGAGACAAACTACAATAATGAAGAGTTTGCTATGCAGAACTGGAAAAAAGAATACCATGAAGAATAGTTTCTTATGGGGAACTTCAAATTGTCCATGGAAAAATCAATGTCAAGAAACATATAATTCATATAAGAGACATAACATGTTCCACATAGACAAAATAACCACGAAAAATAATAGTTTGTTAAATATAATTCTGTGAACCCCAATCCAAATACCTGCAAAAAAATCAGAAAAAACACATTAAGTTAGAGATTGCAAGAATGAACAAGGATTCCCCATGAAATCCATTTACAAAACTCAAATTAGGAAAGAAAATAATGAAGAACACAATGAAACAAGAAAATATAGATTCAATCCTAATTAGAATAGCAAACATATGATCCCATGGGGGAATTGGTCCCAATTTTATGTGAAAATTGGCCCTTTCCCAATTCCTAAGATGTCAGTTTGATATGTTGAAGAGATTTGATCCACTATGTTGATGAAGGATGAGAGCTCCAAACCAAAATCTGCAAAAACCTAGCTAAGAACTCAATGGTGATGGATAGAAATGGCTAAATATTTTAGCATAATAACTTTGCATAATTTGTGGATGATCAAATGAGGATATGAGCTCTTTATTTATAGAATTCCAAGATGGATAAATGTCCAAAATAGAGCAATGTGGGACTAATATTCATCCAATGGCAAGGCACCACTTGTCAACATTTGATAGGATGGAGGATGTGCAAGATTTGGGGATTGTGCCAATAAATGCATTTTTTGAATTTCAAATTTGTTGAAATGACTTGCAAGAGGGAATGGAAAATGCAATAAATGCCACTTGGCTCAACGCAAAGGACATGTAAGATTAAGTTATTACCTTGTTGGATGTACATGTTGACTTGGAATTTTTGAATTCAAACTTGGAGAATATTCCAAAAGATGCCTTGTGAGGAAAATAGAGATTTAATAAATGAATTAAATCTATTTTCATGTGCAACTTGAAAAATATAGAGGATGGGACATGATGAGAGATTAAATCAATCAAGGGTCAATTAATTTAATAGGAGATTTAGATGATGTGACCTGTTTGACTCAAGTTTATGGATTTATTTAAATCAAATAAGAGGGGAATATGATAAGAGAATAATTAAATAAGGATTTTGGTTTATTTAATTAAAAGAGATGGTGTTAGGTTAAATCAAATAAGGTTTTAATTTATTTAATTTAATATATGGACTTTAGATATTTAATCAAATAAAATTTATTATTTAATTAAATGGAGATAATTAGACCAGATGGATTGATTTAATTAACAAAAGAGAGAGACTTAATTAGATAACTAGTTTATTTAATCAAGGGAGGAATATTGATGAATTTAATTAGAAAGGGGAATTTGATTAAATGGTTAGACCGAGGGATGATTTAGGAAGAAACAATGTTAGTAGTCGAGATCAAATACGCAATGTCAATCTGTGTATTTTATGTGTCTACATTTTTCCCTACACATTTCTAATCCAATTTAGACGTACCAGCAACCACCTGGCATTGGGGCACCGGTAAGTGACCCTTACTTGAGCTTAATTTTTCATTTATTGCTTCATTTAATGCTTTCAAAGGTCATTCAGTCTATAGTGGCACTATATAGCACTGCTCAGAGGTCAAACTACGCCGCTCGGTGTTAAATAGCACTACAACGGTGTAGTTTGGAGTTTAAAAACTCTAATGTTGAGCTCGGGGCTGGCTAGGGGATTTGAAAAGTGTGACGCAATGGTCCCAATTTTTCCCAAAGTGTGCCATTGAATGATAAAGTGCACCGCGGTGGTGCAATTTTGGTCTTTTAGGTCCTAGCATTGGAGTTTGATTAGAAATCAAACTGCGACACTTTCATGGGTTGCACTGCTGGAAAGGTTTTTTGAATGTCAAAGCGAATAATTTTTCAAAAATTTAACGTGGTGACCTTCCTTAATGCAAGACGCGGTGAGGGAGCTTTACTCTCAAGAGCATAGGTTGTGGGATTTGGCTGGCTATTTGCGGGACTTGCGTGATAGGGATTAGGATCAACTCTGACTTGCGGGGTTATGGTACATTGCTTATGCAGTGCCCATCCATACTCACTTAGGAATGCTATTGGCGCTAGCCGAGAGATGGCACAACGAGACATCTTCATTTCATCTTCCCACTAGTGAGGCCACCATCACCTTAGAGGACATTTGGTGTATTTTGAGATTGTCGATTCACTGTCATCAGATGATTTTTGACATGGACAAGGGGCATGAGGCTTGCTACAGAGTCCTTGCCACATATGAGATTGTTTTTTGTGAGGGGTAGATAGAGCTTGAATGACATAGGATCCTAGCACCTACCTCCCGCTGGGTGATTGCAGCCATCATTTTGGGTCTTGTTGCTCCCGACAGACAAGGGTGATACTTTAGTCTTGGCTGGGGATATTGCTAGGAGTAGATGGTTCGAGACAAGCCAGTTCATTTTGCGTGGGGGCCTGTGCTTCTCACATCCTTATACAGAGATCTACATGAGTACATGTACATGGATGATAAGGAACTCAGAGTGGGGGTGACACTTCTTTATGTTTGGGCATGGGAGCACATTGTTGTGCTATGATTGCACGTCATTTCAGTTTTGATGGTACCAGACGATCACCTTGTGTGGCGGTACAAAGGCGGTGTGTCATTTACACACACCGGTGAGCATGAGATCCCCTACTGGAGGAGGGTTCTAGATGAGATGTAGGTTTTCACCGAGCGACCATACCTTGGTCAGCCTAAATGGCCCGACGATGTTGATCAGTTGTTCTATTGCAACCAGGACCGTTTTATGCAGGGGCAAGAGCACACCATGATTGTGAGGTACCTTCCCGAGAATTTACAACATCAATTTGGTGAGCCGTAAGATTTCCTCGATGATGACTATGTAGTCATCTTCACCCATGCCATGACATAGGTTTCATGGGGGTAGTATATTCCCACTTTAGAGGTCATGGACAACTTCTGGCAGTTGGAAGCTCGACCATGGGCTTACGATCAGGGGCCTGCAGATCTAGACATGACTCAGGCCTATAGGGATTGGTTCTAGCCTTAGCTTCAATTGAACATTCCAGGTGTAGCTCTAGATGAGTAGAGAGTTAGAGTAAGAGGGGGAGGATGAGGCCGGAGGGGGGATGCTCGATAGGACTAGCGAGTTGTGCCTCCAGTTCAACTAGGGTAGGGAGATGTACCCATGCCAGATCAACAACCAATGCCACTAGGTGTACCACCACGAGGTGAGGATCAACCTCATGTCTAGTTAGCAAGATAGGTGGATGCTCGAGATTCATTGATTGTGCAGTTATAGGCTCAGGTCTAGGCTGTGACAGCTAAGAGAGATCAGGCGAGTGCTGAGAGAGAGCAGCTCAGGGTTGAGAGGGATTAGGCCATTCAGCAAAGACATGCTACAGAGCTATAGGAAGCCACAGAGCTAGGTAGGATACAATAGCTAGAGAGCATGGTAGCCTCCTCCTCCTAGGGTACAACGTTTGTTCAGTCCTACAGGGATGCCTTCCAAGAGGCCAAGTACTATAGAAGGTATTATCATGAGGCCGTACCCAGAGCAGAACGAGTCCCAGAGTACTCAGAGCGAGACAACCATAGACCAACAGAGGGTCATGGTGACAGGGGTGAGGACAGTATACACAAGAACAAAGCGTGATCGAGATACTATGATGCTTTTTGTGCCTTATGGGCTCCTTTTTGATAGCCCGATGGGCCTTTTGTATTGATTGACATACATGTACAATGATATGATTTATTCTTGTACTATGAGAGTTGCGTTATTGATGATATATATATGAGCCGATGATGATTTTGATGTGATGTGATGCATACAATTTATTTATGCATGTGTGATTCTACTTCTATATGTTGTGCAATGATGCTTTACGATGCTTATATGATGATATATGATGTATTTATTTCCAATGATGTATGCATTATGATTATGACTAACGAATCTATATTATTTTGCCTTACGGTATGCATATGTATTTATGTGATGTGTATTGATGTGAAGTGATATGTTATGTATTGTGCAAAATGATATGGGAATGATTTATGTGGTATGCGCGAAATGATATGTGGCCTTTGCTAATAAAATGAAATAATTTTGGATGGACATATGCTTTGTATGTGATAGATTTTTATGTTTCGATCTATGCTTATAATGATGTGTAATGATTTATGGTGCTATTTATGAGATGAAATGGATGGTGTAATGTGAATGCGATGGTTGTATTTTATGTGATATAATGCAAATGAGATGGTTTTAAGATGCTTAGAATAACAAATATTATTATCCTAAACATATTAAATGTAATGCAAATAATATGATGCAATGATATATTAATTGCAACATGGTATGATGATAAGTAATGAAAATATGAACATAATGTGTGCAATGGATAATCTCATAATGCTTATGTTCTTATTATGTGTAATTATGCAATAGGTGGTAATATGAAATGGTTATGACATGCAAATGAATGTTATGTGATGATTTATATGATGAGTGCAATGTGATGCAAGAAATGGATGCAATGTAATAAAATGGATGTGCTTATCTATGCTTATGTTTGTATGTTTATATGATGATGGAAATGAAATGCATATGTTTCCTATATGATATTTTTATGCAATATGCTAATGGTTTGTGGATGCATGATCGATGATGATGATGATGATGATGGTGATGATCAACTATCATAGTACCTTGTTAGTGTGATGAGCAAGAAGAGAATAAGTCATTTCAGCGAGACACAAGATGGCAAAAATGCAAATGATAATGATGATTTCTTGCAGAGGAATTGGGATTTTCAAATGGGTGATTTCCTTATGTTTGATAAAACATGTGATACAATGCATCAAGGTATAGAAAAAAAAGGATGGCATTGTACCTAGTGTGATGGACTTTGACTTGACAAGCAGATAGGAGTATCCTTGTTCATACCTGACATACAAAAACCTTGCTAGGATGCACTTTAGAAGTTTTAAACAGCTCAGACCAAAACACAGAAAGGTAATCCTATCCATGCAATAGTCAACAAGTTGTCTAAGACCTCCTCCGTATATACCTAACAAAGCAAGTATTCACGAAGTTATTTTACAAGAACATCCCACAAGCACAACAAACAAAATATAATGAGTGTTTTCCCCATTCCTATCTCTCTAAATCCCTTTGTTTGGACATCATCGAGAGGTTATTAGAATGAGCACAAAGAGATAATTCAAAAAGACCAAGATAAAGTAAACAAAACAAGTTGATGTTCTCTAATACTGCTAACCAAAAGGGAATGTGTTTATAAGGATAAGAACCAAAACTATTGCCAAAAGATAATGCCCATTGTAAAAAGGATACATCCTAGGACATGTTAGTGGATGGCGACATGCCATTTCATTTATCCAAAGTGCTCTTTTTGATAAATAATTCCCCTTGTAGGAAGGATTCATCCTAGGACATGATGTTATCAAATAATTGATATGGGATTGATTGGATGATGGACTATCTACACGAAGATTTGACCAACTTGTTTACGTACTGTCTTAGACTTGAGACTTGACGATTTGAGTTTTAGTTTTAACTTGCTACATTTGTTTCTAACTATTTCACCAAAGGTTGAGGATGATGATCAGTTTATTATGGATGGTGTTATTGTGGGTGCAAGTGAGATGAGATGGATGGATTTTTTTCAAATATTTGGATGTTTTTTTATCTTTTTGGGATGTTTTTGAGGCTATTTTTGGTATTTTTTTGAGTTTTTCAAATGTTTTGATTTTTTTGATTTTCCAATGTTTTGGGATTTTCTAAGGTATTAACTAAGAGACTAACCTAAAGACCTACCCTAGGTGCCTCGGGGGATGATCAAAAGATTAGGCTTGCCTACGTTATACATCCAGAGACCACGTAGTTCAACAAATGAGTTGATTGATTTACAGATGAAGATATACGTGATGAAATGTTAGTTTATTATGATAGACTCCTATAAGACTGACCTAAATGTCTTGGGGGATGATCAAAGATCAACCTTACCTACATTCAAGCTTAGAGATGATGTAGTTTGACTAGACAGCCCTATTTTTTGATTTTTGATGATTTTTGAATGTTTTGAAATTTTTTGATTTGACGATTTTAAGATCATACATGAATTTGATTTGATAAGAACATGCCCCCAACATGATGCAATAGACTACTCTGATAAAGACAGGTCAAACTGACCTCGAGGATAGGTCGAGTAGTACTAGGAGGGATCATGATAGAAAAATAGGACCAAGCTATGGTGCGGATGTGAGTGGATGAGTGATGGATGGAGACCTAGATGTGATGGATGATGGATAGATGATGCAGAACAAGCCGTAAAGATCCTAGTGGATGGAAAGTGCTTATTTACGCAAGGTACCTATTTTCTAGGGTTTCACCACAGTACTTGTCCAAAGTGCCACCGAAGTGGTTTTCACTAGAGGATGATTTTTTCTTTTTACTATTTTTTATCCTTTTTCTAATTTTTTTGGATTTTTTGCTTTTTTAATTTTTTTGTTGTGACCAAGACACCTATTTGCCAAGTTTCCATCAAGTAACCATTTTTTTGATTTTTTTGGATTTTTTGGTTCTATACCTTGAAATATTTAGGCATAGAACTTTTTAAGGTGAGAGCTATTCATGGGCTCTTGCAAAGGTTCTCCTTCGGGCATTAATAACTGATATTCCCCTGACTTATAACTTGTTGTGATAACGAATGGTCCCAACCAATTAGGTTCAAACTTTCCTTTGTTGCTTGGGTTTGGGACATTCTTGTGATTCTCCTTTAATACCAGTTCTCCTACTTGGAACGTCTTGCTTCTAATTTTCTTATTGTAGCTCCATTTGAGTCTATTGTGATAGACTTGCAAATGATTCAAAGCATCTATTCATCACTCATCTAGTAGCTCCAGCGCATTTAGTCTTGATACTTTGTATTCTTCATCTATGATGAGGTTCTGTAGTGATATCCTAAGTGTTGGGATCTCGATCTCAATGGGGAGTACTACTTCTGATCCATAGACTAGGGAGAAGGGGGTGGTGCCGGTGGGTGTGTGGGTACTGGTTCGATAGGCCCAGAGGGTGGGATTAAGTTGTAAATTCTAGTCACGACCTGCGTCATTGACTGTTTTCTTGAGGATTTTTAGAATGGTTTTGTTTGTATCTTCTTCTTGGCCATTTCCTTGGGGATAGTATGGGGTGGAGAAGTGATGTTGGATTTTGATTTTTTCGCATAAGTCATGAATCTCCTGATTCTTGAATGGTGTCCCATTATCTGAGATAATGGCTTGTGGAACACCATATCGGTAAATGAGATAGTTCAGGATGAACTTTGAAATCTGCTTCCCAGTTATATATGTGATGGGTATGGCTTCCACCCATTTAGTAAAGTGCTATGTTGTGGTTATGATGAATTTGTGGCTGTTAGATGAAGTGGGTGTGATTTTTCCAATGAGATCAAGTCCCCACTACAAAAAGGGCCATGGTGTGACGATGGGATGAAGCTCTTGAGCTAGAGCATGAATGAGGTCCCCATGCTGCTGACATTATAGACACTTTCTGGCATGATCATGTGCTTCTCTTTCCATTGTGGACCAATAATACCCCATCCTCAACAGTTTCTTGGCTATGGTCATTCCACTCGAGTGTGACCCACAAATACCATTATGTACTTCAGTTAGAGTAGTCAATGCCTCCTTAGTGTTTAAGTAGCCCAGTAGGGTTCCTTCTATGCTCCTACGATATACGGTATCTCCTAGGATGACGAATCTAGATGCCTTTTTGACAAAGGTTCATTTTAGGTTTGAAGGTAAGTCGATAGGTATGACTCCTATTCGAAGGTATGTGTAAATGTTGTGATACAAAGGATCACCAGGACCAATGATTTTGCAAACATATTCTGATTCTGGTACCTTGAATGTAGGCACGAGAAGCTACTTGATCAGGAATTCATATTTTGGAACATTGTGGGGGATGTTGAGCAAGGATCCAATTGTTTCCATGGCATCTACTACTCTGTTGTTGGTTCTAGGAATCTGCTCAAATATAATTTTGATGAAGTATTCTTTGAGAGTCTCTACCAATTTTTTGTATGGAGTGAGCTTGTCATCCTTGGTATGGTATTCATCATTCACTTGATTTATGGTCAATTGAGAGTCTTCGTACACTTTGAGAGCTATGATATTCCACTGTACTACTATTCTGAGACCTGTGGTTTAAGCCTCATATTCTGCAATGTTATTGGTGCAGGAAAATGCCAGTTTGTATGACCTTGGTCTGCAATCCCCTTGTGGGGTGATAAAGAAAACACTAGCTGCTAATCCATGTTGTGTGTATGAGCCATCAAAGTACAACTTCCAATGGTCAGATATGTTGAGATTGAAAATGGATTTATCTGGAAACTCTAAGATGAGAGGGTTCTCTAAATAGATTGGTGCTTTTGCAAGTTGATCTATGATGACTTGGTCCTTGATTGTCTTCTGCTCTACATACTCAATGTCATATTCTAACAGTATCATCACCCATTTTTCCATTCTTCTTGTTAGCATTTCCTTTGATAGTAGGTACTTGAGAGGGTCAATTTTGGCGATGAGTTTTATTTTATGTGCCAACATGTAATGTTTGAATTTATATGATGCAGACACTACTACAAGGCATGCTTTTTTGATGAATGAATAGTTGAGCTCATGTCCAATCATTGTTTTTTTGATGTAATAGATGGCCCTTTTTGTTCCATTTTCATCATTTTGAGCTAGGAGAGCTCTAAGGGCTATTATTGTTGCTGATACATAGAGAATCAGTGGTTTTCTTGGGATTGGTGGCATTAAGCAAAATGGTGTCAGTAGATATTCTTTGATTTTATTGAATGCCTCTTCACACTTGGTATCCTCTTCACACTTGGTATCCCATTTGTATGCTGCTCCCTTGTGGAGCAGGTAAGCGTATGGGTTCTGTTGGTCTGCCAGTTGTGCTATGAATCTTCAGATGGATTGAAGCCTTCCTTGGAGACCTCTCAGTTGCTTTAATGTTTTTGGTGCCTCCATCTCAAGGATTTCTTTTACCTTTGCTGGGTCTACCTCGATACCCCTCATTGAAACTATATATTCTAGGAACTTTCCTAATTGTACGTCGAAGATGCACTTCTTTGGGTTTAATCTAACCTTGTACTCCTCCAGTTTGTCAAAGATGGACTTGGCTAGAATGTCATAAACATAGTCTGTGACCATCTTATGGATCATGTCATGGAATATCAATGTCATGGCCCTTTGGTATGTTGCTTATGTGTTCTTTAAGCCGAATGGCATCATATTCCAACAATAAGTCCCCCATGGACAAGTGAAAGTTGTTTTATGTTGGTCCTCTTTAGCTATCATGATCTAATTGTATCCTGAGAATTTGTCCATTAGTGACAACATCTCATGTCCTACTATCATATCTACTATCATGTTGATGTTTGGAAGTGGGAAGTCATCTTTTGGACATGCCTTATTCAAATCTCTAAAGTCTGTGCAGATTCTTATGTTCCCATTAGGTTTTGAAACATGTACTAAGTTTGACACCCATTCTGGATAATCTATCGGTTGGATGAATCTAGCATCTAATAGCTTTTTTAGCTCCATTTTGACTTATAAGGTAATTTGAGGGTGCATTTTTTGAAGCTTTTGTTTAACAAGCTTTGCTTCTGGATACACTGCTAAGTGGTGAACCACGGTCTCTAGATCAAGTCCTAGCATGTCAGTATAAATCCATGAGAATTTTATATGTCCTCTTAGAAATGCCGCTAGGAGATCTTGCTCTTCTGGTAGTAGTGATTCCACATAGAATGTGATGTGCGGAGTTGTCTCTATTCCTAGGTTGACCGGATTACATTTTTTTGCCAGGACTGCTGATTTTTCTTGATGAATAGTTGTAGAAGGAATATTGAATCCCCCATCCTCGAGTGCCTCAGAGAGGTTTTCACCATTGTATACATCCTTTCTTTTTACTTTTTTCTGGTTAAAGAGTGCCACAATGTGGTTTTCACTCAAGGACTTAGATATGATTCTTAATTTTTCACTTTTGTGATTAATGGATTCAATCATTTCCCCATAATAGGCATGTGTTTCCAAATCCATTGTAAACCCTGCTTTGTGATCCCCCTGTGGAATGTTATCCCACAATCCCATGAATTCTGAGAGTGCCTCATCATTTTTGAATGTATCAAGAATTGGTGGTCCTTGTTGGTCATAGTCGATGAGTTGGGGATATACTAGGCGAATGTCATGATTTTGGTGGTCTGATTCAAAGGATAAAGTACTAATCATGCAAAGAGTGGTATCCTCAAATAGCCTAGGTAGATTGGGTGTGGGATCCTTGTCATCACTACTACTACAAAAGTCGGTTATGTCAAATGTAAAGTTATCTATGACACGACCTGTAGATATTGGTAGGTGTAATTCTATTGTGGTTGGCTGAGGAGGATTATTAACCCTTCTAACTGGAGGACTTCAACCATGTATGGTTATACTCAGAGGGATACATCCAAGGCCAAGATTTGTTATTGGTCACATCTCTGACATGATAGGTATTATAAGCCCATTTTCATTTCTCCCAAGTCTTTGATTTCTATCATAGCCCATTGCGAGCATCATTTGTAGACCCTTGCTTCTATCATCCATTGGTAAATCAGCTATTGGTCTTTCATCTTGGTATAGCATAAGAGATGGATCTGCCTCAATAAACTCCTAACCAAGATCCTCCCATCTTGTAAAGGTGGGATAGTCTTTAGGAGAGGTTTGGGATGTGGAGGTTTCATTTATTTGTGGACATCCCCGTGATCTAGGAGATTGTGGTAACTCTCCTACCATAAAAGCATTTTTAGGGATCGTGTAGTTTCCACAACCATTATCTTGGATGATGACCTTAATGTCAGAGATGTTGGGAATGGTGGGAGTGGCGAGTGTCTCTATCTCAAAAGTGGATGCAGGAGTGGCGGGATCGATGTATGGTGTAGATGGAACCTCATCATTTTTTGGTACTTGGGGGATTTTGTAGTACTTTGCTTCAAGGCTTTTACAATAGGAGAATGGTTAGGATCTCCATGGATGGTGACTTCTTGTCCCTCATGTGTGAATTTCACACATTGGTGGAAAGTTGAGGCTACTGCTTTCATTGCATGAATCCATGGACATCCTAGGAGGATATTATATGACAAGTTGAGGTCCAATACCTGACAAGTGGTTTCCATGATGGCCAGCCCTACTTGAATAGGGAGTTTGATTGTGCCTTGAGACAATCTTTCTTAATCATCATATGCTCTTATTGTGATACCCTTTCCTTTGTCAATAGAATCCTCTAATACTTTTCATTTCTTGATGAGACTAAGAGAACATATGTTCAAGCCCGCACCTCCATCTACCAAGACCCTCTTGAATTTTCTCTTGTGTACTATAGCTTCTAAGTGGAGTGCATGGTTGTGGGATGGTTGAGCAGGGAAATCCTAGTCAGAGAATGTGAGGATATTTGGCATAATGATATTTCCCACCATAGCTTGGAATTGTTCTGCATCAAGATCTACGAGGATAGTGGATGAAGCCAATGCTTCCTCAAGGATCTTCTTATGGGAAAATAAGATTTTTAGCAACTCCATGATGGAAATTTGTGTTAGCGTTCTCTTGAGTTGATCTAGGACATTGTAGCCATTAGGAATGGATCTAGATGTAGGGAATTTTTTTGGCTGGTATGATACTGTGATGGTAACCTTTCCGTCTCTTGTGGTGACTCCATAATCTTCGGCATAGGTGCTCTTGATGGTGGTGACCATGCAATTTTCATCTAGAGAGGTGATGACTGTTTCATACACATGATTTACGTTTGAGTGGGTGCCTTTTCCTTTATCATTATTATTCCCTTTATTACCATGGTTAGGCATAAGATTCGTGTATATCTTTAGATCTTAGTTTCCTATTGGTTGTTCCACGTTTATAATTCTTTTATTGATGAGATCTTGAACTATGTTTTTTAATCTCATGCAACTCTTCGTGGTATGTCCTTTGGTTTTGTGGAATTCACAGAGTTGATTCTCATTATACCAAGGAGGTTTCACATTCAATTCTTGGTAATTTTCAAAGGTAGGAGCCTTGATGATTTTTTCGTCTATCAACTTTTTCATGATGACTTCTAGTGGCTCCCCCAAAGCAGTGTATTTTTGCTTGGGATGTGTCTTGTTGCGTTGGGGTGGTCCCCTTTGATCATTGAGATTGTTGATTGTTGGATTATGGTTTGTTTGTTGTGTTGCATGGTGATTGTTTTGGTGTTGGATTTGGATTTGTGGTGCGGGTGTATTTTGGTGAGGGGCACTAATGACCACCTTGGCATTGACGACACCATTCATCAGTAACATTTTTGTTTTTTTCCCACGTGTGAGGTTTATCGTTGTTATTGGATGGTGGGTGGTTGTTTTGTTGTTCGGGGTATGAAGTTCATCCCACGGGTCGAATCATAAGGGCTCGTTCGATGCTAAGTTCCTTGGAGATCAACTGATCACATGTGGTGATTATAAGTGAAGCTAAGGTATGGAAACAACTCTCCTAATGTCAAAACCTCAAGGAAGAATGCAGAGATACTTTTAAAATTTTCAATTACAATCCAATTAAGATACACTTGAAAGTAATAATAAAAATAGAGAATATAACATACAAACATGAACACCAGATTTATGTGGGAAAACCCTTATGGGAGAAAAACCCACCACACCAAGAGAAGTCACTTTGTATTATAGTAATGGAGATTACATACAGAGATCAAACTTATCTTTCTAATGTCAAATTACAACAGCATTCATAATGACCAACCTTGTATAGAACATTTAAGTTACAATCTTACAGAATTGAATTCATATTGATCATACATCGAATAATTCATCTACATTTCATCAATCATCCATTCGTCGAATGGATTATCCAACCATTCACAATCTTCAAACTCTGAGTATATCCATGACGCCCATGGTTTTTCAAACTTCCTCTCAGTAGTGGCTGCAACAGTCCAACTGCTAGCGGTTCCCATTATGCTCCTTGATTGGTCGAGGACAAACCAAGTAGGATAGTCAATCAGTCAAAGGCATTCAAAATGTTTTCGCATGTTGATGAAACACTAACCGTGTCTCCCCGATGCCACAAGACCCAATCATCATTATCACCAAGAGTAGACCCCATTGGCAAGACATTATACCGAATGCAAATCCACCTTGTGAAGATCTATTGGCAAGAGTTTAGCTATTGGTGAGAGTCATACCAATGTTCACAAGTCACATCCATCAGTGAGACTACCGCTATTTGCCAAGAGATCATACCGAAATCCCAAAGTCACATAGACAAAATTATTCCCATTGGCAAGACTATCGTCCTTTGCTAAGAGATCATACCAAACCTTCAAGTTACATTGTAATGTTCCAACAGTTAACAAGAATTTCCTCTATCGCTGAGAGTTCTTACCGAAGTCTTCAAACCACTCTAAGATCAAACAGTTGCCAAGAGTTATACCAAAGATAGCCCATAGCATTGGTGAGACCAACACCCGTCACGAAGATTTCACACTGAAGCCTTTGTGTTAGTGTAGAGACTCCAAGTGTAGCTATCAACTAGACTTCACACCAATGCATATGAGTTACTCCAATGAGCACAAGTGTAACACCCTATCGGAAAGACATAGCTTCCATCGCTAAGAGTTCTTACCGAGTGTTCAAGTCACCTCGATAGCATCGAGTGTATGTTTATTGGTGAGAAATACCACCTATTGCCAAGACTTCTTAACGAAGCCATTGAGTTACTCTGATGACACTAGTCGCCATGAGTCTCTCTGACCATCACATAAACTAGACTCTCGACCAGAGATCTCCCTGAGCGATGAGAGATACAAACTGTCACAACAATCAACATGTCACAATGATAGGCTCCATTCGGCAAGACATCAACAAGGTCTCAGCGACCTAAAAAATTCACAAGATTCCAAAGCTACTAGTCGGCTAGACAATATGGATGTCACACCGACTTAGCTCTTTTAGAGGTTTCACCCTGTGAGATTGAGGCACAATATTCCAACAATCTCCCACTTGACGAAGATCACACAGGCACCTCCAGAGCACAAAAAAACTACTGAAATTCATGGGAATTGAGGCCCATCGAACTGGAACACCACCTAAACTTTTCTATGCTCACTGGCTTCGTCAATGCATCTACAAAATTCTACAAAGTATCCACTTTTTCTAATGAAACCTTTCCACCCTCCACCATATCTCATACAAAATGATACTATACATCTATATGTTTCATCCTGGCATGGAAAGTAGGATTCTTTGCCAAGCAAATAGCACTCTGACTGTCACAATAAATTATTATTTTCCCTACATCAAAACCAATGTTAGAACACAAACATTTTAACTAGATTGCTTCTTTACAAGTGTGTGCAGCTACCATGTATTCTGCCTCTATAGTGGACAAAGCGACTACATCTTGTCACTTACTTATCCAACTCACTGCATCACCATTCATCATGAAAATATATCCACTGGTGGATCTTTTGCTATCAATGTCCCCTACCCAATCAGAATCCACATAGGCTCGAATGCTGAGAGTCCTCTGTGATTCAACCAAGCTACCATGGCAACACAAGTCATATTCTAAAGTGCACTTCAAATATCTGAATACTCTTTTCACAACATCCCAATGTGTCCTTCCAAGATTAGCCATAAACTAACTAACTACTTCTACTACTTGGGAAATGTCTAGCCTTGTACAAACCATTGCATACATAAGACTACCAACTGCACTAGCATAAGGTGCACTAGTCATGTCCTCCATCTTAGTAGGAGATTTTGGGCAGTCTTCAATAGATAGCTTCATTCCCTACAAAACTGGAACAACTAGTTGCTTGCAATCAGTCATGCAAAATCTCTCTAGAATAGTCTTGATATACCTACTCTGAGTGAGCCAAATTTTTCTATTCTTCTTGTCACTGGTTATTTCCATTCCCAAAATATACCTTGCTACACCAAGATCTTTTATTTTGAACTTTGCAAATAATTGAGACTTAAGATCAAAAATCATTAGCTTACTATTGCCTATGAACAACATATCATCAACATAGAGAGCAATAATAAGGATTCGATCACTTTCAGCTTTGTAATATACACAATGATCATATTTTGATCTTACAAATCCCAATGACAAAATAAACGTATCAAAATTTTGGTACCACATTCTAGGAGACTGCTTTAAACCATGCAAAGACTTTTTCAACTTGCATACCAGTTTCTCTTTACCTTTCTCCACAAAGTGCTCAGGCTAGGACATATAAATCTCTTCTTCAAGATCACCATGAAGAAATGTTGTCTTCACATCCATATGTTTGATCTCTAAGTTATATGCTAAGTTACAAGTCACAAAAGAAATTTGATAGATGTTAGCTTAGCTATAGGAGAAAAAAATTCCCCATAATCAATTCCCTCTACCTAGGAATAACCCTTTGCAACCAACCTCGCCTTATATTTTCCCACACTGCCATCTAGACCTATTTTATTTTTAAACACCCATTTGCAGCCAACAGCCTTTCTACCTTCAGGCAAGGGCACCAAACTCCAAGTATCATTCTTTTCTAATGATGCCATTTCTTCATTCATGGCTTCCAAACAAAAATCTAAATCAAACATTCTAAATGCCTCTTTCATAGTCCTAGGCTCATCAGCACTAGAAATTAAAGCATAGGTAGAAGTAGAATCTATCAAAGAGAACCCATACCTATCAGGTTGCTTTCTTTCACGAGTTGACCTCCTCACTTGTTGAGGCTGAGGTTCTTGTTCTTCTTCAGAACTTTCATAACTATTTGATCTCTCCTCAGTTTCAGGTACATTTTGAATTTTCAATTCCTCTTTATTTGGTGTAGGAGGAATTTCAACTACATCCTTTTTGTTTTCTGATTTTGTCTCTGACTGCAGATCCAAGGTGGAAGGCTTCAGCTCACGAAAGATAACACTTCTGCTATATAGAACCTTCTCTATATCAGGATTCCAAAGCTTGTATCCTTTTATGCCAGCACTATAGCCAATAAAAAAATATTTTACAGCCTTGTTCTCCAATTTAGATCTTTTCTCATTTGACACATATGCATATGCCTCACAGCCAAGACTTGAATGTGTCTCAAAGAGGGCTTCTTACCAGACCATGCTTCCAAAGGTGTTTTCTGAACAAGAGCAGAATTCAGAGAACAGTTTATCAAGTAACATGCTGTAGCAACTGCCTCAGCCCAAAACTTCTCCTCCAAGCCAACACTACTCAACATACTTCATGCTCTCTCCATCACTATCATGTTGAACCTTTCTGCAACTCCATTTTGTTGTAGAGTATAATGTGTAGTTTTATGTCTTTTAATTCCATGATCTTTAGAGTACCTCTCAAAATCATCAGAACAAAATTCACTGCCATTATTTGTCCTTAAAAATTTTATTTTTCTTCCAGTCTAATTTTCTACAATGTTTTTAAATTCCTTAAAATGACTGTCCACTTCTGATTTACTTTTCAAAAAATAGACAAATGCTCTTCTTGAGTAATCATTAATAAACGATACATAGTACCTTGACTTAGACAAAGAAGGAACATTCACTGGACCAAAAACATCAAAATAAATATAATCAAGCAAACCAGAAGATTTGTGAGGACTAGAATAAAAGGAAACATGGTGTTGTTTTCCATATATACAATGTTCACAAAATTTGAATTCAAGGTTACAATCATCAAGCCCTTCAACCATGTTTTTATTCTTCAAGGTTTTTAAACCTTTCTCAACAATGTGGCCTAGCGTATGATGCCATAGCATAGTCTTTTTTGCTGTAATTTTAACTTCCATAGAGTTTACACCATCAAGAAATTTTTCCTCTTTTCCTCCATGAGTAGCTTTCTATGATTTTACAGACACTATTACATTGAACAACATGTGCATCCAGCTTAGACAAGGTACCAATTTGAGCACCCCTTGCTAGCACCATAGATCCTCTAGTCATCTTGTATCCATTTCTAGAGAACGTGACTTGCACTCCAATATCATTCAAATTACTAATAGAAAGTAGATTTCAAGCTAGACCTGGTATATGCATTATATCACTGATTCCCTTCACTTTTCCATCAAGGAATTGAATTTTGACTCTTCCACGACCAACAATTTCCAAAGATGAATCACTTTCCAAATACACTTTCCCACCATCGTATTCTTCATACTTCCTGAGCCAATCTCTATGAGATGTCATGTGGAAAGATGGTCCAAAATCAATCAGCCAGACATCATTTGATGCCTGTGTATCCAAGGTTGCAATGAAGGCGTCTGCATCACTCTGAGAAGAATCATAGTCGAAAGAATACTTCTTTTTCTCTTCTTTGCAATCCTTTCAAACATAACCAGGTTGCCCAAAATTCTAACACTTCACCTTGGACTTCTTGCCAGGAGAATTTGATCTCCCCTCTAATTTGGATTTGGATTTCTTGTCCTTCATCTTTCCTTTCTCTTTTGATCTACCTCTAACAGCAAGAGCCTCATTTTCCATCTCAAAATATTTCCTTCTCATCTCTTCTAATAACAAAGAAGCAACAACATCTTCCATCTTGAAATTGGATGTTGTACTCCCAATAGCCATCACCAAGTGATCCCAAAAATCAGGAAAAGAACACAATAATAGCATACAATGATTCTCTTCATAAATCTTCACACCAACAGATGTTAACTGTGCAATCAACATGTTGAAAGCATTCAAATGATCAGCAAAAAATCCTCCCTCCTGCATTCTCAAAGCATACAACTTCTTCCTCAAGAACAATTTATTCACTAAGGACTTGCCATGATAAATAGATGCCAATGTTTTCCATAAGGAATATGCAATCTTTTCTTCATGAACATTCATAAGTACATAGTCTACTAAATAGAGCCTTATCAACCCCTTTGATTTTCTATCTGCAAGGTCCCAATCCTCTTGCTTCATGCCTATAGATTTCGTTCCAGACACAACAAGCCATAGATCACGGTCAACCAACAGATCTTCCATTTTAAGTTTTCACAACTCAAAATTGTTGCCATTGAATTTCTCTATTTCAATCTTTCCTGGCATGCTCGCCATCTTAATCTGTAATTTGAATTATCAAACTTCTACAAGACTCCCACTGAACAGAAATTGGCTCAAAAAACCCAATGTACCCACAAGGATAACACAATTGGCTAGGCTCTGATACCACTTGTAAGGAAGATAAGGTGTGGAAACAACTCTCCAAACGTCAAAACCTTAGGGAAGAATGTAGAGATACTTTTAAATTTTTCAATTATAGTCCAATTAAGATACACTTGAAAGAAATAACATAAACAAAGAATATAACATACACACATGAACACTAGATTTATGTGGAAAAACCCTTATGGGAGAAAAACCCACCACACCAAGAGAAGTCACTTTGTATTATAGTAATGGAGATTACATATAGAGATCAAACTTATCTTTCTGATGTCAAATTATAGCAGCATTCACAATGACCAACCTTGTATAGAAAATTTAAGCTACAATCTTATAGAATTGAATTCACACTAATCATACATCAAAAAATTCCTCTACAGTTCATCAATCATCCATCCGTCAAATGAATCATCCAACCGTTCACAATCTTCAAAAGCTAAGTATATCCATGACACCCATGGTCTGTCAAACTTCCTCTCAGTAATGACCGCAACAGTCTAACTGCTAGCAATTCCCATTCTACTCCCTAATTGGTTGAGCACAAACCATGTAGGATAGCCAATCGGTCAAAGGCATTCATAATGTATTCACATGTCAATGAGACACTAACTATGTCTCCCTGATGCCACAAGACCCAATCATCATTATTGCCAAGAGTTGACCCCATCAGCAAGATGTTATACCAAATGCAAAACCACCTTGTGAAGATCTATTGGCAAGAGTTCAGCTATCAGCGAGAGTCATACCGATGTTCACAAGTCACATCGACCTCAACATTGCCATTGATGAGACTATCTCTATTCACCAAGAGATCATACTAAAATTCCAAAGTCACCTAGACAAAAGTATTCCCATCAGCAAGACTATTGTCCTTCACCAAGAGATCATACCGAACCTTCAAGTTACACCACAATGTTCCAACAGTCGGAAAGACTTTCCTCTATCGCTGAGAGTTTTGACCGAAGTCTTCAAATCACTCCAAGATCAAACAATCGCCAAGAGTTGTACCGAAGATAGCCCACAACATTGGTGAGACCAACACCCATTGCCAAGAGTTCACACCAAAGCCTTTGTGTTACTACGAAGACTCTAAGTGTAGCTATCAACAAGAATTCACACTAAAGCATATGAGTTACTCTAATGACCACAAGTGTAACACCCTGTTAGCAAGACATAGCTTCCATCGCTAAGAGTTCTTATTGAGTGTTCAAGTCACCCTGATAGCATCGAGTGTATGTTTATCGGTGAGACATACCACCTATCACCAAGAATTCTTACCGAAGCCTTTGAGTTACTTTGATGACACTAGTCGCCATGAGTCTCTTTGACCATCACAGAAACTAATCTATCGGCCAGCGATCTCCCCGAGCAATGAGAGATAGAAATTGTCACAACGATTGGATCCATTCGGCAAGACATCAACAAGGTCTCGGTGACCTGAATAGTTCACAAGATTCCAAAATCTGGTAGCCAGCCAGACAATATGGATGTCACACTGACTTGGCTCTTTCAGAGGTTTTAGCCTGTGAGATTGAGGCACAATATTCCAATAGTGATGCTCTGAACCTTGAGATGAAATGCCAAGAGGCCATCAAGGTTAGCTATGATGGTGCAAACTTGTTGTTCTTCGAGCATGGTCCACTTGCTCCAATTGGCCTTGGATTGCCAATGTTGTAAGAATGAAGTGAATGATTCACCCTTACCTTGTTTCAAAGTTGAGACTTCTTCTAGACTAACATCCATTGCAATGTTGCATGTGTAATTTTTTATGAATGCATCTATAATTTCTTGGAATGTACTAATGCCCGAAGGTAGACAAGAGAACCATTCCATAGCGTGGCTAGCCAAAATTCTAGGAAATAGGGCTCCACATCAGATAAGTATTGTCATATGCGACTTCCATGCAATGAACCCAGAATTCCTTGATGTGATCTTCAGGGTTTCCTGTCCCATAATATTTGTCAAATTTGGGGATCTTGAATCCCTTGGGGAATGGTTTCATTACTAGGCTCCTATCAAATGGATAGGGACACAATTTGCTTAGTGTTTTTTGTTGTTTGCCCTGATTGAAGATCGAGCACTTGTTGCGAGAGCAACCTGATTTGTGTTGTTACGTCATTTTGTAGATTAGGGGGTGGGATGAAGGTGTTTTGAGGGTTTTCGATTGTGGGTTGTGATGTTGAGCTAGGTATGCATGCACCTGCTGCTGTATGAACAATGCTTGTTGTTGTTCTTGTTGTTGCTGCTCTAAGATTACATGTTGTTGTGCTTGTTGATATGCTTGTTGTTCCAACAATGCTTGTTGTTGAGCTGCTAGGATTGCTTGTTGTTGTTCCAAAAATGCTTTGTGTTGGGATACTAATTTAGTTGCTTCTTGCTGCTCTTGGTATTGTTTTAATGCTTACTGATATGCTTGGAATTGTGCTGCTTGTTGTGCAAGAAGTTGTGCTTTATATTGGGATTATTGTGCTTTATATTGAGCTTGCATTTGAGCTTGAGCTTGGGCTTGCGCTTGTTCTTGTGCTTGTGCTTGTGCTTATGTTGCTTGTTTTTGCAATAGAATTTGTGCTTCAGTAGTCTTTTGTGCTTGTAGTGCGGCTTGGGCTACTTGAGTGGCTTGTGCAGCTTGAGCGACTTGTTGAGCAGCTAGGTGTATGGCTTTTTGTTTTTGCACTTGTTGGAATCCCATTTGAAAAGTATCTTTCAATTCCGTGTTGTATTGGATTGATGTGGTGGAAGTTGGTGGTGGTGGGGGTGGTGGTGGATTCAGAATGGTGTTTGTGAAGGTGGTGAGCGGTGATGTTGTGTTGGTGTTTTTAGTAATGGATGGTGGTATTGATGTGGTTGGCCCTTGGGAGACCATGCTTTGAGATATTAGGGGGGTGTTTGATGATGCCATGATTTCTTGTGCCTTTGTTGTTTGTTGTTGTGATGTCAACAACAACTTTTACATGATGTTTTGATTGATACTTGGTAGAGGGGGAACCCTAAGCCAAGGAGAGGTGTGGATGATGATGGAAATGGTGAAATAGGTGGAAATGTGAGGGGGGTGAGTCCTTGGGAAAATGAAGTGGTGCCAAAGATGCCCCTATGTCTGAACATGTCTCCCTCCTCTTATGAATTTGTGAGGAGAGGTGTTTGAGGTGTTGCGTGAAAAAATGATCACGATGGATCATGATGGAAAGTGAGAGGAACATTCTTATGTAATGGATTTTGGGGTATGTTTTGTTCCAATATGGTGTTTGCATCCAAGTTCTAATAATTAACAAGGGGGTGTGTTTTGATAGCATTAGAAAATGCATTTCCCTTATTAACATTGGGTTGGGTTGGAGCAAAAGATGTTGTGATTTGAGGAATGTTGTGTATGATGCTTTGGGATAGGGGTGTAGATGAGATGGGAATGGTGGATGAGATTGGAGGAAAGATGTATCCACTATGGTACTCACATTGAAATCCAAAGGTAATTTGGCCCCTTGTTTTTCTAGTTCAAGCATGTATAATGAAGGGTTAAGCCTCATCATGATGTTGATGATTTTATGGTTTTCTGAATTTTGAAGCATTTCAGTCATTTCGTCATGAGACATCCTAAAGGTTAGGTCTTCTTCCTGATTTCCTTCTTGTGGGTTTTGGGATGATGATATGATCAAAGGGTTTCTTGATTCGGTAGGATTCATTTCAATATTTGTTTGGCTTAGATCACTTGAAGTGGGTGTTTCTTTGTTGGCTTCCATGCTCTTCTTGTATTGAGATCTAGTTTTTTTTTTTTTTTCTTAGACTGCAGGAATCGGGTAGCATGACCCCCTATAAACTGCAGTGCGCCTGGTAAACTTTTTAACATGACCGGCGGCGCTGGTATTGAGATCTAGTTTGAACCATAAAACAAGGATCAATTTTTAAGAATGGGAGATGAATCTCTTTATTCTTTGGTTTGTTCTTTATTTTATGCCCAAAGTGGAAAATTTCAGGATATCTTGAGGATCAAAAGGTGATATGATGATGATGCAAGGGATGGATGATGTGAATGTTTTCATCTTTTGATAAATTTAAAGGAGATGCTAGGCTCTTGGGACTTTCAGATATGTTTTGGGTTTTGATTTTTTGATTCGATGTTCCCTTGGGATTGTCCTTGATTAATTGATTTTGGTTTGATTTGATTTGAACAAAAAGACCCTAAGATGTTGGATGATGATCTGGGGGGTAGTTTTTCTCAAAGGATGATAGTTTTAATATGTGGAGGGAGAAGGATGCATCTACCCACACCTGTTCAAACAAGATGATAGTCTAACTAAGCATATGAAGAAGGATTCATCTACATATACTAAGCTTCACAATATGATTTTGATAACTTTGACTAAGTATATGCAAAAGGATGCATTTACACATACCTAGCCAAAGGTGATTTTGATATGGATTTCAAGGATGTTGCACTAAGGATTTTGATGATTTTGATTTTTCTCAAAAGCTTAGCACTAAGGGTGACTTCAAGATTTCCCAAAAGGTGATGATGAGATGATGTTTGTTTTGATGTTTGGAGGATGGGTGAAAAAGATTATGATTTTCTTTTGATCCTAAGATGAACCTAAAAAATACACTTTGTTTTCCTAGACCTAGGTATTGAAGAACATGCAATGCTTTCTATAGACCTTTACAACCAAAGAATGATTCAATTCAGACATACAATTTTGGATTTCTAACCAATGATTTTGGGATTTGAACTTTTTGATAATTATGAGGCTTCAACACACATGAAAGTTCATTTTTCGTAGTTTTTGATTAATGGCTTTATTTTACCACAAACACTTTCTTTGATTAGGTTTTCCAAACCAAGCGTCCAATGTCTTGATTTCTTTGTATCCCACAAAGTATGTTATGTAAAATTTTGATGAACTCAAGGCAAGGGTTTACCTATTGTTTACTTTAGTAGACAAATCGAGATGTAATCAAATGTTTAGAAACCTCTAAGGATGTGAATCCCAAGGGCAAGCAATAACATATGGATCGAGTCAATTGTATTTGTCTTCAAAAGGGTTTGAAATTTTGGATGATAATGTTAAGTGTTTGTTTTCAAGGTGTTTTCGTACAAGAAAAGTATTTTGAAACCAATTACATCCTTATGGATGTGTAAGACAATATTTTTTGGATTCCCACTTGGACAAGTCCAGCTACACCTATCTTTAGGGAATGGTTAGATGCTTGACCCCACTAGCTCCCCTCCACAACTCATTAATGTCAATCGGGGCAGCTAAGCATCAACACCCATGAAACTCCCATGGCATGTTTTTCATTTCTACTAAAAGATTGTAAAAGTGTGGGGTGGCTTCAGAACGACCGTTCTTGCACCAACAAATAGATCAAAGGATTTTGGCAAGTTCTAGAACATGAGTTTTAATAAGGAATTTTCATTAGTGGAGATTGACCCATATGGCAAGAGTCCCCTTTTGGATCCATCTTGTTGGAATCAACCACGTGATATATTGGCATTTACTCCAATACCCACATTTATATCCCAATTGGAAATACTCTTGGATTTAGAGTGTTCCCAGTTGAGTCGTTCCCTTAGGTGAGTACTTTTTCCCCAAGACAGGCCCTCTAAGATAAAAAAAAAGTGAGTAAAGACAATATTCGTAACTCGATCAATCTTTGTTGGCAACAAAGAGAGAGAATGTACACAATAATGCCCCCACTCACACTTGCACAAGATTTTGCTCAATTTTACACCTAAATCGAAGTGTGGAGGTGATTGCTTTATCTCACCCTAAAGTCATGAAAAAGGCCTTTTGATTCTCAAGATCACTATAAAGCACGAGAGAAGCACATACATCCTTTTTTAATGAATTTAGTAAAAATAAGCCCTAACGAAAACAAACTCTAATAAGTTGTGATCCTAATGTTCATTTTAGCCTTTGCAAGAAGAAATTGAAAAGATTATTTTAAAACCCAAATGAAATTAGTGTCCTAAGAAAGAAGTGATAACAATTTCTTAAAAGTGTTAAGAAAACACTAAATTGTTTAAAAACACTTTATTTTGCAAAATATCATCCTCATGCTTCTCCTTCTTTCTTTTTGATTGATCCAACCTACAAGAGAGAAAACTAGTCAGGTTCTAGAAAATACAGAGATTAAAAGGTAGAAAATAGAAGATAACTCATCAATGACCAAAAGCATGTGCTAAAATTTAATTTCCACTTTTAACTCCCTACCAACGATGCAACTCATGACTGCGTGACAGTTTGATTTCCAAGCGGTGCCCTTATAGCGCCACTTACCAGTCAATGTCACTCTGTGTCGGGATAGTGAGCTCAATTGTGTCATAGTTTTCCCCAACGTCACAGTTTGGTTTTTTTGAAAATTCTTGTCAATCAAACAGCTAAGTGGCAAAGTTTAAAATTCAATTTTTTTAGGCGAGAAGAGTCCAGTGTCACATTTTGAGTTTCCCATGGTGCTATATAGCGACGCTAAAGGGTCAGTGGTGTAAAAATAGTGACACTGAGCTCTTAGCATTGGAATTTTTCTGTGTATCAACAAAAACAAAGAAATTTGTGAGTGTAGACAGGTAAAATATATTGATTGATTGACATAGTGCATCTAACTCTGACTTACTAACATCGTTTCTTCGTGAATCATCCCTTGGTTTGACGATTTAGTCAAATTCCCATATATAATTAAATTTATCAATAGTCCTCTCTTAATCAAATAAATCATGTTATCTGATTAAGTCACCCCTTTTGTTAATTAAATCAATTCATTTGATCTAATTATCCCTATTTAATTAAATAATCAATTTTATTTGATTAAATCTCTAAAGTCTATTCATTAAATTAAATAAATTAAAACATTATTTGATTTAATCTAACATGATTTATTTTAATTAAATAAATCAAAATCCTTATTTAATTAGCCTCTTATCATATTCCTCTTATTTGATTTAAATAAACCCATAAATTTGAGTCAAATAGGTTACATCATCTAACCTCTCTCATTAAATTAATTAACCCTTGATTAATTTAATCTCATCTCATGTCCCATCCTCTAGATAATGCAAGTTGCACATGAAAATAGATTTAATTCATTTATTAAATCTCTATTTTCGTCACAAGGCATCTTTTGGAATATTCTCTCAATTTGAATTCAAAAATTCCAAGTCAACATGTACATCTAACAAGGAAATAAATTCATCTTACAAGTCCTTTTCCTTGAACCAAGTGGCATTTATTGCATTTTCCCTTCCCTCTTGCATGCCATTTCAACAAATTTGAAATTCAAAATTATGCATTTATTGGCACAAACCCCAAATCTTGCACATCCTTCATCCATTCATAGCTTGACTAGTGGCATCATACCATTGGATGAATATTAGTCCCACATTGCTCAAATTTGGACATTCATCCATCTTGACATTCTATAAATAAAGAGGTCATATCCTCATTTCATCATCCACAATCTAAGCAAAATTACCATGCTCAAATATCTCTTGAATTTCATCCATTATCATTGAGTCATAGCTAGGTTTTTTGTAGATTTTGGCTTGGAGCTCTCATCCTTCATCAACAAAAGTGGATCAATCATCATTAACATCTCAATCTTGCATCTTAGGAATTGGGAAAGGGCCAATTTTCACATCAAATTGGCACCAATTCCCCCATGGGATCATGAGTTTGCACATCTAATTAGGATTTACTCTTTGTTTTATCATTTTCATTGTGTTCTTTGTTATTTTCTTTCCTAGTTTGAAGTTGTAAATGGATTTCATGGGGAATCCTTGTTTTGGCTTGAAATCTCTTATTTAAATTGTTTATTCTTATTATTTTTTAGGTACCAAGGTTGGGGTTCGCACATAATAAACTGATATCTCATCATGTATATTATCATTTGTGAATCGGTCAGCTCATCCAGTCAAACTACGTGGTCTCTGCGTGTATAATGTAGGCAAGGCTAATATGTTCATGAGCCCTTGAGGCCCCTAAGATAGGTCTTTAGGTTAGTCTCTTGGTCAAAATCTCAGAAAATCCCAATAACATTGGAAAATCAAAAATCAAAGCATTTGCAAAATCTTGAAAATACCAAAAACAGACTCAAAACATTGCAAAAACATCAAAAACATCCAAATATTTGAAAAAAATCCATCCACCTCATCCTGTTTGCACCCACAATAAACACCATCAATAATAAACTACTTGTCACCCTCAACCTTTGGTGAAACAGTTGGAAACAAGTCTAGTAGGTTAAAAATTAAACTCAAAAACGTCAAGTCTTAAGTCTAAGTCGGTGCGTAAGCAAGTTCGTCATCTCTTCATATTGGTAACTCATCATATGAATTAGTCCTATATTAATCATCCCTTAGAATACTTTGGATAAACGAAATGAGTTGTCATGAGTCACTAACATGTCCTAGGATGAATCCTTCCTACAATGGGCATTATCTTTTCGCAATAAGTTTTGATTATCATCCTTAGAAAACACATCCTTTTTTCGTTAGCAATACTGAAGAGCATCAATTTGTTTGTTTGCTTGGTCTTTTTCTTTTGACTTATCTTATTGCACTCACTCCAAGGACCCCTTGATGATATTCGAACAAAGGATTTAGAGAGATAGGAATGGGGCAATGATCATTGTCTTTTGTCTATTGTTCTTGTTGGACATTCTTGTAATATAACCTCGGCGAATACTTGCTTTGTTAGATATGTATGGAAGCGGTCTAGGGCAACTTGTTGACTATTGCATGGATAGGTTTACCTTTCTATGTTTTGGTCTGAGGTGCCTGAAACTTCTGAAGTGCATCCTAGCAAGGTTTCTATATGTCAGGTGTGAGCAAGAATACTCCTATATGCTTGTCAAGTCAAAGTTCATCTCACTGGGTACAATGCCATCTTGGCTTTCTATACCTTGATGCATCAATACCACGTGTGTTATCAAACATAAGAAAATTTGGCCCTTTGAAAATCCTAATTCCTCGACAAGTAATCATCATCATCATCATTTGCATTTACACTATCTTGTGTCTTGTTGAAATGACTTATTCTTTTCTTACTAACTGCACTAACAAGGTACTATGACAATTGATCATCATCACCATCATCATCATCAATCCTACATCCAAAAATCATTAGCATATTGCATAAACATATCAGATAGGAAACATATGCATTGCATTTTTAATCACCATATAAACAGGTTATCATAAACATTTTTTATAGATTGGTGCATCCATGTCATTGCATTTCACCCATTACATTACATCGCATACCATTATATCAATCATTGCATAAACACTCATTTACATTTCACAACCATTTCATATTACCATCTATCATATAAATCATCGCATAGCATCTACGGAATCATTTCATAATCATTTTTCATAATCATAAACAATAGGTATATAAGCATTTAATTCATCAGGCATACATACTTGCATAACATCACATCATCTCACCACTTTACGTTCACATTACATTATGCATCAGCATATCACTTTGCATTAATATATCATTGCATTGCATACATCATCAATTATTACGTCTAGGACAATAACATTCGTTATTCTAAGCATCTCATAAAAACATATCATCATGCATTAACACCATTTCATTTGCATCATATCACGACCATTGCATTTCATATTTCATCATCCATATCATCTCATAGATAACATCATAAAACATTCACTACATAAATCATTCCACATAGACATAAACGTATAAAATTCATTACAAGAAAAACATATACATCCATTCATAAACATTTCATAAGCACAATTTACATATCATTTTGCATGTACAGAAATAGATCATATCATCTCACATAAATAGACCATCACATTTGCATATCATAGTTTAGCATAATATAGATCTATTAGTCATAATCATTGCATAAACATCATTAGAAGTAAAATGCATCTATAACATATAGAAGTAGAATCATACATGCACAAATAAAGAGTACGCATTTCATCACATCAAAATTGGCTCATATATATATATATATCATTACGTCACTGTCATGGTACAAAGAATAAATCAGATCATTGTACATATATGTCAATCGGTACAAAACACCCATTGGGCTATCAAAAATGAGCCCATAAGGCACAAAAAGTATGTATCGTCTCGATCAAGCTCGATCCCTCTGAATGTTTCCCTCGCCCCTATCATCGTGACTCTCTGGTGGTCTATGGCTAGCTCACTCTGAATACTCTAGGACCCACTCTGCTCTAGGTACGGTCTCGTGATAAGCCCATCGGTAATACTCTACCTCTCGAATAGCATCCTTGTAAGATCGCACTAACACTATACCCTAGGAGGAGGAGGTTGTCATGCTCTCTATCTACTGTCTGCAGCCTAGCTCAGTGGTTGCCTGTAGCTCTGTAGCCTATCTTTGTTGCATGGCCTGGTCCCTCTCCGACCTGAGCTGCTCTCTCTCAGCCCTCGCCTGATCTCTCTCGGCTGTCACAGCCTGAACCTAGATCTACAGCTGCATAATCAGTGCATCTTGAGCGTCTGCCTATCCTTGTGGCTGCACCCGTGTATGCGTGTGAGGCTAATCCTCACCCTCGGTTCGTGGGGATGGAACGGGTGACACTTGTTGCTAATCCTGCATATGTACATCTCTATGACCTAGTAGGACTGGGGGCACACCTAGTGGATCCTATCAAATCTCAACCCTATGTCCTCATCCTTGGCCTCCCCCTCTTCCCCTAACTTTCTACACATCTGGGTCAGAATTGTCAACTGAAGTGGAGGCAGAAACTAGTCCCTGTAAGCCTGAGTGGTGCTTGGATCTACCAAACCCTGATCATAAGCCCATGGTTGGGCTACCAAGTGCCTGAAGCTATCAACTATCTTGAAGGCAGGAATGTACTATCCCCATGACATCTATGTCATGCTGTGAGCAAAGACGGCTACATAGTTGTCATCAGGCCGATCCTGCGACTCTCTAAATTTATGATGTATGCGCCCGACCAGGTACCTCTTGATCATCATATGCTCCTACCCCTGCATGTACCAGTCTTGGTGGTAGTAGAACAACTGATCGGCATTGTCGGCCCATCCAGGCAGACCAAGGTATGGACGCCAAGTGAAAACTAGCATCTCATCTAAGACCTGCCTCCAATAGGAGATCTTGTGCTCACCAAAGTGTGTAAAGGACACACCGCCTCTATATCGTGCCACGAGGACATCGCCTTCCCCCATCAGAATTGGAACGACATGTGGACGTAGCACATAAATGTGCTCCCACACCTAGATGTGAAGTAAAGTCACTCCAGCCCCTAGTGCTCTATCATCCATCTATACGTACTCATGAAGGTCCCTATAAGGTAAAGCTAGCAGAATAGGTCCCCATGCAAAGCAAACTGGCCTATCTCGGACCATCAACTCCCAGCAATACCCCCAATCAGGACTAAAATATCGCCCTCATCTATCTGGGGCAACAAGACCTAAAATAATAGCTGCAACTACCTAGCAGTAGGGCAGGCGCTATGACCCTATATCACTCTAACTCTATATGTCCCTCACAGAAGATGATGTCCCATGTGGTGAGGACTTTGCAACAAGCCTCGCATCCCTTGTCCATATCAAAGATCGCTCATCGGCCATAAATAGGCAATCAAAAAATGTGTCAAACATCCTCCAAAGTGACGGTGGCCTCGCCAGTGGGGAGATGAAACAATGACGTCTCGCTGTGCCACCTCTCGGCCAACGCTAAGAACATCCCTAGGTGGGTATGCACAGGCACCACGTATGCAATATGCCACAATCCCGTAACTCCCAGTTGGTCCTGGTCCTTGTCACTCAGGTCTTGCAAAATGCTAGCCAAATCTCGTGACTGGTGCTCCCAAGAGTAGAGCTCCCTCACCGCATCCTGCATCAAGGAAGGTCAGCGTGTTAAATTATTTTTGAAAAATTCTTGGTTGAACTCTCCAAAAATGTCCCCAGCAGTGCAGTTTTTGATGGTGTCACAGTTTGATTTTACTCAAACTCGATGCTCGAGCCCAAAAGAGCTATATGCGCCGCAGCCTTTTACCTTACGGCATCTTTTTGTGAAAGGGACGCTGCTATCAAAACGACCTCGGAGCCCCCGTCGACTTCTCCCGAAGCACCATCATTGAGCCAAAGCGGCGCGACCGGGTGTCGATGAAATTTTTGTAGATATATATAGTGGATGAACTCTTTAAAAGCATTAATTAAAGGCATTAATGAAAGACAAATCATCCTAAAATTTAACATACAGTATTCGCGCCATATTGCCAAGAGTCGAGCTCAAATCTCAATTTGCTAGCGGAGGTATGTGAAAATGACTTGAAAGTGACTATTCGAAGGAAACTAAGCCTAAAAATTAGGGTTTTTTGACCCTAGGGGCTTTCCTGCTAGGGTTTTGGACCCCTCCCCCTTTTTGTCATCAGGAGGCTTTTTTCATCGCTTTATTGTGTTTAGACACGTTTTTAGCCTCCCAAGCCCTTTGGACCTCTCAGTTACTTTGTCATCTTTTTGCAAGATCACCCAAAAAATTAAAATTTTCGTCTGATCTCTTGAGGGTTCATTATAATGGCATGTTTTCTCTTGCCATGCAGCAGTGGGGCAAGTTTTTAAATATCAAAATTTTTTGGCTCTGATCGAGATTATTTATTCTTTGAACCAATGCAACGAGTGCATTGCTTCAAAGAGGGGAAAAATGTAGACATGTAAAATATACTAATTGACATAGTGCATCTGACCTTGACTTACTAACATCATTTCTTCATAAATCATCCCTCAGTTTGACCATTTAATCAAATTCCCTTATCTAATTAAATTCATCAATAGTCCTCTCTTAATCAAATAAATCATGTTATTTGATTAAGTCACCCCTTTTGTTAATTAAATCAATTCATCTAGTCTAATTATCCCTATTTAATTAAATAATCAATTTTATTTGATTAAATCTCTAAAGTTTGTTCATTAAACTAAATAAATTAAAAAATTATTTGATTTAATCTCACACCATTTCTTTTAATTAAATAAATCAAAATCCTTATTTAATTAGCCTCTTATCATATTCATCTCTTATTTGATTTAAATAAACCCATAAATTTGAGTAAAATAGGTTACAGCATCTAACCTCTCTCACTAAATTAATTAACCCTTGATTAATTTAATCTCATATCATGTCCCATCCTCTAGATAATGCAAGTTGCACATGAAAATAGATTTAATTCATTTATTAAATCTCTATTTTCCTCACAAGGCATCTTTTGGAATATTCTCTCAATTTGAATTCAAAAATTCCAAGTCAACATGTACATCCAACAAGGAAATAAATTCATCTTACATGTCATTTTCCTTGAGCCAAGTGGCATTTATTGCATTTTCCCTTCCCTCTTGCATGTCATTTCAACAAATTTGAAATTCAAAATTATGCATTTATTGGCACAAACCCAAGATCTTGCACATCCTTCATCCATTCATAGCTTGACAAGTGGCATCATACCATTGGATGAATGTTAGTCCCACATTGCTCAAATTTGGACATTCATCCATCTTGACATTCTATAAATAAAGAGGCCATATCCTCATTTCATCATCCACAATCTAAGCAAAGTTACCATGCTCAAATATCTCTTGAATTTCATCCATTATCATTGAGTCATAGCTAGGTTTTTTGTAGATTTTGGCTTGGAGCTCTCATCCTTCATCAAAAAAAGTGGATCAATCATCATTAACATCTCAATCTTACATCTTAGGAATTGGGAAAGGGCCAATTTTCACATCAAATTGGCACCAATTCCCCCATGGGATCATGAGTTTGCACATCTAATTAGGATTTAAACTTTGTTTTATCATTTTCATTGTGTTCTTTGTTATTTTATTTCTTAGTTTGAAGTTGTAAATGGATTTCATGGGGAATCCTCATTTTGGCTTGCAATCTCTTGTTTAACTTGTTTATGCTTGTTGTTTTGCAGGTACCAAGGTTGGGGTTCGCATAGTGAGAAAAGTGATAAAGAATGATATCCAACCCTCCTTTTAGCACCAAAATGTGTGAACCCCAATCCAAATACCTGCAAAACAATGAGAAAAAACACATTAAGTTTGATATTGCAAGCATGAACAAGGATTCCCCATGAAATCAATTTACAAAACTCAAATTAGGAAAGAAAATAATGAAGAACACAATGAAACAAAAAAATATAGATTCAATACTAATTAGAATAGAAAACATATGATCCCATGGGGGAATTGGTGCCAATTTGATGTGAAAATTGGCCCTTTCCCAATTTCTAAAATGCAAGCTTGATATGTTGAAGAGATTTTATCCACTTTGTTGATGAAGGATGAGATCTCCAAACTAAAATCTGCGAAAACCTAGCTAAGAACTCAATGATGATGGATAGAAATGGCTAAATATTTTAGCATAATTTAACTTTGCATAATTTGTGGATGATCAAATGAGGATATAAGCTCTTTATTTATCAAATGCCAATATGGATGAATGTCCAAAATAGAGCAATGTGGGACTAACATTCATCCAATGGCAAGGTGCCACTTATCAACATTTGATAGGATGGAGGATGTACAAAATTTGGGGATTGTGCCAATAAATGCATATTTTTGAATTTCAAATTTGTTCAAATGAGTTGCAAGAGGGAATGGGAAATGCAATAAATGCCACTTGGCTCAACGCAAACGACATGTAAGATGAAGTTATCACCTTGTTGGATGTACATGTTGACTTGAAATTTTTGAATTCAAACTTGGAGAATATTCCAAATAATGCCTTGTGAGAAAAATAGAGATTTAATAAATGAATTAAATCTATTTTCATGTGCAACTTGCAAAATCTAGATGATGGGACATTATGAGAGATTAAATTAATCAAGAGTCAATTAATTTAATAGGAGATTTAGATAATGTGACCTATTTGACTCAAGTTTATGGATTTATTTAAATCAAATAAGAGGGTTATATGAGAACAGAATAATTAAATAAGGATTTTGATTTATTTAATTAAAAGAGATGGTGTTAGGTTAAATTAAATAAGGTTTTAATTTATTTAGTTTAATAGATGGACTTTAGAGATTTAATCAAATAAAATTGATTATTTAATTAAATGGAGATAATTAGACCAGATGGATTGATTTAATTAACAAAAGAGAGAGACTTAATTAAATAACTGGTTTATTTAATCAAAGAAGGAATATTGATGAATTTAATCAGGTAGGGGAATTTGATTAAATGGTTATACCGAGGGATGATTTAGGAAGAAACGATGTTAGTAATTGGGATCAAATACACAATGTCAATCAATGTATTTTACGTGTCTACAATAACGACCTTCCATAGAAAAAGATAAATTCTAAAAGAGCTATTACAATAACACTTAATAGATTTCATACTAATCATCAACATGTATATATGCAATCACTCCTATGTTAATCTATATCAACCTGTAGAAAAACAGAAGTTTCATGCTTTTTAAGTGTTATTCTAATAGCTCTTTTATTTGTTCACCTTTATATTTTTAGCTAATAGGCTATTTGTTTGAAGTTTCCACTGGGATTTTCATCAGCCTAGCTGTGAATACGATTTGTCATCATGGAAATACTGCCAAAGATACATAAAGATAATTACAAACAATAAACCCACCACCAAAAGAATTACTAACCCTAACCATATTTTTTGATGAAAAAAATAAGATTTTCCAGCATTAAATGCAACCATATAGAGCCATAATGTCTTTCAACTCTACAAAATGGGTATAACAACAAAGATACAAACATATAACAAGCAACAATAAGCAGAGAGAGAAACACCTGAATAATAAATTACTCATTTATGCAAAATACTCATGTAAAATGACTTACAGATTCCAAAGCACAATAACTACAAACAATAAATGAAACCTGAAAAATTTACTAACCCTAACCGCATTTTTTTGCAAAAGAAGCAAGATTTAACTGCAATAAATCCATCCATACCCATCTAAAACGACTTACAAATTTTAGAGCAAAACACTCTTAAAACCCTCCAATCTGCTATAAAATCGAGCCAAAGGCGACGATTTTTACAATAGTCTAGTATCAAACCAACACCACAATAGCTCTATCGACAATGTAACTTAATCAATATACCTCCTCGCATATTTCCCAACACACCAATGTTAAAACCCTCCAACATGTTATCAAAAGGAACAATGCGAGAAAACAAAAGACATGAACGATAAATTAATCATTAAAGAAAAATACCCATGTAAAACGACTTACAAATTTCGCAGCACAATAGTTTTAAAACCCTGCAATCTAGTAAAAAACGGAGCTGAAGGTGGTGATTTTAACAAGAGTCTGCTATGAAACCAACACCACAATAGTTGCTTCTGCAATACAACTTAAGGAAAGTATACTTTCCCACAATGCAACACTCAATATTGCATGTATTTCGTTTGCTACATTTACTACCCCCACCTTCATTGTACAACAACCACAAAATGCATTAACACTGCTGCGAGCAAACGCTTACATTTCAGCTTTTGTGTATCGAGGACACCAACTCCATGACTGCCAACCCACATAACTGTGAAGCTCCACGTCACCACAAAAAAATCCGATCAAGTCGTTGCCGGTCAGGAAATCTCTGGCGCTAGCAAATCCATTTCACCGCTGGGTTGACAAAATTTTGGTAGAAACTTCAAACAAAATAGCCTATCGGCTAATAAAGATAAAAATCTATCTACTTTCCATGCGTATATTGCTTTATAAGGCACGCCCTTCTCAAAATAGTAATATTTTTTAAATTAACAATAACCGTTTATTCATTAAAAAATCAAGCTGGTTGCCCATCCATCC
Source organism: Sequoia sempervirens (assembly GCA_007258455.2). Taxonomy (NCBI): domain Eukaryota; kingdom Viridiplantae; phylum Streptophyta; class Pinopsida; order Cupressales; family Cupressaceae; genus Sequoia; species Sequoia sempervirens. Next base: position 440,558,694 of record VDFB02193867.1, read on the forward strand.
ACAAGAGATCAATTAATTAAAATATTAGGCCCATAATTTTCATTTTAATAAACATGCTTTAAAACCCTTTTCGAAACCTACTTTTTAGGCCGTAGCTCGCCCAAATGACCAATGAGAAAGAATTTGGAGAATAGCGATGGGGAAAGCAGAAAAAAATGACAAAAAATAGTCAGATGGCAATTTGAGATCAACGGTTTCAGAGTAATGAACCTTCTTGCCTCCCGCCTTCATGCTTTTCAGCCGTTCACGGTCAAAGTGAGCTTCACAAGCTCAAATAGAGGCACAGTGTAATAAAAATAAAAATGATAGGTCATATGATTGAACTCTCTCAACTATCTACTAATTTTTAAAGAAAAATAAATAAATAAATAAATAAAATAACAAATTATATTATTAAACTCTCTAACTCTCTGCTACATTTATAAATAAAAACTTTAAAAAAAAATGAAAATGAATCTGTGGACCCTCTCTGCTTTCCAGTGTGTACATTATTCAGAAATGGATACCATTCAGGAATCGGACAACTCAAACTTTTTCTGTGTGTGTTCAGACTGCATTCATAATTCAGAGTGCTGTCAAAACCATAAAAATCGTGTCCTTAAAAGACGGTGAATGGTGTAAAGTTAAAAGCAGCATGGGACCGTATCATGTACAGGGATTTTCCTTGTATTATTTTAAATTCAAAGTTAGCCGATAGGTAGAGTGCTACTTTCTTCGAAGGCTGTGCAGAGTTGAAATTAATAAATAATAATGTTTTAACTTTTTATTTTTCTTTTCTTTTCAAGGGTTATGATATATAAAATTTATTTGTTGAGCTTATTCGACGCAGAAAGAGGTTTTGTTCATAAAGAAATATTCAATTTGATCCATTCGCAATAATGGGAGAAGGGTTGTGCATACACCAAGGATTCGGCCGGATGACAAGAGAAGTTGATCGCATGATTCGAATTTGTATCATTACCTATTTGCTTATATCCAATAAAAAAAGTTGATCGCATGATGGATTGGTCCACATTCATACTTTCGCTTACCCTAACGTTTACGTTTTGCAGCCCTGGCGCATTTCACATTTTCGTACGTTTTGGCCTCTTTTTTGGCCTCCCATTCTCCGCAATTTCCATTGGGTAGACTCCTATTTTATTTCCTTTTGGAGGGACTCATTCAGTAAAGTAGTGAATGTCTTTTTTTTTACTATTTAATAATCGAGTGACTTCTATAAAAAAATTAACCAATTGGTGTTTGGAATCAAAGTCTATAATCTGCCCAACATCAGTCCTTAAAAATAAAAATTGTGTCCTTAAAAGGTGGTGAATGGCAGAAAGTTAAAAGCAGCGTGGAAGTTTCCTTGTAATATTTTAAATTCAAATTCAGCGGATCGATAGAATGCTAATTTCTTTAAAGGATGAGCAGATTTGAAATTAATAAATAATAATGTTAAACTTTTTGTTTTTCAGAAATATGATATATAAAATTTATTTGTTGAGCTTGTTCGATGCAGAGAGAGTTTTGACTTAGCAGGGTAAAAAAGGAAATATTCGATTTGATCCATTCGCAATAATGGGAGAAGGGATGTGCATACACCAAGGATTCGGCCGGATGACAAGATAGATTGATCGCATCGTGGATTGTTCCACATTCAGACTTTCACCTACTCTAACGCTTAGGTTTTGCAGCCCTGGTGCATTCCACTTTTCGTGCGTTTTGGCCTCTTTTTGGCCTTCTATTCCACACAATTTCCATTGGGGAGACTCCATAAATTTTCTTTCCTTTTGCAGGGATTCATCTGACTAAAGTAATAATGGATGCTTCTTTCTTTTATTATTTAATATTAAAGTGACTTCGCAATTTTTTTTATTTGGTTTTTGGAATTGAAGTCTACGAAAACAGTATGAGTATAAATTAATTCAGATTAATTAATTTAAAGTTGTGGAAGTGATACAATATAATAAATAATGATGGCAGGTAAGGGCTGCTGGGCCGCTGCGTTGGGTCGCTGGGACACCCTTGTTGTAAAAATAAATAAAGAAATAATGATGGCGATAAATCATTAAATTAATTTAAAAATTTGATTATCTTAGTATTAGAAATAGATATATCTTTTAATTGGAGTTATGAGTCACACAACAATAGAGTTTGAACCTTGGTGGCAAGAACCACAATGCTACACTTCACTGTCACATTATGTCATTATTGGCTAGAAATAGATCTATCCTTAACTTTCCTTTCATAATTGAAATAGTTTGTCAACTTTGTTGTGGCTTGATTTTGTGGGTCTAAATCATTTTTATAGGTGTGGATCTTATAGCTTGTAAATTTAATCTAGGATACTACACAATTGTATCTTCTAATTTGTCAAATTCTCCATCTTTCTTTGATTCATGTGTAGAGATGCAAATTATTTTTTCTTGATATTTCATTATTTGAGGATGTCATTTAATGTCCAAACATGAACAACATTAAATATCACTATATAACAATAATCATGTGAAATGTACATAGCAAGTTGGCTCATTGTAGGAATGAAATGTGTGATTTTTGACAAAATTTGAATTTACATTTTAAAATCCAAGGGTTACATCCATGGGTGTAATATCAATCTTTTAGTTATAAGATTCACCTAATATAAGGGAAAGGTAATGTTGATGCAATGAATGAATGTCTAGACATTGAAGATACAATAAAGGAAAGAATGTGAGAAAATATGTAGAAATAAATAACCTATAGTTGTAATTAGGAAAGTGTAAAAAAGAGGATGGGCAGAGGATCAAAGAATTATCTAAAGTTAACACTGGATTATTCTGTCATTTGTCAATATGTAATTACATTAAGATATTATCTCAAATTGGGCCAAACAATAAATATGAATTAGTATGAGTATATGTAAATTTTAGCATTAAATTTTACCCCCATTTTAAGGTGCATGTGAATCCTAACATGATCACATGTCTTAAAATAAATTACCCCTCATAAACATGCATTTAAAGTAAATATTGAAATAGAGATAAAAAATATATTAGGTTCATAAAAAGTAATTAACCCTCATACATATCATCATGTGTATTCATCCTTTAGCTTGCATGCTACATGGGCACTTACAAAGTAGAGAAAAGTTATCAAATGCGAACCTTACATCATGCAAAAAAAGTTATAATTACAAACCAAATTTTTCAATAAATGGTCATGAAAAGAAGGTCAGAACGGGGTTAGAAAATTTCCACCTATAAGAAGTTGTATGAAGTTCTACCTTGGGTGGTCACCATATGATGAAGTTTTAGATATGGTCATTTACACATTGTTTTGTTTCTTATTTCTATAGTATCACCTATCATTAAGTCTCTTAAGTTTATTTATTTATCACCTATTTAGCAGTGGGTGGTGAAAGAAATAAAAAGAGAAACTTTGAAATTTTTCTTTTCTATTTGTGGTTATGTGTATAATAAGTGTAAACTAAATACAAATGAATGTTATGTTAAGATAAACTAGATGAAAACTTAGGTAAACATGGATTGACATCAAACATCTATTGTAAGACAACACAAAGTAGTAAATTGTGAGATGAAATTAAATCATCACTCTATAGCCATCAAAATTTAATGTTCAAGCTCTAGGGACTATGATAAAATATAAGGAAATTAGGGTGGGGAAAAGGTTTAGAAGAAAAATTTTATTTTTGATAGTTAAAATTACTTTCTAGGTCTAAAAGTTGACTACTATTGGAGCTCGAAACCTTAGTCTTAAGAAAATTTGGTAGAGGAATGACATGGTTATATTTATGAAATTTATAGGGGGATAAAAGAGGTCTTACACTCACATAGATTTGACAACAAACTTTTCTAAATAACAAAATGGGACTTGGATGACAAAACATGGATGGAATAGGAGGATTTTGAGGTTTAAAATTCTAAATAACTAACAGTGTCTTGATGAAGGGTTTAAAGTAAAACACTTGAATTTTGCTCAAGAATATTGAAATAGCATGCAATATGAAGGTTTTGAGGTCTCATATTCTAAATGATTAAGAGTGGTAATGAAGGGTTTAAAGTAAAATAATTGAATTTGGCTTGAAAATTTTGAAATGGCTAGGGAAAATTTTGGGTTGGAAGCATCACCTTAAATGTCAAGTTAAAAAGAGGGAAATGAGTTAGAAGACTGATGAGATGAGGTACGAAGGGATCTATATAATTAATTTGGAAAATAATTTTCTTTCTTGTAAAAAAAATATAAAAATGTAAAAGATAGCCTTTCCCACTCCCTTATTTTCAAGAGTCAAGTGTGTGCTTACCTTCATTTACAGTTGCTCTTTTAACAGATGGGTGTACTTTATTAAGTATGAGAGTGATTTATTCACCACTTTTATGATATTTAGGGTGTTCATGGAGAAGAAATTAGGTTATTCTATTTAAAATATTCACATAAATAATGGGGGGAATATGTGAACTAGGAATTTTAAGACTATTGCCAAAGAAATATATTCATCATCATTTTACTATTCCTCATACTTCTCAATAGAATGGTGTTTCCAGATTCTAGAATGCATCACTCAAAGAGATGACCAACTGTATGCTTTAGTCTCAATCTATGGCTCCATCCTTTTGGGATGAGATAGTAAATTGTGTTAATTGTATTCATTATTGTATTCCCCACAAGGCATTTCTAAATATCACTACAGAGGAGGCTTGGTCCAAAATCAATCCTAATGTTTCTTTCTTTAGGGTATTTGGTAGTCAAGCTTTGGAATTCATACTAGATGGTTGGCATAAGCCAATGGAGAATAAGATTCACCAATTTATTTTTGTTTTTTATTATGAGGATGTGAGGACATCTTTTATTTTATCTTACCACAAGAGATCTCTACTTTCATAGAGATGTATAGTTTGATGATTATTTCTTACAATTATATTATACATCTACTTATTCTCTCATTACCTACTCTTCCTTCATTATTTCTCATGAGGATGCATATAAATTAAAATATAATTAAATAATAGTTTTATGGTTCTGTACCACCACCTCCTACTCATGTTTTCCTATGGAGTCCCACACTACTATTCAAGAGGCTATATCTTTAGCTAGTAATCCCTTGGTTTTTATTATGATTTCTCTCAATATTTTGGTATCAATCTTCTAATTCATGCTATATAGATACTTATCCATATATTTTTTAGATGCTTTAGGTATTATAGAATGGGATCAGGCTATGGATGAGGAGTATTCTTTATTGATGATGAATCAAACATCGGGATTTTTTTTTCCTCTCAAGAGAAATATGGTTTAGTGGGTGTACCACAACAAGTAGTAGATGGTTCTATTAAGTATTACAAGTAACTGCTTGTTACTAGGGTTTTCTCAAAAATTGAGGGCATTGACTCCTTTGAGACATTTTCCCCTTATTTCCAAGATGGATGCAATTTTCCTTGTCATTAACAGAAGTATTCCATTGATCTACTCGATCCTTTTACCATGGATAATTATAAGCCAACTCCCAAACCATTTTAATTAGGTGTCACATCAACTTCCACTTGTGCCATACCTAGTGTTGATGTTATTTTATATAGATAGTTGGTGGATAGTATCTTTCTTTTGACAAACACAAATCCTCATATCACCTTTATTATTGGGTTTATATCCTATTTTTCCCATATAATCCTCATGAGAGTCATTAGAAGATATCCAAGCACATTTTAAGGTATATTAGGAGCACTACATACTTTGGAATTAAGTACACACCAAGAGCTTCGAAGATAGTAGGATTCCTCAACTCATATTAGGAAAGTGATGTTAACTCCTAGAAGACCACTTGAAAATTTTTATTTCTCCTTGGTTTCAATCTAGTTTTGTGATCTTAGGAGAAGCAAACTATTATTCCATTATCATCCACTAAGGTAAAGTGGCAGGGTACAATTATTTCTATTCAGGAGGTTTTGTGGCTTTGAAAAACTATAATAGAGTTTGGTCTACCACCTAATAGTCCTATAATTCTTTGGTGTGATAACAAAAGTGTTATTCACATTCGATGAAACCCAATTGAGCATCATAGGAAAAAGTAAATCAAGATTTATGTATTTAATTTGATGGCTCATCTATGATGGTAATCTCTCCTTAGAGTATTTTCCTAGCAAGGATAATGTTATGGATATATTTACTAAACATTTGGTATTTCCTTTCTATCTCTAGTTGCATTTGATTCTCTGAGGTAAAGGATTTTTCCCTTGAGTGGTCATATTAAATCCTCTTTCCTTCCATCAAATTTCCATGTCTTTCTCTATTTTGGAGAGGTATTTCCCCATGATATTTTTCCCTTAATAAGTTATATCTGGTAAAAAACTCAACCAGACACCAAGAAGATTGTGTGTATCATTTGGAAAAGATGGCTGTGTACTGAAGTAAAGCAGATTGCAGTATCAACAATAGAAGGAAAGGAAGTTCCAACTTCTTTCTCTTGGGAATCAATAAATTCCCATATTCCTTGTTTCTCAAGAGAGTTATAAAGATGAGTAGCCAAATTTTGTTTGACATTGAGGCCTCTGTTATTGATGAACATGTCAAAAAGTTTGGAAGATTGTTCTACTTTTCTCCTTTTGTTGGGGAGGTTCAATTCTAGAGAAATAATTTTGTTGCTTAGATGAGGATGTAGAAGCCATAAATGCAAGAATGGGGATAAAACAAAAAGCTAAGAAAATATTGGAAATGATGAATAGGTTTTGATGAAGAATGGAGTGAATGGGAGTAGATCAAGGCCTGCATGTAAATAGATGCCATTGCAACTTCCTTCAAGGAAAAGATGGTGAAACAACATGTGTCATTCCTTGTTTGCTTCTTACTACAAATATGAAGGAAAAGTAAAAGATGGATGCAACTAAAACCTCCTTCCAAGAAAGGATGGGAAAGTGAAGGATGTTGTTTCCTATTGCTTCCTTACTACAAATACAAAGGAAAATATTAAGAGAGATAGACTTTTCCTTAAAAATCAAAATAGAGGTTTGATCATAACTTTGTCTAACTCTGAGGTTGTGACCTTGGATGAGAGATGGTGAAAATGAGGTAGATATCATCAATAAATATAGAGGAAATGGGATGAGTGTTTGCTAGCATCATTCAACCAAGAAATCTGAACTACTCATACATCAGATGTAGATCTAAATTCCAAAATCATTGAATATGTGCTAACATAGTTGTGTGGGATAGCATCAATGTGGTTAGAAAAAAACTAAGACTTTATGGCCTATTTTTTACTAAGTTATCATTCAATGCAAAACCATACTAGAAATATCTAACAAAGGCTTAATTGGAAAGGAAAAATAGTTGGACAAAGAAAAGAAAGACTAAGCTAACAAAATGTCTCTATCAAGCCTCTTATAGACCCTTTCATAACTAACTCTAAGGTTACTCCATGTGTTAAAGATGAGTCTAGTCCCACCAATAAAAATGAGAAGCCCAAGTGGATCTTAAGGAGTTGGGCTTGAGATTGAGTTCATTTGTGTCATGTGTCGATGAGGAATGCAAGAAGTAAGGTTTGGTTCTACATTGGGATGTTGAGTGAGTTTTGAGTTGGACCATGGAAATGGGTTTGGTTACTAGTTGTTCTTGAGGAGAGGCCTAAACCTAAGTTGCAGTAGGTTACATTAGACTTGGAAAAGTGGGATGGTATGAAGTCTTGTTATAGAAGGTTGAGTTCTTAAAGAGAGTTGAGAATGGGGGATTGTTTGAGTCCATATTTTTGGATGAGATACATTCTTGAAATGTTGTAAGAATAATATTTTCATGGATAGAGAACTTCTTAGTGGTGAGATAAGCTAGAAATGGAGTGAGCATCAAATGTAAGAAAAATAACTATATATCATTTGAACATGGTTCATGAGGTTCTTAAATGGCATGAAGGAAGCATTCTAGTCAAGGATTGAAGACTTATTTATGGAAATTATTTGGGTTCCTTTAGGGGTGATGTTCGCCTTTTTTCAAGTGTCCCAAGAATTATCAGTTGTTCCCAACTTGGGTAGATGAAGGATGAGCTATGATATGGTGAGTTTTAGTACATGGATGTAATCGTCCATCTAAATGAATCAAGTTAGTTGTCTTATCCCATGTGTGTTGTATACTTTGTGATATTATTGTATTCACTTTGTGGCATTAGAAAGTATGGTTTTAGGTTTTTTGTATAACATAGAATTAGGAACTCGAACTGTTGAAAGTATAAAGTGTTGTTATTGATGTCAACTAGTTGGTTTTCTCATTGATATTAGCTAGGTGTAGAGGAAGCTAGTTATTGACTTTATATGTTGAGGATATTGAAAAAATTTTAATAAAGAAGGTTTGTTGTTTGTGCATGTATAGTTGATACTTTGAAGAAGTGTTGTGAGTACATGGAGCTATTCTTTTGTTACAAAGTCTAAAGATAGGTTAGAATGAAGTAATGAGTTGGAATGATGATTATAGTACTTGGTTTCCAAGTGCTTTTGAGAAAATTTAATAAATAGATAAAATAATGTCTTGTAGGTATTTAGGGTTTGCTCCAAGATGTGATACACGTTTCTTCTATGTTGATTCTATGCTTTTGTAGATTTAAGGTATTGTTCATAGTTTTTGGTAGTTTCTATATCCAAAATTTGTGCTTTTGGATCGTTGTATAGTGCAAGATATTTTCACCAGTGTGTGAACTAGTTGTTCATTTATGTTTTCTATGGTCTAGGAGAAATGTATTTTCTCCCTATTTCTCTGCTATTTTGATTCAGGTTGTGCAGATTGAAGTTGTTTATAATGATTTTATCTTTTTGTGTTCAAAGTTCTACTTCATTTGTTGTAGTGCAATCTAAGTTTCGTTTATCAGTATGGAAACAAGGGTCATCAATTGCCTGAATTGAAGTAGTTGATGAATCTTAAGTAATTTTGTAGAAGTTGAGAAAGCCAACTTCACAGACCCAGAAGATCACCTACATGCAAATAACCTATCATAGAAAGGAAGAGATGGAGACAAAAAAGAAAGGGTGCTCTGCAAGCTTCAAGAGAGATTGCATTAACTGAGTTATGTTGGAAAAATACAATTGATACAAAAGCCTTTAAAAAGGAAAAACATGCATAACCCTAAACATAACTTGAGAAAAAAAAAAAGCTCAACTAGATTAGGATAACTAAATGCAACCTAGGAATTAAAATAATGCCTAAGTAAACTTATGCAAGTATAATTAAATAATTAATTACACCAACACACCCTCATAAGTGCATCTTAGGGAGAAGTTATTACGCAAAAGATACAAAGATGCAAAAGATGGGTCCTGATAGAAAGGCCATGTTAGGTACCCATGCACAAATGAAGAATCTCTAACAAACAGAGAAAAGGAGAAAAACCATGTGGGAGAAAACTCCTCTCCAAAAGAGAGAAACACAAGACATGAAGAACATCAATGAAGTAGGAAGAAGCTCCAAACAACTATCAAGAGATGACTGCTATGGTGCCAAAGAGCCTCCTCTGAAGATAGGATGATCGAGATTAAGAAGACAACAATCTGCATGAGTTCCCCCAATGACACTACTCAAATCAGATGGAAAACAAAGGCAAAACACCTAGAATGAAGATGCATATGGCACAAGTACCAATAGTCTGAAGAACACTAGTCAACTAAGAATGGAAGATTCCTTCCGAGGAAAAACCAAGGAAGCATTAGCATGAATAGCATAAATCCCCATAATGTTGATTGGGGGAGCTTGATAGATCCACTAAAATGTTGTGAAACACCCTATAGTGTATGAAGGAGAAGAAACAACATCTGAAAGTGCATAAGAAAGCACCTGTAATTAAAAAAGTGGTGTGCAAAACAAAGCACACATGCATTCAAGGAAAGAATCATATGGATCCACTGTTGTCATAGAGGGGCACTCAATAGAAAAAGGTGTGATGGCAAAAACAAAGGCACTGCACAACCCCCTATGGCACTTTATAATACAGTGTGAGTATAAAAGATGGCACAACCTTATGTGCAAAATCCAAAAAATACATGTACAATAGTGTGGCACTTTTTCTCAGTGAATTTACACTTAAGATTACTTACAAATGATGCTCAAAATGTCCACAAAGGACAAAATACTGGAAATACATAAAGAACAGCTAAAAAAAAAGCATCCCATGCAAACGAGAAGTTCCCAAGAGCTAATATGTCCAAGTAATTCACCAAAGTGTGAAAACACAACAAATTGAATAAAACATACTTGGAGTGAAATCTGGAAAAATTGTATGGATGGAAGTGAAGAGCTCTGAAATATGGTTCCAATGCCGTTGAGAATGGGAAAAAGGAGAAATAGGTCAAAAGTTACAAGCTTGAAAAATAACTCCTCAGACTTCAACTGATTGTAGAATACACCAGAATAAAAATGAAGTGATAAGACCCATACCACTAGAAACTTGGTAAAACCATCTTTTTGATGATATCTCATTTTCCAAAAAATAACATCGTATGCAAAAGTTATGGCCAAAAGAAAAAAAATAGCTCCCTAGAGGCCAAAGAGGGGTCAAAGGGGGCCCTACCCAAGCGTTTGTACGATAATGTCATACTGACATCAGCATGATGTAAGCAAATATTCCTAGAATATTCCCCCACCTAAAAAAAATCCTACTCCTTGCAAAAAAATCAACGACTAGTATATTCCTTGCAATGATAGAATATTCTTCGCCGCCAATGATTGGAAACTCACCAGAAAAAGGCAAGACGCAACCGGAAGAAACTTGTCAGAAAAAATAGACGGTCACCAGAAAAAATATCAAGTGGTTGGGAAAAGCAAAAAACCAGCAAAATGAGCTAATGGTGGTGGAAAATGTTTCTGAGAGGTTGAAGCGTCGTCAGACGGTATAGAAAAAGTTGTCGCCAATAGGGAAGGTAGTTGTCGGTGAATGTGAAAATGTTGTCAGTGCTTGGAGTAAAGGGATGGCTACCGACAGACAAGAGGGGCCTACAAGGCCTACCACTGGTAGGCACCCTATGGTACTTTCACATTAATGCACCCTGCCAACTTCTAAAAATCCATCCCTCAAAAATTAAAATGTGTGTACCCTTTTACTTTTAGAAAAACACTGAGACTTTATAATATTTTTCTTTTAAATTTTATGACAAAAAAATAAAAAAAAATTCTAGGCCCTAATTTTTTTCCTTATCTATTGTAGATGGTCGTATGCGGTGTATGAGCAAAAAAAAAATTCCTCAAAGATCAATTGTGTCCAAAATGGACAAATGAATAGTTGTTTATGGGGTTTTGGACCACTGCAAACTCAATGGAAAGGTCTGTTTGGACTCAAAAGGCTCTGATCAAACATGTATGACTTGGATCAAAAAAGAAAACCCCAAACCCTCGAAGCTACAAAAAACCTTCATAAAATTTGAATAGGAAGCGGTGCGCTCGATACCATGTAGAAGTTGTCAAAATCAACTTTAGAGTCCAAGAACACTTGCATGCAAAGAGATACCTGTCACAGGGAAGAGAATGGAGAAGAAAGCAAGAGAGGGTTTTGAAGCTTTGTAATATGAAAGATATATTATCAGAACAATAGAATGAAATATTTACAAAGATCAATCCTTAAAAGGAGATCATGAAAAACCTAAAAGTAACCCTAATAGGTAGACATTTAATAATTAATATAATTATTAAATGTCACAATATGCAAACTAAAGTGAAATATTAAGAGAGGAATAAAGGTAACTTAATTAACATAATTAAGTTAAAACCTTTACTCTAACACCCCCCCTTAAGATGAGCAAGAGTGTAGCTACAAACATGTGCAAGAAAGCAAAGGTAACTACAATGCATGAAAGAAAACAAGGGTCCCGACAATTAGGCCTGATCAGGTACCTGTACAACAAAATCTCTATAAAGTGGAGAAATAGAGAAAAACCTCATGGGAAAAAATCTACTCCAAAAAGATATGCACAAGACATGAAGAACATCACTAAAGCAGAAGAAGCTGCAAACAACTGTCAAAAGATGACTGCTATGGTGCTAAAGAACCTCCTATGAGGATAGGATGATCAGGATCAAGAAGACAACAATCTGCATGGCTGCCCCAAATGACACTACTCAAGTCATATGAAAAAAAAGGAAAACACCTGGAACGGAGATACATATGGCACATGAATCTATACAAGTGACCCCAATGACACTACTCAATCGATGAAAGTAAAAAATACAGGTGCCAATAGTTTGAAGAACACTGATCAACTAAGAATGAAAGATTCCTTCCAAGGAAAAACTAAGGAAGCATTAGAATGAATAGTATAATACCCCCCCAAACCCTTAAAGCTCCAAAAATCCTTCAAAATCACGAATAGGAGAGTAGCAGGTCTGGAGCTCTAATACCATGTAGAAGTTGAGAAAGATAACTTCACAAACCCCAAAGATCACCTACCTGCAAATAACCTATCATAGAAAAGAAGAGATGGAGACAAAAAAGCAAGGGTGCTCTGCAAGCTTCAAGAGAGATTGCATTAACTGAGTTATGTTGACAAAATACATTTTTTACAAAATCCTTTAAAAAGACAAAGCATGCACAACCCTAAACCTAACTTGAGCAAAAAGATAGCTCAACTAGATAAGGATAAATAAATACAACCTAGGAATTAAAATAATTCCTAAGTAAAATTATGCAAATGTAATTAAATAATTAATTACACCAACAAATTCATGGATTGTTCTAGATATATTTCAAGTGAATTATGATGTCTGAAACTTTTGGCTTTATCTAAGGATGATGTACTTAATGTCTATGGTGTTTTGCATGGGTGTTGGTTGACCTTGTGTTTAACACTACATGCAAGGCTTGTAGAAGGATTTTCAAGTGTGTTAGGATCTATTTGGGTCCTAATTAATAATTTATGTAGTCTCCTTTCATTCCTATCCACCACAGGAATGTTTGGGTACTGACCTATTTTAAATCTGAATGTATAATAGCTAGTGGCCAACATTAGAGAAAGTTTTTGAAGAAGAGGTCGATATAAATATGCATGGTGTTGATGCAAGAGGAAGCATGGAAGAGTAAGAATCAAGATAGATGTGAGATTGTTTTTAGGGTGATCCCACAATAGTGGTTTACAATATTTGGCCAAATTGGACATTGATTTTTTTTTTAACTAAATCTTCACATTTGGGCACCTATAGCGGTTAAACCGTGAGGAATTTGGAGATGATGCAAACTAGAGTCTTGTCACATTTTTTTTTGTAGATTCTAAAATTATCTTTTTCAAACTTTTTGGAATCAGTTACGCGTCTTTTTCCATCTCCCACTAAGAGTGGTTTTTTTCAAAAACATTTTTTAAAAGTGGCGCCTGCTTGTATAATGCATAACTTTTTCCTTGAAGGATAAAATTCTAATTCTTTCGAATTTAGATTTGTAACTTGGATATCTAGTGGTTCCACTTGGTTAGATAGTTTTTTATTGAATATTTTTTCTTTAATCAAGTTTCAAAGTCAAACCAATTACAATTCAAACATAGTGTGACCGTTTAATGCGTAACTTTTCTTGTATGTATCAAAATTATTATTTTTTTATTGGATCAAGGACTTCAATAT
>VDFB02193867.1:440572338-440605108 GCA_007258455.2 Sequoia sempervirens
AAAATTGAGGGCATTGACTCCTTTGAGACATTTTCCCCTTATTTCCAAGATGGATGCAATTTTCCTTGTCATTAACAGAAGTATTCCATTGATCTACTCGATCCTTTTACCATGGATAATTATAAGCCAACTCCCAAACCATTTTAATTAGGTGTCACATCAACTTCCACTTGTGCCATACCTAGTGTTGATGTTATTTTATATAGATAGTTGGTGGATAGTATCTTTCTTTTGACAAACACAAATCCTCATATCACCTTTATTATTGGGTTTATATCCTATTTTTCCCATATAATCCTCATGAGAGTCATTAGAAGATATCCAAGCACATTTTAAGGTATATTAGGAGCACTACATACTTTGGAATTAAGTACACACCAAGAGCTTCGAAGATAGTAGGATTCCTCAACTCATATTAGGAAAGTGATGTTAACTCCTAGAAGACCACTTGAAAATTTTTATTTCTCCTTGGTTTCAATCTAGTTTTGTGATCTTAGGAGAAGCAAACTATTATTCCATTATCATCCACTAAGGTAAAGTGGCAGGGTACAATTATTTCTATTCAGGAGGTTTTGTGGCTTTGAAAAACTATAATAGAGTTTGGTCTACCACCTAATAGTCCTATAATTCTTTGGTGTGATAACAAAAGTGTTATTCACATTCGATGAAACCCAATTGAGCATCATAGGAAAAAGTAAATCAAGATTTATGTATTTAATTTGATGGCTCATCTATGATGGTAATCTCTCCTTAGAGTATTTTCCTAGCAAGGATAATGTTATGGATATATTTACTAAACATTTGGTATTTCCTTTCTATCTCTAGTTGCATTTGATTCTCTGAGGTAAAGGATTTTTCCCTTGAGTGGTCATATTAAATCCTCTTTCCTTCCATCAAATTTCCATGTCTTTCTCTATTTTGGAGAGGTATTTCCCCATGATATTTTTCCCTTAATAAGTTATATCTGGTAAAAAACTCAACCAGACACCAAGAAGATTGTGTGTATCATTTGGAAAAGATGGCTGTGTACTGAAGTAAAGCAGATTGCAGTATCAACAATAGAAGGAAAGGAAGTTCCAACTTCTTTCTCTTGGGAATCAATAAATTCCCATATTCCTTGTTTCTCAAGAGAGTTATAAAGATGAGTAGCCAAATTTTGTTTGACATTGAGGCCTCTGTTATTGATGAACATGTCAAAAAGTTTGGAAGATTGTTCTACTTTTCTCCTTTTGTTGGGGAGGTTCAATTCTAGAGAAATAATTTTGTTGCTTAGATGAGGATGTAGAAGCCATAAATGCAAGAATGGGGATAAAACAAAAAGCTAAGAAAATATTGGAAATGATGAATAGGTTTTGATGAAGAATGGAGTGAATGGGAGTAGATCAAGGCCTGCATGTAAATAGATGCCATTGCAACTTCCTTCAAGGAAAAGATGGTGAAACAACATGTGTCATTCCTTGTTTGCTTCTTACTACAAATATGAAGGAAAAGTAAAAGATGGATGCAACTAAAACCTCCTTCCAAGAAAGGATGGGAAAGTGAAGGATGTTGTTTCCTATTGCTTCCTTACTACAAATACAAAGGAAAATATTAAGAGAGATAGACTTTTCCTTAAAAATCAAAATAGAGGTTTGATCATAACTTTGTCTAACTCTGAGGTTGTGACCTTGGATGAGAGATGGTGAAAATGAGGTAGATATCATCAATAAATATAGAGGAAATGGGATGAGTGTTTGCTAGCATCATTCAACCAAGAAATCTGAACTACTCATACATCAGATGTAGATCTAAATTCCAAAATCATTGAATATGTGCTAACATAGTTGTGTGGGATAGCATCAATGTGGTTAGAAAAAAACTAAGACTTTATGGCCTATTTTTTACTAAGTTATCATTCAATGCAAAACCATACTAGAAATATCTAACAAAGGCTTAATTGGAAAGGAAAAATAGTTGGACAAAGAAAAGAAAGACTAAGCTAACAAAATGTCTCTATCAAGCCTCTTATAGACCCTTTCATAACTAACTCTAAGGTTACTCCATGTGTTAAAGATGAGTCTAGTCCCACCAATAAAAATGAGAAGCCCAAGTGGATCTTAAGGAGTTGGGCTTGAGATTGAGTTCATTTGTGTCATGTGTCGATGAGGAATGCAAGAAGTAAGGTTTGGTTCTACATTGGGATGTTGAGTGAGTTTTGAGTTGGACCATGGAAATGGGTTTGGTTACTAGTTGTTCTTGAGGAGAGGCCTAAACCTAAGTTGCAGTAGGTTACATTAGACTTGGAAAAGTGGGATGGTATGAAGTCTTGTTATAGAAGGTTGAGTTCTTAAAGAGAGTTGAGAATGGGGGATTGTTTGAGTCCATATTTTTGGATGAGATACATTCTTGAAATGTTGTAAGAATAATATTTTCATGGATAGAGAACTTCTTAGTGGTGAGATAAGCTAGAAATGGAGTGAGCATCAAATGTAAGAAAAATAACTATATATCATTTGAACATGGTTCATGAGGTTCTTAAATGGCATGAAGGAAGCATTCTAGTCAAGGATTGAAGACTTATTTATGGAAATTATTTGGGTTCCTTTAGGGGTGATGTTCGCCTTTTTTCAAGTGTCCCAAGAATTATCAGTTGTTCCCAACTTGGGTAGATGAAGGATGAGCTATGATATGGTGAGTTTTAGTACATGGATGTAATCGTCCATCTAAATGAATCAAGTTAGTTGTCTTATCCCATGTGTGTTGTATACTTTGTGATATTATTGTATTCACTTTGTGGCATTAGAAAGTATGGTTTTAGGTTTTTTGTATAACATAGAATTAGGAACTCGAACTGTTGAAAGTATAAAGTGTTGTTATTGATGTCAACTAGTTGGTTTTCTCATTGATATTAGCTAGGTGTAGAGGAAGCTAGTTATTGACTTTATATGTTGAGGATATTGAAAAAATTTTAATAAAGAAGGTTTGTTGTTTGTGCATGTATAGTTGATACTTTGAAGAAGTGTTGTGAGTACATGGAGCTATTCTTTTGTTACAAAGTCTAAAGATAGGTTAGAATGAAGTAATGAGTTGGAATGATGATTATAGTACTTGGTTTCCAAGTGCTTTTGAGAAAATTTAATAAATAGATAAAATAATGTCTTGTAGGTATTTAGGGTTTGCTCCAAGATGTGATACACGTTTCTTCTATGTTGATTCTATGCTTTTGTAGATTTAAGGTATTGTTCATAGTTTTTGGTAGTTTCTATATCCAAAATTTGTGCTTTTGGATCGTTGTATAGTGCAAGATATTTTCACCAGTGTGTGAACTAGTTGTTCATTTATGTTTTCTATGGTCTAGGAGAAATGTATTTTCTCCCTATTTCTCTGCTATTTTGATTCAGGTTGTGCAGATTGAAGTTGTTTATAATGATTTTATCTTTTTGTGTTCAAAGTTCTACTTCATTTGTTGTAGTGCAATCTAAGTTTCGTTTATCAGTATGGAAACAAGGGTCATCAATTGCCTGAATTGAAGTAGTTGATGAATCTTAAGTAATTTTGTAGAAGTTGAGAAAGCCAACTTCACAGACCCAGAAGATCACCTACATGCAAATAACCTATCATAGAAAGGAAGAGATGGAGACAAAAAAGAAAGGGTGCTCTGCAAGCTTCAAGAGAGATTGCATTAACTGAGTTATGTTGGAAAAATACAATTGATACAAAAGCCTTTAAAAAGGAAAAACATGCATAACCCTAAACATAACTTGAGAAAAAAAAAAAGCTCAACTAGATTAGGATAACTAAATGCAACCTAGGAATTAAAATAATGCCTAAGTAAACTTATGCAAGTATAATTAAATAATTAATTACACCAACACACCCTCATAAGTGCATCTTAGGGAGAAGTTATTACGCAAAAGATACAAAGATGCAAAAGATGGGTCCTGATAGAAAGGCCATGTTAGGTACCCATGCACAAATGAAGAATCTCTAACAAACAGAGAAAAGGAGAAAAACCATGTGGGAGAAAACTCCTCTCCAAAAGAGAGAAACACAAGACATGAAGAACATCAATGAAGTAGGAAGAAGCTCCAAACAACTATCAAGAGATGACTGCTATGGTGCCAAAGAGCCTCCTCTGAAGATAGGATGATCGAGATTAAGAAGACAACAATCTGCATGAGTTCCCCCAATGACACTACTCAAATCAGATGGAAAACAAAGGCAAAACACCTAGAATGAAGATGCATATGGCACAAGTACCAATAGTCTGAAGAACACTAGTCAACTAAGAATGGAAGATTCCTTCCGAGGAAAAACCAAGGAAGCATTAGCATGAATAGCATAAATCCCCATAATGTTGATTGGGGGAGCTTGATAGATCCACTAAAATGTTGTGAAACACCCTATAGTGTATGAAGGAGAAGAAACAACATCTGAAAGTGCATAAGAAAGCACCTGTAATTAAAAAAGTGGTGTGCAAAACAAAGCACACATGCATTCAAGGAAAGAATCATATGGATCCACTGTTGTCATAGAGGGGCACTCAATAGAAAAAGGTGTGATGGCAAAAACAAAGGCACTGCACAACCCCCTATGGCACTTTATAATACAGTGTGAGTATAAAAGATGGCACAACCTTATGTGCAAAATCCAAAAAATACATGTACAATAGTGTGGCACTTTTTCTCAGTGAATTTACACTTAAGATTACTTACAAATGATGCTCAAAATGTCCACAAAGGACAAAATACTGGAAATACATAAAGAACAGCTAAAAAAAAAGCATCCCATGCAAACGAGAAGTTCCCAAGAGCTAATATGTCCAAGTAATTCACCAAAGTGTGAAAACACAACAAATTGAATAAAACATACTTGGAGTGAAATCTGGAAAAATTGTATGGATGGAAGTGAAGAGCTCTGAAATATGGTTCCAATGCCGTTGAGAATGGGAAAAAGGAGAAATAGGTCAAAAGTTACAAGCTTGAAAAATAACTCCTCAGACTTCAACTGATTGTAGAATACACCAGAATAAAAATGAAGTGATAAGACCCATACCACTAGAAACTTGGTAAAACCATCTTTTTGATGATATCTCATTTTCCAAAAAATAACATCGTATGCAAAAGTTATGGCCAAAAGAAAAAAAATAGCTCCCTAGAGGCCAAAGAGGGGTCAAAGGGGGCCCTACCCAAGCGTTTGTACGATAATGTCATACTGACATCAGCATGATGTAAGCAAATATTCCTAGAATATTCCCCCACCTAAAAAAAATCCTACTCCTTGCAAAAAAATCAACGACTAGTATATTCCTTGCAATGATAGAATATTCTTCGCCGCCAATGATTGGAAACTCACCAGAAAAAGGCAAGACGCAACCGGAAGAAACTTGTCAGAAAAAATAGACGGTCACCAGAAAAAATATCAAGTGGTTGGGAAAAGCAAAAAACCAGCAAAATGAGCTAATGGTGGTGGAAAATGTTTCTGAGAGGTTGAAGCGTCGTCAGACGGTATAGAAAAAGTTGTCGCCAATAGGGAAGGTAGTTGTCGGTGAATGTGAAAATGTTGTCAGTGCTTGGAGTAAAGGGATGGCTACCGACAGACAAGAGGGGCCTACAAGGCCTACCACTGGTAGGCACCCTATGGTACTTTCACATTAATGCACCCTGCCAACTTCTAAAAATCCATCCCTCAAAAATTAAAATGTGTGTACCCTTTTACTTTTAGAAAAACACTGAGACTTTATAATATTTTTCTTTTAAATTTTATGACAAAAAAATAAAAAAAAATTCTAGGCCCTAATTTTTTTCCTTATCTATTGTAGATGGTCGTATGCGGTGTATGAGCAAAAAAAAAATTCCTCAAAGATCAATTGTGTCCAAAATGGACAAATGAATAGTTGTTTATGGGGTTTTGGACCACTGCAAACTCAATGGAAAGGTCTGTTTGGACTCAAAAGGCTCTGATCAAACATGTATGACTTGGATCAAAAAAGAAAACCCCAAACCCTCGAAGCTACAAAAAACCTTCAGAAGCTAAACAGGAAGCAGTAGGTCTGTGTTGATGGTGTTTTTAAGCACTCTTCAACACAGGCAGTGCGTAGATGCACTACCTCTCTTAAAAGACAATATTCCACAATCGGATTGCAAAACACTATCCCAACGTGTCTAATGCCAGGTCTTGACAGTGCTTGGAATATCTTAGTTGTTTTATGTGATTTGTTGGAATCACAAGGCAGTCTTACGTAGGAAATGCAAAGCATGGATACAAAGCATGGAAGTTGGATCTTGAAATGGAGTTCTTAGGATGAAAGTTGTTATGCATTGGCTGTAGGTTTAAACAACAGCCTTGGACTCCATTTTGTTGTTGGATTTGGCTTTACAATGTGAAATGAACCTTAGCATAGGTCAGTTATTAAAAAAAGAAAAGAAGGCGAGGAAGAGGGAAAGTTTCTAAGTCTGCAACTAACTATGAATAGTGACAATGGAGTTCCTGCAATGGACAATTCTTCAAAACAATATCCCACTTAACCAGGGATTTCACAGTATCATGGAAATTGTGCTATTTTCTAAGGTTTGCAGATATTTCATCCTTCATTCACCATGTACATGCATGAACCAAAGATAAATGTTTCAGAGCAGCTTTGAAATCAAGTCCAGGCTAACTTTGCACAACTATCTACCATAAGCAAACAACAAAAAGTATGGACAAAGAATTCATCAACATGGCAGGAATTTTCATAGTCACCGAACAACATTTCTAAAATCTACCCAAAGAAAGAAAACAGCTAACTAAACAGCAGTAAAACCTAAGTGAAACATCTAACATTGGAGATAGAATCAAGTAACATGAGAGAAACCAAAAAAATACACCAAGTCAATGCCTTTTCCTTATAAATTTCTTCAGCATGTCTTTACAACAACTCAACTCTCTTTGCAAATGAGAGGAGATCTCTATTTATAGTTTTCCAAAAGTCTAATGAATGGCCAAGATTAATTCTCATTGTGTGGCCAAGATTCATTACAAAATAGGGTTTTACCTACCCCCCAATATCCAACAATTTGAAAATTACATTTTTTCTTTACCCTATTTCGTCCTCTTGCTAATGGCACTGTAGCTCTTTTGTCACTTAGTGGATTGTTGTTTTTACTATAGCTATTCTTTAGGAAGTTCTTCATCCTTGGTAGGAATGTCCTCCTGCCCCTTGGAAGCTGTGTACTCTATGAACTTGAGGAAGACTATCTGGAGCTTGTCTATCTCGATGATTTCGCATCGCAGCGCCTAGTAGCTCCACTCTTTTGCATTATCTTCCAGGCTTTTCCAATCATCATCATACTTTGAGCCTTGGTCCCTAAACAGCTCTGATTGTTCGAAGGCATGGGCAAAAAAACTTAGAAAGTCCACCGTGGTTTCACCAGCCATCCCATTCTTCATCTTCTCCTAGAAGGAGGGTTTTATCTTTTTCGGATCCATTTGCACTGTGGGCATATCATAGTCCGTCATTAGCTTAAGGTATCGAGCACGCTCTACGCAGATTTCTTTGATCCATTCAATGTCTAGATCTACCTTGCTCATGATTTGCTCCAACCTCTCCTTCTGGTTGTCAAAGTCTCGGTGCCATACATCCATCAGCCAGTGATCTTCTTTCTTAAATGCAAGCTTCTTCTCCCACGTGGCTTCAGGCAATTGAAGAATAGCTTCGATCCTTGGGAAGGTGGAGTTGTAGGTCACGGGGATATCAGTGCAAAGTTTTCTTATGCCCTCCAAAGAATGCATCAAGTCCAAGAACTTGTTGGCTGTTCGCACAACCCGGCTAATTCCCATGTTTCCGACGTATGAGACTCATCAGAACCAGTCCTCGGTGGTCTTCTCCAAGTTCTTTTTTCTCTCCATTTTATCAATTTTCTCCTTGGAAAGCAACTAAGGTGCGGCTGTGGATGTAGTAGGCAGGTTGTCTACTGAAGACCATTGCTGTATGTAATTTGTTAGGGCTGCAACCTGTGCCTTGAGCTCATCCTTCGAGATTTTATCTTGTTTCATCAGGTGCAACACTATAGCCATGGACTCCTCAAGGTGCTTGACCTTCTGCTCTCTAGTTGTGGTTCCCAAGTCAATGGTGGAGATGTTATAGCTTACCCCAGCTTGGCCAATCATGGGCGTTGTAATTTGTGCTGCTCAAGAGCCGGAAGCATCCATCGTTACTTTGGATTGGACCTTGGGCTTCTTCTCCTTCTTCATCATGATTTGGGCTCTAGCCAAGATGGCCTCTAACCTCACCCTTGGGTCCTTCAGTAGAGGGGTTTTTCTTTCAAGTTGCTTCTCCAACCATTCGGGCACAGCAGATTTCCCCTTGGGTGAATCATGGCCACCTTCGCCCTTCTCGGTCAATGCCAAGATTTTTGCTTCCTTTTCTTTTGGGGATTCTTCATTCCTTTTGGCAGCATCCTCCTCCTCCTCATCGAAGTCATGGACAGACATGAGTCATTTGACAGGCAGCCCAGTGGATGGTTGTTGAATGGGACTTTCTTCTCTTACTGTTTCTCCTTCCTTTTCCTCAGTACCCTCTGCCTCAAGGCTTCTGACAACATGGGTTTTAGCCTCAGTTAAATTCTTTTGTTTCTGTTCTTCTGGTGGCTGCCCTTCTTCATCATGGGCTGACCCTTCTGCCTCTGCCCCAATGTCTCTCAGTTGTTGTGCCATTTCTTCCTCAAGGTCATCATCAAAGGTCTGAATGATTACCTTAGCGTCAGAGTTGTCCTCCTCATCCCCACTCTCGGAAGAGCCCGTCTCCTCCTCCTCATAAACCACCTTGTCGATGGTTTGGTGCTCATACTCTGGGTGCTCATGATACTCATCAGCCTCCTCCTCGATGAACTTTGAGGCTTCCCGCTCTCGTTCCTCCAACTCCTTTGAGATTAGCATTGTGGCCTCCATAGTTGGTGGCCCTGTCAGTGGTTGTGAAGGTTGAGCAGTTGCAAGGACCTGCGCAAGGGCTGCTTGGAGAGTTGGATCCATTAAGATATGGGAGAGCTCAGGGGGAAGGTTCTGCATATGCCTTGAAAGAGCCTCAGGCATAGTGGCAGTGGGAACAGGTGCGGTTATTGTTGCCAGAGGGAGTGATGTGATTGGTGACATAGCAGTAGAGGAAGGGGGAGAAGTCATGCCGGAAGAGGATTCAATGACTATTACAGACTCGGCCGGAGGTGAAGGGGCAAGATGGACAGAAATGTCCACTGTTAGTGGAGATGCGACGACCATAGTCAGGGAGGTAGGTGGTGCAACAGGAGGGGCAGGGAGTGCCAAGGGAGGCTGTAATTGATCCGTACCCTCCATTTCCTTCTCTTGGGTTGAAAGTTGCTCCGTAGTACTCCCTGCCTGCTTGAGCCTTTTGGGAGGTTCAAGCCTCCCATTTCATTTCTTTGCATAGGTCTTGGGGTCTGGAGACTGCTCAGTTTCTATTCCTTTTCTTTTCCTAGACCTGGTGACTGGAGGAGACCTAGAGGTCCCGCCAGTTGATGTGGTGGCAGCAACATCCTCTGTAACACTCAGCTCACTTTTGAGCCCTTCATAAGTCAAGATAACTCCATGTCGCTTTAAATGAGCCAACTTCCCATCGATCCACTATTTGGTATGAGTTAAGATTGGCTAGGTTATGGTGTCCAGGTCATCGACCTCTTGTTCATCCCAGTCAATTGACGGTATTGGTAGATTGGTGACTACAGGGTACCTCGGATGCATGATCGTGGACTCATCCTCCTTGACTTGGTCCAGTACGGGAAATGGTTGCACCCTTCTTAGGAACTGCACAGTCATTCGCATGTAGTGCCTTGCACGCACTTCTTTATCATCCTGGTAGTCGGCCCAGAAATCTTCAATGTGATGGAGATGGGCATATGCTGGCCCCAACGCTTTCCTGACGTGGCCATGCAGGTCCATCCATGGGCGAGTAGTGTGCAGGTAGAAATGGTAATCTTTCAGTTCTTTCTCAGAGTTACCAGCACATTGGGAAGTCTGTAGTCGGTACACGCCCTGGCCAAGGGTCATGGGGTAGGAGATCCCCGCTATATGTTTGCTGCTAAAGATTTCCTGTAAGTGCTAGAATTTCTGAGAAAGCTCCAGAAGGATGATTTTGTCATTGGGTTATCAAGAAAATCTATTCGGCCTTTCAGTGAAGCCCTGGGCAAGGATGTACGTAAACTTTGGGTATTGGATATAGAGAAAGGCGTATTTCTTTAAAAGTGCTCTAGCACTATGGGAGACCCTCCTCTCGAAGTCTCCAGCAATTAATCTGACGACATGGCCAATGAAGGCATCATTTACTCTATAGTAATCTCTCTTGAAGTTCTGGTACTAGAGCTATGGATACCTGTCATAGGCTTTGAGTGTTTGCTTTTGCTCCTGATCAAGTGCGACAAACAACCCGTTGTACTATCTTTGATCTGCCAAGGAATTGACAAGGTAGGAAGTCATATAAAACTTGGAGCTCTTCTTCATGTTGACAAACTGCTCATGGAAGCAGTCGCTTATAATTTTGCCCCAATAGAGTGAAACCTTTGTTGTGACATCCTCGTTTCCATGTAGGATCTGCTCAATGAAATATACCATCCATTCCTGGAAGTAGGCGGCCATAGGAAGACCCATAACCCTACTCAACATGGTTACCAAGTCGTGGTAATCCTCATGGAAATTGCTACAGAAGAGCTCCTAAGGAACCTTTGCAGCGCTGCCCCGTCTTTTCTTAAGCCAATGTAGATTTATTAACCTCTTACATCCCGTTGGATTATCATCCCACACCACCTGACACTCTTCTAAGGTGGGGACCTCCATTTGTTGGAATGTGGGGATATGGAAGGTCTTTGTGATCCCTTCAGGTGACATGTCAGCAAGAATGTTTCCCTCTTTATCAACGATTGTTCTTGTATTGGCCTGATATGCTTCTCGACAAGCCATGACCAATTCGGGCACCACGAGGGATGGAGGGAAACTGATAGCCTTAGCTATTCCACTCCGCCTTATCAATCTGGCATTCTTTGTTGTCGAGTTGACCCTAACTCTCTACGTGAATTCATCGATATCCACCTGGCCAATGTTGGTGTCTGTGATCTCCTTCTAGTCCGTGGTGACTTTTGAGTGGAGCGGCTCACCCTAGAATGGGTACTTCATCTGATCTTTGTCTTCCTTTCCTCGAGGGGTCCTTTCTGACTTCTTACCCTTGTCCTTTTCGGCAGATGCGCCTAAAGTTCCTGCACCCAATTCCATATATTCTAGAAGCAAGGGAAAAGTTAGTACAATGGGTCACCAAAGCATTCATGTTAGTCCATATCTTGAAAATAATATTTATTTCAAATAATCAATCAAGCATATCATGAACTTTCATCTCTAGATGTTATTGATCTTTTGATTAAGGGCATTTGGACAATTCAGGCCCGGAGGGCCGAACTTGCCTAGTAGGAATGCTGTTTGGAAGGGAAAACATGGCGAAAGGCTCCCAGACACCCCCCTTTGGTCAAATTTCAATATTTCAAGAGGTTGGCAATGAAGAAGACCGAAATTCAGCATGGGGGTCGAAGTTAGATCTCAGATTTGGGCTCATTTGGATTGGTTTAAGGGATCTCGGAGGTCCCAGGCCGGAAAGCTGTCGGGAGATAGCAGTTTGGGATGGCGGACAACAAATAGAAATCCAGCTATGGAACTTTAGGGTCTATTGCTCATAGGGCCAAAGGGTTGCCAATAATATGTCCTTTCATTTCTGAAGGTTCAGGCCGGCAAAACCAGGAAGGCGCCCGAACTTTGCCATTTGGGACGGCAATTATTGGACAGAAGTCTGGGGGGAGCAGCCCGGTGGCAAGGGCCCCCTGTTATGTGTTTTCACTTTGATTTCGACGACAATCAGTAGGGCGAAGCCCAGAGGTCGGGACGTGGGGCGAGATCTTCTGTTAGCAACGGCGGTCGAGGACAGGAGTCCCGGGATACGGGGCCCAGAGAGGATAAAGGCGTTTAGAGTCAGCCAGCATCCCACGGTGGATGGCGGCCCGGGATCCGGTGGTCAAACGGATTTCTATAAAGGGGATCAGCAAAAAAAGTTAAGTCAGGGTGCGAAGTTAACCCGACAGCAAACAGATGGCCAGAACCCAGAATTTGGAGGGGTGGAGAGAGTTTGCCCCGAGGATGGCAGATAAAGAGGCGTGGAGACCTGGCCCCCGGAGCCCGGAGTTGATAAGGATGCTATGCGTAGCTCAAGATGCATTCCAGCGGGTAACGGGAGGCCAGGGCCCGGAAGGTGGGACGCCGTTAGGGGTTCACCGTTAGGCGACGGTGATGCATGGGCGGAACCCCGGAAGCGGACCTCCAGGGTCCAGGGCCCGAGAATGTGAAGGCATCGGTCTGATCTTTTAAAACAACCGCGGTGAGGAGATGGTCGGACCCTGGCGGATGGGAAGCCGGGGATAGATTGTTGTTTTGGCGTGGTGGAATACAAGCGAAATTCTAATATAGGAAGTCTGACGAGCTGGGCTCGAAGGGAAGAATCACCGCCGGTGGTAAGGTTCACTGTTTGAGTTAGGACGACCAAGAAAAGCCTCGGGCCTGAAGGAGACAATCTCCCTATGCGAAGAAC
Source organism: Sequoia sempervirens (assembly GCA_007258455.2). Lineage (NCBI taxonomy): Eukaryota > Viridiplantae > Streptophyta > Pinopsida > Cupressales > Cupressaceae > Sequoia > Sequoia sempervirens. The sequence continues at coordinate 440,584,931 of VDFB02193867.1, forward strand.
AACCGCGGCGAGGAAAGGTCCCAGATTGGTGAGAAAGGCATTATAGAAGGTTTTCTCAAGTTTTATCACGTGGGTTATGTGCGCAATCTTATGTTTTACTACCGTATGCCCTCTTAATGTTTGTTCATTCATTTAAATCCCTCGAAATCATGAAACAAAGCTCGGGAAGGGCAAACAGATGGCCTACCTCAAACACGCTATGCAGGGAGACGTGGGATCCACCTACGGTCGATGAAATGATGCTGAGGGTGGAAAGCGTGACAACATCAAAGACAGTGGGCTCCAAATAGTAGGTTGTCCAATCGCTCTGCAATCCTTTGAGATGAAAATGATGGGTCAAAGTGGGTATTTTATACCCCTAACTGCGATTAATGCTTGTATTTAATGCAGGTACGACAGCGAAAAAGTTGGTGGATTCAAAAATATTGGTGACAGCGGGGGGAAAGATGGGGCCCGATGGCCAAGGAGGCCGAAGACAATGGCCGCTTGAAGTTTTCACTCAGTCGAACGGTGGCGGCGAGAAACGGTTTGGGGCCCAGAGGGCGGGACATCGCCAGGGATCCGTCGTCATGGATGGTGGAACCATCACAGAATTATGGATGGTCGAGCCCCGAACATCCGACGACAGTCAGGGACCTTCGCAAATTTCAGTCGGTGGAACCGTTGGTGGGACCTAGGGGGCAGGACACCCTAGGAAGATTGCTGTCACGGACGGCGAAACACAGACGGAAGCCCGGAAGCGGACCTCCGGGGTCCGAGGTTAGGAGAGTAGGACACGGTCAGGAAAATTTCTACAAGTTTTGACCAGACGGCAAGAGGGGGTTCAGATCCTGAGGTCTGGGAGGATGCAGAGCGGACGCAACTGGGAATGGTAGTTCCAATGGGGAAGCCCGGAGACGAAATCCCAATCGGCCAGGCCCGGTAGGGCCCGGGACCATTGGCAAGGCCAAACTGCTAGAGGGACTCCGCGAGGTGTTGGAACACAGCAAAATTAAAAGGGGAAGGAATGGTCAATTTATGGTGGGACTTTGAAGCAACATTGACCATCTGAGACATCAAAAAAGGAGGCATGCAAAATGAGGTAGTGATAAAAATGACCCGACAAGGTCCCTGTTCCGAATGGGGCATGTGTGCTAAGGGCACAACAAATGGTGACTCCACTAAAGAATGCTCCCGAGCGTTTTAAGGATAAATATTCATTTAGGACCTAGAATCTCTGCTTTCGCAGACCAGGAGTGGCTTCCAAAGATGAATATGGGAGAATGAGATCCTTAATTGGGTCAGTTTACAAGACATCTCAGAATTATGTGTAGTGAGTTCATTCCTTTCCTCGGGATAGTGATTAGGGTTGCTAAGTCAACCGAGCGAGATACATAAATCATCTAACACCAAAAGTAACCTGGACATTGCTCCACTGCTAGTCAAGCGTCCATAGCCCTGACAAAGTTGTCACTGCAATCTCATGGATATTGCTCTACTGCTGGTTATGCGTCCATAGCCCTGATAGAGTTATCTGAACACCCATACGGTCATTTATTTCTATTTTTTCAGAATTCATTTACTCTTTGCTTTGATATTTCACTTCTCTTTTATCATTTAGTTTGACTGGATAAGCACTGAAGCCTACGATGGGTTTGAGACTGCAGTGGTCACTAGAGCAGACTTGAGATTTTTCACTCACTAGGCTATCATAACAACCGTGGCACAGTCCTTTAGAAATGATTATTATGTGTTTTGTGCGAGATCTGAGATGTGTGTAAGAAGATCCAGCCAAGGGTTAAGTTCTGAGCAGAGTTCAAACAAGGAAATCATTCACTGGCAGCTTTCAAAGACCGATAATCGAGAGTGAATGTTTAGCCGAAGAACACAAAGAATGGATAACAAAGTAAACCGCTTGTCGAGCAAGCACAGCCACCACAAAGGGTCAGGAAACAACTTTCAAAACAAAACTGCCGAGAGGGAGAAAACAAAAGAGTGACGCGAGCGAAATGCAAGCAAGGCAGAAAACAAACTACCCTAACCTATGTACAAATATTTACAATGATGAGCTCGAACGAGCTCAAGACTAGAAGTAATGCTTCAAGTGCTACCCGTTGACTGGCAATGGGACGTTCTCACTAGTCAAGGTTTTTAAGTGGAAGGCATTATCTCCAAAAATCTCAGCTATTTGAAAGGGGCCAACCCAGAGCTTGTCGAATTTGTTGTGTCCCCCTTTCTTTTCATGGGCCTTGTCCCAACACAGGACCAAATCTGCAATTCTAAAGGCCTTAATCTTGGCTCGGTGGTTGAACCATCTCTTAACTACGCCCTGATGTTTGGCAAAATTTTCTATTGCACAGTCTCAGACTTCCTCTAAATGTAAGAGCTTAGCCAACCGAGCTTCCCTACGATCTCCTCCCTCATAAAAATTGTTGATGAATTGAAGAGTAGGAATCTTTAGATGGATGGGGAATATAGGTTCTAGCCCATAAACAAGGTGGAACGGGGAATCACCAAGGGAAGCCTTGTGGTGAGTGCAATCAGCCCAAAGGGCGAAACAGAGCTGGGTATGCCAGTCCTTGGGATTTCTATCTAGCAGCTTCTTGATCACAGTAATCAGGTTTTTATTCATGGACTCGGCAAGGCCATTGCCCTGGGGGTAGTAATTAGACGAGAATTTAAGGGCAATCCCATAGTCAAACACCCAACTACCAAATTTTAATGAAGCAAACGCAGGTCCATTATCACATACCAAAGCATAAGGACAACCAAAGTGATTTAAAATGAAACTTTCCAGGAAATTAGTAACTACTTCAGTTGTGCATTGCTTACATACTATTGCTTTCGTCCACCTAGTACAGTAATCAGTAGCAGTAAGAATGTACCTGTGTCCCGTAGACGATGGAGGGCTTATTGGACCAATGAAGTTGAGACCCCATTGCGCAAACGGCCTTACCTCCAACACAGGCTGCAGTGGGACAGTAACATTCTTCTCCCTAGTGTTAGTAGTCTGACATGTGTGACATGAACAAACATGGCAATGGGCATCCTTGAAGACAGTTGGCCAGTAATACCCTGCTCTCAATATCTGGTGCACTGTGGAAGAACCAGAACCATGACGTGTGCCAAATTTGTTGTGGAACTCTTTCAAGACTCGATCTACTTCTTCCTTGCTAAGGCATCTCAAATAAATGCTTTCATGATTCTTCTTGTAGAGAATGGAACCCTCCAGCATGTAACCATTGCTTTTCAATCTAAGGGCCCGCTTTTGAACTCCTTGTAGGTGCGGTGGATATTTATGATTCAGCAAATAGTAGACGACATTCTGGTACCACTCTCCAGGGGAGACATCCTCAAGCTGGTATTGTTGCACAGTGAGTTTGGGTCTAGCCTCTGCTGCTGTTTTAGCAATTGTGTAGGTGAGTGCCTGCCCTCTCATTAGCTTCATCGGTTGGATCTCCATGTCATACTCTTGGAGCAAGGTGACCCATTTAGCTCTTCGTTCACCCAATTCATTTTGCATGAGCAATGTTTTTACTATTGGGTCGGGGACAATGGTAAACACCTTATTGCATAGAATGTAGTGTCTAAATTTCTTCACCCCCTTGACAAGAGGATACACTTTCTTTTCAATGTTGTGATATCGCAATTCAGCATCCTTGAGGGGAGCACTCATAAAGGTGATCGGATGCTCATTTCCTTCATCACCTTTCTAGGTCAACATGCTAGCATATGAATGCTCTGAAGCAAATGGGTAGATGTAGAAAGGCTTCAGATAATCTGGGCTAACTAACATAGGCGCCTCAGTGATGGCCCGTTTGATTTCTTCGAAAGATTATTTGGCATCGGGTGTCCATTCAACATTGGCATCTTGTTTGAGCATAGCATTGAGAGGTTTAACAATCTCTGCGAAACCTGTGATGAATTTTTTGATGAAGTTGATCTTTTCAAAAGACTTTAATTCTTTCTTGCTTCCTGGGGGCAGGATTTTGAGTAAGGACTCGATACGTTTAGGGTATATGGAGATTCCCTGTTCTTAGATGATATGCCTGAGCAATCTGCCTTTAGTCACTTTGAAAATGCACTTCTTGGGGTTAAGGGAAACTCCGAACTCCCTGCACCTCTGGAATACCTTGCATAAATTAGAGATGTGGTCACCCCACTTTTTAGAAAACATGGTCAAATCATCTATGTAAATGATTATGCACTTGCTAATTAGGTCCTTGAAGGTGATATCCATGGTGCATTAGAAAGTGGCGCCAGTGTTGATGAGCCCAAAAGGCATTCTCCTATACGCGAACATCCCTCATTTAGTGGTGAATGTTGTCTTGTGACAATCCTCGTACTGTACCATTACCTGTTATACCCAGAGTATCCATCGAGGAAATACATCATCTGGGATCCGTTGACAATCTGCAGCACCTCATCCAATAAAGGTACTAGATAGTTGTCTTTCTCCGAGGCGTGATTTAGATTGCGAAAATCTACACACAATCTAATATCCCCGTTCTTTTTTCTAATCGAGACCAAGTTGGCCACCCATGTGGAATGCCTAACTGGAAAAATGATTCTTGCTGAGAGCAACTTTTGTACCTCTTTATAAACGACAGGTTCCAGTAAGGCATTGATAGGGTGCTGCCGCTGGCGGAATGGCCTAACTTCTGTCTTAAGAGGGATGGTGTGAGTAATGACAGAAGTGTCATATGTTTTTAAATATTTATAGCTCCATGCCACCACATCATGGTACCTTCACAATGCATCTGTGATTCCCTTCTTTTTCTCTGGCATGCACACCATGCCGATAAAAATATTCCTGATCTCCTTGGCTGTCCCAAGGTTGTGAGCATCACACTAGTTGCTTATGGCCTCCTTTTTCATTTGCTAGTTCTGATCTCTGATCTGGTCTAAATCAAATATGTGTTCCAACTGAACCATACTCCTGGGGATCGTATTAGTTTTGAGGTTAATAACCCCCTGTATGTCTAGTTCGGCTTCTTTTAGATTAGCTTCATCAATTATTTGAGTTGTGAAGACATCGAAACTTGTGATGAATAGAAGGATATGCTTGTCATCATTGAAGACTTGCAAATGGGTAACATTATCTGGGACCGATGGCGTGGATGCTAGCTCAACAGTGAATTTTTTGAGCCCAAACAGAGAGAGGGGTTGTAAAGTGTTGGCTACTTGACCCAAGACGTCAGCTGTACAATTCTAAGCACAAGGGATCAACTGTATATTGAAAGCATCTAAGCCCTCCAAAAGATCTCAGACCCTATTCCTATAGTTTGTAAGTCTCCGATCATGATAGGAATACAACTTCCTAACCTATTAACTATGAGCTCGGAATCCCCTAAAACTTGCAACATTTTTACATTTTTCTTCAAAGCCATGAGAAGGCCAAGGACTAAGGCCTCGTATTCTGCTACGTTGTTTGTGCAACAGAACTGCAATCTGTGGGCAGCTAAAAATGTATTACCCATTGGACTAATGAGTTCGAACCCAGCTCCAGCTCTTTGCCTAGACTTGGATCCATCAAATCGGAGTGTCCAACACGTGGGGGGTTCTTTATCTTCAGGTCTGATTGAGCTTTTGTTCCCTGTTAGCTTGACAGCTAGCCCAGAGGGTGGGACCTTAGGGGAATTTTTTGGTTCAATGTATTGATCAACAGGTGGTCCTACTAGTGCCTCCTTTGGTGTTTCTATCTGAGGAGTAGCTGTTTTTGAACATGCGCAACTACTGCTTGACACAAGCAACAATCAAACTCAGAGTGTGCAACATTGTGAACCCTGCACCAGTTTGGCAACAAGAGATCCTATAAATTCATTCAGGCTCCTAGGCTGAGCTGATCCCTTGCACACTTCTCCATGAATTCCTGGAAGCCACTGAGTAGTCCCCAGTTGTCATCCTTATTAGGTTCATCATTAGCTTTCATCAACATTTCTGTGTCTGGGAGCATTCATGTAGAATCAGTTGAAGGACTACACAACATCAGTAACACTTCATCTGTACATTCTTCTTAGAGCTCAACCTCATTTTGGTAGGTAAAAAGGCGGTAATTCTCCAAGTCAGTCTTGACAAACAACACCTCATTGATATTATTGTACTCTGTGATCATGTACTACATACGGGGTTCACGGTCGATACAGATTTGATTTGGTAGCCCCTTCCATGGTAGCCACATGTGAGAAAGGTCTATGGCGATGTATCCATTCAGTGCCTTAGTGAGTTCCCTTCCCAAGATGATTCCATAAGCATCAGGAATGTCAGCCACATGAATATCAATGACTTGTATCTGTGGGTCTATAGCAATCTGCATCAGGATACAGTTGATTTCACCCACGATGTTGATCTCTATTTTGTCCAGATGGGTCACCTTCCTCTTTGAAGGTGTGGGGGTGATGCCAAGAGCCTTACATACTACCAAGGGCATGACATTGACAGATGCTCCTGAATCGAGCAGGCAGTTATGCAGGTTCTTCCCAAAGATCCTAATGGTGGTCAGGAAAGGGGGAGTTTCTGGTCTCCCCTGGAAGATGCCCGTAGGTGTGTCCATATGAGCTATCTGACCTTTGTTCTTATTACTACCCATATCCCTAGTTTTCCTAAATAGCTAGTCCTTGTAAAGCTACCTATTAGCCCTTTTTAGCTTCTTTTCAACTTGTTTACTTACCGATTGATTCACGGGAACATCCTTCTTTTTCCTGGTATTATACTATATCTCTGGTTCTTTCTTGGGCTCTTCAAAGGTAACCCTCTTAGCTGGTGTTTCTTGTGTTGTACTATAAGATGGAGTCCCATTAAGAACCCTAAAGAAGGCATGCCTCATAGCAGGGACTTTGAGCAATTCGAAGGTGGATAAACTGACTTTTACCTTCTTGAACTCTTCTACTACATATTCACCCATTTGCTCAATTTCTGAGCTAAAAGCCTGACCTATGGCAGAAATAGGAGGTTGGGCCTTCATTTGACTATACAGATTTTGGGATTGGCCTTGAGGCTGATTTTGGGACTGGTTTTGAGATCTGTTCTTGTTGAGGTATTGGGTGGGTATGTGAGGAAGTCTAGGGTTATTGCTGGCGTTAGCATCAGGCGAAGTGGTGAAATTGTTTGGTGGGGTAGAAGTTGTAAAGGGTCCACCCACCTGTCTATTCCTAAGGAAGTAAGGAGTTGACCTTTGATGGAACATGTGGACCTCATCTACAAATGACTCTTCTTCATCTACTAGATCATTATCTACTGAATCAAAGAGTTGAGCCAATGTTTGCTCATTACTTACCTCTTGTGCTTCCTCACCATCAATTGGAGCAGGCTCGACCTCAGTTTTGTTGCGGTCACATCATGGAAACGACGTTTGATTAACCACAAGTCAAGAGGAATCATATGGCTTGGATGGAACGATGTCCCTACAACCGGCATTGTCTACTACATTCTGCACTTCCACCTAGAATATTTCAGCAGCTATCTGGAACTCAGAACAATCCAACTTGGAGTGTCTGCTAGTTTTGTGAATTCGACACCATCTGGACAAGGCTGCCTCGGTAAGATATACACCGCTGGTTATTTTTTCATTGCTTTCCAATTGATCGAAAGGCGTAGGGACACCACCATTATTGGGCCTAGTGTTCCACATGCAATTCTGCCTCTAAGAAGGTCTCCTTTCTGTATTTTGATTGGTATTTTTCCCCTATCATAGTTCTACCTAGAGGAAGTTCCTACTTCTCGATTATCCTTATTGTCCCTATTGTCTTGGTTGTACCTGTTGAGATTGGCCTGGAAATTACACTGGGAGGCCTACAACTAGTTATTCTGGTTCTTTAGGTGCATCATTTCCGTGGACATTTTTTTGATCATTTCCATCAGTTCCTCTAACTTGTCTTTCTCAGTCCCGTTCCCAAGTGATGGTGCTAGATTTTGAAGAAAAGCGGGCAGAGCTGCCGGCTGATTCTGATAAGCCAGAGGAAATTCTGGTCTCGATAGGTACAATGGTGCTTGGTGCTGCTCGGAATATGCCTGCTATTGTGGAGTAGTCTAAGAATAGTTATACTATTGCTAGGGCTGAAAATAGGAAGGTGCGGGAGGTGCATAATTCAATGGCTATCCTAGATGTGGTACTATAGGAAATTGAGGTACTTGGTTCATTAGAGGGGTTTGGTGAGCAAACACCTGATTAAGCCCCTGAATCTACATTAGGTGGGCTACCTGCCCCAAAGAAAGCAGCAGGAAGGAGATATTCTGCCCCAAGTCTGCACTGGAGACAACGGCTTCCGCATAGGCGGTCACCAGGGTAGTGAGCGGTGGGCGCACCCTTTTCACCAAGGCCAATGTGAGGTTGTCCGGTACCGCATAATAGACCGGGAGAGCCACCGCATCATTATGGAGGTATGGGTCCTGAAGCCTTGTGTAGGCCCGATGGAAGCGGTCATTGAAGGAGCCAATAGGTTCGTTGACTTCCCTCTTGACAAACATGAACTGTTGGTAAAGCTCCAAAGGGATGATGGGGATCTTGTATTTCTACAGGAAGGCATTCTTCATTAGAGTCCATGAGGTAATGGATCCCCTCAGTAGGTTGATGTACCAATAGAAGGCCTCTTCCCCCAACGAATGCGGAAAAATGTGACATGCAACGTCCTTGTGGTCAACTTGCATTTCGGTGATCGCTGTCTCAAATATTTTGATATGCTCCTCAGCTGTTCTTTGTAGGTCATGCAGATGAAACTTCAAACAAAAGCCCTTTGGATTCTTGGGCATATCATTGTAGGTAGTGAAGTGTATCGGGGAAGGGTTATGTGCTAACCAAGCCATAGAGGGTGGCGGGGGTGGTATCTACTGTTGGAAAATAGCAATTTGGGGTTGTATCTACAATACAACAGCAATATAGGTCTGCACTTGAGCTGTGGCTGACTAGATTGTGCCTTGGGCTGGAAGGGCAGGGAGAGGAGCAATCCCCTAGCTACCGGAGATAGGAGGTGCAAATGCAGTTTGAGATGGTTGGTTGGAAGACGAAGGCCATCCAAATGAAGGTGAGGGTGGAATGGAGGAGGATGAAATGGAGGAAGAGGAAGAGGTGATGCTACCTCCTTTAGCTTGCTTTGCCCTCGTGGGAGGCTGCAATTCTTCAAATTCTCCCTTGTTTGGTGTTGACTGTAGAACTCTTTGAAATATTTTTGGGGAGAATGATCCGATTCAATTCAGCTTCACTTTTAACACCTTAACTTAGTATTTCCACCATCGACCTCCTTCTAGCACCAGTTTTGTTGATGGTGTTTTTATGTACTCTTCAACACAAGCAGTGCGTAGATGCACTACCTCTCTTGAAAGACAATATTCCACAATCAGATTGCAAAATACTATTCCAAGGTCTCTAATGTCAGGTCTTGATAGTGCTTGGAATATCTTAGTTATTTTATGTGATTTACTGGAATCACAAGGCGGTCTTACACAGGAAATGCAAAGCACGGATACAAAGCATGGAAGTTGGATCTTGAAATGGAGATCTTAGGATGAAAGTTGTTATGCATTGGCTATAGGTTCAAACAGCAGTCTTGGACTGCATTTTGTTGTTGGATTTGGCTTTACAATGTGCAATGAACCTTAGCATAGGTCAGTTATTAAAAAAAAAAAAAGGCAAGGAAGAGGGAAAGTTCCTAAGTCTGCAACTAACTATGAATAGTGACAATGGAGTTCCTGCAATGGACAATTCTTCAAAATAATATCCCACTTAACTAGGGATTTCACAGTATCATGGAAATTGTACTATCTTCTAAGGTCTGTAGATATTTCATCCTTTATTCACCATGTACATGCATGAACCAAAGATAAATGTTTCAGAGCATCTTTGAAATCAAGTCGAGGCTGACTTTGCACAGCTATCTACCATTAGCAAACAGCAAAAAGTATGGACAAAGAAATCATAAACATAGCAAGAATTTTCATAATCATCGAACAGCATTTCTAAAATCTACCCAAAGAAAGAAAACAACTAACTAAACAACAGTTTAACCTAATTCAAACATCTAACATTGGAAACTGAATCAAGTAACATGAGAGAAACCAAGAAAATACACCAAGTCAATGTCTTTTCCTTATAAATTTCTTCAGCATGTCTTTACAACAACTCAACTCTCTTTGCAAATGAGAGGAGAGCCCTATTTATAGTTTTCCAAAAGTCTAATGAATGCCCAAGATTAATTCTCATTGTGTGGCCAAGATTCATTACAAAATAGGGTTTTACCTACCCCCAATATCCAACAATTTAAAAATTACATTTTGTCTTTACCCTCTTTCGTCCTCTTGCTAATGGCACTGTAGCTCTTTTGTCACTTAGCAGATTGTTGGTTTTACTATAGCTATTCTTCAGGAAGTTCTTCATCCTTGGTAGGGCTATCCTCCTGCCCCTTGGAAGCTGTGTACTCTATGAACTTGAGGACGACTGCCTAGAGCTTGTCTATCTCGATGATTTCGCATCGCAGTGCTTGGTAGCTCCACTCTTTTGCATTATCTTTCAACCTTTTCCAATCGTCATCATACTTTGAGCCTTGGTCCCTGAACAGCTCTGATTGGTCGAAGGCACAGGCAGCAAAACTTAGAAATTCTATCATGGTTTCACTAGCCATCCCGTCCTTCATCTTCTCTTAGAAGTAGGGTTTTATCTTTTCCGGATCCATTTGCACCGTGGGCATATCATAGTTTGTCATTAGCTTAAGGTATCAAGCACACTTTGCTTGGATTTCTATGATCCATTCAATGTCTGGATCTACCTTGCTCATAATTTTCTCCAACCTCTCCTTCAAGTCTATCAAAGTCTTGGCTCTATACATCCATTAGCCAGTGATCTTTCTTAAATGAGAGCTTCTTCTCTCACATGGCTTCAGGAAATTGAAGAATAGCTTTGATCCTTGGGAAGGTGGAGTCGTAGGTCGCAGGGAAATCAGTGCAGAGTTTTCTTGTGCCCTCCAAAGAATGCATCAGATCCAAGAACTTGTTGGCTATTCGCACAGCCCAACTAATTCCCATGTTTCTGACGTATGAGACTCATCAGAACCAGTCCTCGATGGTCTTCTCCAAGTTCTTTCTTCTCTCCATTTTATCGATCTGCTCCTTGGAAAGCTACTAAGGTGCGGTCGTGGATGTAGTAGGTAGGTTGTCTACCGAAGACCATTGCTGTATGTAATCTGTTAGGGCTGCAACCTGTGCTTTGAGCTCATCCTTCGAGATTTTATCTTGTTTTATTAGGTGCACCACTGTAGCCACAGACTCCTCAAGGTGCTCAACCTTCTGCTCTTTGGTTGTGGTCCCCAAGTCAATGGTGGAGATGTTATAGCTTACCCCAGCTTGGCTAATCATGGGCATTGCAATTTGTGCTACTCGAGAGCCGAAAGCATCCATCATTACTTTGGATCAGACCTTGGGCTTCTTCTCCTTCTTCGTCATGATTTTGGCTTGAGCCAAGATGGCCTCTAACCTCGCCCTTGGGTCCTTCAACACAAGGTTTTTTCTTTCAAATTGCTTCTCCAACTATTCAGGCACAGCAGATTTCCCCTTGGGTGAATCATGGCCACCTTCACCCTTCTCGGTCAATGCCAAGATTTTCGCTTCCTTTTCTTTTGGGGATTCTTCATTCTTTTTGGCAGCATCCTCCTCCTCCTCATTGGAGTCATGGATGAACACGAGGCGTTTGACAGGCAGCCCGGTGGATGGTTGTTGAATGGGACTTTCTTCTCTTACTGTTTCTCCTTCCTTCTTTTCCTCAGTACCCTCTGCCTCGAGGCTTCTAACAACATGGGTTTCAGCCTCAATTAAATCCTTTTGTTGCTATTTTTCTAGTGGCTACCCTTCTTCATCGTGGGGTGACCCTTCTGCCTCTGCCCCAATGTCTCTCAGTTGTTGTGCCATTTCTTCCTCAAGGTCATCATCAAAGGTCTGAATGATTACCTCAGTGTCAGAGCTGTCCTCCTCATCCCCACTCTCGGAAGAGCCTGTCTCCTCCTCCTCATAAACCACCCTATCGATGGTCAGTGCTCATACTCTAGGTGCTTATGATACTCATCAGCCTCCTCCTCGATGGACTTCGAGGCTTCCCACTCTCATTCCTCTAACTCCTTTGAGATTAGCATTATGGTCTCCATAGGTGGTGGCCCTGTAGATGGTTGTGAAGGTTGAATAGTTGCAAGGACTTGCGCAAGGGTTGCTTGGAGAGTTGGATCCATTAAGATCTAGGAGAGCTCAGGGGGAAGGTTCTGCATATGCCTTGAAAGAGCCTTGAGCATAGTGGCAGTGGGAATAGGTGTGGTTACTGTTACCAGAGGGAGTGATGTGATTGGTGACATAGCAGTAGAGGAAGGGGGAGAAGTCATGCCAGAAGAGGAGTCAATGACTATTACCGACATGGTCGGAGGCGAAGGGGAAAGATGGACATAAATGTCCACTGCCGACGGAGATGTGTCGACCATAGCTAGGGAGGTAAGTGGTGCAACAGGAGGGGCAGGGAGTGCCAAGAGAGGCTGCAATTGATCCGTACCCTCCATTTCCTTCTCTTGGGTTGAAAGTTGCTCCGTAGTACTCCCTGCCTGCTTGAGCCTTTTGGGAGGTGAGCCTCCCGTTTCTTTCTTTGCATAGGCCTTGGGGTCTGGAGACTGCTCAATTTCTATTCCTTTTCTTTTCCTGGACCTGGTCACTGGAGGAGACTTGGAGGTCCTACCAGTTAACATGGTGATAGCAACATCTTCTATGGCACTCGACTCACTTTTGAGCCCTTCATATGTCAAGATCACTCCCTGTTGCTTTAAATGAGCCACCTGCCCATCAATCCACACTTTGGTATGAGTTAGGATTGGCTGGGTTATGGTGTCTAGGTCATCGACCTCCTATTCATCCCAGTTAATTGACGGTATTGGTAGATTGGTGACTATAGGGTACCTCGAATGCATGATCGTGGACTCATCCTCCTCGACTTGGTCCGGTACGGGAAATGGTTGCACCCTTCTTAGGAACAGCACAGTCATTCACATGTAGTGCCTTGCGCGCACTTCTTTGTCATCCTAGCAGTCGGCTCAGAAATCCTCAATGTGATGGAGATGGGCATATGCTGGCCCCAGTGCTTTCCTGACGTGGCCATGCGGTTCCATCTATGGGCGAGCAGTGTGCAGGTAGAAATGTAATCTTCCAGTTCTTTCTCAAAGTTACCAGCACACTGGGAAGTCTACAGTCAGTACACGCCCTGGCCAAGGGTCATGGGGTAGCAGATTCCTGCTATATGTTTGCTGCTAAAGATTCCCTGTAAGTGTTGGAGTTTCCGAGAAGGCTCCAGGAGGATGATTCTGTCATTGGGGTATCGAGGCAATCTATTCGGTCTTTCAGTGAAGCCCTAGGCATAGATGTACGTAAACTTTGGGTATTGGATATAGAGAAAGGTGTATTGCTTTAAAAGTGCTCTGGCACTATGGGAGACCCTCCTCTCGAAGTCTCCAGCAATTAATCTGATGACATAGCCAATGAAGGCATCATTTACTCTACAGTAATTTCTCTTGAAGTTTCGGTACTAGAGCCGTGGATACCTGTCATAGGCTTTGAGTGTTCGCTTCTGCTCCTGATCAGGGGCCACAAACAACCCGTTGTACTATCTTTGATCTGCCAAGGAATAGACAAGGTAGGAAGTCATATAAAACTTGGAGCTCTTCTTTATGTTGACAAACTGCTCATGGAAGTAGTTGCTTATAATTCCACTCCAATAGAATGAAACCTTTGTTGTGACATCCTCATTTCCACGCAGGATCTGCTCAATAAAATATACCATCCATTCCTGGAAGTAGGCGACCATAGGAAGACCCATAACCCTGCTCAACATGGTTACCAGGTCATGGTAATCCTCATGAAATCGCTACGGAAGAGCTCCTGAGGAACCTTCGCAGCACTGCCCCATCTTTCCTTGAGCCAATGTAGATTTATTGAACTCTCACATCGCGTCGGATTATCATCCCACACCACTTGTCACTCTTCTAAGGTGGGGACCTCCATTTGTTGGAATGTGGGGATATGGAAGGTCTTTGTGATCCCTTCAGGTGACATGTCAACAATAATGTTTCCCTCTTTATCAATGATTGTTCTTGTATCGGCCTGATATGCTTCTTGACAAGCCATGACCAATTCGGGCACTACGAGGGATGGAGAGAAACTGGCAGCCTTAGCTATTCCACTCTACCTTATCAATCTGGCATTCTTTGTTGTCAGGTTGACCCTGACTCTCTGTGTGAATTCATCGATATCCACCTGGCCAATGTTGGTGTCTATGATCTCCTTCTAGTCTGTGGTGACTTTTGAGTGGAGCGGCTCACCCTGGAATTGGTACTTCATCTGATCTTTGTCTTCCTTTCCTCAAGGGGTCCTTCTTGACTTCTTACCCTTGTCCTTTTTGGTGGATGCCCCTGAAGTTCTTGCACCCGATTCCATATATTCTGCAAGCAAGGGAAAAGTTAGCATAATGGGTCATAAAAGCATTCATGTTAGTCCATATCTTGAAAACAATATTTATGTCAAACAATCAATCAAGCATATCATGAACTTTCATCTCTAGATGTTATTGATCTTTTGATTAAGGGAATTTGGACAATTCGGGCCTAGAGGGCCAGACTTCCCTGGCAGGAATGTTGTTTGGAAGGGAAAACACAGCGGAAGGCTCTCAGACACCCCCCTTCAGTCAAATTTTAGTATTTCAAGAGGTTGGCAATGAAAAAGATCAAAATTCAGCATGTGGGTCGAAGTTAGATCTCAGATTTGGGATCGTTTGGATCAGTTTAAGGGAGCTCAGAGATCTCAGGCCAGAAAGCTATCGGGAGATAGTAGTTTGGGATGGCAGACAACAAATGGAAATCCGGATACAGAACTCTTCGGTCCGGGGCCCAGAGAGCAAAAGGCCGGCCAGCAATATGTCATTTCATTTATGAAGGTTCAGGTCGGCGGCACCAGGAAGGCGCCCGAACTTCACCGTTTGGGGCAGCAATTATTGGACGGAAGTTCGGGGGGAGCAGCCTAGCGCTAAGGGCCCGACGTTATGTGTTTTCGCTTTGAGTTCGGTGGCAATTAGTAGGGCGGAGCCTAGAGGTCAGGACGTTGGCAGGATCTTCTATTAGCAATGGCAGTCGAGGACAGGAGTCCTGGGATACGGGGCCTGGAGAGGATAAAGGCGTTCAAAGTCAGCCGGCATCCCACGATGGATGGCAGTCCGGGATCCGGTGGTCAGACGGATGTCTGGAAAGGGGATTGGCAAAAAAGTTAAGTCAGGGTGTGAAGTTAACCCAACAGTAGACTGACGGCCAGAACCCGGAACCCAGAGGAGTGGAGAGAGTTCACCCCAAGGACGGCAGATAAAGAGGTGCAGAGACTCGGCGCCTAGAGCCCAGAGTCGATAAGGATGTTATGTGCGGCTCAAGATGCATTCCAATGGGTAATGGGATGCTGGGGCTAGGAAAGCGGGACGTTATCAGGGGTTCGCCATTAGGTGACAGTGATGCACGGGCAGAACCCCAGAAGCGGACCTCTGGGGTCCGGGGCCTGAGAATGCAAAGGCGCCGGTTTAATCTTTTAAAACAACCATGGTGTGGAGACAGTTGAACTCCGGCGGATGGGAAGCTGGGGATAGATTATTGTTTTGGCATGGTGGAATATGAGCAGAATTCTGATACAGGGAGTCCGACGGGCTGGGTCTGAAGGGAAGAATCATCGGTGGTGGTAAGGTTCACTATTTTAGTTAGGACGGCCAAGACAAGCCTCGGGCCCGAAGGAGACAATCTCCCTGTGGGAAGAATGGCCGCAATGATGAAAAGTCCTGGATTGGTGACGAAGGCATTCTAGAAGGTTTTCTCAAGTTTTATCACGTGGGTTATGTGCACAATCTTATGTTTTACTACCTTATGCCCTCTTAATGTTTGTTCGTTCATTTAAATCCCTCGAAATCATGAAACAAAGCTCGGGAAGGGCAAACGGATGGCCTACCTCAAACACGCTATGCGGGGAGACGTGGGATCCACCTATGGTCGACAAATTGATGCTGAGGGTGGTGAGCATGACGACATCGAAGACGGTGGGCTCCAAATAGCAGGTTGTCCAATCACTCTGCAATCTTGTGAGATGAAAATGGTGGGTCAGAGTGGGTATTTTATACCCCTAACCGCCATTAATGCTCATATTTAATGTAGGTATGACAGTGAAAAAGTTGGTGGATTCAAAAATATCGGCAACAGCGGTGGGAAAGCCAGGGCCTGACGGCCAGGGAGGCATAAGACGGTGGCCGCTTGAAGTTTTCACTTGGTCGAACGGCACCGACGGGAAGCAGTTCGGGGCCCGGAGGGCGGGATGCCGCCAGGGATCTGCCGTCGTGGACGGTGGAACCATCACGAAATTCTAGATGCTCGGGCCTAGAACGTCCGACGGTAGTCAAGGACCTCTACAAATTTCAGTCAGTGGAACCGTTGGCGGGACCCAGGGGGTGGGACGCCACAGGAAGTTCACTGTCGTAGATGGCGAAACACAGACGAAACCTCAGAAGTGGACCTCCAGGGCCTGGGGTCCAGAGAGCGGGACGCCGTCAGGAAAATTTCTACAAGTTTCGACCAGACGGAAAGAGGGGGTTCAGACCCTGAGGTCCCGGAGGACACAGAGCGGACGCAGCTGGGAACGATAGTTCCAGTGGGGAAGCCTGGAGATGGAATCCTGATCGGCTGGGCCCGGTAGGGCCCAGGGCCATTGGCAGGGCCAAACTGCCAGAGGGACTCCGCGAGGCGCCGGAACATAGAAAAATTAAAAGGGAAAGGCATGGTTGATTTATGGTGGGACTTTGAAGCAACATTGACCATCCATGACATCAAAAAGGGAGGAACGCAAAATGAGGCGGCGACAAAAATGACCTGACAAGGTGAAAGAAAAGAGGGTCCCTATTCCGAACGGGGCGTGTGTGCTAAGGGCACAACAGTCTGGAGCTCTGATACCATGTAGAAGTTTTCAAAATCAACTTTAGAGTCCAAGAACACTTGCATGCAAAGAGATACCTTTCATAGGGAAGAGAATAGAGAAAAAGGAAAGAGAGGGTTTTGAAGCTTTGTAATATAAAACATATATTATCAGAACAAGAGAGTAAAAAATACACAATGGATCAATCCTTAAAAGGATATCATGCAAAACCTAAAAGTAACCCTAATAGGTAGACATTTAATAATTAATATAATTATTAAATGTCACAATATGCAAATTAAAGTGAAATATTAAGAGAGGAATAAAGGTAACTTAATTAACATAATTAAGTTAAAACCTTTACTCTAACACCCCCCCTTAAGATGAGCAAGAGTGTAGCTACAAACATGTGCAAGAAAGCAAAGGTAACTACAATGCATGAAAGAAAACAAGGGTCCCGACAATTAGGCCTGATCAGGTACCTGTACAACAAAATCTCTATAAAGTGGAGAAATAGAGAAAAACCTCATGGGAAAAAATCTACTCCAAAAAGATATGCACAAGACATGAAGAACATCACTAAAGCAGAAGAAGCTGCAAACAACTGTCAAAAGATGACTGCTATGGTGCTAAAGAACCTCCTATGAGGATAGGATGATCAGGATCAAGAAGACAACAATCTGCATGGCTGCCCCAAATGACACTACTCAAGTCATATGAAAAAAAAGGAAAACACCTGGAACGGAGATACATATGGCACATGAATCTATACAAGTGACCCCAATGACACTACTCAATCGATGAAAGTAAAAAATACAGGTGCCAATAGTTTGAAGAACACTGATCAACTAAGAATGAAAGATTCCTTCCAAGGAAAAACTAAGGAAGCATTAGAATGAATAGTATAATACCCCCCCAAACCCTTAAAGCTCCAAAAATCCTTCAAAATCACGAATAGGAGAGTAGCAGGTCTGGAGCTCTAATACCATGTAGAAGTTGAGAAAGATAACTTCACAAACCCCAAAGATCACCTACCTGCAAATAACCTATCATAGAAAAGAAGAGATGGAGACAAAAAAGCAAGGGTGCTCTGCAAGCTTCAAGAGAGATTGCATTAACTGAGTTATGTTGACAAAATACATTTTTTACAAAATCCTTTAAAAAGACAAAGCATGCACAACCCTAAACCTAACTTGAGCAAAAAGATAGCTCAACTAGATAAGGATAAATAAATACAACCTAGGAATTAAAATAATTCCTAAGTAAAATTATGCAAATGTAATTAAATAATTAATTACACCAACAAATTCATGGATTGTTCTAGATATATTTCAAGTGAATTATGATGTCTGAAACTTTTGGCTTTATCTAAGGATGATGTACTTAATGTCTATGGTGTTTTGCATGGGTGTTGGTTGACCTTGTGTTTAACACTACATGCAAGGCTTGTAGAAGGATTTTCAAGTGTGTTAGGATCTATTTGGGTCCTAATTAATAATTTATGTAGTCTCCTTTCATTCCTATCCACCACAGGAATGTTTGGGTACTGACCTATTTTAAATCTGAATGTATAATAGCTAGTGGCCAACATTAGAGAAAGTTTTTGAAGAAGAGGTCGATATAAATATGCATGGTGTTGATGCAAGAGGAAGCATGGAAGAGTAAGAATCAAGATAGATGTGAGATTGTTTTTAGGGTGATCCCACAATAGTGGTTTACAATATTTGGCCAAATTGGACATTGATTTTTTTTTTAACTAAATCTTCACATTTGGGCACCTATAGCGGTTAAACCGTGAGGAATTTGGAGATGATGCAAACTAGAGTCTTGTCACATTTTTTTTTGTAGATTCTAAAATTATCTTTTTCAAACTTTTTGGAATCAGATTGCACTTCTTTTCAATCTCCCACTAAAATTGGTTTTTTTTTAAAAACAACATTTTGAAAAAGTGACGCACACCATATAATGCATAATTTTTTTTCCTTGAAAGATAAAATTCCAATTCTTTCAAATTTAGATTTGTAACTCTGATATCTAGTGGTTCCACTTGGTTAGATAGTTTTTTATTGAATTATTTTTCTATAGTCAATTTTCAAAGTCAAATCAATTACAATTTAGATATAACATGACTGTATAATGCATAACTTTTATTGTATGTATCAAAATTACTATTTTTTTGTTGGATCAAGGACTCCAATATCTGGTGCACTTATACTTTTATATTTTTTTTATCATCTTCTATTTTTCCACATGTGAAGAACAAATAGTTTTGTTTTCAATGAAAAACCTATATTTAATAAAACTTAAAAAACAAATAGATAATATAATCAAAACATATTAAAATTATATTCGCTGGATAGCTCATTTTGAGGGGAACCTAATACTAGCTGGGTTTCTAAGATCTCCATTTTTCATTCTCAAATCGAGCTTCGAATTACAAAATTCTTGGCAATTTTGGTGCCTCAGGGGATGAGGGTGAAAATAACTGGGTTCGGTCGAACAAAAAAAAATGTTCGGTCGAATAGGGGTTCGACTGAACCAATGTTTGACCAAACCCATTTAACATAAAATTAAAAAAAATATTTGAATGGGGTTTGGTCGAACATTCTAAAGATGTTCGGGCAGACCCCCTCTATTAAAAATTATTTTTTAATATTAATATAAATATAAATTATATTCTTTTTAAATTATGACTTGAGAGAGATATATGGAGGGAGTAGGAGAGAAAGGGAGAGTGGGGGTAGGAGGTAGGGCTTAAATTTGATCGTTGTATGACCATATTTAGATATTTTTACCATAGAATACAAATAAGATTTTAAGAAGATTGTATCAGTTAAAAGGAGATATTTTGGATATATTATCAAAATTTATATAGAATTATAATGATATATATGTTTGATTTATATATAGTTTTACATACACTAAGGTATATCATAATGTTCTAAGGGCACCCTTCAATAGATAACCATCATTAAAAAAATTCTTGACAGGAAAATTCGACCATCAAATTTAATCCCTAGTAGGAGGGAGATACTTGAGAGAGAGAGGGGGGGACTGGGAAAGAGATAAAGGGTAGGGGTTCCTAGGGTTTAAGGGTTAAGCATAGAGGAGCTCGAGAGGGAGAGTGGGTAGGAGGGAGAGACTTTCAAGAGAGACAGGGGGGAGTGGGAGAGAGATAGAGGGTAGGGAGTAGAAGGGTTTAGGGTTATAGGGTTAATGGTAGAGGAGAGAGGGTGAGAGGGGGTAGGAGGGAGAGAC
>VDFB02193867.1:440605208-440712707 GCA_007258455.2 Sequoia sempervirens
CAAAGTCAACTACTGATAGAATTGTTCCATGTGGGAAAGTATCTCTCAATGTTTGGAATTGTTGTGCTTGCCACTTAGCAAAAAAGGAATGATGTATGTATGGTCATATCAATTTTTAAAAATATTCCATAAATTTTCCAATGGGAATCTCCTCTTCTACATGGTTCAACCTTGTGGATTCTTTCCCAAAATTTGTTTGCAACTTTACATACTTGTACCTATGTCAGTAAAATATGTGAATAACTAATAAACCACACTTGATCAATTAAACATTACATCAAAGAGAATCCAAATAACAATCTATGAGAAATTGAAACAAATAAACTCTCTAAAAATAGTACATACCTCTTGCAATTTACTGTCTTTGTTAGGTCAGTATCCTTAATTCTTGAAGGAAATTTAGCCAAATTTCCACATGTCTCACAAATTCCTTTTATACAATTTATTTGAGGTCCATTTTCATGATCACATAATATAGACTTTATGATCAATATGATAATGACAACAAGTTTCAAAAAACTTGTTTATCTTCACATAATATGGCTTTAACCTTTGAAACATTGTTTTCCCAATCTTTATATGAGGATATGCATTACAAAAGTTCATATACATATCAAATTGTGTTATGTCTAGCCAATGTTTGATATGATTTTCATAAATACTAGGTCTAATCCTATGTCTCATAACATCTCTAGTATTTGATGATGGACGAGTCTGATCATGCCAAAAACCTGAGACCAAGTTCCTAACAACATCTTCAATCCTGTCAGAATGGGGAGCTCTACACATAATTTCCCAATTTCCTTCTAAACTCTCATCCAAAAACTCTCTTTTTCTCATATTTTATCAATGTGTTTCTACTATAACCAATTTTAGTTGAAAGTGAAGACATTTTTCTTTTTCTTGCTATATCTTGATGTACAATAGATGCCAACATCACCCTTCTTATAGTGGCCTTGTCCACTGATCGAGATCTTTTCCCAATGGAATTTAAACCCTTTTTAACATTTTGAACAATATCCTTTTGTAATCCCATGTGTTTCTTCTTATTTGATGTTGAATGAACACCCAACAATTGTAATGACTCTTTGAGCTCATCACGAAGAAGTAAATGTGATAACAATTGGGTTTTTCAAGTGTATCAAGATGATTGATCATTCCATTTATAGATTTAGTCATTGACCTGTTTCTCTTATTATAAGGCTTGTTGGCATAATATTTCAGTTTCTCCATATCCATTTCAAGTAAATGTTCTAAATTTCTATGAGAAATTTGTTTCCCACCTTCTCAACTAGTTTTATATGCTCATCCATACCAGTAGGAGGAAGTGATCCCAACCCTCTCCAAATGCATTGTTTGAACTTGTGCCTCCTCCCTATCTTCAAGGACCATGCATTCTTGAGAGGATTCATTTGATCCAATGTCTAGATTTGGCTTGACTTGAGCATGAAAACTTCCTGCTTGTTGAGCCCTTCCTACACATGTGTCACAAAATATTTTGCAAACAAAAGTGAGAGATGATGTTAAATATAAGTGAAGTTTATGTATGCAAGCAAACAAACTGATAAAACATGATGCTATAAGTGAGAGAAGTTTGTGCTAGTTTTATATGCTCATCCATAATAGAAGAAGGAAGTGATCTTAACCCCTCTCCAACAAGCATTGTTTTAACTTGGGTCTCCTCCCTAACTTCAAGGTCCATGTGTTCTTCAATGGATTTGTTTGATCCAATATCTAGATTTGGCTCGACTCCAGCTTGAGGAATCCCTAGAGCATAAAATATAAAAATAATTTTAGAACATTGAAGTGATGAAAATAAAAGACCAAAGACACAAAACAAAAATATTGAAACAAAAAGAATTGGCTTAAGGAATTGGAATCAAGGATCATATAAACATTGCAACTTGCATGACCAAGATGACTTGAGGACATTTAGAAGTATTTATAGTCATTCAAGTGCAATGTTGGTTAGAAAACTTCAAAGTAAAAGTCCTAAACACACACTTGAGAGTGAGAGAGAGAAGAAACAAGCATATACCTTGTTTCTTTCTATGATAATTTTCCAAGTTTTGTTCACGCCTCTTTTGTTCTTCTTTTGACAATTTTCGTTGAGACTCATTTTTTCTTTTTCTTTGTTGTCCCATTTTCTTTTTCAACTTAAAGATGACTCTAAACAAGTCCTCTACCAACTTAGTTAAATTATCCTCCAAATTTTTCCTTGATTGATAAAAATGAAGAGTTGTCGAGCTCCAATATTTGCCTCCTTGATAAATGTACAAAAACTTCTCCAAAATCTGCACTCCAAGTGAATCAAAATTATTCTAGTGTACATCGAATAAATAGATCCTAGTTTAAATGAATCAAGTAGTAAACAAACAAGTTATTTCATTGTGGAGTTTGTTGTTATTTAATTCATAGGTATGCACAACATATCTAGTAATTTTATAATTTTGTTAAAGTGTCAAAAATGTATATTAGAGGTATAATTTGAATTGAATTTTCTTAATTATATTTGAATTGAATTTCAAGTTAGTTGTCGAAAATGTATAATAGAGGTATAATTTGAATTAAATTTTCTTAATTGTATTTGAATTGAATTTCAAGTTACTTGTCAAAAACGTATAATAGCTCAATATAATTTGAATTGAATTTCAAGTTACTTGTCAAAAAGATTATATCTTCTTCTCAACTCAATGGTTCATGTTGCTTAAGTCATTTTTTATAAAATATTTATTGTGATCAACATGAATGAACTTAATTATACAGTGGCATTGATTTCCCTAAAATTCTACTAGAGATCAAATGTATATTGAATATATAAGGAAATGTAAGTTGTAAGAGATCAAAAAATAATAAAACATGTATGCATTTTGAATATTTAAAGTAAATGCATACATATATTATGTGTAAAAATGTTTAAACCATAAGCAAACACATGTACATACATGTAAAGGGATTCAATGCATATAAACATAACACATATTATAAGCAAAGAGGCAAATGTATGTATATATCATATAATAAAATATGTGTACATATCATAAAAGAAAAATGTAAATTAAAGATCATCAAATGTCAAATACTAAAGATCAACAAATAAGCAAATGTATGTATATCATATAAGCAAATGTAAGTTAGAGATCATCAATTATCAAATACTATTAAAGATCATCATATAATCAATTAAATGAGGTAAAGATCATAAATCTAGAGTGCATGGCCTAATATGAATGTCTACTCCTAGATGAATGGCCATCTCAATGAGAACGGTCATGCTCTAATGGATGTGTTGAGCCCTACAAATAAAATTGTGTACAAGATGTGTTAAATACATATAATTTATATTAAATAAATTTTATGAAAGTTATTTTTAAATGAACTTGTATTTTTAAATATCAATCTAGATCTATGCATACATAAATATATTGCATGTACATATACACATGTGATTATATAAAAAATATAAAAATCACATGTCCATTGACAGCAGATTCATCCACAGAGTCACATCGATCATGCACACAATCTGGACCAAGGCTAGGAGTGATATGAGGTATGTCCACTTGTAACAATATATATACACATATATATCAACTTACATGAATATCTAGTTAAAAAAATTAAAAAATAATGAAAAAGGAATTGAAACATGCACATGCACACATACATGCACATCATCTGCTATTGGATGACCTATGTCGTCTTAAACAATCACCTCCACCATATCCACCAAATGATCAAGTGATGAATCAACCTCCGCATCCATCTGATCTATCCCATGTTGTGCCATAAATGATGAATGTAGAGGACTATGAAGGTGAGATGGCATCGGTGATGATGAACCAGAACCAATCAACATATTAGTAAAACACATAGTCTATGCAGTTGTCGTATGAACTGTAGGTGGATCTTGATGTGCACTAGTGCTCGACTAAGAGTGATGGGATCCATGGTGGTCCACTGTACTGAAAATGGTGTGGATTGGGAATGTCTGGACATCAAATACTGACCTACACAATCATTAGATATCCTAGTGGTGGTAGCCGCAATGTCACCTACAGTGTCAATTGCTTCCTTTTGGGAAGCAACAACAACCTCATCTGCTATGGGGGCTAGAGCTAGGGTGAGAGCAGGAGACTTGTCACCAACCAATACCCTAAACACTAGGGTGGTCTATTTGCTTGATGATAGGTGGTCCTATCAGAAATCCTACTTCACCCCTGACCAATATATGGTGGAATGTCCAGGTAGTTAACTTTGAGGCCCAAATGGACCTCAGCATACAACTGCTAAACAAAATACAATGGAATCTGGTCATTGTTTCGGTATAGACCATGTGTTGTTAGAAATTGTGGGTAGATCAATGAGGCCATAGCATGATTGACACATCTAGTGACTTGGTATCCCCTAACCTTACGCACATTTTGATAAAATCGAAAACAAGTGGCTTTTATCATTTCTTTGGTGACACTATCCTATATTTGTTTAAGGGGAACATCACCATGTACTTATTCCTGCATGTGGGAAAGAATAGCAGTCACTCTATCTGGGGAATATGCACTAGTCCTCTCAAGTTCATCTTTTAGTTTTTCTAGACTATGCAATATTAACATGCATGGTTCACTATATATCCCCAGGTTTGCACCCTATGCTAATGAATCTCTCAATTTTTTAATCTCATTACTAGTATTTGCAAACAAAGAATCTAGCATAGGTGGAACATGATCTGCATTTTCCATGTTATATATATATATATATATATATATATATATATATATATACATATATATATACAATACACCTAAAAGATCAATGAAACTTTGGTAAATAATATATCTAGATAAAGGGAATACAAATCTAAAATAGAACTTGTAATAATTCATCTACTCATCAATAATATTTTCATACCATTAACAATTTAAAAAGAATTGGAAGAAAACTATAATCTATAACATAGCATCCTTAAATGGTTCAAATTTTAAATGAAACGATGAAAGAAAGAATAAGAATACAAAAATTAGTATAAAATTATTTGAAAATAATTGGGGATAAAAATATTTAATCTAATAGTTGTTAACATAAATGAACTTCAAAATAGGATTATGTACATGAAAAAAAAGTTCTATTGCCCTCATTGAACCTAAATTTATCTAGTTAAGATATATCAAAAATTAAGAATTCACACTAGAATATCAATATTCCATGTAAGAATCTCATAAAGAGGATGAATTTAATGGAAGATAATCTAAAATCCTCGATATGAGGATGAATTTTATCATTACAATATGACTGAATCATCTCAATTATATACCCATGAACATAAAAAAATTATAGATTGGAAAGCAAAATAATTAGACATTTATCATGTTTTTATATGTATAAAGTTTAGATACCATTAAACTATTTAAACTTATAGATTGCATAAAGCTATAAATTGAATCGTTAAAACTAATTTATTAAAAATAAAATCTAATAAAGTTTGACTTCATTGCATACTTGTTATAAATATCTCACTAATCCAACCATACATATTATATATGTTAAAAAATATATAATTGTTATGCCCATAATTTTTCACTATATCTTGATGTGGATCTCCTTTAACTAGATCAATTAAAAATTATTTGTAATGTTGGAGGAAAATGGATTTAATATCATTAGAGTTGTCATGGAACTACCTCTCTTGATCAACAATAGATATTATCCACTCTCGAGAATGTAAATATGTTCGAGATAACTAAAAAATAATTTATATCCCTTATATCCTTTCATCCAATGTAGCCTATCTCTTAATTGAGATCCTCTACCACAATTAGGTTCAAATCTTCTAAGTTTTATTTCAATGAAAGAAACCACTCATTGTGTTGGTAGTTATTTGTCATTTGTTGAATGTTTCAAGGGAGGTTTCTAAGATGTTCTAAATGCATATAATATTATTATAGCTTTATAAGATGAAACCCTAGATTATTGTTGAAGATCGTGGTAGCTTCAGGTGAATACCTTCCAACCCAATACGCATGAAGATAATAATTAAATATAGCCATTGTCTATTTAATTTTTATATGCATCTTAATGAAGAGTCATTCCCTTTGATAAAAGAAGCATTTAATAAAGAGATGTAAATTTAATAAAGAGGCACGACTTTGAGGTGGCCGACTTATTAAAATTAGTAAAAGATATAATTCTTTTGAGGCTGACCTGATATGATTTGGAGTGACACGCCTCTTCATATTGTATATGTATTCATTCAATTATTTCATTGTGACTCATTCATTAGCATTCAGTTCATATCACATACATGCAAGTTCAGTCCAAGTACAAAAGGCGAAGTTATTGATTCAGATTGATTATTGTCAAGTGTGTGTTCTTCAAGGTGGAACGATATCTCTTGTGATTGTATCTTGTATCACTGAAATATTGTTTTGTGTTGGCCGTGTTGCATTCTTAATTGATGCTCATATTGGGCCTTTAGATTGGCCTATTGTAAAAGGACACTCTCCTTATTGAGATTCAATATATAAGTGTTATTTTGTGGCTAGGTTTTTCTCCCTCAAGAGGAGGATTTTCCCAAGGTATCTACTATGTTATTGTGTTTGATTTGAATTCATTTATGTGCATAGAATCTAATCATTAAAACTTACAATTATGACATATTCTTATGACATTTAAGAGCATGACTATAGAATATTTACAATAAGTATTGATTAGTCAACATTATGAAAAATCATACGAAATATTTTAAGAAATAGCAACTGTTTCAAGGAAAAATATGTGGACATTTACAAGAACTTTTTTAAGCAAAAGTGGGAGACCACTTATAATTTTATTTATATATAATATTTTACATATAGCTGGTTCAGGCAGACATACTAGTGGGAAAGAACTAGCAAGAAAACCCCCAGTTGTATTCTGAGTAACAAATTTTACAAAATATCAAAAAGACCAGTGAGGTCCTAGTACAAATGGACAATTGTCTAATTACAACATGTTACAAAAGCACATTGTTTGAATACATCAATACAAAATCATCAATCTGCTCCATGGAAATGGCAGATCTGTATCTGTTTAGAATGTGGTAGAGATGCATGAAGAAGTGTCGGTAGAGATGCATGAAGAAGTGTCATGCATTGTGGATAATAACATGCCTTGGAATATGTGAACACAGGTCTCTTCTTATGAAACAAAACCTTATTTGAATAATTAACATTAGAAATTAATACAGTTTGGCGAGCATATTGTATAATCACACTAGAAACCAACAATGGAAGATTGAGAGTCCCAACTAAGAATTCCACCAAGTATAGATAACATTCATACTAGAAGCCAACAACAAAAGACCAAATTTCATAAATAAAGTTCATGTCTTATATATCATGCCTTTGAGGGGTCCACAAGTACCATGAGCCTTTTGAAATCCTTCACCATCTAAATGCATCCATTCCAAGACCATTGGGAGGTGGGTATACGATATGAACCAAGTATTAAATTCTAATGTTAATTATTAAAAGAAGGTATATAAATTATTTGAGCATGTTAATTCTCATACAAAGTTACATTTTAGTCAATTTCTCTTGATGTATGAGTTCCATATATTTGTAAATTTTTCTTAATATAATTTAAACATATTTTATTTCATTAAAATTAACCTATCTATTCCATGTTACAAAGGATGCTCTTATTTTAAATTATAAACAGTATATAATTCAAAACTAATTAGTAATTTTCAAGAAAGGTGGGATTATCTTGATGGTATCAAAGTTATCTTAAAGATATATTGAATATTTTTCTTCTATGACTGAACACATTTAATAGTGAAATATAATGAATATGTACATTATCCTAGAAAAATATGTATAGCATTAAGGATAAAATTTAGACTTTAAGTTGAAAGAAAATGTCAAATATTTAGAATAAAAATGGTGGCGATGGAATACAAGGTTCAAGAATCTCCTTGTAATAATTAATCGCAATAATAAATGATTAAAACTAAACACGAATGGATATGTCATCAATAATTTTTAGATAAAATGACTAAAATTAGAGCCAAGATATCTTAGTTCAAGTATCATGATAAAGGTATCAAATTCTTATTCAATGTAAACATAGCTGAGTTTGATAGATAAAAATATTGAACATGAATGTGAAAATATTGTAAAATTTGATGGAACACCTATTGATAAGAGTAGCATCATAGAAGAAGAAGAAGAAGAAATAAATCAACAATTTCTTGACCAATGTGGATATGAACCCGATGACATTGAAATTGCACTCAATAATCGACTTGTTGATAACAATGATTAAATTGATAGCTCACATGAACCAATGAAACTCAATGTGTCTCCAAATTACATAAGAAGAGAGAACATTTGTGAAGAAGAAAAATAAATTCAAAATACATCTTTTTGTAATGAGTTTGTTAAAATTTAAAAACATTCAAGAACCCCAAAATGGTTTGAAATTGATGAGCATAATAGAAATTCTTGAAGGCAAGAGGTCATCACAAACATTCGGTTGTGGGCTTAAAAAATTTTCAATGAATGGTTTTCCAATAAGACATTAACCAAAAAATCCAATTTTTTATACAATTACTAAAGATGTACAAAATGAGACCTTTACTAAATAAATTTCAAAGATTCATGTAAACAAAAAGTTTGATCGAAATAATATTGTTGTTAAAGTTTTTTTTAATGCATTCAATTCTATTGTAAATAATAGTAAGGAAAAAGATAAAAGAGTTGCTCATAGAGTAATAACATCATTAGTAAGAAATTAAAAAATTAAAAAGGCTCAATTATTAAGGTAAACTTGTCTTGAATTAAGCCTAAATCGTAAAACATTATCAAAAGTACTATCAATAAGATCATGATTAGAAATTCCTATTTAAAATCATACTTGGGCTTTTAGCAGTAGGCTTCCATGAGTTGATAAGAAGCTAATTAATAGCACAAAGGATGAAATTCAACAATTTTGGCACTCTAACTCTAGATTTACATATGAGGTTGGAAACAACATTTCTTATACTTTACCTAGGCCATGATTCTCTTATGAGTACGAAGAGTTTATGATAGAAATACATCCATTATTTTTGAGTTAAAAGTAGGTCAAATATTATTTTTCTTAAAAATTCACTTTTATATAAATGTAGGTGTTTTGGAGAACAAAGCTATAGTATGAATAAGTGATTGACATCGATGGCTATAAATTTGAAGGTGTGGACATTTAATATAATTCATAAGGTGTTATAATATTAAATGCTTTCATTGTTTAGTTAGTTTTAATCAATGTTGTATGATTTATTAAACATTTTTTTAATATTTAAATGTAGGTGTTTTGGGGAGTAGCAGTGATAGATCTAGCTCATTGAGAAAGGATATAGGTAGAGAGGAGGAGTGACCTTGATAATGATTGAGACATGGATCACCTCAGGGTGGTAGATATGAGTGGAACATATCCATAGAGAAGGATAGGCTAAGAGGATAGATATAGGAGACAAACACCTTAGGGGAAACTTTTTAGTTGTGTGTATGCTCTACAAAGTGGATTTACTCATGAGTGCTTAGATGTATTTGAAGACACATTTGTATGAGAACATAGATAATATGATATGGGAACTATTAGTTGTGTTGATGATGGGTGTGATATTTTATGTGTATGTTGATGATGTTCATGATATATAGTTATATTTCTTGTATTTGGATGCTCATAGGTATGGATATTCATGAATCTTATGTGTATGTCTAATGGTGGCATGTGGAAGGATAAATATGTCTATTGAAAACTTTACCATTATCTTGACAACTAATTATGGCTTGAATACATCATAATCAATTATGAGGGACCATGTTGACAAATAATCATGTAAGTGTAAATAGATAATGATGTGATTGTGAAGGTATATGTAAATCTAATTGTCCCTAGATGGAAAGGATAACACAATAAATATCATTAGGTGAAATGGGTATAAGAAAGGTAATATGTGATGAGTAAGCACCATTTCCCACATACAATAGGATCACCAATAGTATAATTTAAAATGCATGATATTATCTAGTTATTTCATATATTTTCAATTGGGAGTGAAAAACCAAATGCACAAGTGTTGAACTAGGGAATAATGGTAAAAGGACTAATCCAATTGGGTCAAAATTTACCAAAAAAATTACTTCTATGAAATTTGGATTATATTTAGATTTATATGAAGGATGAGTTCCCCTCATGGTAAAGCTCATTGGACAACACCATTTTTATTTTTTCATTAATTATCTTTGGTATATGTACATAGATCAAGTATAATGAGTTTACTTATTGTTTATCCAAGGTCTCAAACTCTTGTAATTGGTGTTCTTGATATGTGTAATCATCAATTCTATCACTAAGGGAGATACATAATGATAGAATCTTAAGCTCAAGAGGCATTATGGCCTCCATTTCATAAACTAAAGAGTAAGCCTAATGGGAGTTTGTATTCTAGTACAATATGCCCATAATGTTGGGACAAGCTATGTGTGCATATTAGTACCATTTTTTCAATTAGCTTTTGTAATATTTATTTAATAGTCTTGTACTAGAAAATTTAATAATACTTACATTCCTTATAATCCTAATAGAACTATTTTATTATACATTTCATTATCCTTTCCTCTAAATTTATTCTTCGATTCATACATTTAGTTCACCAACCTAATGTCATAAGACTCCTGAAGAATTTTATCGAAGTTTCCATTGTATGCACCCTAAACTTTATACCATGAAATGTTTAATGAAATGTTTGTTATAATGCCTCAAATAAACGAATAGTGTTTGATATAATGCCTCAAATAAATTTGTTAATGAACTGTTTGATATAGGGTGCATAGAATGGAAACACTATTTCTATCATACTCCATCAAAAATTACCATGAACTATTTGATATAATGCCTCAAATAAATTTGTTAATGAATTGTTTGATATAGGGTGCATACAATGGAAACACTATTTCTATCATACTCCATCAAAAATTACCATGAACTATTTGATATAATGCCTCAAATAAATTGGAGGTTCCCTGGTAGAAATGTGTGCAAAATGTGGAAGCATAGATAGAGCATGTTAATTTTTCAACAGAGTAGAAATGTATCATTGAAATAATGTATGTTGAAAAGACTTTAGAAACTTTCAAACAAATACAGTTTCCATTCAACAAATTTGCAAAATTTTGCATTTAGGGTTGCAAAATTCAACAAACAAATGCATTTTCAATTCTACGAAATTTGAATTTTTTCAAACTTGGTGCTCGATATGCAAGTTGGGTTGATGAACTTTGGAAAGATGAAGTTGAATTTTTGTTCACCGTAGAGATGAATTCGTTGCCATTTGCAATCACGTTCAGTTCATCGCATGCATGTAATCATAAGGAAAGCAATGATAGAAGGTGAAAATGACAGTGACATTCACAATTTGTTTTGGTTTTTTTAAAGGGGTTTGGTCGAACCCATGTTTGACCGAACCCCTTAAAATATTATTTAGTTTGTTAGGGTTTGGGTGTTCGGTCAAACATATAATCTTGTTCGACCGAACCATTGGGTTCGACTGAACTCGTCAACTATTGCAAAAGGAAAAAAAAAGAAATTTCCTTCCTCATCTCAATTGTAAACCACTATTGCGGTTTGACCCTCTAGTGAATTGTAATGAGATGTGAATTTGAGCAGAGTGGTGTGAATTTCTTGTTAGGGTTCTGAAGGAAATGAGCTAAAGGAATTTGATATCTTTCATGTGAGACTACAAAAGTGTGCAAGAGATTGTGGTGGACTCTTTGTTGCATTGAGAAGTGTTTCTTTGTGTAACATTATTCTTCTATCTTCTTGTATTCTTTCTATGGCAATGAGCCTTTTAAGACAATGTGTCTTATTATGGCAGTGAGCCTTTGTATTTAGTTTTGGAATTCTTTATATTGCGAGCTAATCCTCACCATGGTTTTTCCCTTATTGGTTTTTCCATGTAAATATAGTGTTCTTATGTGCATGGTTTTACTACTTTCATTTTCATTTTTTGCATTTAATAATTAAGCACATTAGCAAAGTAAAAGTTTTGTGAATGCTTATCAATGTAACTTTTGTTGAGGGTTTTAAAGGTTAAAATTGCTACAATTGATTCACCCTACCTCTAAGTTGTCTTTTTCATCAATTTGTATTAGAGAAAGTTTCCTTGGAAGAATATCTTAACCACTTAAGGTAGATATGGGATGGAAAGCAAGATTACTTTGGATTGCCCGAAATTCAATGGCACATATTATGTATTCTGGAAAACATAGGTGGAAGGCTATCTATAATCACATGGATTTGAAGTTTAAAATGCATATAAGACTAGATATGTTCCACCTCAAAATGGTCCAAGTACAAGTGTAGAGATCAAGGTACATGAGCCAAATACTAAGGAAATATTTCTTATTACAAATGGTCTTTCAAAAATTGAATTAATTAAAGTTATGAGTTTGAAGACTGCTAAAGAAGTTTGGGATAAACTAGAAAGCATCTTTGAAGGAGATGCAAAAGTTAAACAAACAAGTTTGGATATCGTGAAGGAAAAATGAGGCCCTACAAATCTCCGAAGATGAATCAATTGCAATCTACTTACAGAAAATTGATGAGTTGGTAAGTGTAATGAGAGGTCTTGGTGAACAAGTCAAAGAATCTAAAGTGGTAAAGAAAGTTCTTAGATCTCTTCCTGATCTTGTTATAGTGAAAAAAAATTCTCTAGTGGGGAAGTTGTAAATCTTGATAATTATTCTAGAGATCAAATGATTCGTACACTAATTAATTCTTTTTATATGAGGAAAAAGGGGTTGAAAAATCACACAAATATAGAAGTTGTCTTTATAGCCAGTACATCAAAAAAGTTTGAAGAACCAGATAAGGAAGATCTAGATGAAGTGGAAGCTAAGTTTGTGAGAAGAATGAAGGGCACTGGTAAGTACAAGGGTAAATTACCTTTCAAATTTTTTAGTTGTGGTGATATAGGTCATTATGCTTCAAGATTTCTAGAAAGAGCTGAATGAAATAAACATAGAGAAGGATAAGAAAATAAAGGAAATATGATCAAAAGAGCATATTATTTCAATGAAGATGATAGAATTTCTAATTATGAGTTTGATTACAAAGATATTGATGATAATGAATGCTTGTTCTTGGCTTTAAAATATGAATCTTTTCATAAAAAATGTGTGAAGGAATGTGCTCCGGAGAAAGTTGAAGGTACTATGGTATCTACTTTTCATGCTAAACAGGAGAAGAACTACTAGGTTGTTGATAATGGCTGCTCAAATCACATGACTGGTGAAAAGAATAAGTTCATTAAACTTAAAAAATATGATGGAGGTTTCGTTAAGTTTGGAGATAATTCTAGTGGTAAGATTTGTGGGATAGGTTCAATTAGTTTTGATGGCAAGCATAATACTAATGATGTCTATTGAGTTAAGGTTTTAAGAAATAATCTCTTGAGTGTTGGATAGATATATAGAAAGGGATATTTAATCTTGTGTTCAAGGATAAAAAATGTGAAGTCAAGAAAGGGTCTGGAACTATGGTGGTTGGTGGCAAGAGGATTGAAAGAAACATCTATCAACTTAAAGATGTTGATGGACATTTCTTTGTGTCTCAAATTAATGACAATTGTTCATGGCACCGAAGGATGTGTCATATGAATTTTTACAACATGGTGAGAATCAATGCAGTACAAGTTGTGAGAGATTTATGAAGAAGCACAAAGCTAGTTAGTGTTGTTTGCAAGAATTGTTAGTTTGGAAAGCATGCTAGAAACACCTCCAAAACAAAGGAACAATCTACTACCAGACTACTAGAATTGATTCATATAGATCTTTGTAGTCCTACAAGGGTGAGAAGTCTACAAGGTGATAGGTATTTTATGCTTTTGATTGATGATTACTCTAGAATGACAAGGGTTACTTTTCTTAGAGAGAAATTTGATGCATTAGGAAAATTAAAGACATTCAAAGATATGGTTGAAAATGAAATGGATTTAAAAATAAAATGCTTGACGTCTGACAAAGGTGGTGAATTCACCTCTAATGAGTTTAACATGTTTGTTGAGGTTCATGGAATAAGATGACAATTGTCTTCACCTAGAACTCCTTAGCAGAATGGAGTTGTTGAAAGGAAGAACAAGACAATTCAGAAATTTGTTGAAGTTGAGGTAAATTATTTCCTACTTTATAAAGTTGAACCTCAAATAGTGAGCGAGGCATGTAAGGATGAACATTGAATGCAAGCTATGGAAGAAGAAATTATGCAAATTGAAAAAAATCAAACTTGGGAATTGATTCCTAGACCAACAAACAAGAACATAATTGGAGGAAATTGGGTTTTTAGAAGAAAACAAAAGGAGAATGGAGAAGTGATAAGAAATAAGGCAAGGCTTCTGTGTAAGGGTTACTCACAAGTGGAAAGTATAGAATTTCAGGAGACATTTGGTCTGATGGCTAGAATGGAAGCTATCAAAATATTTTTGGCATTTGTAGCACATAAAGATTCCAAGATTTATCAGATGGATGTGAAGTCTACTTTATTGAATGGAAGAAGAAGTTTACATGGAACAATAAGAGGGATTCTAGTTGTCAAATCAACCAGATATGGTTCGTAGATTGAATTTAAGGCTTTATATAGATTGAAGCAATCTCCCAGAGGTTAGTGTGCAAAGTTGGACAGATATTTGATTCACCAAGGCTTCAACAAAGGTACAATAGATAGAAATTTCTATTTCAAAATTGAAAATGACAAGATCTTGATAGTAGTTGTGTATGTGGATGAAATTTTCTTTGGAGGAAATGGAACTATGTGTAAGATGTTTGTTGAATAAATGCAAAAGAAGTTTGAGATGTCTATGTATGGTGAGATGAATTTATTCCTTGGATTGCAAATCAATCAAACAAAAAAATGGATTTTCATTTCAAAATCTAAGTATGCAAGAGAAATGTTGAAGAAGTTTAGGATGTATGGTTCTAAACTAAAGTGCGCTCCTATGGAAAATAGCTACAAATTGAGTAAGGATGATGATTCACCTAAGGCTGATCAAAGCAATTAAAAATCCATGATTGGTAGACTATTGTATCTAACTACTACTAGATTGGATATCATGCATGAAGTTTTTCTTGTGGCTAGATTTCAAGAGGATCCTAAAGAAACACATGTTGCAACTATTAAGAGGATATTTAGATATCTAAAAGACACTATGGATCTTGGATTATGGTATCCTAGGGATACTAAATTTACACTAAGTGCTTATACATATGCAGATTGGGTAGGGTTTCCTGATGATAGAAAAAGTACAAGTGGTGGTGCATTCTTTCTTCTATGTAGATTGGTGTCATGGTTAAGTAAAAGGAAATATTTAGTTCCTTATCCACTTCAGAGGCTAAGTATATTGTTGTAGCATCTTGTTGCACACAAGTTTTGTGGATTATACAAATATTGAAGGATATAAAAGTCATGTATGAGGATCCCATCTCTATTTCCTATGATAGGGTATGTACAGGATCATCATGGAAAAAAAAGGCCCTTAAGTGGCAAAAAATTCAGAAAAATTAGAGTTAGGAAACTTGACGTAAAAATTTGAATAAGTTATATATATTATTTCAAAAATATGTAAGAATAAAATTGGTATCAAATTGAATGTAGTTTCTAAACTACTAGGTTTGTTTAAAAAAAAAAATCTATTTGGTGAAAATTTGAAATCTCAATACAGTGGTACTTAAATTTTAGGGAAAAAATAAGTAGGTGTATGTCTAACCACCCTAACCATAATAAAATGATAATATTTTTTTATAATATTTGAGATATAAGTAGAGGACTCATACCCCGATATGATGCATATTTTTTTGTAATTTTTTTCCAAGTAAATAATTAATTATGATTTTTTTATTAATTTTTTTTTTAAAATATAAAAAATTGTATGCCTGACCACTTTAACTTGGCCAAAACTTCATGAAATTCAATTTTTATTTTTTTAATCTATAGTGTGCAAATCATAGAATGTGACGCATGTTTTGGAGTCAAAAATTGTGATATCGTTTGAAAGTTATAGATATTTTTCAATCAGCCTATCAATTAGGACTTTAGTCATAATTTGAATAGAAAATGAATAATTACTTATTAAATTCAAAGTAAAGAATAATCTATACTTGTAGAAAGGTGAGAATCTCCTTTAAAAACCCTTTTTGTTTCATCAATTTTGGGTAAAAAAATAGTCGTCAACCACATAGCCATCATATTGCCACTTTTTGGCCCATTATGATCCTACACATACCTGATAATACAAGTGGGTGTTGCCACAATAGTGGTTTACACTTTCTAGGAGATCTTGATTTTGTTGAAATCACATATTTTAAAAAATATAATGATTTAAGCCTTGAAAATTTTCATTTAAAGTATTCAATTGAAGAGGTTTTGATCAAACCACCTTAGACCAAGTCCCCTTGGATAGAACCCTGGTAGTTTTAAACCATACTTATAACGAAGTCTCCTTTAGACCAATCAAAATGCTGATAAAAAACCACTTTTGATTTATCTTTTGGGGGATCAAATAAATTCATTTAAAATTTGTTTTTTGTAAGCATGTAGTCCATATTATAAGCTTCCAAAAAAGTATAATTTTAATTAAATTTAATAATTTTTTATTATATTTATTTTTATTTCTTGTGAATGTAGGTTTCTCACCGAAAATCAAGCTCTTTGTTATGTACATGTGGAAAATAGAAGATTATCAAAAAAAATTGAAAAATATGAGTGCACTAGATATTGAAGTCCTTGATCCAACAAAAAAAATGAATTTCAATAAATACAAAAAAAATGTGTTATACAGTCTTCCTATGTTTGAATTGTAATTGATTTTACTTTGAAACTTGATTAAGGAAAAAATATTGAATAAAACACTATGAAACCAATTGGATGCACTAGATTGCATAGTTATAAATCTAAATTAAAAAAAAAAGAAAGAATTTTATCCTTCATGAAAAAAAAGTTGTGTTATATGGTGAGTGTCACTCCTTAAAAATGGTGTTTATTGAAAAAAAAAGTTTTCGAAGGAGATGGAAAAAAAAAAGTGCAATCTGATTCCAAAATTTTTGAAAAAAAATATTTAGAATCTACAGAAAAAATTTCATAAATCACTAGTTTGCATCATCTTCAAATTCCTCACGGTTTAGTTGCTATAGGTGTCTAAACTTGAAGATTTAGTTAGAAAAAATTAGTTCAGTGTCTAGTTTGCCCAAAAATTATAAACCAATATTGTGGGATCACCCAAGTGCAATTAACATTTCAAAGAATCCAGTGATGCACTCAAGGACAAAGCATATATAAATTAGGTATCACTTTTTGAGAGAGAAGGTTATGGAGAATGAAGTAAAGCTAGAGAATGTACCTACAAAGGATCATATATCTGACATATTTACTAAGGCTCTTCCTAAAGATACTTTTGAGTATCTCTAGGTGAAGTTAGGGTTATTTCCCCTCCTTTCCTGAACCAGATGCATATGGAGATGAATGATTCTAGTGGATCTATAGATCTATCTTCTTTCTAGGTTGATGTTTGGTGGCTACCTCTTAGGGGGAGTAGGTAGTGTCATGTGTTGTCATTGTCCAGATGATTAGGTGTACTCTTAACGGGGAATATTCAATGCTGGTATAGATCTTGGTTCAATGTCAAAAGGAGAGAACAATGCAAAAAATATTTTTCCTTTGTCATTGATGTCAAAGGGGGAGAAAAAGTATCATGTGAAAAAAATTATTCATTCATAAAAGTTGCAAGAAAAGTTGTTCAGAACTATTATGTTGTCTTTGATGGTTTTTCACATCATGTATTGTCATCAATGACAAAGGGGGAGATCGTTGAAAGTATAAGGTTTTTCATTGATGTCAACTAGTTGGTGTTGTCACTGATGTCAACTAGGTGTAGAGGAAGCTGGTTATTGACTGTATATGTTGAGGATGTAGAGAAAATTGTAATAAAGAAGGTTTGTTGTTTGTGCATGTATAGTTGAGACTTTGAAGAAGTGTTGTGAGTACATGAAGCTATTATTTTGTTGTAGAGTCTGAAGATGGGTTCAAATGAAGTAATGAGATGGAATAATGATTTTGGTACTTGCTTTACAAGTGCTTTTGAGAAAAAATAATAAAAAGAGAAAACAATTGCTTGCGAGTATTCAATGTTTGGTCTGAGATGTGCTTCACATTTCAATTGTGTTGATTCTATGCTTGTGTAGATTTGAGGTCTTGTTCATGGTTGTTGTTAGTTTCTATATCCATAATTTGGGCTTCTGGATCATTTTACAGTGAGATATTTTCACCAATGTGTGAACTAATTGTTCAATAATGTTTTATGTAGTCTGGGAGAAATGCATTTTCTCCATGTTTCTTTGCTATTTGGATTTAGGTTGTGTAGATATGAGATGTTATTTATAATTCTTATATATTTTTGTTCAAAGTTCTACTTGATTTGGTGCAGTACAATGTGTAATTTATTAGCATGTAAACAAGGGTTATCAGTTCTCCTAAATTGAAGCAGTTGTTGAAGTGGTTGATGAATCTTAAGTAATTCATGAATTGTTTTGGAATGATTTCAAGTTAATTATGTTTTCTAGAACATTCGGCTTGATCTAAGGAAGCATGTACTTAATTTCAATAGTTTTTTGTATGGGTGTTGGTTGAACTTGTGTTTAACACTACATGGGAGGCTTGTAGAAGCATGTTAAAGTGTGTTGGGATCTATTTGGGTCCTAATTAAGGATTTATGTAGGTCTCCTTTCATTCCTATCCATCACAGGAATGTTTGGGTGCTATTTCAAATTTGAATGCATAATGACTAGTGGATGACATTAGAGATATTTTTTGAAGAAGAGGTGGATATAAATATATATGTTCTTGATGCAAGAGAAAGCACAAAAGATCAAGAAGAAAGATAGATGCAATATTCTTGAGAGTGAAGTGTAATGAGATGCAAATTTGAGCAGAGTAGTGCAAATTTCATGTTAGGGTTCCAAAAGAGTGAGTTGAAGGCATCTGATATCTTTCATGTGAGACTAGAAAAGTGTGTGAGAAATTGTAGTGGACCCTTTGTTGCATTGAGAAGTGTTTCTCTATGTAACATTTTTCTTCTATCTTCTTGTATTGTTTATGTTGTAATGAGCCCTAGCTATGAACCTTTTTGGATAGTGTGTCCTATTCTAGCAGTGAACCTCTCTAGCAATGAGCCTCTGTATTCAATTTTGGAAATCTTTATATTGTGAGCTAATCCTCACTATGGTTTTTCCCTCATTGGGTTTTCCATGTAAATCTAGTGTTCTAATGTGCATTATTTTACTAATTTTAGTTTTAGTTTTTGTATTTAATAATTAAGCACATTAGCATAGTAATTTTTTGTGAATGCTTGTAGATCTAACTTCTATTGAAGGTTTTAAAGGTTAAAATTTCTACAACTGACTCATCCCCCCTCTTAGTTGTCTTGTTCAATAGGAACAACTTGGTTTCATAATGGAAAAATTGGTGTTGAGGAGACCTGTAGTTTGGGTGTTGAGAAAAATATCATCCTCATTTAGTATGATCATTGTGGGAGTCAATATTGGGATTAAAAGGCCCCATTTTTGACACACAAAGTACTAGGCCTCTTTTTTAGGTGTCTATCTCATAGGCCATATAAATTATATTAAAATTATTGCACATAACAATTTGAGGCATAAGCATTACTAACTCGAAAGGAATGATTATTAATGTTGAAAAGACCGAACACTTAATGGAGGAGTCACATCCTTAGTTAACTAATTGTTGAAGCTATGTAGGAGAGTGAAATATGACAACTCTATTATGACATGATTCATGATTATTACATAGAAAATGACTAGCAGACTAGATAACACATCATGCATCAGAAATAAAAGGCCTAGAAATATTACCATCTTGCAAATAGAGAATGTCTAGAAATTTACATATTTGTCAAGTGTTATGTATGGTATACATCCTTGGGATTTCTATCAAACCTAAAATATTCATGAATAAAATTCATAAGCACGGGTTTTGAGGGTCACTTCTTCAATATATAGGTCATTGAGAGTCAAATGCCTATTTCACACAAAATTATTCCTTTGAATTAAAAGCATATATACAAATGAAAGCTTGGGTAGGACTCCATTTCTTTGGCACATATTCACCTTATAAAATTTTAGGTGGGCTACATGACATTTTTGGACCACCTTGGGGGGAGAAGGGATGTAGATAATTCTCTTCATTTAAGAAGATATAATTGACATTTCTAGTGGTGTTCTAGTGAATTCTAGTATGTTTTACTCTACAAACATCTCCCAATGGGAATGAACAACAAAATTTCCTAGATATCAAGGCTTTGATAATGTACATCCCTATGTTTTTTTTGGCTAGCTACCATGTTTGTTGAAGAATTAGGTTGGATATACATGGATATTTCTAGTCTTTTTGAAGAGGTGATTTTTGTATGGGGATAAACTAGAGGTTTCTTGTAGATCTTGTGCTTCAAATACTAAGAATAATAGCAAGTATTAGATAGGTTCATAGAGAGAACATGTTAGGTGCACACATTAGGTGTGTCACATTAATTGTGCAAATACTATCTACTTTAGATCCTTAGAGTGGTCGATTTCAACATAGACACCCTCTTCTAAGGTTGAGGTAAAAAGAAAAACTTGTTTAATTAACATAAATGACATTATCTAGCCAGGAGGCTATCTTGGCTAGGAATTTTTAGTATGGTAAAGGCAACCCAAGAAAATTCATTTGGATAGGGATATGTAGAGTCTTCTCATTGGAAACGATAAATTCTCTAGTTCATGGTGCTAAAACAAGTAGTAAAGGGGAGGGAACATACTAGGGACCATTCTTGAAAATAAAGCTTTTGGATGTATAGCTTCAACAAAAAAATTAAAAACCTTGGTGAAATTTTACATGATTAAGAAAAATTCCATGTCAAACTAAATCCTTGGTCACCCATTATTTGAGCATGCTTTCAAAGGTCTAGATGCTCCCCATAATATCTCTATTAATGTATGATTTTTAAACTAACAAAATGAATTATCAATCTTTAGAATGGTAAGAACCACATATATATGTCTTTCAATGGATGTATCTCTTGGAACACCCTTGGGGAAAAAAAATAGGTGCACTTGAGAAAGGAACCATTGTCATGTGCGATCAAATATTCAATTCTACAGTGATTGTGGAGTTCCAAAAGGTTAAATATATTTAAAATAGCTACAAAATACTAGTAGATGTGTCAACCTAGAAAACTAGCTATAATACATGTAGAAAATTAATCTCAAATTCTACTTTAGAAGGAAGCAACATAACATAAAGAAGATGCAAATACAATATTTTATTTTTAATTTCTAATGAACAATATGTAATAAGTTCATTAATAAAATATAATTATCAGTAGTGAATTTATATTATTTTGAGAGTATAAAATTTTCAGTTGATATAGGTGAATTCTATGACATTGATTTTTATACACACATAAAATAGATTATAAGGAAAGATAAGATAAATTTATCAACTAGTATATATATCTTCAAGATAATCTATATAAAATACATCGACAGATATCAAGTCATTTATTTGTTCAAATTAGCAAACTTAAAATAAATTTAAAAATTATTGTAATTAAAAAATGAAAATAGAATTTTGTGATAGTCTACACCTTTTAACTAGTTGAAAAAATCAATAAAAAATCATTGCACATGAATATAGAAAGTATATTTTTGTTTTTCTTTCACAGATTTGCTGACCACCTATATGTTGTGCTACCATTGTAAAGTTATGTCTATCGACATAATAATTGTATTATACATATACAAGAAAAATCATAAAACAAGACATGGTATCTTCTATAAGATTTGAGTATTATACATATGTGAGAAAAGTTGCAAGAAAAACCATGACATTTAAGACTGCTTATTATGGTAAAAAGAATACTTGAAAAATTAAGTGTTGTGGACACATGTCAAACACTAGTAACTTCTTTTACTAGAAAAACTATTTAAATTCTCTTTCAGGGCATTTCATTTTATGGCACTTTTCATGCTCTTTGGCCTCTAAGGTCAGCTACCTATTCCTAACTTCTATCTAATTTCTATAGTGCAGCTTCTAATTGTGTATGTTTTGGTCTTCTATTCCATGCAATTTCTAATTTGGAGTGTTAGGAGAGAGGACGACAACATTGAATATGATGCCACATTGGCATGTTTTACTCCGAGGTGTCCCAAAAAGTCTCAAAAATGTGAGACCAATAGTT
This sequence comes from Sequoia sempervirens, assembly GCA_007258455.2. NCBI lineage: Eukaryota > Viridiplantae > Streptophyta > Pinopsida > Cupressales > Cupressaceae > Sequoia > Sequoia sempervirens. The sequence continues at coordinate 440,627,512 of VDFB02193867.1, forward strand.
GTACACTAAGTCATGCATTATCAATAGGCTGATGTGGCATCACATAATTTGTTGCTTTTTAGGTCTAAGTAATACATTTCATTCAATTATAGATAGTCATCATCAACACTAACAACTTCAAAGACACAAGTCTTGATACAATATTGTTAAACATATTGAACATTAAATTAACAAATACTATAACAACTATTGAAACATACTCAACTATTAAATCCTTTCCCTACCTGCAATAAACAAAGCTTTAAAGTAAACACTCATGATGGCTCGTAACATTTCAAACATAATGCAGACAAGTCACATGCATTTTCCGCTCCAAGTAAACTGCAATGTGAACGTTCATGAGTGATAGACTGCAAATCAGTCATAATATTCCAAGTGTAGACATCATCTTTTGGCGTGTTACATGGGATTCTCCTTTAATTACATTTTCTTTCCTTTTGCAGGGATTCATCCGACGAAAGTGGTGGATGCTTCATCTTTTTACAATTTAATAATTCGGTGTCATTTTCGTGTGAAATTAGCATGGAAGAAACGGAGAAGCCTTGTAAATGAAGTCACTGGAAGACCTGTGTAAAGGTGCCCAATTTTCTTCTGTGAACTCTCTCAACTCTCCACTACATTTTTAAAAAAGAAAAAATAAAAATGAAAATGATATCTGTGGACCCTCTCTGCTTTCCACTATGTAAATTATTTTCAAACTTTTTCTTTGTGTGTTCAGACTGCATTCATTCATAATTCAGAGTGCCGTCAAAACCATTGAAAGTGCATTTATAAGCTCCCCCACCTCAGTCCTTAAAAATAAAAATCGTGTCCTTAAAAGAAGGTGAAGGGCGGAAAGTTAAAAGCAGCGTGGGAGTTTCCTTGTATTATTTAAATTCAAATTCAGCGGATCGATGGAATGCTAATTTGTTTAAAGCCTGAGCAGATTTGAAATTGATAAATAATAATGTTTAACTTTTGTTTTTCGTTTCTTTTCAAGAAATATGATATAAAATTTATTTGTTGAGCTTGTTCGACGCAGAAAGAGGTTTGATTCAGCAGGGTAAATAAATAAATACTCGATTTGATCCATTAGTAATAATGGCAGCAGGATTGTGCATGCAGCAAGAATTCGGCCGGAGACAAGATAAATTAATCGCATGATGGATTGGTCCACATTCATACTTTCACCTACTCTAACGTTTAGGATTTGCAGCCCTGGTGCATTCCACTTTTTCGTGCGTTTTGGCCTCTTTTTGGCCTTCTATTCCACGCAATTTCCATTGGCGGGACTTCCTACATTTTCTTTCCTCTTTCCTCTTGCAGGGATTCATCTGACTAAAGTAGTGGATGCTTTTTATTATTATTATTATTATTTAATAATCATAATCAAGTGACTGCTTCTTTCTTCTTATTATTATTTAATAATCAATAACTTCAAAAAAAAAAAATTAATTAATTGGTGTTTGGAATTAACGTCTTTGTAATTTATTTAAAATAGTTTTTCTTAGGTTATATTAATTTAAAGTTGTGGAAGTGATCAATAATTAAGTATACTAGATAATGATGGAGATGAATAATTTTAATGTAATTTTAAATTTTGATTATCTTAGTATGAGAAATGGATCTATCTTTTAAATTGGGGTTAAACGTTTTTTATAGAGTTATGAATTGGGGAGGCTATAGTACATGCAACAATAACTTCTCAATAGGGGTATGAACCTTTGTGCCAAGAATCACAACTTCACAACTTAACCATCACACTATGTCATTATTGACTAGAAATAGATCCTTACTTAAATTTCCTTTCAAAATTAAAATAGTTTGTTAATTGTTGTTGTGGGTTGATTTTGTGGGTCTATATCATTTTTATAGGTGTGGATCTTATTGCTTGCAAATCTAATCTAGAATATTACACATTTTTATCTTCTAATTTGTCAAATTCTCCATCTTTCTTTGATTCACATGTATGTTCCTTAAATGCAAACTATTTGTTATTGATATTTGATTATTTAAGGATGTCAATTAGTGTTCAAACATGAACACCTTTAAATACAAAACAAATGCATTCATTTAATATTTTGCTCGGGCTACTTAATTCCCAAAAAATAGGTTAGGGACATTGATGCCTAAGGCATCTATGTCCCCCTATCTTGCCTCCAAAATTGAATATATTAGAGATGGCATTTTATTATTTGAATTTCAAATATCCAATGTCAGCTATCATAATTTAATTTGTAGGAAATTAGAATAACTACATGTGAATAACTAGTCACTGTATCATTTGAAAACTAAGTGAAAATTATTGGAGAATTTATTATCAAGAGAATTATCAAGCAAGTCAAGAGAAACATTTTAGAGATTTATTACAGTAATTCAAAATCAAAGTATCATGTTAAAGTGTGTGTGAGTTTATTCATGTTCATGTCATCATTGTATTTGTGAGATCTAACCCTTATAGATCTTCAAACAAAGCAAGAAAGCATCATTCAAGCTTTGAGGAGATTCGTGTGACTTTAATCCTTCAAGGAAGCCATTGGAGGGTGGTGAGTTATAGTCCATTGTTGATTCATCATTTTTTATCATTTATTCCTATCCCTCAAAATTATAGGCTCTCTATCATTGATATTGTCATTGTGGAAGTGGAAACACTAACATAGGGTTTGACTAAGGCAAGCTCCTAAATGGTACAACCCTTCCTCTCTCTTTGAATGTGTAGGTTTCAAGTTTGAAGGCATGTGGAAGAATTTTGAAGGTTAATTATAAATTATTGCAATCAAATCCTACATATTGACAACTCACGAAAACTTAGTTACAAGTTTATCTGAAAAGTGATATGAAAATGCGACAAGTAGAGAATAGAAGCCATGGTCTGGCACTAAAGGACTGTGAAATCAGATCTGAATTATCCCTACAAAGGAATAGGTTCCTTGGATGACTTAGTCTAGCATTCTCAACTCCAAATTTATATCACATGTACAGAGTGTCCTACTCAATCCATTTTTGTATTTTTTTTCTATTTGTGAATTTTTAGATCTTTCATTTTTACATCAGAATAGTCATTTGCATCATTAGGTCAATTGGATCATTACATTTCATCATTAAGGTCATTTCAAATTTGGTCAAGGGTAGGATGACTTTCCTTTCAAGTTGTAAGTCAATCATCAAAATCCAATCAAACCCCCTTTTATTTAATGAAATAAAGAAATGGTGTCAAACCCCCACAAAGGGAGATCTCCCTTGAAGGATCACATATTTTCCAAAAATTTAGACCTAATCCAAGGGAAAGATAATGTTGGTGCAATGAATGAAAGTATATACATTGGGGATACAATAAATGGAAAGAATATGAGAAAATGTGTAGAAATGGATACTTGCTATAATCATAATTAGTGACATGTGTGAATGAGGATGGGTAAAGAATTACTATATGCCCCCCTTAAAATGTCAATTATTTTTTAAATTGGTATTTTAAGGAAAAGAAGGGGAAGAGGGGGTCCTTGAAAATAATACACACCTCCCAAAACTAGGTATCCTTTTCCCTAAGTGTAAAGGAAAAGAAAACCATAAAAGAGAGTATTGTGTTGTTATCATAGAAAGAAATGTGGTTGCACATAAGATTGTACCACCATGAATGGAAATGGTAAAACACATGAATGTACAAATATAAAATAGTGAGGAGAAACACAATAGAAGAAAATTGTATTATTTAGAATGATTAGGTTCATCAACACATTGAAGAGCACCATTATCAATAAATTTTATTTTATTGCTCAAGGATTCATAGTCATTGGTGGAATGACCTTGCCCTTGATGATATGTGCAAAAAGAATTATTTTTATAATATTTCTTACATTTTGGAGGATGAAGAGTAATCAAGTGGGCTTTTAAAAGTCTTGAAAAAATATTCTCTTACTTTTATAAAGGATAAGGAGTAGGAGACAATCCTTTCTCTTGTGAAGAATAGTTTGTTCACTTACCACAAGATGCTATATGGATAGTAGATGATGGAGTATAAGAAGGTTGGAAACCTAAACCCCTTTTATAAAGCTATGGTGTAGAATTCACATAATCATTAACTCCTTATTTATGTTTTCATTATATCCAGTATTAGAAAGAATTTTAAATACAAACCCATAACACTTTTCCAACTCAAATGTGGAAGTCTTGTCTAAATGCTTATGAGAATCTAATAGATTATTTTACAAGAATAAAAATCCTTTTTAGGTGTTAAATGTTAAGGTTATACATAGCCAACATATGAGGGTTGAAGGATAAAGAGCCAACATCACCATCATCAAATGATGCTTTTGGATTTTTTGATGTAGAACAAGATTGAGCAAATGAAAAACATGAATCCTTATATTTAGATTGTGAGATTTTACACCCTCCTTTGCCTACAAAGGAGTGTGTAAAATCTAATGAGCTCCAATCAAAAAAATTATTTGAAGAGGAAACCATATTGTGATCATTATTTACAAATTGAGAAGAGGAAGATTCACATGTTTTGTTGGAATAATTTCAACTCTATAGACTCTTATGGTGAGATTTTGTACTCCCTAGAAAAAGTGGATGTAAAATATAACAAACCCCAATCATCTAAGAGTGTATCCATAGTATCATTATCATTGCAAGGTGATAGCTCAAATTTGAAGATAAATCAAAGAAGTAAGAGAGTTGGAAGTGTTATGTTTGGCTTTGATTTGTAAATTATAACTTTTGCATTCGCTTTAACTATATGTAGATGAAACTCCCTTTGTGGCATGGATCCACGGTCTACCAAGGATAAGATTATATGGAAGATTTTTTGGCATGACATAAATATGGGTAGGAAAAATCACAGTTCATACCTTAATGGGTAGTGTGATTGTCCTAAATGGTTTCCTACCAAAATTATCAAAGGCATATAAATAGCACAATTATCAAGTTTTATGAGATTCTTATTCACACCATGCTTATCTAGAAGATCAATGTTACAAACATTAAGACCTAATCCATTGTCAATAAGAGTATTTATAGACCCAATTTTATTAATAACAACCAATATCATTAAAGCATCATGTAGGTTTTGGACCTCAAGTAGAGGTAATTCATGTTGAGGGTATGCAATATCCAATGTTTTTTTCTATATACAACCAAACAAGGTTGCTACATAATTTGGTTTGACAAAATGTGAGATATTTTTAACATCATAGATGGAAATCCTTAACAATTTCACACTAGGTTTTTCTCCCCCCTTTTTTTTGGACCTAACTATGTACCTAATTTTCTAATTATGCATGAAATCACTCATTATAAAACATTTATTGGAAAAAAATTTGAATGAAAAAGACAAATAAGAGGGGGGATCAGTTGTATCTTATAAAAATATTAAAACCCTCAACAATAATTAGATCCACATGCATTCATTAAACCCTTAATTTGTTATGATAATTAAACATGAAATACATATAATAAAAATTGAAACACAATAACATCATACACAAGAGAACACTAGATTTATGTGGAAAACCCAAGAAGGGGAAAACCACTGTGACGATTAGATCACACTATAAGTAATTGAAAATTTGATTACAAGGGCTTACTACCAAAATAGGAAATGTTGTTTGGAAAGGCTCACAGCTAGGCTCACTACTAGAACAAAGAAAGAAGATAGAAAAAAGTTGTTACAAAAAGAACATTATCTCAATGCAAGAAAGAGTCCACCACAATCACTTCAACACCTTCATAGCCTTGTTTGAATGATTATAGACACCTTCTACTCACTAAATCCAGTAGTCCAACACTTGAATCTTGCACTGATCGAATTTGCACACAAAAAAATTGCTATTCACATCATTCACATCATTGGGTATATGTAGGATCATGATGGGCCAAAAAGTGGTGATATGATGCGTATGTGTAGGGTCTGTGGCTGATGACATTTTTTTTACCCAAAATTGATAAAACAAAAAGGGTCTTTAAAGGAGATTCTTAGCTTTCCACGAATATAAATTATGCTTTACTTTGAATTTAATAAATAATTATTATTCATTTTCTATTTGAATTATGACTAAATTCCTAATTGATAGGTTGATTGAAAAATATCTATAGCTTTCAAATGGTATCACATTTTTTGAATCTGAAACATGTGTCACATTCTATGCTTTGTATACTATAGGATTTAAAAAAAACAATTAATTTCATGAAGTTTTGACCAAGTTAAGGTGGTCAAATATACAAGTTTTCATATTTTTTAAAATTTGTAATAAAAAATTCATAATTAATTATTTACTTGGAAAAAAATTATAAAAAAATATGCATCACATTGATACATGAGTACTCTACTTATATCTAAAATATTATAAGAAAATATTATCATTTTATCATGGTTAGGGTGGTCAGACAAACACCCACTTCTTATTTTTTCCCTGAAATTTAAGTACTACTACATTAAAATTTCAAATGTTCACCAAATAGATTTTAAAAAAATAAAATAAACCTAGTAGTTTAGAAACTACATTCAATTTGCTAGAGATTATATTCTTACATAATTTTGAAATAATATAGATAACTTATTCAAATTTTTACATCAAGTTGTCTAACTCTGATTTTTCTAGATTTTTGGCCACTTAAGGGCCTGATTTTTCATGATGATCCTACACATACCCCATACTTTGAGCACACTTCATCCCTCCACAACTTATCACTTATTTATACTATCTTCAACCTTTAAAAATTTCTCCAATGTCAGTTATGCACCTCAATTGTGTAAATTCAAATTAGTTCAACACCCAAACATTCTTGCAGTGGAAGGAAATGAAGGAGAACCACACAAATCCTTAGTTAGGAACCAAATATATCCTAACACACATCACCACACTTCCACAATCCGAAAAGATGTTTTACATGTAGTGTAAACACCAAGTTGATCATTTCCCATGCAAACACCATTGATCTTTTAAGTGTATGGTTCCTTTGATCCATCCATAACAAACAAACAACAAACTTCACCTAAACACAATCTAGAATATTCCACAAAAAACCTTGAAATCCAACAAACTCGACAAAAAATTTCTCCTGAAGAATGTACAAACCTAGTACATCCAGACAACACTACCACACAATTTAACTCAGAAAACCATCTTTCGACACACAAAACCATGAATCATCTTTATAGAAGAAAGATACCAACACCATCAACTCTCCCTCAGATCTACAAGACCTAAAACACAACTGTAGAGAAACGATGCATAGGAAATACATTTCTCCCAGACACCTCTGTAATTCACAATTCACACATTGGTGAACACAACTTCTTTTGTACAATGATCTAGCACACCAAATTACAGATATAACTCTTATAAAAATCTCTAATAAACATATCTAAACCACACAAGAACATCTTCAACCTACAAGAAATCTAGAGAAAAACCAAACCACACTTCTACAACACTAAACACCACTACAACATATTGTTTCCTCTTTATATCAAATTTTCTTAAAATTACTTGGAAACAAAGCACTAGAAATAGATACCCATCACCTTCAAAACTACCATATCCATAGACAAAAGCTTATCAAAGAAACACTATAGGTTGAAACTAGTAGCTTTACTAATGACAACATAATGAAACTAATCAAAGCATATAAAACACCATCTACAAAAAATACTTGCAACAATCTCCTTGTCCATACTCAACACAATCTCCCTCACCACATACAATTGACACCAATGAAATCATAGGCTTGTTGACATCATTGAAAACACAACTGCTCATACTTGCAACAATCTCCCTCTTTATCATTGATGTCAACACAAGATGTGAAAAACCATCAAAGACTCACTAGCATTGAACAAAAGAATACACACTCTCCCCCTCACAAACATATTATTTTTCACATGCTCCATTCTCCCCAATACCTTGTAAACCTTCACATTAATTTCTTTCACTTTTCTCTCCCCCTTTATAGATAGGATTTTCCACATGATTCTCTCTCTCTCTCCCACTTTGAGATTAATGGAAAAGGATAAGATGCTTTGCATTATTCTATCCCTTTGACATTGAACCAAAATACTTGCTACTACTCCCCTGTTGACATACTACTATTTTACAACTTACTTTCCTTTACTGCTCTGAATACTCCCCCTTAGGAGCACACACCAACCTGGAACAAATCAAAAACCTCTACCAAAATGACAACAGACACTCCATATTGTAGCAATGCTACTACCTACTCTCCTTGAGAGATAGCCATCAACATTAGTCTAGACCAAGGAATGAATCTTCAAATCCACTAGATGGATGCACCTCCATATGTATTTAGTTCAAAGGAAGGGTAATGACCCTAAACTTCTCTTGGAGATACTCAAAAGTATCCCTAAAAAGAGTCTTAGTGAATATATTAGGAATCTAATCCTTTGTAGGTACATACTTGAGCTTCACTTCATTCTCCATAACCTTCTCTCTAAGAAAGTGATTTCTAATTGAAATATATTTTTTCCTTGAATGCATCAAGTTAGATTCTTTGAGATATTGATTGCACTTGTATTATCACAAAAGATAGAAATAGGCTCATCATACACCACTCTGATATGCTTTTGTGTTTGTCTCATCCACAACACTTGTGTGTAGCAAGATGTTACAATGTACTCAACCTCTATAGTAGATAAAGAAACTAAATCTTGTTTCTTGTTAAGCCATGATACAAGTCTGCATCCAAGAAAGAATGCACGACCACTTGTACTTTTCTTATCATTAACACATCCATCCTAATTTGCATATATGTAAGCACTCAAGGTAAAATCAGTATCCTTTGGATACCACATGCCATGATCCATAGTTCCTTTCAAATATCTAAATATCCTCTTCACTATTGCAAAATGTGAATCTATTGGATCATCTTGAAATCTATCCACAAGAAAAACTGCATGGATGATATTTGATCTAGTAGAAGTTAGGTATAATAGTCCACCAATCATAGATATGTACTTTCTCTAGTTAACCTTAGGGGATTCATCATTCTTTCTTATCTTGCAACTAGTAACCATTGGAGTAGATACGGGTTTGGAATCTTCCATTCCAAACTTCTTCAACATCTCTTTGACATACTTTGATTATAAAATGAAAATTCATTTATCTGTTTGATTGATTTGCAACCCATGGAAGAAATTCATCTCCCCAAACATTGACATCTCAAACTCTCTCTACATCTCTTCTATAAATTTCTTACACATCTCTTCATTTCCTCTAAAAATAATGTCATCAACATACACAACCACGATCGATATTTATCTTTTCAACTTTAAAGTAAAGATTACTATTTGTTGTACCCTTATTGAATCCATGGTGTATCAAATACCTATCCAACCTTGCATACTAAGCCCTAGGATCTTGCCTCATTTCATACAATTCCTTCTTTAATCCGCAAACCATATCGAGTTTGTTTGATAACTGAAATCCTTTTGGTTGTTCCATGTAGACCTAATTTTTCAATTCTCCATTCAAAAAAGAAAACTTCACATCTATCATATAAAATTTAAAGTCTTTATGTGCTACAAAAGCCAAAAACATTTTGATTTCTTCCATTCTAGAAATTGGAGAAAATGTCTCCTCAAAGTATATTCCTTCTACTTGTGAGTAACCCTTATACACAAGCCTTTCATTGTTTCTTACCACTTCTCCATTATCATTCTTTTTTTTTGAACACCCATTTAGTTCCAATTATGTTCTTATTTTTAGGTCTTGGGACAAGTTCCCAAGTTTGATTATTCTTGATCTGTTGTAGTTCTTCCATAGCCTTTATCCAATGTTCATCTTTGCATGCCTCACTCACTATTTTAGGTTCAACTTTAGAAAGTAAACATATATTTACCTCTTCTTTTGCAGCTCTTCTTCTTGTCAACACACCTTTTCTCCTATCTCCAATGATTTTTTCTTCAAAATGATTCCTTTGTCCTAGACATACCTAAGGGTTCTAGGGGTATTTTCTAAAGCTTCTTCCTCTTTAATCTACACTTTATATTCCTTATCTTTTTCTTCTCCTCTACAAGAATGCTTAGTTGATTCATTTCCATCTATCACCGCCGAATTCTGCAAATCTTCATCAAATTTAACACTTGCACTCTCAATAATATTTCTCAACCTTTTGTTGTAGCATCTATAAGATTTTCTTTTAGTAGAATATCCAAGGAAGATACCTTCATCATACCTTGCATAAAACTTTCCTAATCTTTCATCATCTCTTTTGATATAGCATTTTCTTCCAAACATTTTGAAGTACTTGACAATAAGGATCCTTCCATACCACAACTCATAGGGATTCTATTTTTTTGTTATCTTTAGCTTTAAATATGTTAATAATGTAAACACCACTATTTATTTCCTCTCTCTAGTAGGCTTACGATAGATTAGCTTCCTTCATCATAGTCCTTGCAGCTTCTTGAATAGTCATAGTTTTCCTTTCAGCCACTCCATTTTTTTGAGTCCTAGAGGAAAACAAGTGCCTCTTTATGCAATGATTCTCAAAAAACATGTTAAACTCATTGGAGGTGAACTCTCCACCTTTATCAGATCTCAAAAATTTAATTTCAAATCCATCTCATTCTCATCCATAACTTTAAATACCTTGAATCTATCTAGGTCTTTATATTTTTCTCTAAGAAAACTAACCCATGTATTTTGAGAATAATCATCAATAAAAATCATGAAATACCTGTAACCTTGAAGACTTCTCACTCTTGTAGGACCACATAAGTTTTTTTGCACCAACTCCAATAATTCGATAGAATATTATTCTTTTCCTTTGAAGCTTCTCCTTATTTTCTTTCCAAACTGACACTCCTTGCATACAACATTGATAGGATTTGTAATCCTTGGAGAATATCTCATAGTTTGAATTGAACTAATTCTCACTAGATTATAAAAATTAATGTGATACATCCTCTTGTTCCATATCCATCTTTCATTAATTTGATTCATAAAATAGTGACCATCATCAACCTTGAGCTGATATACATTTCCATCTATCCTCTTTCCAATGGAAATCATAGTTTGAGACCCTTTTCTAATCTCACATCCATTATCATGAAACATAAGATTGTATCCTTTTCTACACATTTGAACAACACTCAAAAGGTTATGCCTTAAACCCTTGGCATAGTAAACATCATTGAGATTATGCTTGCCATCAAAACTGATTGAACCTATTCGACAAATATTAGCACTTGAAAAATATCCAAATCTACCAAGTTCTTCATCACATTTTTTAATTTTAGGAAACTTACTCTTGTCTCCAGTCATATGATTTGAGCATCCATTGTCAATAATCCAATAGTTCTTATCTTGTCTAGCATGAAAATAAGATACCAATGTACCTTCAGTTTTGTCCTTCGTCGTTGTCTCCAGAACACTTTACTTCACACATCTTTCAGAGTTAGAAAAATTGGTTTCATCTTTTAAAACCATGAACAAGAATTCATTATAATCATCATTATAGTTAGATTCACCATTAGAAATGATTATATCTTTTCTAACATAATAGCTCTTCTTAATCATCTTACCTCTCTTCTCCTTTTTCTTATTATTCATAGCTCTATTTGGACATCTTGAATCATAGTGACCTATCTTTCCACAATTGAAACATTGAAATATAATTTACCTTTTTATTTACCAGTGCCCTTTTTCATCTTTCTCAAAAATTTAGCTTCCACATCATCAAGAACATCCTCATCTGAATCTTCATTTTTCTCTATTTTTTCCACCTTAAAAATAATTTCAACAATTGTACCATTGTTAGGACCAAATTCTCTCATTCCAAATGTAGTTAGTGCCTTGTACAACTGATCTCTAGTGTAAGTATTATAATTTCCAAATTCCTCAATAGTAGAAACTTTACTACTGTAAGCTTTAGGAAGAGTTCTAAGAATTTTATTTACCATTTTAGGTTCATTGACTTTTCTACCAAGACCTCTCATTGTGCTGAAAATTTCATCAACCCTCTACATGTATCTTGTAATAGTTTCATCTTTAGGCATTAACAAGTTCTCAAATTGTTTCTTTGGATTTTGTATCTTATCTTTTTTAACCTTATCATCTCCTTTATAAATACTTTCTAGCTTATCCCATATTTCTTTAGTAGTTTTAAAATCCATAACTTTCACTAATTTAGAATTTGTAAGACTACTCAAAAGAACAAACCTTGCTTTACCATTTGTATCTTATCTTTTTTAACCTTATCATCTCCTTTATAAATACTTTCTAGCTTATCCCATATTTCTTTAGTAGTTTTAAAATCCATAACTTTCACTAATTTAGAATTTGTAAGACTACTCAAAAGAACAAACCTTGCTTTACCATTTGTTTTATAGGTCTTGACCTCATCACTTGCGCTCACACCATTCATAGGAATAGTATTGTGTAAGGGGGAAATGGATTGATGGAATCACAACAATGTAAACAAATGAATGAAATCAAAACATGTTAAATCCCAACCTACTCATGAAATGAGATTGTAAAGAAATGAATTCAATAAATAATGTTAGCATAAATGAGAACATAAAGGAATTCCAATATTATAATTTTACCATCCCATGTCAGAGTGTGTTTGTATTGATAATGAATGTTGGGTTGCTTGATCAATATGAAGTCTCCATTATTGGTAAAAGCTTCAACAATAGTAGTTGTGGTGATTTCAAATGCAAGAATGTGCTAAATGTGCTTCAATAGCCAATTTGACATGACCTCTCCACAAATTCTCCAGATTATTCGATCGTTTCTTAGAAGGAAGAAGGTTGTTTTATAGATTTTTAGGTTTTAGATGAATGATCAAGATGCAACAATGAAAGATAATGATCAATAGTTGATAACCATTGAGAGGAAGTAGATTGATTAATCAATTCCTCTTATTGATTCAATTAAGGGATTTAATTGAATAATTAGTGGGATTAGATTGAATGATTCATAGGATTGAAGAAATCAGGTTGAGTGTTTAGTGGGATTGAAGAAGTTGGGTTGAGTTAGAAAATAGATTGAGAAATCAGTGGTCATCATTTATTCAATCAAGATATGTGAGGATGTATTAATTAATTTAATAAATAATTAATGTTTGAGAGGAATGTGCAAGTTGCATTTGACTTTAGCAAATGAAGATACATTTATTTGTTGGCCCATGTTGATTGATTTTCAATAATTGATTTAATTATTCAAATTAGAAGAAGGAAAAGAAGTTTAATTAAATTATTAAATGATAATAACTTAATTAATTTAGATGGATAAGTATGTGACATAATTAAATAACTTGTGTTTATTTAATTAATCAGGAAGAATAAGGCTAAATTAGATGATGACATGGGGTAGGGGGCTGGTTTGATTGGCTAAAGCATCCTATTATAGGAAAAGAGTCACAAGGCCTTGTCTCCCCACAAACCTATGGTACTAAAGGGCATGTCAGGCCAATGCCATTGGTCACATGAAATTTTTTTACCAAATGCACTACAATTTGTAGGGAAGGGATACCCGACTGATTCTTGCAGTCTTAAAAAAATGAAGACATAGAGAATTAATTAAATAATTCAAGATTATTTAATGAATAGATAAAATAGGGTTAATGATGCAAATGATGTTTTTTTTATTATGTGGAAAAGCTAGTTTTGATGGCCTTGAAACCCATTACAAAACGGTTTTGAAAGGACTAGCAACCCTATCCAATAAAAACATGTTGCATCAAAGATAAGCCATATTCCATCAACAACCAATTAGTAGTAGCACTAAAAATAAAGTAAGGTAATACAGGCTGCACAAAGGAATAGCAGGGGCCAAAAATCACTAACCAAGCATAAGCAAGTTTTACATGGGACCTTAAACCCAATAGTTTTGAAGGGACCCTAAACCCTTAACCAAGTTTTTCTAGGACCTTGAACCTAAAAGAGAGCCATCAACAGGTTTTGGCCAGGACCTTAATCCCAAAAACACCAAAGACTGAAGAACAACAACCTTCTTGTAGTTCTAACTGGTCTAAAACACTATCCCACCCACCACCTATTAGAACTAGAATTTTTTTAAAAATTCCAAAGCTTTTATCATTGGAAATCAAAAAAATAACTTTATAGCCATCCACAAAGCTAAATAGACCTTTACCACCATATTGCTACCTCATCAAACACTCTTTATAACCTTCACCTCATACTGCCTTACTGCAGCCTCTTGAAAGAGAGCTCATGGTAGCATGGTGAAGGAAGCTAGCACTATACCTTCTACCCCTATACTATGAAGGGTTAAAACTTAGCATGTAGTAGAGTGGTTGTACCATTGAGGGATGAAATATAGCCCGTGGTAGAGCAATACACTAGAGAATAGTAAAAACAAGAGACACAGCCATATCATGGAAGGTCAAAACATAGCCCGTAGTAAGGCGATATACAAAATAATGCAAAGGGAGGACATCGCTATACCACAAGAAGGAGAAAGGTAGTCCGCGATAGAGTGGTATAGTATGAAATCAGGGTACACCGTGGTACCGCAATGAAGGCAAAGATGATGTGTGGAAGTTTGGTATACTAAGGAAAGGTAACAATGTGTATAGTGGTACCACAGGGAGGTGAAAAGTACTACGAGGTAACATGATAAGTAGCCATTGAAACATTTAAAGTGGGCTAGTCACAACAATCAACTTTGAAATATGAAATTGAGCTCAGTGTGAAAGATTTGAATGATGAAAATTTATGATTTGAGAATTAATGCAGCTTGGTGTGAAATAAACAAAGTATATTGAGATTTCTCATTCATAGCAGCAAAGGCTAAGTGCAGACGAGTTCAAGGTGCAAAAGTGAAGGAAATTCTCCAAAAGAAAACTATACTTCAGGTAAGCTTGTTCATCACTCCTTAATTTTATAGCAATGGCACTAAAGAAATCAAAAGTAGGAGCTAAAAAGGATGAAACCAAAGCTAGTAAGCCATCTTTATAGTCTCCATTGCTTAATTTCTACTCAGGTCAGTAGATAAGGAGCCAAAGAGACTATTTGGATATTTAGCTTAGGGCTGTAGGGACCCAATTATTCCTCAATTTGGGTGGAATTTGTACTGGTATTTCTATAGGAACATAAATGACAAGGTCCTGACATCAAACTCATGGGCACTTGACCTAGCCAAATTGATAGTTCCTAACGTTTTCATTGAAATCAAGCTAATTAGAGCTTTGGCCAATAGATACCATGCCCCAACAAAAAATTTCAGGCTCCCAGATGGTGGATGTTTGGTAGATGTTTCAATGGAACCCATAATTAAGTGTTTCAACTTGAACAAACAAGTTGTTATAGAAGTGAATTTAGGGAAGTTAGAACAAGAATACAAAATATTAAGGAGAACTTATAGGAGTGATGAGCTCCCTTGCACATGAAAAGGGGTGATAACAACAAGATACTTCCCATCCCCTCAAAAGTAGAGCCTTTCCCAATGTTTGATTTTTAGGTCTACTTCAAGAATACATACCATGCATTATGTAAGGTTCTTGGGATAGATGCAGAGGATAACATGTTAGTAGGGTTGATGAGGATGGCTATGATCATTAAACATCCAAAATCAAATGTTGAATTTTATTTTGCTTCTGTGATTGAAGATAAAATTCATGAGGGATTGTTGCAGGTGAGGGAAGCTAAGGCTCTCATGTCTTTTAGAAAGTATTATTTTCTATGTCTTTTGATTCTATATCAAAATGAGACAAAATGGACTACAAGGATGAATTTGTGCACATAAGAGAATAGATTTAGACTCCCTGTATAGAATTGATGCTACATATGGGATAGTAGGTGCAATGAATGTGATTTTGTTGTATTCAGAGATGATTTTGTTGTTATAATAATTGTTGCTTTGGGTTTTTCAACACCAAGGTTACCACATTCCTTGATGGATGTCATGAGGCCAATGTAGTACAAGCCAGACCAAGGCTTCATAGATAATTATGTTGATTAGTTTCTAATGCCACATCATACTATCATCAAGGTATACGGTTGTGATTAGGCACCCCACATCTTACCAAAAATTGTGCCTACCAGAATATGTTTTTTGGAATTCATGTGGAAGATGCTCTAGATGGAGCATGATCTAATGAAGAATCAAAGGAAAGGCACCTTTTTGCCTAATTTGATAGTGTTTGAAGAGTTTTCTATTGGATCAGATATGCTTGAGGAGTTGCAAAGATTCATGAGGGTCAATTATCCCCTCAAGTCTAGGAAAGAAAGAGTATGTGATCCAAAGGGTTACATTATAATAATTAGAAGGACTTTAATCACAAAGAGGGTGATATCTTATTCTTTTGACACTGAAGAAGATGTGATAAGGAATTTAGTGTATTTTTCTGATGTGTTTCAGACAAGAAGGAAATGGATAATAATGAAGAGATGGGACGAGCAAAAGAAGGAGAAGAATAGGGATTTCAAGGGGTTCTTTGTTGATGAGCCCAATCTTCTAAAAAGGATGCAATTAATCCTTGGTAAATTTGAGGAATTTTATAAGATGGCCCAAAATGAGGGACTAATACCACTTCCTACACCCCAAAAACCACCCCAACAACCATCACAAGAAGCATCCACATCTCATACACCACCCCCATCACCAATACAACCATCCCATCCATCTCCCACACATGAACTCCTGGCCAAGAAGTAGAAAGTTGAGTCATTAGTTGATTATAACTCGAGTGATGGGGAACAAGAAGTAGTATTGACTTTAATAGAGATGAAAGTGGTATCAAAGTAGTAGAAAATTCAAAAGCCCCATGATCCTAAGATCAAGATATTAGAAGAAGCTCCAGATGAGATTCAAGATGATGAGATAGTGGTTCCCTCTGTAAGATTTATGGAGGATTAAAATTCCATTCATACAAATAAGTTTAAATATTTTTGGATCAAAATGAAAATGAAGCAGTTTGATGAGAGGCTAAAGATCAATCTCATAGGGGTCGATGATTCAAAATAGATTGAGATTCAGGCCCAAACATTGGCTGAATTAAATATTGATAATATTAATGTTGCTCCTCAGGAAGCAAGAGAATTGGTTTTGAAAAGTGATATGTTGATCATACCAAGTATGGAGTTGTCCAAGCTATTTCTTTTGGACCAAATCAGATCACAAGATGATCCAATGTTGGTTGCATAATTGACTTAGAGGAAAGTGTATCAGGAATAGGGTATAATCCTACCACTCAAACCCTTTCCCTGTGGACAAAGAAAAAGATTACAAGGAAGCCCAGACTCTTGGATGTGGTATAAGAGATGAGAGGGTCATCCATGGTGAGGACAATGAAGGATACAACTCCAATAGAGGTTGCTACTAGAACTATGCATTCAACAATATTCACCAAAGATGTGGTGGAAAACATGGAAAAGAAAATAACTAAATATGAGAAAAGGTTGAAGTTGTCAAATGATGAAGTTAATAAATTGTTTATTGAAATTTTTTTAAAGTTGAAACAACAATTGCATCAAGCAACAACAGTAAGGGGAGATGAGATAGTTGTTTATCATCCACCTATTCAAGCTAAAAACCCATAGATTCAGCAGATGAAAAATGAAATTGATCAGTTAAAGAAGCACAATATAGATTTCAAGTGTCACATCTTGGATACCCTGAGGAAAATATTGGACCACATAATTGAGATATTGAAGGAAAAGATAGGTGGGGTACATGAGAACTTTATCAATCTAGTTAAAGATTTGGAGCAGATAAATGTTAATTCCCCTGTCCTGGAGGAGCTCCAAAAGAGGTGGCAACCCACCTATCACATTCTAACTACTTTGTACAAGGAAACACAAAGGGATCGAGATGCCCCTCCCAGGCTAAAACCAACTCGAAATGGTGAGAGGAGTGATTGAGGAGCACAAGTATTTGACTGATATGAAGAGGAAAGTGGAAAGTAGAAGAAATGCATTTGACTCTATAAAGCACACTTTCAACCCTTCAGTCATTAAAGATGATAATCAAATAAAAGGTGTGGATGAATGGAAGAACGAGTTTGATTAAATGGTTTCGAAGTGCATGACGCACATGGAGAGTGATGGGAATATCAACCTTGACAAATTTAATGCATTACTCAATGGGATTGTAATATTAGACAATGGATATACAAAATTTTTGGTAGATGCAAGGAATTTGCTTGATAATAGATGGAAGAGTCATCTCACAAATTTCATTGCAGCAAACGAGTTCAAATGGCCAAATGATTTGACAATAAGAAAATGGAAGGAAAAGTTTCTAGGCTCAAATGAGGACTAATCATTAGCATCATGAAGGAAGAATAATCATAAAGTAAAAGCTTTGCATAGGTTTTAGATGACCATGGGATTCTTACTCAAAGACTAATGGACTGGAGTATCTGTTTTGTTTAGTTATTTTAGTTATGCTTAATTTCATAAATTATGTTTTGTTACCAAAATACATAACCTTTGGTCTGAAGTTTATCGCCTCTCAAATAAATATGAGAGACCAAGACCAAAAGAGAAGATATTAGATTCGATAGGAGAAGATAAGCGAATAGGTATAGCTACAATGTTTACATCACAAAAGAACAGGATGCATGTGTAAATTTTGAAGAAGTTAATGAAAAATATTTGATTTGGTGGCGTTATGTTGGTATCAATTATTTGTTGAATTAACTGAAGATATTATTATGTTGTCTCCAAGGTTGATATTTCTCTATTATTTAAATTGATATATCAAGTATATACTCAATTTATCGATGCACAATTGTTGTATTTGTGTGGTATGATTAACTTGTTCTTTCAATCAAAGATTAAATCCTTTTAGCCATTCATAGTAATTTGGAAGTGTCATTTGGATTACTAAGAAGAATTTGGTAATTACATTCTTGCATGTTTATACAAGTTATAAACTAATACTAGTATGCCAAAGCTTATAATTTCTACCAAGTATAAGCCACTCATCTAAGGTTTTCATTTAGCTCCATATACCAAACAAGGCATTGGTATCATACACTTCATCATTTAGTTTCCCCTATCTTAGTTTAAAAACCTTAGATCTATTAATAAAACATATTCATAAACTTCATAACTTGATATTTCTTATACAATTTGCACCAAATAGGTATGCACCTTTCCACTCCCAACTACCATTATGGAAAAGATTTCTCAATTAGGAAATACATAATTCAAGTCTCCTCTATTTTTATAGGCACACCTACCTAGGTCTGATAGAGCTTGAAGAGAATAAGGTTCAATTTAATTTGGCCTTGTACATTAGCCAAAAATTTATCAAGAGCTTGGAAACCTCTTGTGGTTTCACACTAGCATTTTTGAGACCTAACAGATTGGCGACCCTATTGGGGAGTCAAACCTGAATCCAAGCCTTCATCATAGAGTCATTACCTTACATAAGACTCCATTGGGAACAAGAATTATATAATTTTCTCACTTTTGTATAAGTGAGTGGTGACTCTAAGTAAAGATATAGTAAACATCAGAAGAAATAATTTCTAAAGGTCAAACAATGTAAGCTTGAAGGTCCTAGTATAAATGAGGTCCTAGTGACAATAGTAAATGGACACATAAGAACGATAAGGGTAAGAAGGTATCTGATAACATGTGCATGACAAATAAGGATAAAACATCAAAACTACACTTTGAGAAATATAACCATTATGACACTTTGACAAATGAAAACATCTCAGTTGGAGAACCACACACACCTGAAGAAAAAAGGAATCCTTTTGATCAGCCAAATACTCATAAAGAAGAAGAATTCAAGGTTGAACTAGAGGCTAAAAAAGTTAGGAGACAATATGAATATGACCAAGGAATAGAAGGGAATTAGAATGAGCCTAATGGTAATGGATCCCTTGAAGAAACTTATGGGTTTATGACTCAAGAAGAATTAAATGCACAACTGGAGTATGAAAGAAAATAAATGGAAAGATTAAAAGTAGAATACAAACAAAGGCTCCAAGCAATAAAAGAACTCTAGGATCTAAAACTGCAAAAGGACCAATTGGATGCTCAGATTTCCAACCTTCCTAAATATGTACATCCTCACAAGAAAGGAAGTAATAATGCAGGACATTCAAATCCACAAAAGGATTTTCAAAAGCCATTTGGTAATCAATACAAATCATCAAATCGTTCACCAAGGAATCCATCACAACACCCAAATGATCAACAACCTCCTGGTCAACAATATATTCCACCACCTCATGTGCCATACAATAATCCATTATACCAATATCAACACCCTCAAAACCCACCTCTACAACATTACACAACCATGATCAAACAATTCAACCTTGTAGGATTCCAAATATATCCTTATCCTATGGATAGCAATTGGAGGGTTCTTGTGCCAAAATTTATAGGAATTAGTTCAGTCACAACTAAAGAACACTTGAGGAGTTTTAATGCCTTCATTCAAGATCTAGATATGCAGTATGAGGATGTACAAATGAGGTTATTTATGATGTCATTAATTGATGAAGCTAGAGATCATTGGTTTAATAGTTTAACAACAACTTCTATTACTTCTATTCAAGAGTTTCATGATCAATTCCTGGAGTAGTATGGGAATCAGTGTGCACTAGAGTTTGCATTGCATGAATTGGTTAGTATCCAAAAGTATCAGAATGAGTCATTTTATGATTTTAACCAAATATTCTCTAAATTGCATAATAAAATACCTCTTGGATCTAAGTTAGCAGACCCTGTTGCATTGAGCATTTATCTAAAAGCATTTGATCCAAAAATAGGATATGAGCTTAAGAATAGGTGCCCCATAAATCTAGCTAAAGCTCAAAAAATAGCATTGAATATTGAAAATAATAGGAAGGCTATTGGGATGATTAATAAAAGAGTTAATCCTAGGGTTCCCCAAAATATTAATAACCCTCTAAATAGACAAGAAAATACATACAAAAATGAGAGGTTGAGGTTACATGACATGCCTTACAATACAAATTGGAAGGATGGAAAGCCTATGATGGATAGGCCTAAGAATAAAGAGACTCTTGATCCTTTAAAGAAGAGAGGAGTATACATGGTGAACAATAATCCTTGGTGTCAAGTTTTTTACTTGCCACATTCCCCTGATCACTACATTATTGCTTGAAATTAGTGCAAGAAAAGGAGATGCCAGCAAAAAATGAAGAAAAGGATCATACAATTTATTTAACTTTCCACACCCTTCATCTTATTGAGCATAAATATTCATCTTCAGATAAAGAAGGCTATGAATATGATGTTGCTAACCAAAAATACAACATACATATGGCAGAACAATAAGTATTTTCTGATTCAAAAGAAAGTAATGATGAACAATACCATTTTGGTGCACCACCTCAATGCAATATAAGGAGACCAACTGAAGCAGAGATTAAGAAGTTAACCATTGATACAGTGGAAGAGGAAAAAAGAAAATATTGGTGAAGAAATAGAACAATAAATGAAGGTGATGGTGTTCCAAGAGGGATATTTTTGAAAGATAAAACATAGGGAGCACCGAAGAAAACAAAAAATAAGTAGCCTAATAAGAATGTGCAAAAGCATGTTTAGAAGGAGGAAATCAAAGAGTTGCATAAAAATAAACAAAATCCTGATGACACAAACAAAAGAGAAAAAGAGGAAAGCAAAGGAGACTCACTGGAGCAAAAGAAGATGATCAAAACAGAAGGTACCTCTTTTGATTTCACACAAGATTTATCCTAGGTAAAAAATTTTGTCCCATTACTTGAAATGATGAAAATTAAAGAGTATAGGGATAGTGCCATACAATTAATATCTAGTGGGAATGATAAAAACACAAGCTCTAAAGATAAAAGGACCAATAAGATCAGTAATAAGTAGGAAAAAGTAAATGTTCCAGAGGTTTTTCTAGGTGATGCATTGATAAATCCTCCACAAGTTGATCCATTCTTTACTACATTACTCATAAATAGCAAGTTGGTAAGGAATTGTATGATAGACTCAAGTGTTGTCATCAACATTATGCCAGTTGGAGTCATGAAACAATTGGGCATGTGGGTGGATACTAATGGTGGCAAGTGCTATGCTATGGATAGAAGACTTGTCCTAGTAGTGGGTGTTATGAAATATGTTGAAGTGAAATTGGCTACTTATCCACAAGCAACCTATAATACAGATATAACTATGATTGATACTCCTCATTTTGGAATGCTTTTGTCAAGGCAGTGGACTGCATCGGTGGGAGGAAATGTACAATTTGACCTATCCTATGCTACAATACCAGTAAATGTCAAGAGGTCAAGCTATATAGGGAGTTTCAAGATCAAATGAATTATTTTTGTGATGTTGATTTAGGTAGTTTCAAAATAGAACCATCGCAAACATAATTAGTTAATGTTGATCCAATTGAAAAATATATTTCCAAGAATCAACATGGAGTGTAAAAAATGTATTTCTATGGAGCATGCAGCCAAGAAGGAAATGGAGCAAGGGTAGTTTTTATCTCACCCAAAGGCACTACATTCAAATATTCATTTTTTCTAACATTTGAGTGTACAAATAATATAGCATAATATGAAGCCTTGGTAATTGGTTTGAAGATGGTTTTTAAACATAAGATCAAATTGCTAACTATTCTGGGAGATTATGAATTAATTATTTCATAAGTCAGGTCAAAATATGTTGCAAAACACAAAAGGTTGAAACAATATAGGAATGTTGTATGGGATACAATTGAATTATTTGATGCTTTCTCCATTGAATGCATAGACAGGTCAAAAAACATAATGGCATATTTTTTAGCTAATGTATCCCTAAGAAGAGATGGTATCACCTTGGCTGGGGTATCTCAAGTTGAATTTAAAACAAGGAATGTCATTCCTAATAATATATATAGCTGGAAACATTTCAATGATGATACTAATCTCATAAATTTTCTCCATTGTATAGACCAGTATGAAGCTTGGGAGATTGATTTTAATGCCTTTGTGGAGGAAAGAGATGGAAAATAGACTATATTTGGCAAAGAGGTTGTGCAGCTAAAAAATAACTACCAAAAGGGCTTGTGGCACTAGAAAGAGTATTTTATGGGAATGATCAAGCTCTCATGAAGAATACACCAATTAAAAAAGAAGATGTTGAAGAGGTCAATCTGGGAACTAAATTAGCACCCAAAAAGGTATATATTGGAAATAAAATAAGTCCAACTATCAGAAAGATGTTGATTGCATTGTTGAGAAAGTACAAGAATTTTTTTTCTTGGTCCTATGAGGATCTTAAGGCCTACAAGGAAGACTTATTCCAACATGAGCTTCCTCTAAAACCGTATGTAAAACCATTTAGGTAGAAATAGAGACCCATCAACCCCACTTTGGAGCCTAAAATGCAAGAGGAGTTGGAAAAACTCAGAGATGGAGGAATTATCAAGCCCATTAGACATTCAACATGGGTCTCAAACTTGGTCTGGGTAAGAAAGAAAAATGGGGATATTATATTGTGCATAGACTTTAGGAATTTAGATGTTGCTTCCCTCAAAGATAATTACCCTCTCCCTAATATGGAATCCATACTACATAGAGTGACAAGGTGTGAGTTGTCAATGATGGATGAATTTTTTCACTACAATCAAGTCAAAGTTAAATAATCTGAGCAATATAAGACAACTTTTACTACATCGTCGGTAACATATGTCTATGTGAGAATTCCACTCGGTCTCACAAATGTAGGGGTAACCTTCCAAAGAGCCATGGATGTGGCATTTGCAGATTTAATCAATGCTATAATGGTAGTATACCAAGATGACCTAACTGCTTATTCCAAAAGGGTAGAAGATCATGTGGAACACTTGGAGAAGATATTCATCAAACTTTGGAGTATGGTATCAGTATTAATCCTAAAAAGTGTCAATTTTTTGTTACAGAGGGTAAAATTTTAGGGAATATTGTGTCAAAAGAAGGAATTAGAATAGACCTTGAAAGAGTAGAAGTTATAGATAAAATCCCTATTCCAAAAACTATCAAAGCCATTCAATAATTTTTTGGACAAACTAACTTTGTTAGGAGGTTTGTGTCAAACTTTGTTGAGATTGCTAAGCCTATATCCAAAATGTTGAAAAAGGGAGAAAAAATAGACTGGATTGCAGAAGCTCTAGAAGCCTTTATATCCATTAAAAAAGCCATCAAAGAAGCCCCCATTCTAAAGTCCCCTGATTTCACCAAACCTTTTCAAATATTATATTTTACCTCATTTCACACCATAGTAGCTATTATGTTATAGAAGAATGATGAAGGCCATGAACAACCTATATCTTTCTTTAGCAAGTCACTGTAGGGTGCAGAATTGAAGTATGATATTATGGAGAAACAAGCTTATGCATTGGTCAAAGCAACAAAGGCTTTTAGGCTATATCTAGTTGGAGCTAAAGTAATTGTGTATGTAACAAATGCTGCTGTGAAGGATATATTAGTGCAGACAAAAGTGACAGGGAAAAGATGTATATGGATCAATAAGATCCAATAATTTAATATGGAAATCCAGATCACCAAGTTAGTAAGGGGACAGGGTTTGGCCAAGTTGATTGTAGAAACAAACATTGAAGCTAACCAAATTTGTAATGTAGAAAATGAGGATATTGTAGTTGCAAGGATTGAACATATGTCTTGGTATACAAAATAGTGTATTACCTCAGACACATGAAGTTCCCTAAAGGAGTATGTGCAGGATCATGATGGGCCAAAAAGTGGCGATATGATGGATATGTGTAGGGTATGTGGCTGACAACTTTTTTTTTACCCAAAATTGATGAAACGAAAAGGATTTTTAAAGGATATTCTCAAATTTCTAAAAATATAAATTATGCTTTACTTTTAATTTAATAAATAATTATTATCTATTTTCTATTTAAATTACAACTAAAGTCCTAATTGATAGGCTGATTGGAAAACATCTATAGCTTTCAAATAGTATCACATTTTTTGAATCCAAAACATGTGTCATATTCTATGCTTTGCATACTATAGGATTAAAAAAATTGATTTTCATGAATTTTTTACCAAGTTAAGGTGGTCGACATAATGAGTTTTATATTTTTTAAAAGTTGTAATAAAAATTCATAATTAATTATTTACTTGGAAAAAAATTACAAAAAAATATGCACCGCATATTGACATGAGTTATCTACTTATATCTAAAATATTATAAATAAATATTATCATTTTATTGTGGTTAGGGTGTTCAAACAAACACCTACTTATTTTTTCCCTAAAATTTAAGTACTATTGCATAGAAATTTCAAATTTTCACCAAATAGATTTTTTTTTATTTTTAAATAAGCCTAATAGTTTAGAAACTACATTCAATTTGCTACAAATTCTATTCTCACATATTTTTGAAATAATATAGATAACTTATTCAATTTTTTATGTCAAGTTGCCTAACTCTGATTTTTTTGAATTTTTTGCCACTTAAGGACCTTTTTTTCCATGATGATCTTGCACATACCTGAAGGATTGGATGATAATGAAATAACACTGAAATTACAAGCATCTAAGTATGTATTCTTAGAAGGTGATTTGTTTTGGAAAAACATGGATGGTATGTTGTTATTGTGTCTAGATGACTCACAAGAAAAACATGTCTTGAGGGAGATGCATGAAGAAGTGTTTGGAGGTCATTATTTTTCCAAAACAACTGCACATAAAATTATCAGGGTAGGCTATTATTGGCCTAAGATCTTCAATGATTTTTTCTCATATGTAAGGAGGTGTGAAGCTTTCCAGAAATTCTCAGGAAATGTGAAATATCAACGATCCTTACCACTGAGACCCTTACAAGTAGATGCCCCTTTCCATCAGTGGGGAATTGATTTTATTGGAGAGATACAAGAAAATTCAAGTGGGGTACATAAATGGATATTAGTAGCTACTAATTATCTCACTAAATGGGTAGAGGCAATCTCAACAAAACAAGCAACTAGTAAGGTGGTAATAAACTTCTTGATGGAGAATATCATAACCAGATTTGGTACACCAGTTAGATTGATCACAGAAAATGGCATGTGTTAATTAGATTTGATGAATTCAAAATCTTTTGTGATACATATGGTATTACCATTTTGTATGCTACCCCCTACCACCCACAAGCAAATGGTCAGGTAGAATCCAACAATAAAATTCTATTGAAAATCAGAAGAAGAATGTTAGATGGAAATAAGAAAGCTTGGGATTGAAAATTAAGAATGGTTGTATGGGCGGATAGAATAACTGTAAAGAAGGCAATTGGGAAATCTCCATTTGAGTTGGTGTATGGGACATAGGCCAAGATGCCACTTCAAAACCTTTTACCAGTTTATAATTTTATTCTCCAAGAAGATTTAGACATTCTAGAACCAATGGAGGAAAGAATGGAGCAACTTGCAGAACTTGATGAAATAAGGAGGATGGCTCAAAATAAAATGAGAAGATGCAATCTCAAATGAAGTATCTTTTTGATAAGAAGGCTAAAAATAGAAAGTTTGAGGTTAGTGATTTGGTGTTGATGTGGAATGCTAGGTGTCAAGAGAAGGGAAAGCAGGGAAATTTTAAAGCCTTGTGGTTAGGGCCCTTTTGTCATCATGGGAAACGGAGGAGAAGATTCTTATTATTTGCAGAACATGTATGGTGAAGAGCAAGAATTTCTAGTACATGGGAAATTTCTGAAGCATTTCTTTTCTTAAGGAATACTAGAGCATTAAGGATTGACAGTGCATGGACAATTCTTAACAAACCTCTTAAAATAATCTTTTTCCATGCACAATAGTTTAGGAAATAGGAAAAGGGACTAGGACTTGCTTGTACATGGACAATCCTAGATTTCCCTTATTAAAAAAAAATTATTTCCATGTACAGTAGTATAGGTCCATTTCCATCATTTTCCATCTCCATGTCCTTATTCATTCCATTCACTCCACCTTCCATCTTTCATATTTTTGAAATCTTGGTTTGTAACCAGAGATTTCGGATTCTTGCAATGATTGGTAAATCACTCATCCCCAACTAGATCCACAATTAGAACCATAATTTTTCATAAAAATTCCAAAGCTTTTATCATTGGAAATAAAAAAATTCACACCATCATTTTCATATAAAAATAACTTTATAGCCATCCACAAAGCTAAATAGCCCTTTACCGCCATACTGCTACCTCATCAAACACTCTTTATAACCTTCACCTCATACCACCTTACCGCAACCTCTTGCAAGATAGCTTGTGGTAGCAAGGTGAAGGAAGCAAAGACTATACCTTTTATAGTTATACCATGAAGGGTTAAAACTTAGCCCTCGGTAGAGTGGTTATACCGTAGAGGGATGAAATATAGCTCACGGTAGAGTGGTATACTAGAGAATAGTAATGAGAGGAGACAAAGCCATGCCATAGAAGGTCAAAACATAGCCCATGGTAAGGTAGTATACAAATTAAAGCAATGGGAGGACACTGTGGTACCACAGGAAGGAGAAAGTTAGTCTATGGTAGAGGGGTATAGTTTGAACTAAGGGCACACTGTGGTACCGCAAGGAAGACAAAGATTATGTGCGGTAGTGCGGTATACTAAGGCAAGGTAACAATGTGTGCCATGGTACCATAGGGAGGTGAAAAGTACTATGAGGTAACATGGTAAGCAGTCGTTGAAACATTTAAAGTAGGCTAGTCACATCAATAAATTTTGAAATATGAAATTGAACTTAGTGTGAAAGATTTGAATGATGAGAATTTACAAATTGAGAATTAATGCGGCTTGGTATGAAATAAACAAAGTATACTAAGATTTCTTGTTCATAGTAGCAAAGGCAAAGTGTGAGTGAGTTCAAGGTACAGAAGTGAAGGAAATTCTCTAAAAGGAAACTATACTTTGGCTAATTCTGTTCATCACTCCTTAATTTTATAGCAATGGCACCAAAGAAATCAAAAGTAGGAGCTAAAAAGGATGAACTCAAAGCTAGTAAACCATCTTTATAGTCTCCATTGCTTAATTTTTTACTTGGGTCAATAGATAAGGAGCCAAATAAAGTCTTTAGAGATTCACCTCACGAGTGTAGGGACCTAATTATTCCTCAATCTAGGTGGAATTTGTACTGGTATTTCAATAGGAACAGAAATGACAAGGTCCCAGCATCAAACCTGTGGACACTCGACCTAGCCAAATTGATAGTTCCTAACATTTTCATTGAAATTGAGCTAATTAAAGCTCTGTCCAATAGATACCATGCTCCAACAAAAAATTTCAAGCTCCCAGATGGTGGATGTTTGGTAGATGTTTCAACGGAACCCATAATTAAGTGTTTCAACCTAAACAAACAAGCTATTATAGAAATGAATCTGGTGAAGTTAGAACAAGAATACAAAATATTAAGGAGAACTTATAGGAGTTATGAGATCCCCTTACACATGAAAAGGGGTGATAGCAACAAGATACTTCCCATCCCCTCCTAAAAAGTAGAGCCTTTTTCCAGTGTTTGATTTTCAGGTCTACTTCAAGAATACATACCATGCATTCTATAAGGTTCTTGGGATAGATGTAGAGGATAACATGTTAGTAGGGTTGATGAGGATGTCTATG
This sequence comes from Sequoia sempervirens, assembly GCA_007258455.2. Classification (NCBI taxonomy): domain Eukaryota; kingdom Viridiplantae; phylum Streptophyta; class Pinopsida; order Cupressales; family Cupressaceae; genus Sequoia; species Sequoia sempervirens. The sequence goes on from VDFB02193867.1 coordinate 440,656,020, forward strand.
ATCATTCAACATCCAAAATCAAATGTTGAATTTGATTTTTCTTTTGTGATTCAAGAACACATTCATGAGGGATTGTTGTAGGTGAGGGAGGCTAAGGCTCCCATGTCTTTTAGAAAGTATTCTTTACGTTGTCATTTTATTTTGTATCAAAATGAGACAAAATAGACTAAAAGGATGAATTTGTGCACACAAGAGAACATACCTAGACTCCCTATATAGAATTGGTGCTACATATGGGACATTAGGTGCAATGAATGTGATTTTTTTGTATTTAGAGATGATTTTGTTGTTATAATAATTTTTGCTTTGGGTTTTTCAACACCAAGGTTACTGCAATCTTTGATGGATGTAATGAGGCCAATGCAGTACAAGCCATACTAGGGATTCACACAAAAATTATGTTGATTGGTTTGTAATTCCACAACATCCTATCATCAGGGTATACGGTTATGATTAGGTTCCCCACATTTTACCAAAATTTGTGCCTTCTAGAATATGTTTTTTGGAATTCATGTGGAAAATGCTCTGGATGGAGCATGATCTAATCAAGAATCAAAGAAAAGGCAGGTTTTTTCCTCATCTAACAGTGTTTGAAGAGATGTCTATTGGATCAAGTATGCTTGAGGAGTTACAAAGATTCATGAGGGTCAATTATCCCCTCAAGTCCAGGAAAGAAAGAGTATGTGACCTAGAGGGTTACATTAATATGATCAAAAGGACTTTGCTCACAAAGAGGGCCATATCTTATGCTTTTGACCTTGAAGAAGATGTGATAAGGAATTTAGTGTATTTTGATGATGTGTTTCAAACAAGAAGGAGATGGATGATAATGAAGAGATGGGAAGAGAAAAAGAAGGAGAAGAATAAGGATTTCAAGGGGGTTTTTGTTGATGAGCCTGATCTTCTAAAAAGTATGCAATTAATCCTTGGTAAATTTGATGAGTTTTATAAGATGGCCCAAAATGAGGGATTAATACCAATTCCTACACCCCAACGACGATCATAAGAAGCATCCACATCTCATACACCACCCCCATCACTAGTACAACCATCCCCTCCATCTCCCACACATGAACCCAACTTCATAGTCCCCAAGAATCACTTGCATGCAATCACCTATCACATGCAACAGATATTCAGAACAAAAAAGAAGAGATGTTTTGTAAACCCTCAAAGTAAATATGTGCAAGAAAAAACTAGAATAATGATTATTGAAATTAATTATTTTACAAATAATAGAAAAGCCTTAAAAAATGAAATCATGCAAAAAAGAAAGACATGTGCAACCCTAATCCTATCTTGAGAAAAAAGACAACTCAACTAGATAAGGATTACAATTATCCTGAGAAATAAAATATTGCCTAAGTAAACTTATGGTAAAGTGTAATTAAATAATTATTTACACCAACAGCTCCCCATAAGTGCAACTTAGGGAGAAGAAAAATTATTATGAAAAAGATGAGTCTCGACAACAAGACTTGATCAAGTACCCATTTACAAATGCAATGCAAACTAAATCAAATGGGGTAAAGGAGAAAACCACATGGGAATGAAACCCCTCCCAAAAATAGAATGAAAAATAACTAAGTGATGAAAGATGGAGGAATCCATAAGATGCCCCAAGGGAACCATCCATCACAAAGATACATGAAAGAACCCCCGCATAAGAGAGGAAGAAAGAGGTCACATAGCCCCCCAAGAATGAAGTAACTCCAATAAGACTGAAGAAACCATAGCTTCTGGAAGAAGTAAGAGGGTGGCCGCATGAATGGAATCTATGAAGGTGGAATAGGTGCAGCCCAAGATGTCTCCACATAAGTAGATGTGACCTCAACCAATGAAGAATCCAAAGGAGGTGAAGACTCAAGAGTAGCCTCCAGAGATGGATGATCAACAAGATCCTACTACACTGAAACAAAAGAAACCACAACGGTAGCCACAACAATAGCAACAGGAGGTGGAGGAGGTAGAATGGAAGGCTCAAAAATAGGATCCAAAGTGAGAACACCAATGTTCAAGAAGCCGAATGTCGATCCTCTAAATGATGATTCACACTAGAAGTGTTAAAAATAGTTGTAGGAACAAAAGCACTATTAGTAGAAAAATCAATAAAGGAATACAACTAAGATGAGTGATCAACCACCTTAGTAGCAATAATTTCTCTACTCTCCAAGTGTCTGATGATAACAGAATTAGGTGTGAACTCCACAGATCTCCCATTGCCTCCATGTGTGATCTGATATATGGAAATAAGGTTATTTGTCAAGTGAGGGTCACAAAACATCCTAAAAGATGTTGTCCCCAAAACTAATAGACCCCTTCCCTGTAACACTCATGTAAGTATTGTCTCCCATCAAAATAGGAGACATAGTGCAAGGCTAAAAGGAAGTGAACATTGACTGTGAAGATGCCATATGATGAGATGCTCCTAAATCTAGAAGTCGTCTCCCTAATCCAACACCTAAAGAAGCACAAAGAGCATGTCCCTTCATATCTAATGAAGTATGTAAACCAGTTGTGCCCCTATCATGCTACTCTAAAGAAGAAGAATGGGAGGAAGAAGATGATGTAGACATCCTAGAAGGAAAATCAATCTGATGTTTTTGAAGAAGATGTTTTAGCTCATCAATGTCCTTGTAACAATTATGTTCTTCATGTCCTTCCCTCTTGCAATATGCACATGTAGTCTTCTCCTTCTTAGATGATTTCCCCGTAGAAGAGAAGGATGAATCTAAGGACTCCTTTTGCTTCTCATGAGGTTTGGAATCCTTTTGTTTATGTTTCTTTCCTTTACCTGTACAAGCCTTCTAATCTTTGGGCTCTTGAGATGCAATGAGTGCCTGAGATGATGAAGAAGGTTTCACCATGCCCATGCTAGATAACTTGGATTGATCTCAAGTGAGAGAAGATGAAGAATCATAAAGAGAAGGAATAGTAAATCTAGTACCAAGTGCATCCCTAGTGGCATAAAAGGTAGATAGAAAAATTGAATAATCTGGTCCAAGCTTAGAAAGAATGGACAATATCAACTGAGAGTCTTCTTTCTAAACACCACACTATGAAAGATGCAATCTAAGAGACTTAAGTTTAGTGAAAAACTCCTGGATGCTATAAAAATACCTAGGATTTAAGCCAATAAGCTCATTCTCTAACTGAAACCCTCTCATAGTATCATGCTTCCCAAACAAAGACTGCAAAGTAGTCCATATATCATGGGGTGTAGTGCAAGACTCAATATGAAAAAGAATATTAGAAGAAATAGATAGAAATAAAGTACAATAAGCTTCATCACACCTATTAAACCATTTTCTCTTTTCAGTAGCACCATAGGTTCAACTTCTATACCCATGGTTACCCTGTACAACCCTTTGTGTTTCAAGTGAATCTCCATTTGTTTTTTTCCAACCAAAATAGTTGAATGGAGTAAGGGGTGCAATATTATATGTATCCATGGCAAAAAAACAACAATATATACTCTCAAAGAAAAAAATTCCCTTTGATTTCAAAAAACTCTTGATTGCACACTTCCCAAGAAAATAACCCCAAAAAAGGCTAAGTTCTGATAAAAAAATTAGATACCTAGAGAAAATCCTACAAAAATCAGGTATAAGATCTTAGAAGAGGATGGAACCAACTTTTCAGTGCCTATTTTTTTTCAAAAAACTGATAAACAAGGCAAAAGATATGCCCTCTGGAGTGAAAACAACAAAATTGACTTCAAAGGCCAAAAAATACATCAAAAATAAAATATAAAAAAATTAGACCACCACCACTACAAAGTACTCAGAATCAGCTTTTCGACGATATCTCGTTTGCAAAAAAATGATGCCGTATTCCCAAGTTACACCTAAAAGAAGAAAAGTCGTGTAAAAAGGCCCTTCTAGCACTAATCAGGGGCAAAAAAATTAGCGCCTTCGCCTTCAACTCACAGTAGCTCATAAAACCATCTACATAAAAAAAATCCACCAAGTTTTCTCTTAGCTCCTGGATGCCCAAATGACCTTGGCTGGGGCTAAGAATCCCAGCGAGGCTAAGTTCGACAAGCTCCAAGTCACAAATGACCATTGGCTTAGCAAGAATAATCCCAAGGGGCTATTGTTGGGTGGAGCGGTGCTAAGTGGAGGAGTCGCTAGTGGTGGGATGGTGGAGGCAGTGCAGTGGTGGCATGGGGGTGGCGTGATTGGTTTAATACCAGTCGTGTAAAACTTCTCCCATTTTATTATTATTATTATTATTATTTGATTTAAAAAAAATAAAATTGCCTCAAGAAGCAAGTTGGGAGGTCGTACAACCTCTCTGGCTAAATTTTTTTTCCTCTTTTTCAACTTTTTTCAAAATCAACAAAACAAAAGGCATTTCTATGGTTTTTGGGTGCTATGAACATGATGGAGACATCCATTTTTCCCAAAAATGTATAGAAAAATTGCATACCCCCAGATCCACAAAAAAATTAGCCTAGCTTGAAACCCTTGCATAGAATAAAATGTTGTGAGAGAAGATCTTCAAATCATGAATAGGAAGCCATAGTTATGGAGCTTTGATACCATGTAGAAATTGAAAAGCCAACTTGACAATCCCCAAGAATCACCTGCATGTAATCAACTATCACATACAAGAAATATTCTAAACGAAATAGAAGAGATGTTATGTAAACCATGATAGCAAATATGTGCAAGGAAAAACCCAAATAATGATTATTGAAAGTAATTTTTTTACAAATAATACAAAATCCTTCAAAAAGGTAATCATGTAGAAAATAAATACATGCACAACCCTAATCTTATCTTCAACAAAAATACATCTCAACTAGATAAGGATTACAATTATCCTAGGAAATAAAATATTACATAAGTAAACTTATGCTAAAGTGTAATTAAATAATTAATTAGACCAACATCTCACACATGAACCCTTGACCAAGAAGCAAAAAGTTGAGTCATTAAAGCAAAATGTTGAGTCATTAGTTGATTATGGCTCAAGTGATGAGGAACAGGAAGCAGTATTGACTTTAATAGAGATGAACGAGGTAGCACTACAATAGAAAATTTAGTAGCCCCATGATCCTAAGATCAGAATATCAGAAGAAGCTCCAGATGAGATTCAAGATGATTAGATAGTGGTTTCCTCTCTAATATTTATGGAGGATGACAATTTCATTCATACTAATGAGTTTAAATAGTTTTGGATCAAAATGAAAATGAAGTATTTTGATGAGAGTTTAAAGATCAATCTCATAGGAGCTAATGATTCAAAACAGGCTGAGATTTAAGCCCAAACATTGGCCAAATTAAATATTCATAATATTAATGTTACTCCTTAGGAAGTAAGATAATTGGTTTTGAAAAGTGATATGTTGAACATATTAGGTATGGAGTTGTCCAAGGTGTTTCTTTTGGACCAAATCAGATCACAAGATGATCCAATGTTGGATGCAGAGTTTTACTCAGAGGAAGGTGTATCAGGAACAAGGCATAACCCTACCACTCAAACCCTTGCCCCATGGACAAAGAAAAATAGTACAAGGTAGTCCAAACTCATGGATGTGTTACAAGAGATGAGAGGGTCAACCATGGTCAGGACAATGAAGGATACAACTCCAATAGAGGTTGCTACCATAACTATGAATTCAACAATGTTCACTGAAGATGTGGAAAACAAGGAAAAGAAAATAATTGAATATGAGAAAAGGTTGAAGTTTTCAAATGATGAAGTTAGTAAGTTGTTTATTGAAAATTCCAGGTTGAAAGAACAATTGCAGCAAGCAACAACAGTAAGGGTAGATGTGGTAGTTGTTTATCATCCACCTATTCAAGCTGAAGACCCACAAATTCAGCAGATGAAAAATGAAATTGATCAATTAAAGAAGCACAATATAGAAGATGTCAATCATCACATCTTGGATACCCTGAGGAAAATATTGGGGCACAAAATTGAGATATTGAAGGAAAAGATAGGTGGGGTAGATGAGAGCTTTAGCAATCTGGTTAAAGCTTTAGAGCAGATAAATGTTAATTCCCTTGTCCTAGTGGAACTCCAAAAGAGGTGGCAACCTACTTATCACATTCTAACTACTTTGTGCAAGGCAACACAAAGGAATCCAAATGCCCCTCCCAGGCTAAAACCAGCTCAGGAAATGGTGAAAGGAGTGATTGAGGAGCACAAGTATTTGACATATATGAAGAGGAAAATGGAAAGTAGAAGAAATTCATTTGATTCTATAAAGCACACTTTCAGCCCTTTAGTCATTAAAGATGATAATCAAATAAAAGGTGTGGATGAATGGAAGAATTTTTTTGATCAAATGGTTTATCAGTGTATGACACACATGGAGAGTGATGGGGATATCAACCTTGACATATTTAATGCTTTTCTCAATGGGATTCTAATATTAGACAATGGATACATGAAATTTATGGTAGATGTTAGGAATTTGCTTGATAATAGATGGAAGAGTTATCTCACGAATTTCACTACTGCACAAGAGTTCAAATGGCCAAATGATTTGAAAATAATCAAATGGAACGAAAAGTATCTAGGCTTAGATGAGGACTGATCATCAGCATCATGAAGGAAGAATAATCATAAAGTAAAAGCTTTGCACAAGTCTTAGATGACCATGAGCTTCTTACTCGAAGACTAACGGACTGGAGCATATATTTTTTTTAGTTATTTTAGTTATGCTTAATTTCATAAATTATATTTTGTTACCAAAAGACACAACCTTTGGTCTAAATCTTGTTGCCTCTCAGATAAATATGAGAGACCAAGACCAAAAGAGAAGATATTAGATTAGATAGAATAAGATAGAAAAATAGGTATAACTACAATGTTTACATCACAAAAGACCAAGATGTGTGTGTAACTTTTGAAGAAATTAATGAAAAATATTTGATTTGGTGGTGTTGGTGGTGTTATGTTGGTATCAATTGTTTGTTGAATTAATTGAAGATATTATCAAGTTGTCTCCAAGGCTGGTGTTTCTCTATTATTTAAATTGATATATCATGTATATACTCAATTTATCAATGCACATTTGTTGTATTTGTGTGGTATGATTAACTGGTTCTTTCAAGTAGAGATTAAATCATTTTAGTCATTCACAGTAATTTGAAAGTATCATTTGGATTACTAAGAAGAATTTAGTAATTACATTCATACATGTTTATACAAGCTACAAACTAATACTAGTATGCCAAACAGTTAGAATTTATGCCAAGTATAAGCCACTCATCTTAGGTTTTCATTTAACTCCATATACCCAACAAGGCATTGGTCTCATACACTTCATCATTTATTTTCACCCATCTTATTTTAAAAACCTTGCATATGTTAATAGAACATATTCATAAACTTCATAACATGATATTACTTATACAATTTGCACCAAATAGGTCAACATCTTTCCACTCCCAACTGCCATTATGGACAAGATTGCTCAAGCAGGAAATACATAATTCAAGTCTTCTCTATTCATATAGGTACACCCACCTAGGTTTGGTAGAGCTTGAAGAGAAGAAGGTTCAAATTCATTTGGCCTTGTATGTTATCCAAAAACGTAACAAGAGCTTGGAAACCTCTTGTTGTTTCACACCACTGTTTTTGAGACCTAACACCACCACCAAAGTGTAAGGGTCCCCTCTATAGGAGAGGAAGATATGAGTGCTTGAACCACCAAAGCATCCCATCTCCTGCTCTTGCCACCTCCACCTCAAAAGGAATGAGGTCCACATCAAAAGGAACAAGCAAAGTAGAAGAATAATTTCCATTGGACCTGCATCAAACAAATTCACATCTAGAGAAGACACCATCTGCAAAAAAAGTCAAAGAAACCATTTGCAGCCACCTTATGCATCAAACGATAAGGAAAAAAGAAACCACACTTGAAGATTACATCAGCCCACACCAAAGGGACTACAGTCTTCAAATCCTTGAAAAAACCTAGATCCAAAGGCATCATCTAAGAAAAAAAAGAATTTTCCGCAACAAACCTCAAAAAAATCATCCTCCAGAATGGAAACTAAAACAAATATTTTCGGTACCCTAATGGCTTCTCTTGCACTCTTAGGGTTTTTCACCTAAAAGGAGAGAGATAGGGTAAAAAATGCTTATGAATCACTCAAATTAGGATGTATGAAATGTTGTTTAATGAAAATGAAGTGAACTAAATATAATTGACTAATCTAAATGACTGAAAATGAATGCAAAAGTGAAATCTAAACTATGTTTGAAAACACATTGTGATATGCAAATAATGAAAAAAATGAATGAAATATAAAGGATAGAAAGAGATGGGTCAAATCAGAGTACACTTGGAAAAAATGTGATGATTCTAGAATGTATTGGATACTAGCTCAATTCACTAATTTTTCACAATGGGACTCATTTGCCTAAGGTGGTGAATCAGTCCTCCTCCTAGTGAAAAAAGTGTCGAGAGTTGGTTTTTGTCTGTCGCGATCCAAATTCTGAAAAATTCAAATTTTTTGTCCTAAGGTGGGACTCATTCACCACAAGTGGTGAATCAATCCTCTCCCAAATTTCTAAAAAATCAAGATACAACTATGCAACACCAGATCTAGAAATGTCTGCTTGTCGGGTTGCTGAAGTCAGTTGTATAGAAAACATATTGTAAATAACTCTCTCCAAGCTTGAAATTGACTTAAGTTGACTTGAAGCACCTAGTTGACTTGTAAATCAAACATCAACACCTAAAATAGTATCAAATATGCATACAAAGGGCTATAAACAAACATGCAATAGGGGAAAAATGATTAAGGGTTAGTGAATAGGGGTTTTCCTTGGTCAAACCCCACTTTTTGTAACTAAACCCTTCAAAAGATAATGAAGTGCAAGAGAAAGATAAACTAATAACATGCAAGTGGTATCAACTTACCTAACCCATGATAACGGAAGTCTGAAGTAATGTCAATGGTTGCTTCAAAGTGCTTGAATAGTGCTTGAAAGGATTATGTAAAATTCTTGAATGCTTGATTGAATAGGTGGGTAAGTGAACTTGATGAATGGGGGTTAAAATGAGGTGAAAATCACTTGTTTATATAATTCTCATGCCTTAGTATCTTTTCATACCTCATCACAAGCCAACATCAAGTGATTTTGAATAAAATTTTGAAAGGAAATTTGAAATATTTTGAATTTGGGGCCAAGGGGTACTCATATGCCACCCATGGCAAATGGGTCCCACCTAGGACCTAAAAAAATGTTTCAGGGAAAATGTTTTATTTACTATTATTTGTCAAGATAACATTCAAAAATACACTTAATTAAAGTATATGAGGGAATAAAGGGAACAAATAAACCATGGGAAAGGTGCAAATGGTGAAAATATTCCTATAAAAGCATGAAATCTTGTTACAAGACTTTACAACACTTCAAAATAGGACTTTTTTAGTGATGAAAGGTGATTTTTAGGTGAATTGTAATAATTAGGGTGTAGAAGAATGTAGAAATGTTTTACAACACTTCACAACACCTTCACAAGATGTCGTTCTTTGAATTTTAGTACCTAAAGAAGCATGTTCAAGCCATGTTACAACATAAAATCAGAGCAACATAGTTCCAACACCATGAAAGAAGACCTAAAAGGCCATGAAAATGACAAGGGGCCATTTTTCTATGGCACATTTAGCACCCACTTTAGTGAGAGGGTGATCTTGCTTCAAACTCACACTAAAGTAGCCATGAACATTGAGAGGAGGGTTCAAATGCACTTACATTAGCAAGATGGAATAACAATGATCAATAGGGATGATCAAGCCCCTAGGATGAAGATCCCATGGGAAACTAAACATAAGAGCAAAGGAACACACAAGTGTTGAAAAGAATTGAATGAAGCTTTGATCGTTAGTCCAACTAGTTATGGATTAGATCTAGGTTGATTGTTTGAAAAAGAGAATGTTTACTCACTATGGGGTGAAAAAACTCATAGCACCGGTCTACCGAGTGAGAAGGCCCAATTGTATACTCACTCGAGGGCCATGGAACTAGTTCTTTGCAGGGTGAAAAATCCCAAATGTATACTCACTTTGGGGCCACAAAACTAGTTTTCCATGAGGTGAGAAAGCCCCAAAAGGTAAGATGCATACGCTAGTTGGTATGCACTCACAAACACAAAGGTGGCTATGGGGAAAAGTCATGTTCTGTGTGCTTCAGTTGATTGTTGTTCAAGAAGTTGATGGATGTCATGTTCATGTTTTGTGTCACAACCTTGTTTACTTAAGATAGTGAATCCTTTACCATATGTTTCCTCAAGGTTGATAGGAATGTTTGTGACTTTGTGCTCATAGAATGGTTGGGATTGTGGTGGTTTAGAGGAACTAGGTCCACTTGAGGGAGGAACCTTAGGTCCTATATTGAATTCAAGATGTAAATATGCAAAGTGATTAGGAGGTAAAATAGTGGGAAGGTCTTGTGATCTCATAGGTGGATAAAAGGTTGCATTGGATTCCAGGTTGTCAAGGTAGTCATTGTAGAATTTGTGCATGATATCATCATCTTCTCCAATGATGTCTACTTCACGAGGAGGAAAATCATTAGGAGTTGGAGGAGCATGTTGGAGTTCAAGGTCATTAGTGTCACAGCCAAAGGCACAATTGGACATGTCTATCTAATGAATTCCAAAACTTATTGAAAGAAAATACCATGATGTAAATAAACTAGGGTGCAATAAAAGATGAAAAATAGAGATTCTGGAAAGGAAAACAAAATGTAGGAACAAGAAATAGGAATGCAAAAAAATGCCAAAAGAATTTCAAAAATGTTGTTGAAAAAGTGCAAAGGGACTGATTCACCTTGCGTGGCAAATGAGTCCCAGTATGAAGTTTTTTTAATGTTTTTCATAAATTTAAAGATGATTTAAATGCTCTAAAAAATGCAATTACAGATGCAAAATGTAGATTTATACTTTTTTCAATGAGATGTTATGCAAAAATGAAATCTAAATGAAGTTTTCACTAATGCAAAATGAAAAGTCCTAGAATGCAACAACGAATCAATTTCCTAAATTAATTCTAATGAAAATGGAAACTAAGATGCAATATTTAAGTGTAATCATAAATGAAAAGTGTTCAAGAATCGGGTTCACCAAAATGAAACATAGATTTTTGGTACCCTAATGGCTTCTCTTGCACTCTTAGGGTTTTTCACCTAAAAGGAGAGAGATAGGGCAAAAAATGCTTATGAATCACTTAAATTAGGATGTATGCAATGTTGTTTAATGTAAATGAAGTTAAATGAAAGCAATTGACTAATCTAAATGATTGAAAATGAATGAAATAGTGAAATCTAAACTATGTTTGAAAACACATTATGATATGAAAATGAAGAAAATGAATGAAATATCCAAAAGAGAAAGAGATGGGTCAAATTAGAATGCACCTAGGAAAAATGTGATGATTCTAGAATGTCTTGGATGCTGGCTAAAGTCACTTATTTTTTCACAATGGGACTCATTCACCCAGGGTGGCGAATCAGTCTTTCTAGTGAAAAAGTGTTGGGAGCTAGTTTATGTCTATTGGGATACAGAATCTGAAAAAATTCAAATTTTCAATCTTAAGGTGGGACTTATTCACCACAAATGGTGAATCATTCCTCTCCCAAATTTCTAAAAAATCAGGAGACAACTTTGCAACACCAAATCTAGAAATGTCTACTTGTTGGGTTGTCGAAGTTAGTTATGCAGAAAACGGACAAATAACTCTCTCCATGCTTGAAATTGACTTAAGTTGACTTGAAGCACCTAGTTGACTTGTAAATCAATATTCAACACCTAAAAGCTTGTCAAATCTACATACAAAGGGTTGCAAACAAACATGCAATAGGGTAAAAATGATTAAGGGTTAGTGAATAGTGGTTTTCCTTGGTCAAACCCCACTTTTGGTAATTAAACCCTTCAAAAGATAATGAAATGCAAGAGAAAGATAAACTAATAACATGCAAGTGCTATCGACTTACCTAACCCATGATAATGCAAGTTTGAAGTAATGTCAATGGCTACTTCAAAGTGCTTGAATAGTGCTTGAAAAGATGATGTAAAATGCTTGAATGCTTGATTGAATAGGTGGGTAAGTGAACTTGATGAATGGGGTTAAAATGAGGTGAAAATCACTTATTTATACAATTATTGTGCATAATTATCCATTCATACCTCATCATAGGGCGACATCAAGTGATTTTGAATAAAATCCTGAAAGAAAATTTGAAATATTTTGAATTTGGGGCTAAGGGGCGCTCATTCGCCACCCATGGTGAATGGGTACCTCCGAGGACCTAAAAACATGTGTCAAAAAAAATGTTGTATTTAATGCTATTTGTCAGGATAACATTCAAAAATACACTTAATTAAAGCATATGAGGGCATAAAGGGACCAAATAAAACATGAGAAAGGTGTAAATCATGAAAATATGCCTAGAAAAGTGTGAAAGCTTGTTACAAGACTTTACAACAATTCAAAATAGGACTTTTTTAGTGATGAAAAGGTGATTTTTAGGTGAATTGTAATAAATAGGGTTTAGAAGAATGTAGAATTTTTTTACAACACTTCACAACACCTTCACAAGATGTCGTTCTTTGAGTTTTAGTACCTAAAGAAGCATGTTCAAGCCATGTTACAACATAAAATTAGAGAAACATAGTTCCAACACCATGAAAGAAGACCTAAAAGGCCATGAAAATGACAAGGGGCCATTTTTCTATGGCACAAAAACCATGACAAATACTTACAAACAACATCCTCTGCAAAAAGAGGAGCAACAAAGAAAGCCTAAAAAAAGGCCACCACAAGCTTAGAAATAACCAACCCCTACAAGAACAAAAATAATAGAATAACCCCACGGGAGCACAACACCAAACAATAAAAAACCCATTTAACAAGCTAGGAGGGGTTCTTTCCAAACCAAAAGAGCACCAAAAACAAATGGGTTTTCAAGATATTAGAAACAACCCAGATGAGCAAAATCCACACTCGTCCACAAAGGACACCATCACCAAAGAAATAAAATCCATAATATATTCAATCACCCATCCTCCAGATCATCTAATACTAGTTGAGCAAACATGGCAGTAAGATCAACGTTGTACTAGAGCCCTCCTGATAGCAACCTCTTAGAAAAAATAGAGCAAATAACATCCTCCTCCACCATACCAAAGACACTCGGCCACCAAAATTCATGAACCATAGCACAAAAAAGAGCCTACATAGTCATAGCATACTAGCCCACACAAAAATACCCCACACTAGAAGAAGCATTCGAGCTAGTAAAGGTCATGAAGGGGACAAGAAAGAAGTTTCCAACAGAAGTAAACTGCTGCCAAGAAAGGAACCAAACAGAAAAGGGACACAACTTGAGGTAAGGTAGTGGAAAAAGGAGACCACCCAGCTCTAGAAAATACTCCAACACCCCTAGAACGAACACAAAAATAAGAACCACCAATAGCACAAAGCCATTTTCATCCTCATCAGTGTCTCTGTCATCCTAAGATGCCTCCATAGTTGCACCCTCTCTGGATTTCAAATTTGTTCTCTCACTCACCCTCCTAGTCTCCATCCTAAAATTAAATAATGCACATGATGTTAAAGAAGAAGATTAATGATATTAATGAATTCATATGTAATAGTGATAATGAAAGTGATGTCGATAATGAAAAAATGCAGTTTAGGATATGTGATATGTGCTAGGTCATTTTTATATCTCTACATATTTCCCCTCTTTGACACAATGTACTAGTTACATTGTTTCAAAGAATTTGATGTTCAAATCAATATTTGAAAAATTTAATATGCCCCATTGTGCCCTAGTAGTCAATAGAAGGACAATAAGACATCTTGGTAGCCCCTTGAGAGGTCAACAAGAAAATTACCTTTTCAAGATGTGTAGAGAAATTAAAATTAAGGCCTAGGTCTCATGTTTAGGGTTCCAGATGGTCATAGGTGTTCCTAAAATTGACCTAGAAGGGGTTCTAGGGTAAAAATTAGGGATTTTTGGGGAGGGGAGGTTAAAAGGGAAATTAGGGTGAAATAACCCCTCATTTTCACACCTTTCTTTGTAACATTTTTTCTCTAGATTTTTTCTAGTTGTTTCTTATTGTAAATCATGATTCATGATGCATTGAGTTCCAAGAGTTCCACATAGAGTGAAGGAAGTTAGGTAGTATTGATGGTAAGTAGGTGTAGGTGCTCTAATATGTATATCTTTAATTTTCACTTTAGTCAATTTTTTGCTTGTGTAATTAATACACAAAGTTTGTCTAGGTGATAGTGGTAATTTAGGAAAATATGCGCTATTGTTGCAATACAAATGCTATCACCTTTTTTGTCTTGGTTGCTATTGAGAGTATATCCACTTTTGTAAAATATAATTGCTTTTGAAAAATAATGGTCACTTTTGCATGACTACTATTGAAATAATGACCGTGCATTTAGAATTTTTAAAATTTTGGCCACTTTTGAAAAAATGGCCAATATTTCCTTTTAGAAAGTCGTGCTATCACCAGAGATAGCTGCTATTGCCAAGAAGAACTGCTATTGCCCTGGAAAAAGTGTTTTATTGCTCAAACCAACTGATTTTGAATGTTTAGTTGAAGATTTAAGTTCTTCACTTGATTTTATAGTAAAATTTTGATGATGTGGGTTGAATGCTTGCAGTCTATCTTATGTTTGTTATTCATGTTAGAGTAGAGACCTTAGCTTATGGATGGGTTAGCTATGTTTTAAGAGCTCGAGATAGATTTCCTTGATGTCATCAGATTGTGTTATATAGCCTAGATGCCAGTGATCAAGGCCCACCAAGATATGATGACTATACATGAAGGATCTTGAGGATCCCTATTCATGGAGAGCTAATTAATTATGATGCTAGGAGGGGTACAACAACTATGCATGGTTACTCAGTGTTGATCAACTACATGTCATTGACTTTGAGATTTATTTATCTTCCTTTACTAATGCTATAGACCCTATGGTTATCATCTTGGTAGGTTTAATTTTTATTGCTTTGATGCCCAATAGGAGGGCTAAGTGGTTTCTTGTTGGTTGGGGCATAGTGATCGATTAGATGATGGACCATGGCACCACCTATGCTTGGGGTCAATGTATGTTGGTCCACCTTTACAAGGATATACACGAGGTAGTTTATAGAGGTGGCAGTAGTATATCAGTCTGTGCCAGTCTACTCCATTTTTTGGCTTGGGAGAGGACTTCCATCACTTAGCTATAGGTTATGTGAGATAGGGATGCTCAAGATCACTAAGGTTACCAGTATTTTGATTTCCTACATTATACTCAGCCTATTAGGTTCCCATTGGAGGGAAGTGGTGCAAGGACACCAAGTCCATTCTTGTAAAGAAGCTCAAGATTGTGTTTGGTTTTGGGGTGTTTGAGTATTTTTTTATCTAATAAGGTCATGATAGACCATTTGAAATGTAATTATAGTCAAATAGAGGTCGGTTGTTGAAGTTGTCAAGTTTGTATCAATTAATATGCAAATGTTGTCATGCAAAATTGCAAAAGTGCAAAAGATGCAAAAAGTGTAAGTTGAAGGGTCACAAGTTAAAAATCCAATTATGGACCATTGGTTTTTGGTTAGACAAGTTCAAATTGGCCTCAAAAAGTTTGAGGAAATCTTCTAAATGTAATTTGTGATCAAGCAACATCAAAAAATCTATTTTCCTGTGTAAATTTTGTGTTTTCTACTGGTCCAAGTTATTGTATGGTTCTGTACTGATAGGTATTGATCTATAATGAATTGAAATTTATGGTGGAGTGAACTAAGAATTTTTTGGATTTGATTTGGTTGGTTTTCATCAAGTTTGAAAGATTTGGTGAGCATTTTTCTAAGAACGCTCTAGTAAAACCCTTTTGAGGGTTTGAGTGCATAAAAGGGACTTTTAAGCCATTCCACCTGGTGAAACATGTTATAATTTGGTGGAATAGAACAATTAGATATATTTTTTGTGTTTGTATGTTTTTTATGGGTAGGGAAGGCCATTCTTGAATTTGGAATGATGCCCTAGTTGCAAATTGTCATGTTTTGGGTGAAAAAAGAGAGAAATTGAAGTAGGGTTTGTGGAAAGATTGGTTGAAATCCCTTCTAGTTGATGAAATAGGCTTGTGTAGACTTAGGATGATGTTTCTAAACTGTTGATAAGGTGATAAAAGGTTTGGAGGTTGAAGATTCAATAAACCCTCCTTGTACAAGCCTAAACAAACCTAAGTAAGGGTTTTGTGTTTAGATGAATTTGTGGTTGTTTTATGGGCCTAAAATTGTTGAATCAAGCCATTTGCAACCTATTAATAGCCATGGAATAAGGTTTGGTGATATGGGTGAAGTTTTTTATAGAGTTACTTTGGAAAAGAGGCCTAATTAGCTTAAGAGGTAGTGTAGTAGTCATTTTTAGGAGGTGAAGGTATGAAAAAACCTCATGCAAAAAATAGATATGTTGGAGAATGCAATAATGGGTGTCTAAAATTCAAATATTTTGTGGGTTTGAGGAATTTTTTTGAAGATATGCTCAAATTTCTCTATTTGGAATGTTACTAGGTAGATTGAGGGAATTGTGGAATAAAGGTTAAGTTAGGGTTTTGAATATTGGAAAATTGCTTGAAATAGTTTGAATTGTCATTATGGAACAAACCCCTCCCTGCTCTGCATCAAGTGGTATTAGAGCATAGGTTTGTGACATTTTAAAGGAGAAAAGTTGTAGTTTGAATAAGGAAAAGTGGTGATTTGAAAGACAAGATGCCTCCTATAGGTAGTGCAGTTCTTGCAAGAGATATTAAGTTGTTAAAGGAGTCACAAGAAGCAATATTACCTAGATTTTTAGCATTACAGACAAATCAAAAAAGAGGAAAGGCCACTGAAGAGGAAAGTGACCAAGAGGAAGAGGGTGAAAGCAAAAACCCTAGAGGAAGAGTCCAAGATGATGAGGATGAATTGGACCCTGATGAGAGAAGGATGATAAAGATGCTCAAGGCTGTCAAAGAAAATGCTTCTGATGTGAAAATAGATTTTCCAATCTATAATGGAAATTTGGATGCTAAAGAGGTATTGGATTGGATAGATGCACTGGATAATTACTTTGAGTACAAGGGGGTTGTTGAAAAACAAAAGGTAAAGTTTGCTAAGATTAAGTTGAAAGGTCATTATCTTACATGGTGGAATTATGTACAAGAGGATAGAGTGAAGAAGGGAAAATCAAAAATCATTTCATGGATAGGATGGCGTCAAAGATTAAAATCCAATTCTTGTGAGGTGATCGTGCTATACAAAAATTTATGAAGTTACAAAGCTCAAAGTAGAAGGATAAGAATGCCATGAAATATACTGAAGAATTTCACAAATTAAGCATTAGGGTTGGTCATGTTGAAGATGAAAATGAAAAGATAGCAAGGTATATGTGTGGGTTGATATTTCACATTCAGGATGAATTGAGTGTGGTTACTCTAGGGACGGTTGAGGAATGTTTTCAATTGGATGCTAAGGTAGAAGATAAGTTAAAAATAAGGAAAGAAAGACAAGGAAGAGGAAGAGGCAACACTAGTAGAGGAAGAGGTTCAAGGAAGTCCTATGAAGACCATGAAGATGTAAGAAAAAACAAATACCAAGTTGTTGATCAAAAAGGTGGCTTTAGCGGCTTCAAAAGAATATTTGGTAGAGGTAGAGGTTCAAAATCATTTTTCAGGAAGAAGTTACCATTGCAATCAGTTTGGCCATTTAGCATGAAGTTTCTAGAGAAATAAGCTTCTACTTCTTGAAGTGGTGGTGATAAAAGAGTTCAACTGGTGAAAGAGAAATATTGTGAGAGCGTTCATTCTCCTATTTAACTTGCTACTCCAGAAGTTGGGGAATCATTGATTGTTAGAAGAACACTCCTCAAAGCACCTAAGGAGAAAAAGTCAACTCAAAGAAGAATGTGCTTTTCAAAAACATGTGCTAGTGCAAAGGAAAGGTATGTAAAGTAGTAATAGACTCTGGAAGCACTGATAATATGGTGTCTATAGAAATGGTTGATAAACTGAAATTGGAATAGATACCTCATGAAACACCTTATAAAGTGTCTTGGCTAAATGACAATCAATCCATTTTGGTGAATGAACAAGTTTGGGTAGAGTTTAGTATTGGTGAATACAAGAACAAAATTTTTTGTTATGTGTTTCCTATGGATTGTGTTGGAACTCTTAAATTTCAAAACTTTAAGATTCCCATTTCAAAAATTTTGCCTCTGCACTTTCAGAAGTGCACCTGATGAACTTGCCTGAATGACCTACTTTGGAGGGTCATATTTTGAAGCCCATTGATTTCTAAGAAAAATCCCTTTGTAGATGCACTCATGTGTCCTATGTGAACATGCATGTTAATTTTCAGCTTTCCATGATGAGTTTTTTCTAGGTTTTGAAAAGTGAAGCTAGAGAGTTTTGGCACTTTTCTATTGTTTGCAAATTTGTAGTTTTGCAAAGTTGTCTCCCATTTGAGCTTAAATTTTGCAACTGGTTAATCATCATGTTAGAATGATTTTTTTTTGCATTCTCCATACCAAAATTAGCTCACATGTCTGTTTTCAAGGCTTTATGAATTGATTTGCTATTTTTAGCAGGTCA
The DNA here is from genome assembly GCA_007258455.2 of Sequoia sempervirens. NCBI lineage: Eukaryota > Viridiplantae > Streptophyta > Pinopsida > Cupressales > Cupressaceae > Sequoia > Sequoia sempervirens. The sequence goes on from VDFB02193867.1 coordinate 440,674,628, forward strand.
AAACCAAATGCAATTTCCCCTGTTTTGCATTTGCATTGCTGACAACATTTGAGGGTGGTCAACTTTGACACCTCATATCTTTTGATCAGAGATAAATGATGCCAATCCTTCTTGTACAAATGATTATTGCACCTAAATGATCTATTGTGTCGAGTGGTAGCTCGCTAGGAGCTGATTTGATATTTTTGCAACGAGGTGATTTCATTAGTTTCAATTGGTTCAAAACAACTGTTTATTACAGAAAGTTTGAGTAAGAAAATTTGACAGCGAATAACTTTCACCTCATTACTCATTTTGTTGATCCATCTATTGCACTCAATTATTGGACCGAATGTCTACATGTCTACAGGTTTTTATGTCTTCAGGAGGTCATTTGCCCAATTTTTAGAGACAATTCTAGACCCCACCTAGCCAATTTTGCACATTTTGTAAACATGTTAGAATCAGATTTTGATGAAAACCCAACTCATCTTTTCATTCCAGAAACATTCAAAAGGTGATGACAGGTTAATTGAGCATGAAAAGTTGTTTGAAAATGAAAAAAATTTAGTCAGGCCCATACGGGGACCCGATACGCCTTGCACAATTTGAGGTTGTAATTGTTTCAATGTGGTAAAGGAGACACAATTGCTAATGTGGTAGTTATGGACCACATTTTATAAAGGATTTACTTATCAATTGTCCAATTTTATAAAGTTTTTATTGTTGATTGGAGAGGACATTGATAAACAGTGTCAAATCTCACCTTCAATTGGTGGAGGAAATTCATGGGTGCACACTATCTGAAGGCTCTCGATTACAAATCCTCTTCAATGAAAAGATGCCCCACCACTATCTTGCAATTCTTCTTCAAATGAATAGCAAAGACTGATGCAAGAAATGAGCTAATTTGATAACTCTGCTGATGCAAATTCCAAAGATGGAGTTGAAGGATTTGACATGGACTCTTCTAAGAAATCAAGGCTTCTTGGTATTCTTTGTGATTTGCAGGATAATTGAATAAAAAAACATCAAGAAAATCTCAAGCAACAAAATGATGTATTTTTGAAGCACTTCTAAAATGCAAAATTATGGCATTGGCCAAAGTCTTTAACTTGGCACTATATTGGGACACAAATCTTCATTTTGTAGCTACCATTATACTTGTTGGAGGATGTCAATTTGATACAAAGAAAAGATTTAGAGACTTTAAAACTAATAAGGTGCACTCATTGATCAGAGCATAAAAGATAAGAGAATTATGTTGTAAGATTTTTGAAGCAGAGGAAATATTTTAAGCAAGTCATCACCAATTGAAAGGGGTCTATGCATAGAGCCATGGGAGGAATGCCATTATCAGTGAATGCATGCGAAATGTGTTTGATGAAAGAGACTTTATAAACCATCAAGAAAATTCCACCATGCCTAGGTGCAAGGCATGAAATGAACATGTTCAAAAGTCTATAGAAACTTTAACAAAGGCTCAAATCATTTTGAAAAGGGGATAGACAACCAAAGAAAATGGAGAACATATAAAACCCATTTATTGAGAGATGCTTTAGAAACTTTTAGAAAAATGTAAAGGAAAGAATTTTCTACAATTGCAATAAGAGAAAGGCACATCTACTAATAAGAAAACCCTAAATAATTTGCACCCAGAGTACACATCATGGAAAGGCCTCAGATTTGGGGCATTGAAACAAAAGAGGAACTTGTTGAACGTCATTGTGTTGGGTATTTACCAAATGAATCCTCACTACTTCATAGGTCGTGGAATGATTTTTTTAAACTGACTTCATAAAATTTAAAAGCAAATGCAAATACAAATTTACAGGGGCACCAATACTATGGGAATGCATCACCCATGATGACTATGTTGAAAAGGCATTAGAAACTCCTAGCATGAATGCTACAGGGGAGGGCGCATAAAATGGATTGTTTGAAACTTTAGTAACTTTCAAGTAAATGCAATTGGCATAGCTTGGAAAGGCCTTGATATAAGGTAGCTTCACATGAAAAAGGGCTCAATTTGGTAGCCTAAACCAAGGTTGTAAACTTAATTGAAATCCCATATTAATGCTAATTGCTAGCTATGAAATGCCATTTCCATAGTTTTGAGGAGTGCGCATAAGTGGACTGCACTGAAAGAGCCTTAGAAACTATTAGACAAATGCAATATGATGCATCCCGTGCCATGATAAGAACTTTGAAATGTTCAGGCAATTGCAATGCACACACCATGGATTTATTGAAAATCCCTCAAAAACTTTCAAGCCAATAGTTAATTGGCTAAAGGGCTTGAGCCTTAGATCAATGGAAAAGGAAACATTTTAAAAGAGTGACCAATATGTCTGTAAAATGGATGGAGGAACAATGGTAGCCAAGGCTATAGATGAGCTTGAGCAAACTCAAGAAAATAAGGATTAGGGCACAAAAGAGTTCAGAGTACCATCAATGGAGGAGTATAAAAGTTGAAATCTAGCATGATCCAGGCCGTCGCTTGCCAAATCATGATTTGAAGGTGCATGACCTTTAAAATCTATGAAATGGTAGGATTATGACACGTGGTGGTGGGTCCCAGGTTTAGTGGATGCTTTAAAGTTTGAAGGCTTTTCTCCTAAGGTGAAACATTTAATTGCCCAAAACAAAAGTGGGCCCAAGGACAAATGAAGACAAGGTGTTTAAAATTAAATGTTGCTGAGAAGTAAATGCAAAGGGGACACGTGGAAACATTTTAAAGAGGCCTTCATTAAATTTTCTAAGGGTAAAATTTTAAATGTTGATGAGTTAACATCTAAATGGATTGATTAAATATGTTTCAGGGCTTTAGTAAAATATAAAAAGGGAAAATGGAACGTGAAGTTTACAAGTGAATTTAATATTCACTTTGTTGGGCAAATGTTCAATACAGTGAATAAAATATTAAAATATCATTGTGCAGGGTATTTTACTCATTAGGAAGTGATTAAATTAAAAGTGGGTGCAACGAATAAAGTGAATTTATTCACTTTATAAAATGACTATGAGGCTAATATTAAAGTCATGATACTTTAATATTTGTGGGATATAATCTGTAGTAGAATAAAGAACTGAAACAGAGCTTTTTCACAAGCAGCAGGCTGAGGCATTTTTCACAACTGGGTAAAATGAAGAGATTTTCACATGGGCATTTTTTCTGTTGCTTAGCAACTAACAGCAAAGGCAGATTTGGAGGCAAAGTTTGTTGTAGAGAGAAGAGAGATTCTTTTCAGTTTGATGATCAATGGTGGATGATGTTTCCAGATCATATCTATGGATCAGATTGATCTTAGGGTGGCTTACATTCTTCTTTTATTCTCTTCTCTTCTCATTTTCTTCTTTTAGTTCTAGGGTTTTGTATGGGGCTGGGTAGATAGAGAAATGTCAAGTTCTGAGCCATAATTTGAGTCTGTAAGCTGTAATTTTTTGATTTCATGAGTAAATATAGCCAATTTATGCAAATAAATCATGAAAGTGTGTGCACAATCATGAATATCTTCAAATTGTCTCTATACTTATATAGTTTAATCATATGAATTCAATAATATAAAGTATCTTTGAGTTTGTCATCTCAAATTTCATGAGATTGTGTTATTTGTTTATGGGTCTATTTCATAGAAATGGTTAAATACTTTGAGTAGATAAAAGTGATTTCAAGTGTGCAAGTTGGATTTGGTAAGGAGATTTTGATTGATAACAGGAGTTGGATTGTTGGTGTACAAGACACTAATAGTTGATGCAAGGAATTAACAATTTAAATCCACTAGTTGAATGTCATTTACTAGTGAATTATTTTTATATGTTTGACTCCATGGCCCAGAATTAGGCACTGATTTATCTTGCAGCTTAGTGCATCTCAGAAACATTTTATAAATTCAAAATCATTTTAAATCCATGTGTTGTAGTTATCTCATGCTCCAAATAGTTGATGTGATCCTAAGAATTTTATCCTACTCTAATGTGCAAAATAACTTAAAAATGCGAATGATAAAAGACCAAGGACACCTCAAGATTAGCCTAAAGAGTGATAAAACAAGAAGGAAAATGGATAAAACAAGATACAAATGATTTCACCTTCCTTTTTGTTGATGTCTCCTTGATTGACCCTTGCTTGGGATGATTTTGTGTGCTCCTTAGATGGTTTGTGATGTAGCTAGATGCAAGATTAAATGTGCAAAATGATTAAAAGACATGGCTAAATGATGGCAAAGGATTGAGAATGCAAATTGGTAGCATGTAGTTATCAAATGGCTAAGTTTTCTAAAAATTCCCTTGAGGAGGGGGTATTTATAGGAGAATTTGAATTCTCTAGAGAATTCAACGGTCAGGATGCATCCAACAAGGTCAAGATGAAGGGCTACGGTGGGTTGAGAACCCACAAGCCCTCACATCTTGACATGTGGAGGGTGAAGTGGCCAAGGGGATATGAGATGGAGGTGAGGTGTCAAGAAGGTACATGAGGTGGAGGAAGGACAAGTACCTTCCAAGCACTTTGGGGAGTGAGAGGATTTCCTCAAAAAGGGATTCCTTGTCCCCAAGTGGGAGTGAAAGGGACTTTTGAGGAATTTTGGAATTCCTCAAAAATCTACATGGGAAAAGGAAAGGTGGTTGGGGAAATAAGTGTGAATTAAAAATTCACATTCCTAGGAGGATCTAGAGGATAAAGGTGGGCTCCAAAAAGGTGGGACTTGGTCACATGTGGAGATTGTGACAAGTCCAAAGTTCTAGAGGCCTTGGAAGGATAGAATGTGCATTAAAAATTCACATATAAAAGAGGGGAATCTAGGATAAATAAAAAGGAATTAAAAATTCCTTGGGGGAAGAGTTGACCAAGGTACTAATTAGGTTTGACTAATCAGTAATTAGAGGATAATTAGGGGTTAATCAGGACTAAAAGCCAACTTGCAAAAGTTGGAGGATGTGACACATCCTAATCAAGGATTAGGCATGTGCACATCCATAATGAAGAGATTAGGAAATGGATTAGGATGAGATGAAAATGACATGTGAGGAATTAAATAAATGTATTATTTATTTAATTCATTTGATGAAGGGGATTAAAGAGGGTAAGGTATTTAATTATTAATTAAATACCTTAGGGATTTGGCAGAATTAAAGATATTAATTAAATAATAGTAATATTACTTAATTAACTCAGATAGGAGGATGAAAAGTGATAAATTTGGATAAATTAAGTGTCCAAATTTGGATGTCTACAGTTGATATTATAGATGAACAACCAATTCTATTTGGTATTATCCTATTATGTTGAGCTATTAAATGAGATTATATGTTATTAATGTTGTTTATGAAAATGGTGCAGAGGTTGTAAATTCATTAAGGGATCATCCTCCCAGGTCTTGCAGAGCCTGAAGTGTAGGAGGTCTTTAAAATCCTTGTCAGTTGGTCCAAGTCCTTTGAGCTTCCCTTGATTGGAATTGGCAATTCCATAGGTAGATTAGAAGACAAACCTGGTTATAGTAAAAAAAAACCAGCAAAATGGTGACTCTGCTGTGGAGAATTTGAGAAAATTCTCATGAAGAATCCAAAAATAGAGTCATATCATTTGCATAGAGTCATATTATTGTTTTCCATTTTGAATTTAGTTCAAATAATGAAGGATTTCAAGCCTGGAGAGATAATTGTTACAAGAACCTGATTATTTTATGATTTGTGGTGCTCTGCTGGTGAAAGGAACTCAAAAAGAAAATTACATGTGAAAGAACTTCCTACTGTTTGAAGTTTAGTCCTCTACAATGAGAGGTGGCAACTTTGTAAGAACCTGATGAAGAGGTGAATAGAGTTCCAGATCTACAATTAAAAGACAATTTGCAGTAGCTGCAACATTTCCAGGTATTCTTCATTCTTGATTTTCAAGAAAATTGTATATGAAAACCATATTTGAACATCTTAGAATAAACCTTGCTTCCCTATTGAGTGATTAGCACTGAGAGAGGGAAAGGAACAATATATTTAGTTTACATACTTCTAAATTGTAATTTGTACCTTATGTATTATGGTAGAAAAGTATGCTAGTTTTTAAGTGTGCCTATTAAATAGATATTAGGAATAGATTCATTTGTATTATGTATTGTAACATCCTGAGATTATGATAAAAGATAGACATAGAGAAAGTGAATGATTAGCTTTAGAGTTTATATGTGAATTGTTAAAGAGGCATGTTAAAATGCTTTAATAGATGCATCCTAGTATGGTTCCGGATGGAACCATGGTTTGTGATCAGTCCCAGCTAGATGGTCGAAGGAGTTTCAACACTAGAAGGTAGATAGCCATCAATTGCAGTGGAATTATTGGTTACCCAAATGACATTCCAGCGAAATTCAGAGATAAGTTATCAAGATTCACTGGTGACAAGTTTGAATCAACAAATAGACATCTCTAAGAATTCATTAATGTGATGGAAGATTATGAGGTTGATTACGAGGATGTGATCATGAGACTATTCGTTCAGTCCTTAAGAGGAGATCAAGGGAATGGTTCTCCTATCTTCCAGCTTCTTCCATTTATTCAAGGGAAGATTTTAAGGTAGTATTCCTAGAGAAATTTGGAGAAAGGATTGACCCTATTATAATAAGGAGAAAGTTCATGAACATAGAGAAAGGAAAAAATGAATTAGTCTCATCTTTTAACCTTATATTTTCAAAGGTAGTCAAAGAAATTCCAAAAAATATAAGACCAAATGATGTTAAATGTTTCGTCGTGTACTTGGGATAATTTGAAAAAAATATGAGTTTCTTGTTGAGAGTTAAGGAGCCTACAACATTACTTAAGGCATATCAAAATGCTATGGATATCGAGAACAATCTGAAATATTCAATGATGAAAGGGTATCTAGCTGCAAGTGTTAATTACCCTAATACACCTCATACAAATAGAATTCAAGGAATAGATAATGGAAATGATTGTCAAGATGACAATGCTCTTGCTGTTGTGATTTCTCCATCATCAAAGTATGAAGATCATAGTGAGTTCCAAGTTGAATGTCAACAAAATTTGAGCACTGTTGATCAAAAGTATTTTGTGCAAGAATTGTATGAAATGAAGAGACAAGATGGAGAATCACCATATAAGTTGTTTATGGATGCTTTGATAGGAGTCCCCAAAATTTTCAGACCTGAGGAATCTATGTGCATTGATTTGTTTTGTGAGATTTATGAACCTAGTCTGAGTACTTTGCCAGATGAATTGAAGCCCCATAGCTTTGATCAATTACTTGATTGGAGAAGGATGGTGGAATCAGCCAAATGTGGTTATGCACAAAATGCAGATTCTCAAAATGAAGACAATATATGTCCTCTTGAGGAAGATTAGACAACAATGCAAATAAGTGAAAAGAACATATCAGACGATGAACATTGTAATCAGCTTACAATCAAAACATGTGCAAATCTTTGCAGCAGTGAGGAAAATGATGACACATGTGATGATGACAGAGTAGATATGGAAGAATGTTTCTCTTGTGATATCTTAGGTGATGGAAAAGTAAATGAAAAAAAATAATGCTATCCCATGTCATGATGTGATTAGTGATTACAATGTATGTGTTGCTGATACACCATTACAAAGCAGTGATTATGATTTTGAAAGTGTAGCCTCGGGCATTTATTCTGAAGATTTTGAGCATGGTTCAAGTAGTGATAATTTTTCTTGTGATGAAAATCATGATGAGGCTAATATCTCTGACTGCTCCTCTGAAGATTGTGATTTATTTCCTCAAGATGATATGGAAGTATATTCCTCACTTGAAGAATACAATGATATAAATGCTCATGGTGAATACACAGAATGTGATTCAAATTCACTATCAGTAGATCAAGCTCATTTTGAGAGTGATGCAAAATTTGAAGACAAACATGTGTGTGATAAATATGTCAACTCAAAAAAAAATGTTGAATATGATGAAGATGTTGATAAGTGTGCTTATGCCCTTGCTCTTCATGGTTGTTTGAATGAAGCAAAGATGGAAAGGTTTGTGTTACATGAAGAGCATGATGATGAAATAATGGATTCCTTTTGGAATAATCAAGTGGCACATTGTGACATGTATGTGGATCTTGAATCAATATCATTACCCATTGATGATATTGAAGAGCTTGTTGATTCATATGATAGTAAAATTGCAGATTGTGCTGACACTACAAAGATTTTTGATCCATGTGTGGAGCACCCAAGGAGAGAAAAATTGTGAATTTCATGTTGATGAGTGTGAAGTTGAGTAAAATTGCTTCCTGTTTGATGGTCCTGATCTTCAGAGTGTGAACAATGATATGTTTCCATCCCATGTGAAAGGCATTTATGTAAAAGATAACGAAGATTCTAGTCATATTGCTAATGAGGAGTTTTCAACTAGCAATGAATCTTTTACTTTTGAGTCAGCACATACATCAACTAACATTGCACATGCAAAAACCAATGCACATAGTTGTATTCATGTTATCCCTATTGATGTTGAATTACTTGAGCCTACTTTTGAAGTATTTGGTTTAGAGTTGGATGATGATGACATGGATGCATCAGAATATGTCCTCAAACCTGAGATGAGTGAATTTACTCATTCTTTAGAAGTTAATGTTACATCTGATCCCTATCTCCATGATGCCAAGGTATGTTCTAATATACTTGAACTGAAGTGTCAAAAGATGTGCCTATGTTGCAGTAATTAGTATAAGGATGCTCCATAATATGCATCTTTTGTCTTTGACATATGCCAAAATGGTTTTCATGAGGAACAAGATCTTTTGTTCAATTATTGTGATGGTTTTACCATTGATGTGCAAACTAATGACCAGATTGAACCTGATAGTTCCATCCATATAGAAGATTGTGAGTGCTATTTTTGTCAGCTAGAAGGAGTTTTCATAGAATGTGGCAATGTGCAAGATACCGAGGAATGTTTTTTTCAGTTTGAGAATGATGTAAATGATGAATATGATAGTGTGTTGCCACATGACAATTAGCATTTGGAAAATATGTCTAACTTTCAAGTGCATAGTGATTATGAACATGTTGATGATGTTGTCTATGATGGCTTGTTGAGAGGTACCAGCATGTTAAATCAGGAAAATTGTTGTGATCAAACTGTGCTTCAATATGGTCTTGATCCCCATTTTTAAATCTTACCACTGGATAAAAAATTAAAGAATGAAGAAAGTGGCAATGATGTGGCCTATTTCATTTGGTTTCCAATGGATGAAAAATCCAAACAGAGAGCAAGTTCTCACTTGCACAAAGGTAGCCTGATGATTGTGTTTGCAAAGCTGCAGTCACCAATGTTGTTATGGTTTGACAAAGGCAAGCATGAGTTAAGGGAGATCAACTCTTTTCACATAATTGTGTTTGATAGAGGTAAATGTTGACTCCCCTTTTTCATTTGGTGGCCTAGTGTCACTAGATGAAGTTGAAAAGAAGAATGAATAAAGGAGTAGTTTGAGGACACTTGATGGACTCAGTTTTTGGTATACTCCCCAGAGATCTGGAATCTTGCTATGCCCACAAGGGGCATACATCCCCAGTCGGAACCACTATCGGCACTCTTAAATTTCCCAAATTTAAGTGGAAGTTGAAGGGTCACAAGTTTAAAATTAAGTTATGGACCATTTTTTTTTGGTTAGACAAGTTGAAATTGGCTTGAAAAAATTTGAGATAGTCTTTTGGATGTAATTTTGTGATCAAGCAATATCAAAAACTCTTTTTTCTTCTGTAAATTATGTGTTTTTTTACTGCTCCAAGTTACTATATGGTTTTGTATTGATAGGTATTGATCTATAATGAATTGAAATTGATGGTGGAGTGAACTAATAATATTTTAGCTTTTATTTGGTGGGTTTTCAACAAGTTTGAAATATTTGGTGAGCATTTTTTTGAGAACGGTATGGTAAAACCCTATTTGAGGGTTTGAGTGCACAAAATGGAATTTTAAGCCATTCCACTCCGTGAAACATGTTCTAACTTGGTGGAATGGCACAATTAGGTGTAGGTTTTGTGTTGTATGTTTTTCAAGCGTAGGGAATGCCATTTGTTGAATTTGTAATGATGCCTTAGTTGCAAGTTGTCATGTTTTGGGTGAAAAGATAGAGCAATTAAAGTAGGGTTTGTGGAAAGAATGGTTGGAATCCCTTCTAGTTGATGAAATAGGATTTTTCATACTTAGGATGATGTGTTTGAAGTGTTGATAAGGTGAGAAAAGGTTTGGAGGTTGAAGATTCAATAAACCCTCCTTGTACAAGCCTAAACAAACCTAAGTAAGGGTTTTGTGTTTAGATGAATTTGTGGTTGTTTTATGGAATAGAATTTGTTGCATCAGAACATTTGTAACCTATTAAGAGCCTTGGAATAACGTTTGGTGATTTGGGTGAATTTTTTTATAGAGTTGCTTTGGAAAAGAGGCCTAATTGGATTAAGGGTCAAGATAGCAGTCATTTTTAGGACATGAAATGTACAAACTAGATATATTGGAGAATGCCATAATGGGTGTCTTGAATGCAAATCATTTTTTGGTTTTGAGGATTATTTTGGAAGATATGCTCAAATTTCTCTATTTGGAATGCTACTAGGCATATTGAAGGAATTGTGGAATAAAGGTCAAGTTAGGGTTTTAAATATTGGAAAATTGCTTGAAATAGTTTGAATTGTGATTGTGGAACAAACCCCTCTCTACTCTACATTAGGAAATTTTTGATGATATCACTTACTTTATATGGTGGCTATACTTAGATTAAGATTCCTAGTCAGATGACCAAGAGAAATTGGTATATTATAGGAAAACTCATTTTTTGATTGGCTGGGTTGAAATTCTTCTGAAGAGATATTTACTAGTAGGGTTCTGAGATAGTTAAGTTAGTGACATACTTGATTTGCTAATGGTTATATGGTTATATTTTGATGGACTACATGTGAGGATATTACATGGGAGGCTCATGTCGACTCATAAGTAGTAGTTGTAGCTTTCAAAGATCTAATGCCATTTGGATGAGGTTGGGAAGCAGGTGGAGTTGATCTCGAGACTACGAGGAAATATGATTGATGGTGGGCCTGCCATAGGCTATTGAGATTGACTACATATTCCCCCCGCAAGAGCAACTAGAGGTCTAGTCCTGGGGATCAGGAGAGGAGGTGTTATTGGGTGCTGAGAAGGATGGGTAGGGTGATGGCCATCATCATGATGGCTAGGGTCCTCAAGATTAGCATCAACAAAAACAATAGGGAGAACATGGACCTCCCCAATAGGGGATATGGCAGCAAGGAATGCTCAGATCATAGTTGAGTTAGATCAAGCCATCCAAGATCAGGATGCTAAGGCTGGAGAGAGACATAGAGGTAGCCCATTGATAGGCCTTAGAGGTATAACTAATGACTATCACTATTGAGTGTGACCATCTTTGTGTAGAGAGAGATTCTCTCTAATAAGAGAGAGATACAAAGTGACTACAACATTATAATGAGAGAGATTTCCTTATTATATAAAGGACATAATATCAGACCTTATACGAGGCTTTCATACCTAGAGCACAAAGCCATCCTTTTTTCAGTGAGCCCAACAATGCGACAAGGGTGGAGTCTAGAGGATAGTCTGTTAGGAAGCCATTGCCATCTCCTATGCATAGCCAATAGTAGCATAGATCCCCTCCTTGGGACGACCAGCAAGGATGATGTTTTGATTAGTTCATGATCTTTATGTTTATATTAGAGACATATGTAGATAGATATTTTTGTATATAAATTCATCGACCCATCTAAGGCCTCATATATATATTTTGTATATTTTGATAACACACATGATGTTCGATGATGTATATAGCACTCCTATTTTTAATGATATATGAAATATACCATTATTGTTGTGGCATATATGCATTATGAGATGTTATGATGATTTATGATTATATGTTTATGATTTTATAATTTTCTGATGAAATTTATATGGTATGGATGGATGGATGATTAATATATGTATGTGATGGATTATGTTCTGACGTATGATGTTTTATTTATATGATGTACATGATATGCACTAATTAGTTTATTGATGCAGGATACATGTGGTACTAATGAATTTGTGATGTAGGATGTAGATGTTAGTTATAAGATATGTTAATATGATTAGAGAGAGATAGATTTTTTAGATTATTTGATGATATGATCAATGTTATCTGCTGATGATTCTAATTATATGCATTCTAGATCATCATTACTACTACCATTTCTCTTTCATGGAGGACTAAGTAGCTTTTTAGAATTCCTTATTGATATAGTAGATAGACATGATACACCTAGGTATTAATGACCAAGGTGGATTTATATCTATTGTGTGGACTTTGAATCTACAAAAAAGGAGTATTCTTGCTCATAATAGACATACATAAACCCTATTAGACTATATGGGTGAGAAGTTTCAAACACTTCAAAGTAGTTACGTAGAAAGGTATGAAGTACCTATTATGAAACCACTATACAAATTATCCCAAAACTTCTTTCATACATAGAAAAAAGAAAGTATTCATCATGGTAGTATTGGAAAAATATCCAACAAATAGAGTAGACATAAAATCAATGATCAATGCCCCATTCCTTCCCCTCTAAATACTTATGGACATCCTTGAGAGATCCTAGGAATGTGCTAATAAGATAAATCAAAAAAGATAAGATCAGGAAAAGATAAACAATGATGTTGTATCACTTTCCATAGTTGTTTTTATGTTTCAAAATGTTTAATAATCGATGTTGTCTATTGTAGGAACATTTTATCCATTAAGACATATGTTAGGATGTTTAGGATGATTTTCAAAAGGTAGGGTAGTTGATACCTGGACAATTTTTTATTCTGATGATGATCCAATCATTTGGTTTCTTTGCTTGGAAGTTTTTTATTTTGACATTTACATTGTGTTTTGATTTGTGTTGTCAAATTTTGAAGGCAATGTTTGTTTATTATGAATGATTTTGTACTTTTTTATTTTATGTGATGTTTTTTTTGTTATTTTCAAGAGTTTTAGAGACAAATAGGGGGACCTAAAGGGATTGAGCTAGTGCCTCAGGGGCCCATCGATGATGGCCTTTCCTACATGATGAATGTAGAGACATCCTAGTTCTAGAGTAATGAGTCACACTATTTTTGGAGTTTTCTTTCTCTTTATGATTTTTTTTGGATTTTGATAAGATATTTGAATATTTTTGTTTGGATTTTCCAATTTAGTTTGAAGGAAAAGAGGAACACCTAAAGGGACCAACCTACCTAGTGCCTCGAGGGATCATTGATGATGACCTTTCCTGTGTACATGCTTAGATACAATATACTTCGACTTTATTGAGTGACACTATTTTTGGAATTTTGTGTTTTAGGACTTTTCTTTGGACTTTGACAGTTTTCAAGATGGTTTTTATTTTGATAGTTTTTTAGATGTTTTTGATTTTTTATAGTATTTTGCAAGTTATTAGATTAACAAGGATCCACTCCACTACTAGGTTCAGGAATTTTCCCCTAGTTTGGAATAGGATTACGTTTTATTAGGGATAGGTGGATAAAATGGATGGTGGATAGAGATAGTGCAACAAGGTTCAACACTTGATCATTTATCAAGCCATGGTTGGGTGCACATTTTAGTATGTGATAGGTGGAGTGGATACAAAAGTAGATAGATAGAATTCATAGATGAGGATGTAGATCTTATTCAAACTTAGGACATGTTTACCAAGTTTTCACTATGGTACCGGTCCTAGAAGTGCCACAATGTGGTTTTCACTTAAAGGATGTTTTATTTATCTTTACTATTTTCTTTATATTTTGATACTTTTACTTTCTTTTTTTCTTTTCTGCTTAGGGTATTATGATACGCTTAGGTTTAGAACTTCTTGAGATGATTACTACTAAGAGGTTCAGCTAGAGGTTTTCCTTTTGGCATAGCTAATTGATATGCTCCAAATCCATAGGTCATTGTAATGATGTACAAACCTAGCCAGTTTGGTTCAAACTTACCTTTCTCATCTTGATTTAGTTGGACCTTTCAATTTTCCTTTAGGACCATGTCACTGACCTGAAAGTTGCTACTTTTAATTTTTTCTTGAGATGATTTTGATAGGCCTGTAGATGGTTGAATGCACTTAAGTGTCTTTCATCTAGGAGTTCAAGCTCATTGAGTCTCGATACTCAATATTCTTCATAGCTCACAAGATCCTTAAATGATACTCTCAAGGATGGGATTTCAACCTCCATAGGTAGTATTACTCCAGATTCGTAGAACAAGGAAAAGGGAGTCACACTTGTAGGTGTGTGAATGTCGGTTCTAGAATCCCATAAGTCTAGGTTTAGCTATAGGTGTTAGTCATGTAAAACATCAATAATAGTTTTCCTTAGTATCTTCAATATGGTTTTATTGGATTCTTTGACCTAGTCATTTCCTTGGGGATAGTATGGGGTTGAAAATCGATGTTGGATAAAGAATTTTGAGCAAAGCTCACAAACATCTTGGTTATTAAACAGAGTCCCATTATCTATTATAATAGTTTATGGGATATCATACCAATAGATTAAATAGTTAAGAATGGACTTAGCTATTTGTTTCCCTATGACATAGGTTAGAGGGATAGCCTCTATCCACTTTGTAAAGTACTCTATAGTAGTGATGATGAATTTGTGGCCATTGGATGAGGTTGGTGATATCATTCCTATTAGGTTAAGTCCCTATTGAGAGAAGGGCCATAGAGTAGTGATAGGATGACATTCTTATGCGAGTGCATGTAAAATATCTCCACACTAATTAAATAAAACAATAATATATGATTAAAAAACTACTAAAAGCTACTTATAAATGACTAAGCATGGCCATGTGACCATTAGTATTTTATTGCTAGTTATTTATAATGTGATTTAATTTATGACTAAACCATTTTTAGTCATTTATTGGTTATTTTGATTCATCAATTTGGTAGTATATTTATTCATTAATTTAGTCATTGATTGTTGTTAACTGGTCACTTATTTAGTCATTTTTATTCACTAATTTTTATCTATTGTTAGTGTATTTGGTCATTTTAATCATCATTTTGATCAATTTGAAAGTTTATTTAATTGTTTTTGTTCACTGATTTCTATCAACTAGTAGTATATTGATACATTGTTTATTAATTGCATAGTCATTATATTTAGTTATTATATTTAGTCATATTTATTCACTACTTTGTCAATTGGCAATATATTTAACTATTTTTGTTCACTAATTTATGTCTAAAAGTGTTGGAAATGAGACAATGTTTTTGAGGCTTAAACATAAAACATAGAAAAATATAATCAATCATTCATTTGCACATAATGAAATAGCTATTAAGAAGGAAAAATAATAAAATTTTATTAAGAATAGGTGTTCTTACTGTAGATATAAGACTTAAATATGTGTCTTTGCTTTGAAAAATGTGTTACAAAGTGTGTTTCTTAGTGTTGTAATTGAGAAAAATGAGTTACAATGCTCAATTTTTTTCTTATATAGCTCCAAACCATGAAAGAACTACTTGAAAAATGAAGCCTAAGCCCATCTTATGTCTCATCCCAAGCATGGGAGAGCATATAGGAACTAAAATTGATTAAGTTCTCATGCTTAAAAAATAGAGAAACCTATTTTACATGCCCAAGAGGTCTTCTTGTTGGGATAATGAGGGATGAGACATTGATGGTGTTCTCAACCACCTCTATCCCTAAAGTTGCATACATGATCATTGTGTTAGGGTAGTATGGTAATACATTGTTGGTCACCCATGTATCTGATGTGTCTGGTACTGTGAACAACCCAACAAATCTAAATTAGGTATCCCAATCATGAACTCAATGCTTGTGTTGGAAAATTCCTAGAGGACCCACACATAAGGAAATTAGGATTCAGAACCACAACTTTCCAAGAAATGGTTTTTTGATTTATATTAACTATATGGAACTTTTTTGACATGTTTCAAGTAAAAACCTACACATTAGAGTCATAAATCCTTATCTTCTTGATAGGAACTGACTTCACCAACTGGGCTACTTTTTTAGGAGTTGGAAGGTCATCCCTTGCTCGACCATAGAAAATTCCCACTTCACTTCCTCCTATGACCCCTACAAATGAAGGCATTAACCCTCTAATAATGTCAAAAGTCCAAGACCCTACTGATTCACCCAACTCCCAATTGAATTCCCTAGCAAATATCCTAGTTGTAGACCCCAATTTTAATTTAAATAGCATAGATATCAATGTTGAATAGAGGCCAAGAATGGAAAATGGAACTGAAGAAAGCACATAATCTAAAAAGTATGTAACATTAAGAGTTCCTAGTGCATCTCCAATAAAATAAAATAAAACCTGAAACAAACAAGAACAATTGTCAGGTTTGAAAGCATATTTTAAAGAAGAACCCCTTTTAAATATTATCAGTTTTGTTAATGATAATATTAAAGGCCAGTAACCCTTATTGCATTGCATTTATAGTTTATCATTAGTTGTGCATAGTTTACCTTCATGCTCGTGTTGGCTATCTTGAGGATACCCTAAACATTATTACTAAGATGCTAGTTAAACCTTTGGTGCATGTGGATCATATATGAATATAGGATTAGTATTCCAAAAACACTACATTTTTATTTGGATCCTAAAAATGCTGCAACTTATGTTTCTTCTCTAAAACATCTATGTAGAAGCGGGCTTGTGTGGTGAGGTTCAAATATTAAGGAGATTGATGAAAGATAGAGGAAATAAAAAGATACTTGCATTTGAAGGGCATAAAATTGTACTTTTTTTTTTATGTAGGAGACATATCACATCTAAAAAAATGGGAGAGCTATGCAAAATTGGAGAAATTGGATTGGAAAATGAAGGCAATAGGGTATTTCTAGATTCAATACTTTTACTTAATGTTGTGGAATAGAAGAAAAAAGAATCATTTATTAGCTGCCATATTGAAAAGTTAGAAATTTAATTTGGTTTGTTAAACATGGCCCTTAGTACAACTATTAGAGTTGTTAAGAACCTTCAAGTATGTTATGATTTTCACACTACATGTAAATTCATATCCAAGATTGTTGCAATAGAAATTGTTCTAAGAGATGTGAGCCATTTGCATCATTTTAAATAGGGACAATGTTCTTGTGGAGAATATTGGTTATGCTAAATGAAAAAATATGAAAATTAGGCTTGCACTATAATAATGTGCACTGCATCAGATATCCAATAATGACATGACATCCATCAAAGGATAAAGGCAGGGATTTTTTTGTCATATGTTGTAGTTACATGTTCCCTACTAGACATACATGAAAATATGGAAGCATAGATAAGGAAACTAAATTATTTCAAAAAATGCCTCAAAGAAATGTGATATCGTGGAAGGCACCTGCTCTCTTGCAAACTCTTCAAGTCATGCCAGTGGTGATGTGGGAAAGCCTAACTTTGGGCTTTCCTGCATCATCATGAAGGCCAACATCAAACCGTGTGGTGTTGCAACAGAGGCATATAGTGACACTTTCAAAGGTTGAGGATTTGGGCTTTACACCCACTAGCTACATTTTCTTAAAATTTTCTAAGGACTTTTCAAAAAAACCCATTTTGAACATATCCTTTAATCATGACATTCCATGATATATCACATTTCTTTGAGGTATTTTTTGAAATAGTTCGTTTTCCTTGTCTATGCTTCCACATTTTTATGTATGTCTAATGGGACACTTGTAACTACAACATATGAAAAAAAAATCCCTATTGTTATGCTTTGATGGATTTCCCTTTGTTATTACTGGATATCTAATGTAGTGCACATTATTATAGTGCAAGCCTATTTTTCAAATTCTTTCATTTAGATCATGAATATTCTCCACAAGAACATTGTACCTATTTAAAATTATGGAAATGGTTCACATCTCTTAGAATAATTTATCTTACAATAATCTTTGAGATGAATTTAGATGCAGTGTGAAAATAAAAATAGACTCAAAGGTTCTAAAAACTCTAATAGTTGTACCATGGGCCATGTTTAACAAACCAAATGCAATTGCTAACTTTTCTCTATGGTGACAGATAAATGATTCTTTTATTGTCAAAACATTATACCTTCCTTTCTCATTGTATCTACTGTCATACCTCTCACTAATATTGTTATTTTATTGACATCGTTATCCTACCGCCTCTACAAAAGAGCTCCATTTAAAGGCATCTTGACAACATATTATGCACAAAATGTATCTACAAGTGCAACAAGATGTTTACAAGACAAAATATAAATTCACTAAAACATTACTGTCTAAGAAACATAATATCTTCAAATGAAGGAATACTATAACTGTAACTAAGAAAACATTGTGTAGGCATTGGTAGCACTGAGAAATGAAGAAGATAATGCATTGAATTAGGTGACTGAGATCATTGAAAGGAATATCATTGTTAGAGATTTGCAAATTGTGAATTTTCCTCTATCCTATAAGATTGAGAAAGAAAGAACATTCTCAAATAGCGATTGAATCATAACAAACAATCCAAAAACAATGAAATTTAATATCAAATGGTGACAAATATTTTTCCTCTAAGTCATTTGCATATGGTGATTGAGAACAAAGTGAGTAAGAAGTAAAAGAGCACTAGATCATAGCACTACAAAATGGTAATGAGTTATGCAATGAACTTAACTATTCTTTTGATCATAAAGGAGATCAAGATAATAAACAACATATTGATATTTAACAAGAATCGCCAACAACCAACAATAAGTGAACCAAAACTATGAAGAGATATATGCACTCATTTTCTTGAAAGCATAGCATTGCCATAGCAATCTTTAAGTTGTGTATCACCATCCACACCACACCTCCATAATAAATAACCATTCAAGAATGAGATTGACATAATAAGGTATAGACTCCCCCTGTGATTTTCCCCTAAAACCTTTTTGTGTGGATGGATGTATGAATGGACACACAAGACACCATTATTTCAAATTCAAAATTCTTGGCTCTTTCACAATTGTTTGCTTCATTTATTTGATCTAAGACAACCTGTTGTATAGAAGATGCTCTCAAAATCATAGTAAAATCCTTTATTTTGGGGAGATTTTTCAAAATATTCCCATCATAACAATGAATAAAATCATCAATCATTAACCTAAATTTTTCAAGAGTTTCATCAAATTCTACTTTTCCACTCTCTTTTCCATTCTTAATTTTGTTCCTAATTTCATCCATGAAGAACTTCCTCAACCTATAGATCCCGTTGTTAGCCATAATTTACCAGGTGTCAAGGAGAGCTTCGAGTTTTTACCCAAGCAAAAATTGAAAAAATTGGTCCTTACCAAATACAATACGTTGAAAAAATATTTGAAGTTATTCTAGAAAAGAGTTCTTGTGATGAGGGCACAGCCAAGAGACTTAGAAAATAACCCACAAACAAGAGAATAATTTTATTATTAAGAAAATGGAGCTTCTTACATGCAGAGGATCTCAAATCCCCAAGTTCTACAACACATGCAAGTTACAGAAAGCTATAGAATCACCCTTTCGCAATATGCAAGCTTGTCCCAAAAAATTACCCAAAATTAAAACCCACCCATAAATAGATCTCCTCATTAGTTTGGAGCCAAACAACATTCAAATTTGAGTTTAGGCGGTTTGGCATTGAAAATTTACAACATGAAGTTCAAATTTCAAAAGAGCATTTGCAATTGTATCTTCTAGAAAGTGTGCCAACTTCCCAGGGCCATAACTTTTGATCCAGGACTCCGATTCATGAACCGTTTGAACTATTGGAAAGGTCTCGAAGTCAATAATGCATTTAAAATCCACTACACCAATTTTGGCAAGTTTCGGGGCCAATCTGGGAGCTCTAAGTGCCTCAAATCTAACTCAGAAGATTTTCAAGTGCAAATTTGGGAAACTAAAACTGCAATATCTTTCAACCCAGGAACCGAAAATAAAAACCATAAATTGGAAATTTCATTATGACAAAAAAGGTATCCAAAATGTAAAAAATCTAAAAACCGAGAAACTTGAAATTTAACTATTTTTTGGGTGATGCAAGATTGCCCTTACACCTTGGATGCTCACATCAAGATTTGAGGAGTCCATATTGACAATTAAATAGGATTTGATAAATATTATACATTTAAATGTGTATTCATCAAGAGACACAATCAATTAAACGTTATGAACATAGATATAATTAGAATAGAAAACAATATGTTAAACTTTACTTGTGGGACTAGTGGATCATTACAATTGATAAATTTTAATGTTTGTTTGCAAATTTAGTTAGAAAATTCCTAAATCCTTGTACAATCCATTTCCAATTGTCACTTAATTAGATAATATTTGCATTCATTTCTATTTTATGTTTTGATCTCTCTTAGTCATGCCTTGTTTCCATTTCTTGTTTGCATGTGTTGTCTCTTGTCTTTTGACAATCTTAACTCTCATTCTAGTCAATTAGTTGTTAATTAGGCTTCTAGTTTAGTCTAAAATCTCAATTTACACTAGTTACCTAGACACTAAAAGAATCTAAATATTTTTCTTTTCTTTCTTTTAGGTTCTTTCAATTCCAAACAATCCAAAATAAAATAAGATTTTGGATCTTTGGAAAAATTCAACATTAACTAATTTTATTATACATTTTATATCATAAAATTCATTTAAGTGGGAAATATTCAACTTTATCATAGTATATTAAACTTCATATATATATATATAAATGAGGAATGGATGGTTGAGATCAAAAGCTTAATCATCAGTTCAAGATGAAGGGGATGAGAGGAATGGATCATGGATTCTCATTAGAGGATGAGAATGCATGATGAAAGTTAATCGAGGGCTCACACTTGCCTCAAACAAAGACACTATTGACCTACTCACATAGGTCAAAGGTAACTTGCTCAAGAGGTTGAAAGATAGCTTGCATTTGAAGCTAAGTGAATTGATTGGAGGAGAGAGAATATTCCTTTGGGTGAGGAAAAAGGTAATTTACAAATTAAAACAAATTTTTAATTGTGCAAAAAGGAGGATAAGGAATATTCCATGGGAATATTCCCTTTACTTAGAAGAAAATTAGTTTAATTGTTAATTAAACAAGGTTTAATTTATGCAATTAGGGAATTAGAAGAATTAAGAGATATTTATTAAATTGGATGATTTCATAAATAGGAGAGGGGTGAAATGATATTTAATTAAATAACTTAGGTTATTTAATTAAATAAGATGACTTAGGAGATTAAATTAAATATTTTGATTTATTTAATTTAATTAGATGAAGTGTTAGTGTGAAAAGAGATGAATTGACCCGATTTAATTAATTAGGCCAATAGATGGAAATGATGCAATTAATTAATTACCTAGGCTAATTAAATTAATTAAGTGAAAAGAGGATGGATTAAAGAGGAAATGATGTTAGTAAATCTGATTTAAATATATGACATCAATTAGGACATTTGTCAATGTCTACAGTACATATATGTCAACTCAAAACAATGTTTACAAAATTTGGCTATGCCATCTCAAGAACATCTAAAAATTGTGCCCAGAATGTAGTAGGTCTTCACACCACCTGATATCAAAATGGTACAAGCAATATCAATGAAATCATCAAAACATACATATTTTAATTTACATAAAACTATCTATATGTACACAACTCAAGTACCTATATTTAAAAGTATTCCACACATGTGTGTAGGTTGAATTTGAAGCCTCTCCTTTTTATTTCAAAGTACGAGATCAATGTGATGATCACTTAAGGATACAAAAAAGGATAATAAATCAATTTTAATTATTAATGTACAAGCAATATCAATATATAATCAAAACATATATTTAAATATAATTTAACTAATAATTACTTGTTTTTACCAAGTATTCTATGTTGTCTAGGTTGAATCAACATGGACTCTCCTTTTTGTGATGATAGCTTAAGGATCTATATAAGGACAATTTAAATCAATTTCAACTAATAACATACTTGAGCAATATCAAAACATGTATTTAATCTATTTAAAAGGACAATATAAAACTAAAACTATATTTACCTGTATTTACTTATTCCATTGTACCATCTACATCCTCTCTTTTTTGCAACACATCTATGATTGTCTCATGCTCTTCCATAGAAATTTTCCATAGTGTTAGAGTATGGTGATCACTAAGAGGGGGCGTGAATCGGTGATAAAAAAATAATTGGATAGATAATTCAAACATTTTGCTAAATAAAGAAAGCAATCATCACAAAAAATTTGACACAAAGAAATTTTCCTGAGTGGAAACCCCATGGGGTAGAAAACCACTCAAAATTGGCCTCACTGGCCTTATCTTATCAATTTAACAATTACGGTGCCTCACTGGCAGATTATAAGTGTGCTATCTCACTGATAGACTAATGATTTGCCTCACTTCCTTACAACTTCTTCAATATAAGTCAAAATTTCAACAAATATAGAGTATATGTCTCTATTTCATTTCATAATCACTTTAGAATTAGAGGTCTAAAAGTAACTAAGCACTAAAGTACTTTCAAGAACAAATCAATATTATCAAGAAAAAATCTCTGTCATCTTTTACAAAATTTTACATTTTTCATGCAAGAATGACAATCAACAAAACTATTTACACTTGTATCTCACATATCATAATCAAAAACCCTCTTGCTTCATCCTGTGTCGAATATATATAGATACATTGCTCTTAAAAGTTTTTATAAACTATAGAATGAACTGCCATCTTCATAACTAAATCGTCTTTCCTTAACAAATAACAGAATGGTAATCATATTGTAGCCTTGTTCATCATATTTGAACCAGGGTTAATAATATAATGCTCTGTTGTATGCAAACCTTAATCAAAGAAGGTTTACTCATAACTGACCATAAATGATCTAGATTTGGGTTACATTTACACAAACCCACAATGATTTAGCATGTTAACTAAATGCATGAAAATTGAATGTGTGTTAATCACACTTGAAAACTTCATACCCGATTCAGGATTAAGATAATAATTCGTGAACTATGCATGCTTGGATAGACAAACCATAGAAGAAACTGACTTCTTAACAGTGGTCATTATTTTAACAAAATCGTAACAAGGTAAAACAAACCTGAACCCTTTCTTTTTAAAAAAAAACTTAAGCAAAAAACAAGTATTAAGGGAATGAAAACACCTGTTAACAACATGGAGAATACAACCATTTGACCTGAAAAGGAAACACTGTTATTGCCACATCATATTTTGTCTACACAGTCAGCAAATGAATTACCAAACCATGATTTCCATAGATGTGAATCAATCAATAACTAAATGCCCAAAAACTCTTCACTGATTTTCTCTTTACTGCAACTTCTTGCCCATCCAACTGACACCTGAAACAACCTTTGCCATCGCTATGATTAGGGTAAAAAATAAATGAAACAAACACCGATGCTCATCAAATCTTCATAGAATCTTTCTATTTCGACATAATGATTTTTCATATCTGTGAATTATGATGGGAAAAATTCCCATTCAAAAAATTACCACCAATAATGCAAGGACTTTTTAGTTTTGACTTTAAAAAACATTATCATTGCCACCATTTGCCACTTCATTATTATCCTTGAGAAAAAAAACTTTGCCACCTACCAAAGATTTCCTCACAAAGATACCCACATTACATTTGCAATCACAAAATCAATACCACTGTGATGTGAACCAACCAAGTATTCCATGTGGAGAAGCAATCAAGAATTATCATCAATGCCAAACTGAAAAACACATCAATCACTGAAATATGCCATGTGCAAGTGATGATGCCAAAATAGAACAGTATGGATATATAAACTCATGCAAACAAAATTGAATCAAAATATCACCATGTGCACAACCTTATACCTCAACTTTTGGTGTTATGACATTAATGCCAAATAATACTGAGGGACAACACATAGCACTTTATTTGTAGGTCTTCCACGATATCAATCTAGTTTTATATTTGTTGCCACCACCAAATGTGAATAGTGTATAATCTTTTTATGTGTTTCATAATCTTCGAATGCAAGCATTCCATTCTTCCTTATAAGGTATTTTCATAGCCAAGTGCCAACTACCACCACTGATCCTATTGGAAAACATGATAACCATCATCAAATAAGTTCTCAAAATTTTCTTAAGGGGATCAAAGACTTGTTCTAAGAATTTTCTTAAGGGGATCAAAAATTGTTATCAATTTTTTCTTAAGGGGATGTCTTAAGGGGATCAAGTACCTGTTGGATAATGATAGCCATCATCATCTTCTTGAGGTTCTATTAACTTATGTTTAGTCTCCACAAAACGAGTCAACCAATATTTGGTTTCCTCTTTATTTCCCTCAAGTGCAACAACAGCATACACATATCCTACAAAAAAAATTTGATTTAATAACTTGCACGTGTCCATATAATTTGACCAATCTACATGCATCCATTCATGTGTATATAAATAAATAATTTAGTATTACAAAAATAGTAATAAAGTGAAATAAATTGAATAAAATTACCTTCTTGTACAAGGTCTGAAACACGGTCATAGTATTTTGATGCAAACACTTGATCATTGTCTTCAATTTTTATTTAATATTGATCGTGTGCTTGTGTAGGTGTCAACGATCTTTGGTTCCAATCTTCAACCCATTCCATATTTTCACATGCTTCCCAATCTCCTAAGATACAAAACTGACAAAAACATGTAAGCTCCCTTGTCCAAATAGTTCATGTGCTTGCATTCGAACTCTTAAATGAATGCCATTTAGTAGATCCATTTATTGTCTCACAATCAAGTCTAGGTAGAATGTTCTCTTTTTCAACCAACCAAAAGAATCAGTGAACTGTAGAGTACTCGCTCGAACTAGGTGTAGATAATCTTGTATTGCACCAATTTACAATCCCACATGCATATTTAAACTTTACTGCATCTTTGAATTTCAATTGTTCTCTAGGAAGAATTATTTTAATACACTCACCAACTCCATCACGTTCTCCTTTACCATGCCCAGCTTCAAAAAAACTCCACATATGTTGGACATTAAGTTACTTGTGAACCCTACTTAACCAATAGAACATTCGAGCATTCTTCAACTGTCCCATATAATTATCTGACATATCAGGTGTTTTGTCCTCTAGATTCCTCTTTCTCTTAAATTTCTATAAAATATATTGAAATGGTATTGAACAAAATCTGACGAGTGTAACCAGTTGTCACTCAAATAGAAATGATACTCCCTTAAAACTTTTCTATCGTCTTCTATGCTATCATCTACATGTCTATAAACAATATGGACAAACATAGCTACTCACACTGAATTATAATACTATGATTGAATTTCCTCTTGTGGAGCTAGAGTATACTTTTCCACAAAATCAACCACTGATAGTATACTACCAACTGGAAATGTGTTTCTACATGCGCAAAATTTTCCATCAAGCCATCAAGCATGTTGAGAGTTCATGAAATATTTTGCTACAATCTTATTCTTAAATTATAATATGAATGTATGTACACTAACTTTCTCTATAACTAAATCACAATGCTTTCCAAATTTTCCATCTTTTAGAGAATATTTAACATTCATAAATATTTTAACATCCACTAATTGTTTTCCAAAATCATTATCAACACTTTCATGCATGCAAACTCTTAAGAATGAAAGATTTCCACAACTAGTGCATTGTCCAAAAATACAACTTAAATAAAATAATTTTCCATTAGATCTTTCACAAAACAAACTTGATATAAAGTCCCTTATTGTTTCAAGTGGCATATTAATACCACATTCCTGCATAATCATGTTAGTATGCAAAGTACAACGTATATATCGAAAAAAAATCATAAAAAAAATGAAATTGAACATGTGTTTTACAACAACAAGATATTCATTGCTTATTAATTTTTACATACCAAGGTTTACATTTTTTTAAAGACCTTTGACTTATTTTAATATTACCACGTAACACTAAATCACCACAATTTTTTCTATAAAATTTATTTTGTGTTGTATCTAATAGGTGTTTTGGATGAGGATCGTGAACTTTGGACCCCACTCTTAATTTTAAAACATCTCTAGCGTTAGATGATACCCTAGTATTATCATGACGAATATTTTCAATCAAAGATTTAATTTCAACATTCAATTTCATGTCAGACCTCAGAGAGTCAACCACTAAAACTCCAACATTGGTTAATTGGATCATTTTCTATACTTTCTCTTCTTTTTGCCACTCTTAGCAATGTTTTAGGATGTATATTTAAAACTTCACTAATATTGCTTACCATTCTTTTATTCAAAGTTGTTTTATTAACTATTGTAGTTGTTATAACTCTTCTTGTTGCGTTCTTATCTTTAGATCGACTATTTTTTCCAATAGACTAAATGGCACTAGCAATAGTAGACATAGAATATTTTACTAATTGATCTTTCCTTCTTTGTTTAACAAAAATGCCTATTTTTTTCATTACTTTTCTCATTTTTTTCGCATTCTCATTAATTGCATCATTAGTTGACATTGAACTGAAAGTTTTTATGATAAAAAAATTGATTTTATAATTTATTAGCATGTGTTCTTGTTTGTCTCCAAGAAATCTTACCAGGAGGATTATCCAAAACATCACTTTTTGTTGTGTAGTTTTACTTTACATGCTGAGCAGGGACCCTCTTTTGCTTTCATTTTTTTTTTGGTGTTTTGGCCCTTTGGTTTTGAGGATTTGATTTCCTTGACATGTTCCTAAATGATTATCCTACTCGTGCAAATTCCCCTTTTGAGGAAACACTTTGAAAATCTTATGTTTTCAGGCATATTTTAGGTTTTTCTCTGTCTTCGAGAAAATTCCCTCTTTGCATAATTCCCCGAACGCATCAAAAACTTGAGAGAGGCTATTTTACATTGTATTTAGAAATTCTAGGATTTCACGGAATTCCATTCTCCTTTAGTTTTCCCCAAATTTCGTTGTGCCTTTGGATTTCCGAGCCTGTTGTATTTTCATCGCATTTATGCCTCTTGTAGGATCTGGCAATTCATTTTTATTAGATATAACTAGGATTTATTATGAGAATTTGTGTCATTTTCCTTTCTTGAGATATGGGGAGCTTGATTTTGAAGTGCTATTGTTGGATTGTGCATTTGGGATTGTGATCAATTATTGCAGTTGAGTTTGTTGGTGATCACTTGCACTTTGCGTGGAATTTAGGGTTTCTTTCCAGCTTCTATTGTTTCAATTTCTCTAGTCTCATGGTATGTACATGCTACCCTTTCTTTTAATGAATGAATTGAACTGCCTCATGGTTTGTGCGTATGTTTTGTGAGCCATGATTTTGATATGGTGGGGTTTGGCGATTGAACTAGGATTTCGGGTTTTCAATTAACACCCCTTCATATGGCTCACATTACCTTTCTTTCTTCTTGGTTGTGATTCAATACGGTTGATTGTTTCCTTGTTTAGTTCTTAGTTTTATTTCATGATCTCCTATGGCGAGTTATGGTTTAACCTAGAAACCCCGACCTTCGATAAATAATGTCCTGGGTGAATTGAAACTTGTTGTCTACCTTTCAATTTGATAGTTGTCCCATCTTTGTTGGGTTGTCGGGGAATTGTTGAAGGATAGGGGGGATGAAATTTGAGTTGCATCCAAACTGTACATTCATGGTGGCCTCTTAGGATTCCCCTTCGAAATTGCCACTCTTATTGCTTGAGGTTGCATCTGAGTGAATTTGAAACTAAGGTTCCCAATTGGAGTTTGAAACAAACTGAATCCAAGACTAAATCACCAACCTCTTAAATTGTTTGATCAATCTGGAAAAATATTGACAAAGTCAAAGATTTCAAGTTTTCAAGCACCTTGCGGAATTTCCTTACTTTGTGAATTCCCCGATTTTCCATTGCTTTATCGAGTTCCTGAAAATTTTCCAAAAACATCAAAATTATGTTGACTTCATGAAATTTTGTCTCATCAAGATTTTACCAAAAATTTTATGGTCCTTCATTTTCCAAAAATTTGTGAACTTCTACCACTTTCGCGGATGTCCGTCTCAGATGAAATTCTCCAATATCTTTTTGAAAATGAAGAATTGTGAGGTAGCATGAATTATTAGCTAATGATCGGGCATCATGTGGTCAATTTGAGATATTTAAAGATGTGTCATGTTGTTTCTTAACTAATGGTGGTTGATCAAATGAATGTTGGATGCTTTTTGTGCTTGTTTCGTTGAATTATGTCTAGCTTGGAATTTTCCGAAATTCCTCTCTAGCCTGAATTCTGCGAGCAAATTAAAAACCTGAACTTTAAAAGGAGTAATCTTTGAGAGGTTTTAGGGGATTTTGTTCATCATGGGATTTTTTTTAAGGATGATTATGTAGTTTCATGATGGACTAACTTGGATTTCATGTTGTGATGGATCTTTACTATGATTTTTTGTATTGAATGTAGGCTAAATCAAGCAAGGCTGCTATTGGAAGGACCAAGGGCAAGGTAATGGATCCAAGTGATGAGGGAGATTCTATTTATGAGGACAAAAATATCAAGTTGGACATGAAAAGCAAGGTTCCTGAAACCAAGTTGGTTTCTATTTGGTCAGAGGTAACATATACTAATGTTGGGAGATGGGATTATGAAGAGTTCACAGCCAAGATGCAGTGTAGAATCCTTCTCTATTAGTTAGCAGACTAGTGAACTATGGATTGGCTCATGTGGATGGTTACCATCCAACAGTGCAATATTATGAGCTAGTCCTAGAGTGTGCTAGGCATTGTGATTCGGGTACACAGAGGATAATTGGTCCACAAGGGTGCTTGCCAATTTTTCTCCTATCTCAGTGGCTCAGAACTTTGATATGCCTGACAAATCTCATGTGGCTGGTGTGAACCTTGA
Source organism: Sequoia sempervirens (assembly GCA_007258455.2). NCBI lineage: Eukaryota > Viridiplantae > Streptophyta > Pinopsida > Cupressales > Cupressaceae > Sequoia > Sequoia sempervirens. Next base: position 440,703,499 of record VDFB02193867.1, read on the forward strand.
TGTGGCCAAGAAAAATTATATAGATGATACAACTAAGCCCTTGCAAGTTATCAACTCTGGTTGGAGAAGCCTAAGCCACACTTCTCAAAGTTGCCTAGCGGAGTTTACTTATGACTAAGTTCATATCAGAATCTTATGATGCAATCACTCTCCCTTAGTAGAGTGATGGGTTTGCGAGGCTACCCGAGGAATGTTTGAGAATTGAATGTTTTTATGTAGAATGGAAAAATACAAAATTTATCATTAGTGAGGCATTATCAATGTAAGGATCCATGAGTAGTTATTGTAATTTTTAAGACTAAGAGATTTACAACTTCTTATACGGTCTATGCCCTTGGCCAAGAAGTTCAATCCATACAAGGGTTAAGTACATGAGGATCTTTGGCGAGGATGGCATTTATAGAGTTTATCCCCAATTACACTTGGATAACTCAAGCTACGAGGAGGGTGAATGATGCATTCACTATGTATATCACAAGATTATTGCAGGGTCAAAGCATGTAAAGTCTCTGATCACGGCCGAATTGTCCGAGAAATATAGACATAGTTTATACAATTTCCCCACCTTTTCATACATCCGAGTTGGTAGTTCAAAGGAGCTCCTGAGGTTACCAAGATATCCAACAAACCACATCATTCTAAGAGGTGACTAGGCAAATTTTGGCCTTTGATGATATTGTAAAAAAGATAATATTATAGAATGTTTGGAGGTGACTTTGTTGAGGGATAGGAGTCCATGAGGCTTGTCCTTCTATGATTACAACACACTCCTTTGAGGAAAGAGATGAGCACTCACCTGGTGGCATTCCCTCAGAACCCGAGGAGTTGACAAGATAGGAAGCTCAAAGAGGCCACTAGAGAATTTAAGATTTGTTGTATCAAGGCTATCCCTGACCAGCTTGATGATGATGGAGATGTAATCCAAGGCCATGGCTATGATTCCATCAAAGACAAACCCATAGTTGAGATTGACTGGTTAGAGGAAGAGAAGACTAAGTTGGAGCAAATCAATGCTCCTATAATCAAATATACCAAGTTATGGCTCAAGCATAAGATTTGGGAGTTGTACAATGAAGGAAAAGAGTATACATATGATTTGATGAGAGATTTGGAATCCCACTCCACTTCTGAAGAGGAAGATCCAGATCTGAAGGGCAAGGAAAAGCTAGGTTCTCCTTTCAAGATCAAAATTAAGGGTACTCAAGTAGATGCTGAGAAGGAAAAGAAAAGGAAGCTGAGTGCTAAGAGGAGGAATGTTGCTTCTAAGGATAAAACATCTACTCAGGAAGAGGATCCTGAAGAAGAAAAAGAAAAGGATAATCTTCCTATGCCTAAAAGGAGGAGAATAGTGAGATCGTCTCAAAAGAAGAAGGAATCTTCCAAGGAAAAAGATGAAACTGGCCCACAAGTGGTAGGAATAGAAAGTTCTGGAGAAAAGACACAAGTTTACACTAGGAAGGCCAGAAATCCTCCAAAAGAAAGTCTAGTGAAAGAGGGTACTCCTACAATTCCTCCTATTACACAACAAGACACATCTGCTCCTTCAACTCAGAACTTGAATGATAAAGAGAGAGGACAGATAGAAGTTGTTGTTGAAGAAATAGATCAAGGCAAAGAAGCAAAAGAGTTCCATGTTGGGGATCTCCATAGTGTAGAGGTTGAACTTGGCCATATTCTCCGATCTCCCTTGGTATCTTATGAGGACTTACCAATCAAAGAAGAAGAAGAGAAGCCAATGGAGGAAGAAAAGGCACATGAAAGGACCCCTTCCCGAATTCAAACTATGATAGAAGCACTGGATCAAAGTGAAGGTCAAAATCTAGAAGAGAGTAGAGGAGAAGACAAAACTGAAGAGGTCCCTTTAGTGCATACTATTGTTGTTGAGCCTTCCATGGATCAGATTGAGAAGGATAGGCAAGGTGAGCAGCAATTTGATGTCTCTACTCCTAGCTGGCTTAATGAGAGGTTGAAGAGTAAGCAAGTGATCGTATATGACACCCCTCTGAACTGGGATGAATTGTTGGAAAATATTGGTAAAGGGAAGGTAAAGAAGAAAGCCAGGGTGATCTCCAAAATTACCAAGAATGAAGCAAACAACTGGATTATTCACATTGCCACTCTTTCTGTAGAAAAATATAAAGGGGAAATTGTTTCCCAAGATTACACAATTCAGACTCTTAATCTAGGACCCATTGGCAAAGATCAAGAGAAGGAAGAATTTCAAGAGTCTGCTCAAGCTATTCTACGGAGGCTAGATAAGGAAAAGGCAGAAAAGGAGAGGTTGCAGAAATAGCTTAATGATGTGTACAAATATGTGCAACACCTGATGAAGCCATCACAAGCAGTAGGAAGTGAAGCGATAACTCCTGAAGGCTTGTTGTCTAAGGAAGCATTTTCAGAGATTGAAAAGATGAAGGCTTCTACATAGGCCACCCATGAATGGTTGCAAGGAATTAGGAAATGAGGAGATGATATGATCAAAGACATTTTGTCAACAGGAGGTGATGCATGTAGGTCCTCTAAATGGTTGCAGAATGTATTGGGGCAGGATAAATCTAATATAGATCATCTCCTTCACAAGTTAAGGACCATCATGGAATATACCAAAGAAAAGTTAGTGAGTGATGGAATTCTCTCTTCTGCAAGAGTTTCTGAGCCCTGGGAATCGTATGAATCCCTGCAGATCAAGCAAAAAGTTTTGAAGAGAATCCATAAGCAGGGAAAATAGGTAGAGGATGCATTGAATGATGTTCATAGTAGATGCATCTCATTCTTTGAGATTATGACTGGAAGGAAAAAGTTTGCACCTAAGCATCAACTTTGGAAAACTTGAGGAAATGGTGGCATGAGGTTTATGTTCCTGTTGAAGATAGTCCGATCACAGGTCACCATTTAGATGATGCTTCCACCTATGTTACTATCATGGATAAGTATCAAGATCTTAAGGTGGAATGCAATAAATTCGTCAAGTAATCTAGGGATGAGATTAAATCTATTGAGAGGAAATTCAAAGTGTTGATCACTCCACCCTTGGCTGACTTGGATGGAATCTTCTTGAAGGTGCAAGATCAAATAGATAAAAATAGGGAAAATAGCATTTAATGCAGGGCTACATCAAAATTTGTACTTCCCCATTATTCCTTCTTCATCCTTCACATGTAGTGGACCGAATTACATTAGAGATCCCAGGCTGACTTGGATGAGTCCCAAGCATTTAATGTTATTTTGTTTTGTTCTAGAACTTCTTAGGCTGACATATCTTGGGGGGTTTCTATAAATATGGCATTTTTCCTCATTTGTAAGGGCTAGATGGTTTTACTTTAAAGCGAATTGAGCAGTATAGCAAGAGTTAGAGTTAGGAGTTAGTCTCATTCTGAGCAAATGTTGTAACATAGAACACTAGAATTGTTGCTATTATTGGATGATTCAATACAACTAAAGACATTGTTCTTTGGTGATCTCTCTTGTGTTGACTTATCTTGCATGGTTCTTGTTGTTCTATCTTTTGGAATTGCTTAAGAAATATTGGATATAAGTTAGATTTAGAATTAGAGATGATTCAACGATGTTTATGGTCTGATGCTTGAAGTGTTTGCAGCAATCCTTGGTCCATACATTTTGCAGCTAGTTGACTGTTAGTTGCTTTGCAAAGTTAGCCTGGACCTTATATTCATTGTTCTTAGTTCAATTGTGGATATTTGTTCATTTCAATTTTAATAGAGTTGTTGTGAATGAATTTTCATGATCTGAAAATCTTTAGTGCCTCAAAAGATTGCACTATTTCTGTAAGATTGTAGATTCATCTGGGTTAAACAAAAATTAATTTTGGGGGATTGGTCCATTTCAAGTGTTTTTCATTTGCATTGTTAATCTTAGGATTATTTTTAATCTTAGAAATCTCTTTGAAACCCTTATCTTTTGTTATTTCTTTTACCATTTGGGTTAGATTTAGAATTTCAAGTATCACCATATTGCAAAATCTGATAAGCTTTGAGATCCAGTATTTTTCTGTAAGGTCCCTTTGTGATTACCAGCATTTTCACCTATTATCCAAGTTGTTTATGCATTTTCAAGACCTAACATTAGAGACCTTGGGGTTATCTCTTGAGGCTTGCTGATAGAGATTTACCTTTCAAGAGATATAGGATATTATATTCTGTTTGACTTGTTGTTGTGTAGAAAACACCATCAACACTTTCAAGTTTTTAAAAATATATATTCATTTTCAACATCACTTCCTAGAAATTCATTTTCATTTTCAACTTCAAAACTATTTTCATTTTCGTCCAACAAAACGGTTTTCATTTTTAGCTTCAATAAAAGGATTTTGATTTTCAATAACAAAACAGTTTTCATTTTCATTTTCATTAAAAGGATTTTCATTTTCATTTTCAACAAAAAAATGGTTTTCATTTTCATTTTCAACAACAATTTGACTCAAATATTGAACTCTACGAATATTATCGATGTCAACATTCTTATATCCAACATTTTTTAAATCTCTAATAAACACCATTTCCATGAGGCTCAAAGGTGGATTTGAAGACATACCTGGACTTGTGCCTATTGAAACATTCTCCATAGCATTGAAAGGGATATTTGAAGACATACCAGGATTAGTTTGTATATTCGTATTAGTTTCCACATTCACCTCTTGCAAGTTTGCATCATCTACATCCATGGTCTCCTCAATGTTTTTATCTTCAATAGTTATGAAATTGGATGCTTCACCATCATTCATTGATCGAATTCTCATTCTTCTTTCTCTTTGTCTTTGTTTCTCCTTCTCTCTCTTTGCTTGAATTTCTTTAGGGGTCAATACCTTCCTATATTTCCTCTTATTCTGACATTGTGATCCTATGATTGAATTTTTTTGAAGTATACACAAATGAATGTCAAAAACTTGAGAGTCTTCCTTGTTTGTTCCTCCTTCAAACAAGTAGAAATTATTCACAAAATTCCCCTTCCTCCTTCAAACAAGTAGTAATTGAACAAATTTCCTCTTCCTCCTTCAAACAAGTAGCAATTGAACAAAATTCCTCTTCCTCCTTCAAACAAGTAGTAATTAAACAAAATTCATCTTCCTCCTTCAAACAAGTAGCAATTTTGCACAAAATTTCTCTTCCTCCTTCAAACAAGTAGCTCAATTAAACAAATTTTCTCCCTCCTTTGAAAAAAATAGCAATTCAAAAAATCTCTTCCTCCTTCAAACAAATAGAAAATAAATAAAATTCCTCTTCCTCCTTTGAAACAAATAGCAATTCAACAAAAATTCTTCCTCCTTCAAACAAGTAGCAATTAAATAAAATTCCTATTCCTCCTTTGAAAACAAGTAGTTCAAACAAAATTCCTTTGTAATAGCGTCCCAATGATGCCTCCATTCAAAATTGAAAAAAAATCCAAGTTGAAGAGCTTCAACAAGACAAAAGGTGATAGAAAATATGGAATATGTCACAATCGACTATACAAAATAATTCTCAGACCCGAGATGTACCTCTTTGATAGTAAAATTTAAAAAAAGGTCAAAATAACTTAGGATCCCATTTAGTAAACAAGATCCCGAGTTATATAAATCAGGATCCCATTTATTAAACGAGATCGACTAGTAAACAAGATCTCATTTATTAAATAGAATCTTGTTCCATTTTCAACAAGCAAATGGGAAATGGGATCTTGTTTATAAAGAAAATGGGATCCCATTTAGTAAACAAGATCCCAAGTTATATAAATCAGGATCCCATTTATTAAACGAGATCGACTGGTAAACAAGATCTTATTTATTAAATAGAATCTTGTTCCATTTTCAACAAGCAAATGTGAAATGGGATCTCGTTTATAAAGAAAATGGGATCCCATTTAGTAAACGGTATCTCGTTTCTTCAAATTTGAAATGTAGGCCAGGCTTTGCTTTGTTAACAGGTTTGGGAAAAGGTTTGGGGATCCAAACCTACGCCTTGGACCTAGTTTGACCTACAAGTTGAAGGTCCTAGCAATGTCACAAAAAAATAGTGACTTTGGGCATATGTCTGATGACTTTTATTGTAGAATTTTTCGACGAAATTAAAACCCATTATAGATGAGACAGTGTAGATTCCAAATATGTAAATTTTTTTTACAATTAGATTGATTTTTATTTCATTTAATTTTGATTCATGAGGTCCACTAAACCTTAAGTGTCTAGTTTGTGAAAATTATGCTTATGCGCTTTTATCAACTAGCATTTCACAAATAGATTGCGAAAGTGTACTTAGACAATTATTTTTCAATTTTTAAAATCATAGAAGTTTAGGTCATCTTAGCAAAACGCCACCGTGATTTTTAACACCAATATATTGAGAAAAAATTAACCAAAAATATTCGTAAAAGGCCACTAAAAATAGCATGGAAAGCAGCCTTTGATGAGTTTAATCTTTAAAAGGATTAAGAAAAAATATGATTAATTCCGATTAAAATATGGGATGGTACCGTGCATTGGTATGAGTAAAAAAAATACGACTTTAAATGAGTGGTTTTAGAAACCTGTTGAAAAGAAATCAAGTTATCATCACAGGTGTTGAGCCAAATTACATAGTTGGAATCTAGGGCTTTTAGAAATTACTACATTTATGATCCCGGTGACTTTTTTCAAGATTCCATCTCTAAGTGCTTCAAATTTTAAGGTCAAATGTGTCAAATTCTGAAAATCAGGGGAAACACTTCCACTAAATGGCCAAAAAGTGGATTCAACTTCTTGCCAGCACCCTTCATACTCATTGAAGCAAATTTCAATAAATACAGTACATCAACTATATTCTAAAAAATTTAGTCTATTTTATTTAGCTTTCCACTTTCCAAGTTATCTTCTATTTTTCATTTTATTATAACACGATCATATGTGAATGGTGGTAGTATTCTTAAGTCTTCTAATAAATTTATACAAGATATAGCCATAAATATCAATCATGTTATTTATTTTGGTCCTATATTAATAATGACTTTTGAAAAAGTCAAACGTTGTGATTTGTGTATTTTCAATACCCAAGCCAATTTTAATGATATTTGGATTGTGCAACCCCTTTGTATTGTTGTAATTAGAATTATATATGGATTAAGATCTTTAAATGGTATTCCCAAGTAACTTTCAAACTCAACCATTACATATGTCGGTAGCACTTCTACGTTTATATACAATATTTCAAATATATCCTAGAGCTCCATTTACAAGACTTTCTTGTATCCAAATATTTAAAGTTAACATTACCCTTGTGTTCTTACTACTTAATAATTGCACATCAAGGTCATCATTTTGACCTCTTGAACTACTACATTAACGCTTCCTACTTTTATTGCAATGCGATGTGCACCATGGTGTTTCAATTATTAATATTTTGTTATGATTATTTTGAAGATGGCTTAGTCTAAAGGTCTTAAGAAGGTTTGGATTGAGGGTGACTCCCTAAATGTTATAAATAACTTAAATAATTCTACCCCTCCTTTGTAGATGGTTGAATCTGTTATTCTAGATGCCTTGGATATCTTGAGTTCCTTTGATCAATGTTTCATTTCCCATATTTATAGAGAGGGAAATTGTATTGCTAATATATTTGCAAACTATGGGGTTAATGAACATATGGTTTGGGAATGGAATGACCCCCTCCCCATCAAAGTCCTTTCAATTATAAATCATGATTTACAAATAGGTTTGGGTTGGGGTTCTTATCATTATTTGGTTATATCACATGCAAATTATTATGTGGTATATCAAATCTAGGTGTGATCTTCATAGAGGCTTCTCCTTGTAGTTTTTTGATGTGGTTGAGGTTTGTAAGGATCAACATTCAAGGTTAATTATTTATTGTTAGAATCCAAGATCACCTGCATGCAAATGAATACCTGTCACATGCAAAAGACATGCAGAACCGAAAAAGATGTTCTGTGTAAACCTCTCAGTAAAAATGCATTAAGAGAATCCATTATTACAATGTGATCAATCCTGTGAAGGAGATCAAGAACCCTCAAAAGGGAAAACTTCCAAAATGAAAATTCCCCGAAGTGTGCAATTAATTCTTAATAATTAATTAATTATTAATGTGCCTACGTTTAGCTTAAGTAACTAAAAGAATAAGTGACTTAATTAATTAATCAATATGATATAATTAATTAAGCATAACTTATTACTCTAACACCCCCCCTTAAGATGAACTTAGGAAGAAGCTAAAACACTAGAATAGGATGCATGAAAGCAAAGATGGGTCCCGGCAACGAGGCCTGATCAGGTACCCATTTACAAATGCAATAATGGAGTGCAAGAAAAGGAACCAAGAACATCTGAAAGTGCACAAGAAAGCACCTGCAACTGAAAAAGTGGTGTGCAAAATAAAGCACACATACATGAGACTGGAATCATCTGGATTCACTGTTGTCGTGGAGGGACACTCACTGGACAAAGGTGTGATGGCAAAACAAAGGCACTACACAACCCCCCATGGAACTTTATAATACAGTGCGAGTGCAAAATATGGCACAAAGTGATGTGCAAGAAACCCAATACAACACAAAAAAGGAGTAGAGAAGGAAAAACCCAGTGGGACAAAACCCCTCTACAATGAGATTACATGCTGCAAAGAAGCACTGGAAGAACTCTGTAGAGTAACACTGGAACTTGATATAGGCAAGCAAGGAAATATTCTTCTGTATACTACTGAAACCGGATGAGAGTCACTGATTGACTTAAGGAATCATGATTAAAGCAACAGAAAATCCGATGCCACGGAACACTCGAAAACTCCAAACTAGAACAACTCTGGAATCTATGATGCAGCAAGTGATTATTAAATGATGTATTACTGAAAACGAAGTGCAAAGATGCAAGATGCACTCTCCCAACTGCCAAAACATCCAAGTAATCGCCAAACAACCCATCGGGCCAAATCTAGACTAACTGATAAACTTGGGACAGATACAGAAAAAGTGAATGGACAGCAACCTAGAGCTCCTCAATACCTTTCCGACGCTTCAACGAGACAAAAAACGGAGATCGTGGCAAAAAGTTATGAGCTCGGAAGCATAAAAAATACATCTGACCTCAAACAGCAATAAATGCAGTAAAACAGAAAAATACTGTAAAATAAACTGCACTACAGGAAAGAGCTCGGAATCAGCTTTCCGGCGATATCTCGTTTGCCCAATTTTGATACCTTATGCCCAAGTTATGGCCAAAAGAAAAACCG
>VDFB02193867.1:440712807-441207507 GCA_007258455.2 Sequoia sempervirens
TGATGTTTCCAGATCATATCTATGGATCAGATTGATCTTAGGGTGGCTTACATTCTTCTTTTATTCTCTTCTCTTCTCATTTTCTTCTTTTAGTTCTAGGGTTTTGTATGGGGCTGGGTAGATAGAGAAATGTCAAGTTCTGAGCCATAATTTGAGTCTGTAAGCTGTAATTTTTTGATTTCATGAGTAAATATAGCCAATTTATGCAAATAAATCATGAAAGTGTGTGCACAATCATGAATATCTTCAAATTGTCTCTATACTTATATAGTTTAATCATATGAATTCAATAATATAAAGTATCTTTGAGTTTGTCATCTCAAATTTCATGAGATTGTGTTATTTGTTTATGGGTCTATTTCATAGAAATGGTTAAATACTTTGAGTAGATAAAAGTGATTTCAAGTGTGCAAGTTGGATTTGGTAAGGAGATTTTGATTGATAACAGGAGTTGGATTGTTGGTGTACAAGACACTAATAGTTGATGCAAGGAATTAACAATTTAAATCCACTAGTTGAATGTCATTTACTAGTGAATTATTTTTATATGTTTGACTCCATGGCCCAGAATTAGGCACTGATTTATCTTGCAGCTTAGTGCATCTCAGAAACATTTTATAAATTCAAAATCATTTTAAATCCATGTGTTGTAGTTATCTCATGCTCCAAATAGTTGATGTGATCCTAAGAATTTTATCCTACTCTAATGTGCAAAATAACTTAAAAATGCGAATGATAAAAGACCAAGGACACCTCAAGATTAGCCTAAAGAGTGATAAAACAAGAAGGAAAATGGATAAAACAAGATACAAATGATTTCACCTTCCTTTTTGTTGATGTCTCCTTGATTGACCCTTGCTTGGGATGATTTTGTGTGCTCCTTAGATGGTTTGTGATGTAGCTAGATGCAAGATTAAATGTGCAAAATGATTAAAAGACATGGCTAAATGATGGCAAAGGATTGAGAATGCAAATTGGTAGCATGTAGTTATCAAATGGCTAAGTTTTCTAAAAATTCCCTTGAGGAGGGGGTATTTATAGGAGAATTTGAATTCTCTAGAGAATTCAACGGTCAGGATGCATCCAACAAGGTCAAGATGAAGGGCTACGGTGGGTTGAGAACCCACAAGCCCTCACATCTTGACATGTGGAGGGTGAAGTGGCCAAGGGGATATGAGATGGAGGTGAGGTGTCAAGAAGGTACATGAGGTGGAGGAAGGACAAGTACCTTCCAAGCACTTTGGGGAGTGAGAGGATTTCCTCAAAAAGGGATTCCTTGTCCCCAAGTGGGAGTGAAAGGGACTTTTGAGGAATTTTGGAATTCCTCAAAAATCTACATGGGAAAAGGAAAGGTGGTTGGGGAAATAAGTGTGAATTAAAAATTCACATTCCTAGGAGGATCTAGAGGATAAAAGGTGGGCTCCAAAAAGGTGGGACTTGGTCACATGTGGAGATTGTGACAAGTCCAAAGTTCTAGAAGCCTTGGAAGGATAGAATGTGGATTAAAAATTCACATATAAAAGAGGGGAATCTAGGATAAATAAAAAGGAATTAAAAATTCCTTGGGGGGGAAGAGTTGACCAAGGTACTAATTAGGTTTGACTAATCAGTAATTAGAGGATAATTAGGGTTAATCAGGACTAAAAGCCAACTTGCAAAGTTGGAGATGTGACACATCCTAATCAAGGATTAGGCATGTGCACATCCTTAATGAAAAGATTAGAAATGGATTAGGATGATGAAAATGACATGTGAGGAATTAAATGTATTATTTATTTAATTCATTTGATGAAAAGGGGATTAAAGAGGGTAAGGTATTTAATTATTAATTAAATACCTTAGGGATTTGGCAGAATTAAAGATATTAATTAAATAATAGTAATATTACTTAATTAACTCAGATAGGAGGATGAAAAGTGATAAATTTGGATAAATTAAGTGTCCAAATTTGGATGTCTACAGTTGATATTATAGATGAACAACCAATTCTATTTGGTATTATCCTATTATGTTGAGCTATTAAATGAGATTATATGTTATTAATGTTGTTTATGAAAATGGTGCAGAGGTTGTAAATTCATTAAGGGATCATCCTCCCAGGTCTTGCAGAGCCTGAAGTGTAGGAGGTCTTTAAAATCCTTGTCAGTTGGTCCAAGTCCTTTGAGCTTCCCTTGATTGGAATTGGCAATTCCATAGGTAGATTAGAAGACAAACCTGGTTATAGTAAAAAAAAACCAGCAAAATGGTGACTCTGCTGTGGAGAATTTGAGAAAATTCTCATGAAGAATCCAAAAATAGAGTCATATCATTTGCATAGAGTCATATTATTGTTTTCCATTTTGAATTTAGTTCAAATAATGAAGGATTTCAAGCCTGGAGAGATAATTGTTACAAGAACCTGATTATTTTATGATTTGTGGTGCTCTGCTGGTGAAAGGAACTCAAAAAGAAAATTACATGTGAAAGAACTTCCTACTGTTTGAAGTTTAGTCCTCTACAATGAGAGGTGGCAACTTTGTAAGAACCTGATGAAGAGGTGAATAGAGTTCCAGATCTACAATTAAAAGACAATTTGCAGTAGCTGCAACATTTCCAGGTATTCTTCATTCTTGATTTTCAAGAAAATTGTATATGAAAACCATATTTGAACATCTTAGAATAAACCTTGCTTCCCTATTGAGTGATTAGCACTGAGAGAGGGAAAGGAACAATATATTTAGTTTACATACTTCTAAATTGTAATTTGTACCTTATGTATTATGGTAGAAAAGTATGCTAGTTTTTAAGTGTGCCTATTAAATAGATATTAGGAATAGATTCATTTGTATTATGTATTGTAACATCCTGAGATTATGATAAAAGATAGACATAGAGAAAGTGAATGATTAGCTTTAGAGTTTATATGTGAATTGTTAAAGAGGCATGTTAAAATGCTTTAATAGATGCATCCTAGTATGGTTCCGGATGGAACCATGGTTTGTGATCAGTCCCAGCTAGATGGTCGAAGGAGTTTCAACACTAGAAGGTAGATAGCCATCAATTGCAGTGGAATTATTGGTTACCCAAATGACATTCCAGCGAAATTCAGAGATAAGTTATCAAGATTCACTGGTGACAAGTTTGAATCAACAAATAGACATCTCTAAGAATTCATTAATGTGATGGAAGATTATGAGGTTGATTACGAGGATGTGATCATGAGACTATTCGTTCAGTCCTTAAGAGGAGATCAAGGGAATGGTTCTCCTATCTTCCAGCTTCTTCCATTTATTCAAGGGAAGATTTTAAGGTAGTATTCCTAGAGAAATTTGGAGAAAGGATTGACCCTATTATAATAAGGAGAAAGTTCATGAACATAGAGAAAGGAAAAAATGAATTAGTCTCATCTTTTAACCTTATATTTTCAAAGGTAGTCAAAGAAATTCCAAAAAATATAAGACCAAATGATGTTAAATGTTTCGTCGTGTACTTGGGATAATTTGAAAAAAATATGAGTTTCTTGTTGAGAGTTAAGGAGCCTACAACATTACTTAAGGCATATCAAAATGCTATGGATATCGAGAACAATCTGAAATATTCAATGATGAAAGGGTATCTAGCTGCAAGTGTTAATTACCCTAATACACCTCATACAAATAGAATTCAAGGAATAGATAATGGAAATGATTGTCAAGATGACAATGCTCTTGCTGTTGTGATTTCTCCATCATCAAAGTATGAAGATCATAGTGAGTTCCAAGTTGAATGTCAACAAAATTTGAGCACTGTTGATCAAAAGTATTTTGTGCAAGAATTGTATGAAATGAAGAGACAAGATGGAGAATCACCATATAAGTTGTTTATGGATGCTTTGATAGGAGTCCCCAAAATTTTCAGACCTGAGGAATCTATGTGCATTGATTTGTTTTGTGAGATTTATGAACCTAGTCTGAGTACTTTGCCAGATGAATTGAAGCCCCATAGCTTTGATCAATTACTTGATTGGAGAAGGATGGTGGAATCAGCCAAATGTGGTTATGCACAAAATGCAGATTCTCAAAATGAAGACAATATATGTCCTCTTGAGGAAGATTAGACAACAATGCAAATAAGTGAAAAGAACATATCAGACGATGAACATTGTAATCAGCTTACAATCAAAACATGTGCAAATCTTTGCAGCAGTGAGGAAAATGATGACACATGTGATGATGACAGAGTAGATATGGAAGAATGTTTCTCTTGTGATATCTTAGGTGATGGAAAAGTAAATGAAAAAAAATAATGCTATCCCATGTCATGATGTGATTAGTGATTACAATGTATGTGTTGCTGATACACCATTACAAAGCAGTGATTATGATTTTGAAAGTGTAGCCTCGGGCATTTATTCTGAAGATTTTGAGCATGGTTCAAGTAGTGATAATTTTTCTTGTGATGAAAATCATGATGAGGCTAATATCTCTGACTGCTCCTCTGAAGATTGTGATTTATTTCCTCAAGATGATATGGAAGTATATTCCTCACTTGAAGAATACAATGATATAAATGCTCATGGTGAATACACAGAATGTGATTCAAATTCACTATCAGTAGATCAAGCTCATTTTGAGAGTGATGCAAAATTTGAAGACAAACATGTGTGTGATAAATATGTCAACTCAAAAAAAAATGTTGAATATGATGAAGATGTTGATAAGTGTGCTTATGCCCTTGCTCTTCATGGTTGTTTGAATGAAGCAAAGATGGAAAGGTTTGTGTTACATGAAGAGCATGATGATGAAATAATGGATTCCTTTTGGAATAATCAAGTGGCACATTGTGACATGTATGTGGATCTTGAATCAATATCATTACCCATTGATGATATTGAAGAGCTTGTTGATTCATATGATAGTAAAATTGCAGATTGTGCTGACACTACAAAGATTTTTGATCCATGTGTGGAGCACCCAAGGAGAGAAAAATTGTGAATTTCATGTTGATGAGTGTGAAGTTGAGTAAAATTGCTTCCTGTTTGATGGTCCTGATCTTCAGAGTGTGAACAATGATATGTTTCCATCCCATGTGAAAGGCATTTATGTAAAAGATAACGAAGATTCTAGTCATATTGCTAATGAGGAGTTTTCAACTAGCAATGAATCTTTTACTTTTGAGTCAGCACATACATCAACTAACATTGCACATGCAAAAACCAATGCACATAGTTGTATTCATGTTATCCCTATTGATGTTGAATTACTTGAGCCTACTTTTGAAGTATTTGGTTTAGAGTTGGATGATGATGACATGGATGCATCAGAATATGTCCTCAAACCTGAGATGAGTGAATTTACTCATTCTTTAGAAGTTAATGTTACATCTGATCCCTATCTCCATGATGCCAAGGTATGTTCTAATATACTTGAACTGAAGTGTCAAAAGATGTGCCTATGTTGCAGTAATTAGTATAAGGATGCTCCATAATATGCATCTTTTGTCTTTGACATATGCCAAAATGGTTTTCATGAGGAACAAGATCTTTTGTTCAATTATTGTGATGGTTTTACCATTGATGTGCAAACTAATGACCAGATTGAACCTGATAGTTCCATCCATATAGAAGATTGTGAGTGCTATTTTTGTCAGCTAGAAGGAGTTTTCATAGAATGTGGCAATGTGCAAGATACCGAGGAATGTTTTTTTCAGTTTGAGAATGATGTAAATGATGAATATGATAGTGTGTTGCCACATGACAATTAGCATTTGGAAAATATGTCTAACTTTCAAGTGCATAGTGATTATGAACATGTTGATGATGTTGTCTATGATGGCTTGTTGAGAGGTACCAGCATGTTAAATCAGGAAAATTGTTGTGATCAAACTGTGCTTCAATATGGTCTTGATCCCCATTTTTAAATCTTACCACTGGATAAAAAATTAAAGAATGAAGAAAGTGGCAATGATGTGGCCTATTTCATTTGGTTTCCAATGGATGAAAAATCCAAACAGAGAGCAAGTTCTCACTTGCACAAAGGTAGCCTGATGATTGTGTTTGCAAAGCTGCAGTCACCAATGTTGTTATGGTTTGACAAAGGCAAGCATGAGTTAAGGGAGATCAACTCTTTTCACATAATTGTGTTTGATAGAGGTAAATGTTGACTCCCCTTTTTCATTTGGTGGCCTAGTGTCACTAGATGAAGTTGAAAAGAAGAATGAATAAAGGAGTAGTTTGAGGACACTTGATGGACTCAGTTTTTGGTATACTCCCCAGAGATCTGGAATCTTGCTATGCCCACAAGGGGCATACATCCCCAGTCGGAACCACTATCGGCACTCTTAAATTTCCCAAATTTAAGTGGAAGTTGAAGGGTCACAAGTTTAAAATTAAGTTATGGACCATTTTTTTTTGGTTAGACAAGTTGAAATTGGCTTGAAAAAATTTGAGATAGTCTTTTGGATGTAATTTTGTGATCAAGCAATATCAAAAACTCTTTTTTCTTCTGTAAATTATGTGTTTTTTTACTGCTCCAAGTTACTATATGGTTTTGTATTGATAGGTATTGATCTATAATGAATTGAAATTGATGGTGGAGTGAACTAATAATATTTTAGCTTTTATTTGGTGGGTTTTCAACAAGTTTGAAATATTTGGTGAGCATTTTTTTGAGAACGGTATGGTAAAACCCTATTTGAGGGTTTGAGTGCACAAAATGGAATTTTAAGCCATTCCACTCCGTGAAACATGTTCTAACTTGGTGGAATGGCACAATTAGGTGTAGGTTTTGTGTTGTATGTTTTTCAAGCGTAGGGAATGCCATTTGTTGAATTTGTAATGATGCCTTAGTTGCAAGTTGTCATGTTTTGGGTGAAAAGATAGAGCAATTAAAGTAGGGTTTGTGGAAAGAATGGTTGGAATCCCTTCTAGTTGATGAAATAGGATTTTTCATACTTAGGATGATGTGTTTGAAGTGTTGATAAGGTGAGAAAAGGTTTGGAGGTTGAAGATTCAATAAACCCTCCTTGTACAAGCCTAAACAAACCTAAGTAAGGGTTTTGTGTTTAGATGAATTTGTGGTTGTTTTATGGAATAGAATTTGTTGCATCAGAACATTTGTAACCTATTAAGAGCCTTGGAATAACGTTTGGTGATTTGGGTGAATTTTTTTATAGAGTTGCTTTGGAAAAGAGGCCTAATTGGATTAAGGGTCAAGATAGCAGTCATTTTTAGGACATGAAATGTACAAACTAGATATATTGGAGAATGCCATAATGGGTGTCTTGAATGCAAATCATTTTTTGGTTTTGAGGATTATTTTGGAAGATATGCTCAAATTTCTCTATTTGGAATGCTACTAGGCATATTGAAGGAATTGTGGAATAAAGGTCAAGTTAGGGTTTTAAATATTGGAAAATTGCTTGAAATAGTTTGAATTGTGATTGTGGAACAAACCCCTCTCTACTCTACATTAGGAAATTTTTGATGATATCACTTACTTTATATGGTGGCTATACTTAGATTAAGATTCCTAGTCAGATGACCAAGAGAAATTGGTATATTATAGGAAAACTCATTTTTTGATTGGCTGGGTTGAAATTCTTCTGAAGAGATATTTACTAGTAGGGTTCTGAGATAGTTAAGTTAGTGACATACTTGATTTGCTAATGGTTATATGGTTATATTTTGATGGACTACATGTGAGGATATTACATGGGAGGCTCATGTCGACTCATAAGTAGTAGTTGTAGCTTTCAAAGATCTAATGCCATTTGGATGAGGTTGGGAAGCAGGTGGAGTTGATCTCGAGACTACGAGGAAATATGATTGATGGTGGGCCTGCCATAGGCTATTGAGATTGACTACATATTCCCCCCGCAAGAGCAACTAGAGGTCTAGTCCTGGGGATCAGGAGAGGAGGTGTTATTGGGTGCTGAGAAGGATGGGTAGGGTGATGGCCATCATCATGATGGCTAGGGTCCTCAAGATTAGCATCAACAAAAACAATAGGGAGAACATGGACCTCCCCAATAGGGGATATGGCAGCAAGGAATGCTCAGATCATAGTTGAGTTAGATCAAGCCATCCAAGATCAGGATGCTAAGGCTGGAGAGAGACATAGAGGTAGCCCATTGATAGGCCTTAGAGGTATAACTAATGACTATCACTATTGAGTGTGACCATCTTTGTGTAGAGAGAGATTCTCTCTAATAAGAGAGAGATACAAAGTGACTACAACATTATAATGAGAGAGATTTCCTTATTATATAAAGGACATAATATCAGACCTTATACGAGGCTTTCATACCTAGAGCACAAAGCCATCCTTTTTTCAGTGAGCCCAACAATGCGACAAGGGTGGAGTCTAGAGGATAGTCTGTTAGGAAGCCATTGCCATCTCCTATGCATAGCCAATAGTAGCATAGATCCCCTCCTTGGGACGACCAGCAAGGATGATGTTTTGATTAGTTCATGATCTTTATGTTTATATTAGAGACATATGTAGATAGATATTTTTGTATATAAATTCATCGACCCATCTAAGGCCTCATATATATATTTTGTATATTTTGATAACACACATGATGTTCGATGATGTATATAGCACTCCTATTTTTAATGATATATGAAATATACCATTATTGTTGTGGCATATATGCATTATGAGATGTTATGATGATTTATGATTATATGTTTATGATTTTATAATTTTCTGATGAAATTTATATGGTATGGATGGATGGATGATTAATATATGTATGTGATGGATTATGTTCTGACGTATGATGTTTTATTTATATGATGTACATGATATGCACTAATTAGTTTATTGATGCAGGATACATGTGGTACTAATGAATTTGTGATGTAGGATGTAGATGTTAGTTATAAGATATGTTAATATGATTAGAGAGAGATAGATTTTTTAGATTATTTGATGATATGATCAATGTTATCTGCTGATGATTCTAATTATATGCATTCTAGATCATCATTACTACTACCATTTCTCTTTCATGGAGGACTAAGTAGCTTTTTAGAATTCCTTATTGATATAGTAGATAGACATGATACACCTAGGTATTAATGACCAAGGTGGATTTATATCTATTGTGTGGACTTTGAATCTACAAAAAAGGAGTATTCTTGCTCATAATAGACATACATAAACCCTATTAGACTATATGGGTGAGAAGTTTCAAACACTTCAAAGTAGTTACGTAGAAAGGTATGAAGTACCTATTATGAAACCACTATACAAATTATCCCAAAACTTCTTTCATACATAGAAAAAAGAAAGTATTCATCATGGTAGTATTGGAAAAATATCCAACAAATAGAGTAGACATAAAATCAATGATCAATGCCCCATTCCTTCCCCTCTAAATACTTATGGACATCCTTGAGAGATCCTAGGAATGTGCTAATAAGATAAATCAAAAAAGATAAGATCAGGAAAAGATAAACAATGATGTTGTATCACTTTCCATAGTTGTTTTTATGTTTCAAAATGTTTAATAATCGATGTTGTCTATTGTAGGAACATTTTATCCATTAAGACATATGTTAGGATGTTTAGGATGATTTTCAAAAGGTAGGGTAGTTGATACCTGGACAATTTTTTATTCTGATGATGATCCAATCATTTGGTTTCTTTGCTTGGAAGTTTTTTATTTTGACATTTACATTGTGTTTTGATTTGTGTTGTCAAATTTTGAAGGCAATGTTTGTTTATTATGAATGATTTTGTACTTTTTTATTTTATGTGATGTTTTTTTTGTTATTTTCAAGAGTTTTAGAGACAAATAGGGGGACCTAAAGGGATTGAGCTAGTGCCTCAGGGGCCCATCGATGATGGCCTTTCCTACATGATGAATGTAGAGACATCCTAGTTCTAGAGTAATGAGTCACACTATTTTTGGAGTTTTCTTTCTCTTTATGATTTTTTTTGGATTTTGATAAGATATTTGAATATTTTTGTTTGGATTTTCCAATTTAGTTTGAAGGAAAAGAGGAACACCTAAAGGGACCAACCTACCTAGTGCCTCGAGGGATCATTGATGATGACCTTTCCTGTGTACATGCTTAGATACAATATACTTCGACTTTATTGAGTGACACTATTTTTGGAATTTTGTGTTTTAGGACTTTTCTTTGGACTTTGACAGTTTTCAAGATGGTTTTTATTTTGATAGTTTTTTAGATGTTTTTGATTTTTTATAGTATTTTGCAAGTTATTAGATTAACAAGGATCCACTCCACTACTAGGTTCAGGAATTTTCCCCTAGTTTGGAATAGGATTACGTTTTATTAGGGATAGGTGGATAAAATGGATGGTGGATAGAGATAGTGCAACAAGGTTCAACACTTGATCATTTATCAAGCCATGGTTGGGTGCACATTTTAGTATGTGATAGGTGGAGTGGATACAAAAGTAGATAGATAGAATTCATAGATGAGGATGTAGATCTTATTCAAACTTAGGACATGTTTACCAAGTTTTCACTATGGTACCGGTCCTAGAAGTGCCACAATGTGGTTTTCACTTAAAGGATGTTTTATTTATCTTTACTATTTTCTTTATATTTTGATACTTTTACTTTCTTTTTTTCTTTTCTGCTTAGGGTATTATGATACGCTTAGGTTTAGAACTTCTTGAGATGATTACTACTAAGAGGTTCAGCTAGAGGTTTTCCTTTTGGCATAGCTAATTGATATGCTCCAAATCCATAGGTCATTGTAATGATGTACAAACCTAGCCAGTTTGGTTCAAACTTACCTTTCTCATCTTGATTTAGTTGGACCTTTCAATTTTCCTTTAGGACCATGTCACTGACCTGAAAGTTGCTACTTTTAATTTTTTCTTGAGATGATTTTGATAGGCCTGTAGATGGTTGAATGCACTTAAGTGTCTTTCATCTAGGAGTTCAAGCTCATTGAGTCTCGATACTCAATATTCTTCATAGCTCACAAGATCCTTAAATGATACTCTCAAGGATGGGATTTCAACCTCCATAGGTAGTATTACTCCAGATTCGTAGAACAAGGAAAAGGGAGTCACACTTGTAGGTGTGTGAATGTCGGTTCTAGAATCCCATAAGTCTAGGTTTAGCTATAGGTGTTAGTCATGTAAAACATCAATAATAGTTTTCCTTAGTATCTTCAATATGGTTTTATTGGATTCTTTGACCTAGTCATTTCCTTGGGGATAGTATGGGGTTGAAAATCGATGTTGGATAAAGAATTTTGAGCAAAGCTCACAAACATCTTGGTTATTAAACAGAGTCCCATTATCTATTATAATAGTTTATGGGATATCATACCAATAGATTAAATAGTTAAGAATGGACTTAGCTATTTGTTTCCCTATGACATAGGTTAGAGGGATAGCCTCTATCCACTTTGTAAAGTACTCTATAGTAGTGATGATGAATTTGTGGCCATTGGATGAGGTTGGTGATATCATTCCTATTAGGTTAAGTCCCTATTGAGAGAAGGGCCATAGAGTAGTGATAGGATGACATTCTTATGCGAGTGCATGTAAAATATCTCCACACTAATTAAATAAAACAATAATATATGATTAAAAAACTACTAAAAGCTACTTATAAATGACTAAGCATGGCCATGTGACCATTAGTATTTTATTGCTAGTTATTTATAATGTGATTTAATTTATGACTAAACCATTTTTAGTCATTTATTGGTTATTTTGATTCATCAATTTGGTAGTATATTTATTCATTAATTTAGTCATTGATTGTTGTTAACTGGTCACTTATTTAGTCATTTTTATTCACTAATTTTTATCTATTGTTAGTGTATTTGGTCATTTTAATCATCATTTTGATCAATTTGAAAGTTTATTTAATTGTTTTTGTTCACTGATTTCTATCAACTAGTAGTATATTGATACATTGTTTATTAATTGCATAGTCATTATATTTAGTTATTATATTTAGTCATATTTATTCACTACTTTGTCAATTGGCAATATATTTAACTATTTTTGTTCACTAATTTATGTCTAAAAGTGTTGGAAATGAGACAATGTTTTTGAGGCTTAAACATAAAACATAGAAAAATATAATCAATCATTCATTTGCACATAATGAAATAGCTATTAAGAAGGAAAAATAATAAAATTTTATTAAGAATAGGTGTTCTTACTGTAGATATAAGACTTAAATATGTGTCTTTGCTTTGAAAAATGTGTTACAAAGTGTGTTTCTTAGTGTTGTAATTGAGAAAAATGAGTTACAATGCTCAATTTTTTTCTTATATAGCTCCAAACCATGAAAGAACTACTTGAAAAATGAAGCCTAAGCCCATCTTATGTCTCATCCCAAGCATGGGAGAGCATATAGGAACTAAAATTGATTAAGTTCTCATGCTTAAAAAATAGAGAAACCTATTTTACATGCCCAAGAGGTCTTCTTGTTGGGATAATGAGGGATGAGACATTGATGGTGTTCTCAACCACCTCTATCCCTAAAGTTGCATACATGATCATTGTGTTAGGGTAGTATGGTAATACATTGTTGGTCACCCATGTATCTGATGTGTCTGGTACTGTGAACAACCCAACAAATCTAAATTAGGTATCCCAATCATGAACTCAATGCTTGTGTTGGAAAATTCCTAGAGGACCCACACATAAGGAAATTAGGATTCAGAACCACAACTTTCCAAGAAATGGTTTTTTGATTTATATTAACTATATGGAACTTTTTTGACATGTTTCAAGTAAAAACCTACACATTAGAGTCATAAATCCTTATCTTCTTGATAGGAACTGACTTCACCAACTGGGCTACTTTTTTAGGAGTTGGAAGGTCATCCCTTGCTCGACCATAGAAAATTCCCACTTCACTTCCTCCTATGACCCCTACAAATGAAGGCATTAACCCTCTAATAATGTCAAAAGTCCAAGACCCTACTGATTCACCCAACTCCCAATTGAATTCCCTAGCAAATATCCTAGTTGTAGACCCCAATTTTAATTTAAATAGCATAGATATCAATGTTGAATAGAGGCCAAGAATGGAAAATGGAACTGAAGAAAGCACATAATCTAAAAAGTATGTAACATTAAGAGTTCCTAGTGCATCTCCAATAAAATAAAATAAAACCTGAAACAAACAAGAACAATTGTCAGGTTTGAAAGCATATTTTAAAGAAGAACCCCTTTTAAATATTATCAGTTTTGTTAATGATAATATTAAAGGCCAGTAACCCTTATTGCATTGCATTTATAGTTTATCATTAGTTGTGCATAGTTTACCTTCATGCTCGTGTTGGCTATCTTGAGGATACCCTAAACATTATTACTAAGATGCTAGTTAAACCTTTGGTGCATGTGGATCATATATGAATATAGGATTAGTATTCCAAAAACACTACATTTTTATTTGGATCCTAAAAATGCTGCAACTTATGTTTCTTCTCTAAAACATCTATGTAGAAGCGGGCTTGTGTGGTGAGGTTCAAATATTAAGGAGATTGATGAAAGATAGAGGAAATAAAAAGATACTTGCATTTGAAGGGCATAAAATTGTACTTTTTTTTTTATGTAGGAGACATATCACATCTAAAAAAATGGGAGAGCTATGCAAAATTGGAGAAATTGGATTGGAAAATGAAGGCAATAGGGTATTTCTAGATTCAATACTTTTACTTAATGTTGTGGAATAGAAGAAAAAAGAATCATTTATTAGCTGCCATATTGAAAAGTTAGAAATTTAATTTGGTTTGTTAAACATGGCCCTTAGTACAACTATTAGAGTTGTTAAGAACCTTCAAGTATGTTATGATTTTCACACTACATGTAAATTCATATCCAAGATTGTTGCAATAGAAATTGTTCTAAGAGATGTGAGCCATTTGCATCATTTTAAATAGGGACAATGTTCTTGTGGAGAATATTGGTTATGCTAAATGAAAAAATATGAAAATTAGGCTTGCACTATAATAATGTGCACTGCATCAGATATCCAATAATGACATGACATCCATCAAAGGATAAAGGCAGGGATTTTTTTGTCATATGTTGTAGTTACATGTTCCCTACTAGACATACATGAAAATATGGAAGCATAGATAAGGAAACTAAATTATTTCAAAAAATGCCTCAAAGAAATGTGATATCGTGGAAGGCACCTGCTCTCTTGCAAACTCTTCAAGTCATGCCAGTGGTGATGTGGGAAAGCCTAACTTTGGGCTTTCCTGCATCATCATGAAGGCCAACATCAAACCGTGTGGTGTTGCAACAGAGGCATATAGTGACACTTTCAAAGGTTGAGGATTTGGGCTTTACACCCACTAGCTACATTTTCTTAAAATTTTCTAAGGACTTTTCAAAAAAACCCATTTTGAACATATCCTTTAATCATGACATTCCATGATATATCACATTTCTTTGAGGTATTTTTTGAAATAGTTCGTTTTCCTTGTCTATGCTTCCACATTTTTATGTATGTCTAATGGGACACTTGTAACTACAACATATGAAAAAAAAATCCCTATTGTTATGCTTTGATGGATTTCCCTTTGTTATTACTGGATATCTAATGTAGTGCACATTATTATAGTGCAAGCCTATTTTTCAAATTCTTTCATTTAGATCATGAATATTCTCCACAAGAACATTGTACCTATTTAAAATTATGGAAATGGTTCACATCTCTTAGAATAATTTATCTTACAATAATCTTTGAGATGAATTTAGATGCAGTGTGAAAATAAAAATAGACTCAAAGGTTCTAAAAACTCTAATAGTTGTACCATGGGCCATGTTTAACAAACCAAATGCAATTGCTAACTTTTCTCTATGGTGACAGATAAATGATTCTTTTATTGTCAAAACATTATACCTTCCTTTCTCATTGTATCTACTGTCATACCTCTCACTAATATTGTTATTTTATTGACATCGTTATCCTACCGCCTCTACAAAAGAGCTCCATTTAAAGGCATCTTGACAACATATTATGCACAAAATGTATCTACAAGTGCAACAAG
Organism: Sequoia sempervirens; assembly: GCA_007258455.2. Taxonomy (NCBI): domain Eukaryota; kingdom Viridiplantae; phylum Streptophyta; class Pinopsida; order Cupressales; family Cupressaceae; genus Sequoia; species Sequoia sempervirens. Next base: position 440,727,785 of record VDFB02193867.1, read on the forward strand.
ATGTTTACAAGACAAAATATAAATTCACTAAAACATTACTGTCTAAGAAACATAATATCTTCAAATGAAGGAATACTATAACTGTAACTAAGAAAACATTGTGTAGGCATTGGTAGCACTGAGAAATGAAGAAGATAATGCATTGAATTAGGTGACTGAGATCATTGAAAGGAATATCATTGTTAGAGATTTGCAAATTGTGAATTTTCCTCTATCCTATAAGATTGAGAAAGAAAGAACATTCTCAAATAGCGATTGAATCATAACAAACAATCCAAAAACAATGAAATTTAATATCAAATGGTGACAAATATTTTTCCTCTAAGTCATTTGCATATGGTGATTGAGAACAAAGTGAGTAAGAAGTAAAAGAGCACTAGATCATAGCACTACAAAATGGTAATGAGTTATGCAATGAACTTAACTATTCTTTTGATCATAAAGGAGATCAAGATAATAAACAACATATTGATATTTAACAAGAATCGCCAACAACCAACAATAAGTGAACCAAAACTATGAAGAGATATATGCACTCATTTTCTTGAAAGCATAGCATTGCCATAGCAATCTTTAAGTTGTGTATCACCATCCACACCACACCTCCATAATAAATAACCATTCAAGAATGAGATTGACATAATAAGGTATAGACTCCCCCTGTGATTTTCCCCTAAAACCTTTTTGTGTGGATGGATGTATGAATGGACACACAAGACACCATTATTTCAAATTCAAAATTCTTGGCTCTTTCACAATTGTTTGCTTCATTTATTTGATCTAAGACAACCTGTTGTATAGAAGATGCTCTCAAAATCATAGTAAAATCCTTTATTTTGGGGAGATTTTTCAAAATATTCCCATCATAACAATGAATAAAATCATCAATCATTAACCTAAATTTTTCAAGAGTTTCATCAAATTCTACTTTTCCACTCTCTTTTCCATTCTTAATTTTGTTCCTAATTTCATCCATGAAGAACTTCCTCAACCTATAGATCCCGTTGTTAGCCATAATTTACCAGGTGTCAAGGAGAGCTTCGAGTTTTTACCCAAGCAAAAATTGAAAAAATTGGTCCTTACCAAATACAATACGTTGAAAAAATATTTGAAGTTATTCTAGAAAAGAGTTCTTGAGAGTATAATGTGCAGTTTTGAATTAACCTTTTTGTGCAATTCCATATCTTTTATCACCTATTTTGAGCTTTATGGCCTTCATTAAGAAAAAGCAAACCTATTCTCTCTAAAAGTAGTTTTCCAATATGCTTAGCCTCTTCAAGAAGGCTCAAATTTTTCTCACAAGTTAGGTATACAAAAAGATTGTAGCCAATAACAAGCACACTTTTTCTTCTATGCCACTCATGAATCATCACCAAATGCCTCAATTTTTTTAATCTTTTCCCATGATCTACTTGCTCTTAGCCATTTTTATAATCTCTTCATATTCACAGTTTGAATGAATTTCATTCCAAAAGGTCCTTGATCTATTTAGCATGTAAATTGGAATGTCAATACTCCACTTCTTGAACTCTCTTTCCCAAGAGAAAAGAAAGTTTTTTGGAGCAATAATCAAAGGCATGTTTCTAGAAGACAGTTCTAGGAAGGTCTTTAGAAAACTTATTTCTCATGCTCTAGGCATAGGAAAAACATTTCTCATTATAAGTTTTTTGTTTCTTGTACCGGAGCATAAGAAATAATGAGAAATTTTTTACCTATGCCCAAAGCATGAGAAATAAGTTTTCTAAAGACCTACCTAAAATTATTTCCTAGAAGCATGCCTTTGATTATTGCTCAAAAAAATGCTTTTCCCTTGGGAAACAAAGTTCAGGAAGGGGAGCATTGACATTTTCGTTTACATGCTAAACAAATCAAGGACTTTTTGGAATGAAATTCATTCAAACTGTGAATATGAAGAAATTTTAAAACTGGCTAAGTGAAACCAAATCATGGAAAAAAAATTGAAAAATTTGAGGTGTTTGGTGATTCTTAGTGAGTGGCATAAAAGAAAAAATGTGCTTGTTAGTGGATGCAATATTTTTGTATACCTAACTTGTGAGAAAAATGTGAGCCTTCTTGAAGAGGCTAAGCATATTGGAAAACTAATTTTAGAGAGCTCAGGTCTGCTCATTCTTGATGAAGGTCATCAAGGTTGAAATAGCCGATCAAAGATATGGAATTCATACAAAAAAGGTTAATTCAAAACTGCACATTATACTCTCAAGAACTCTTTTCCAAAATAACTTCAATGAGCTTTCAACACATTGTATCTGGTAAGGATGAATTTGTTCAATTGTTGCTTGGGTAAAAAATTGAAGCTATCCTTAACACTTCAATTTTATGGCTAATAGCAAGATCTACAATTGTTGCCTGGTAAGGTTGAGTTATGGCTAATAGCAGGATCTACAAGCTAGAGAATTTCTTCATGGATGAAATTGGGAATAAAATTCAGAATGGAAAAGAGAGTGGAAAACTAGAATTTGATGAAACCCTTGCAAAGTTCTAGTTAATGACTAATGCTTTTATTCACTGTTATGATAGGAAGATTCTAAATAGTCTTCTCAAAATAAAGAATTTTACTGTGATTTTGAGAGCATCTTCTATACAATAGATTATCTTAGACAAATAAATGAATTAAACAATTATGAAAGAACCAACAATTTTGAATTTGAAACAATGGTGTCTTTTGTATAGACTCCCCCAATGATTTTCTCCTAGAATAAGGTATAGAAATTTTGAATTAGAAACAATGGTGTATGAAAAACTATCTAGCCTATCTGTTATGCTACAACCATTAACCGTAGGTTAGAACATATCCATATCAGCATAAAATAGTAGGTACAATTCACCTCAAACTCTGCTATGGTAATTGCTTTGTAAGGAAGTTTCCACTCCATGAATGTTATTTGTTCACATACCCAAAAATTTAAAGTTCTTAACCAAAGCTCCAAAAATGAGTATCTCATAATTGCATGACTCCTACTTTTGCTTTGAGTATGAAAGTACCTGATCTTCGGGTGTTTCTAGATGGAACCTATAGAAGAAAAGTGTAGTCTCCATATGAAGGGACCATCTTTGGAGCTCTTCCTTGAAATGAGGGTTAAAAAAATTAGAAGAAAATCAATACCATAATTCTAAATTAACAATTTGTATCAAGCCAAATGTTAGAAAGTATAGTTAAAAAGACAAATCCTTACAATTTGGTTCTCTGACATCCACAAATTTTGAACTTAACTAAAATGAAACATCTCTTGGTCTTTTATGAGAACAAGACTCTTGGGAAATTTAACAAACACGTGAGAATAACTAAAAGGATAAATCATTATAAGGCACATTGTGAATTCTAGCAGGCAGAAAGACTTCTGAATAAGTCAATAAACTCAACCATCTTTAGCAGTTTTAACTTTCAAGACTTTTCAAAATAATATTAGGACCTAAAATTGGACCAAGCAGATTTATGATTTTATCTTTATAATGTAGGAACTTTTTTTATCAAATATTCAGAGAGATCAATTGAGAATCCAGTGTAATCAACCGAATCCTAAGATGTCATCATGTGAAAACTAATGTTTCAGTACACCAATTTTTGTATTCCTACACTTAGGTTTTGCTTCCAAAGCAAAACACCCAGAAGTGTTTCACATTGGTTCAAGGTACTCTCCATCACGTGTAATACTCAATTTCCTAGTACTTCTTTATCTCAATCCCTTCCTTCACATGAACTTCTAGAGTGCACCCAACTTGGCTATGTCACTGATAGCAATCCAATTTTTCCTGATCATCCATACAAGAATGTTCCATCACAATTTTTTCTTCCTACACATAAAAATGCCACATATTAACCCCTTCTAAATAAAATATTTAATCATTATAAAACCTAAAATGTAGGAAATAGGGTTCAAATTTTTTGGAAGATGGAACATAAGAGGATATGGGATCCTCCTATTTCTCTAACATAACATTTAGAGAGACCTCTAGAGATCTCAAATTAGGGATGAAATGAAGGAAATAGATTTGCAATAGGGGTGTTATAGGGTATAAAAAATGAATAACATAGGGTTCACCACTAAGCTAGGGCTTGGAAAGACAAGATATGAAAATGACATGTAAAACCTAACTAGATGGCCTAAAGAATGAAACTAAAATACAAAATGGAAAAATAAGAATGAACAGAGGTGTAGCTGGAGGAAAGATGTGATCAAAACAAGCTCCAAAACCCTAAAATATTGACTCTCAATGCTCACTAGGAGTCATACACCAATTTTGGCATATGGGTCCTAGTGGTTCCTCAAGAGCTACAAATTTGGAATCTAGAGTTGTAGATTGAGAGGAACAAAACCCATAAACTGTTTCTTGAAACCCTAACTAGGACTCATACAACGAGACTATCACAAAGTGTCTTGTTTTGTTGTGAAGTTTCCTAGGAGAAGAATCTTGAACTGAAATTTTGCAAGCCTCTAAAGGTGAATCAAATAAGCACTTTCACACTGATTTCATACAAACTGGATGGATATTTTTCCCTAGATCTGAGTTTCTTGAGTCTTGACAAATTTTCATCACAACTTTGACAACATTTGCAACTTTGTCATTTTGGTACTTTTGAAGGCTTCAAATAAACTTTTATTCAACCTATAAACCTAAAATCATACATTAAAGGGAGGAAATCTTGTTGATTGTTAGGAAATGGGGGTTTTCCTTGGTCACACCCCTTTTAGCTAATTAAACCAAATGATGAAATAATGAAATAGAAGCATGAAATATGAGATATGCAATGATGATACCTTGAATGATGTCTTGTAAATGTACAATATAGCATGAAATATGTAGATCTAGATCTTGAAATTTGATACAAAATGATGCTTGTAGATGGATCTTCAATGCTACATTACAACATTAGTTCAACAACATGCTTAATGCATTATGATCTTGACTTGATGATGGATCTTGAATTGCTGCAATAAATGATGAAGAATTTTTTCCTTAAATGCCTTAGAAATGCTCTTGTAAACTCTCTTGACACTCTTGTGAAGTATTTTAATCATAAACTTTCTCTCTTGGAAGTATTAGGTGAAAATGAGTGAAATAACCTTGTATTTATACTAGTTTATGCCACATTTCCCAAAATTACAACACTACAAGCTGACATCAGAGCTAGGAGGATAAAATCCCACCAAGAATTTGAATTAAATTTGATTTTAGGCCACACACTTGATTCATATGCTAGAAGTGGTGCATGAGTCCCATTAGGCTTAACTATGGGACATATTTTTCAAAAATGCTTAGAATGATGTAAAATCAGGATTCAGGCCCTAAAACTTAGGTGGGACTCATATGCCTAAAGTTTCATATGAGTCCCAAATCACTAAATTTGGGCCACACAACTTGGAAATACCTAAATTATGATTTGATGTTGGTTTATGTCTAGATTATCCTTAGAAAGATGCATTAATTAAGGATCGTGGATATAAAAATAAGCCAATTAAGGCATAGAGAAGCTCAATTTATTAATGAAACCCTAGATTAGTGTGAAAATGTGGTAAAAAACTTTACAACACCCTAAATAAGGCATAATTAAGTTCATTTAGTTTACAAAGGACTGAAACATAATGTGAAGGTGTAAATTAATAGACTTTACAACTTTAAATTAAGGCAAAATTAGGTCAATTTAGCCTAAAAGGGCCCTAAATCCAATGTGAATGTGTAAAACACATTACAACACTAGATCAATGTGACATTAGGTTTATTTTAACATTAATCATTCCCAAATTAAGTGAGGAATTGTACCATCTCCAAGAAGGGCATACAATTTTTTTCATTACATCAACCCCCATTCTAGTGAGAGAATGAACTTGCTTCAAACTCACACTAAAGTAGACTTTCAAGAGGTGTCGTAGTGTACCGATGTGAATGGTCTAGGATAAAAAAGATGAAGGAGGTGGTCAAGGCCCCAGGATCAAAGATCCTATTTCAAATCGACATAAGGACAAAAGGACACGCACAAGGTGTATGATATGCAGTAAAACAAGATACACAAACATACAATGTCAAAAACAAGCAAAAATAAGGTGGATCAAGCCTCGGCCATTTGTCCAATGTGATGTGGAACAGATCTAACCTATTTTTCAAAAAATGCACACTCACTTTGAAGCCACAAAACTTCAGGTTGTCTACTAGGTGAGTATCTAAAAAGGGTGGCTTAGTGAGAAAGTCATGTCTATGTACCAGCTTCTCATGATATAATGAGAAAGTCATGCCCATGTTTAGGCTTCTCATAATATGTTAACCATACCAAAGTTATACTTCCTTGTAACTTTAACAAGATGCCACAAAAAAATGAACTTCAAACTCCATGAGGTAAGAAAAGCTACGTATGCTTGAAACTCATGAACAAACAAGATGACTCCACAGACATGCAAAGTTTATTATGCAAGGTGGCCATATAATAGTTATTGTAAATGTGAAAAAAATATAAGGTACTTCAAAGGTACTTTTCTTCATTCATGTAAGGTCTCTTCTTAGGGAACATTGTGCCTAATTTCTCCAAGAGAGGACAAATCAAATAAATATCACTCTCTCAAAGGAAATAAAACCCAATGACACCACCAAGAAAAGATGCATGAAAATAATAAAGAAAATCACACAATGAAACATGAGTGTATATGTATGCCCCCACTTTAAAGTGGTTGCTAACACCATTGTTGTGAGCAATCACTTGAAAGTAGAAGAAAACATAAGAGCTTATTCAAAAATCCTTATGCCAAGCCATATGTTTATGAATCAAACTACATCATGAATAAGTATATCACATGTGAGCCAACTTAAGGCATGTCATCCACATCCCAAGCTTGCTCTTATATGTACATGAGAAGTAGTCAACTAGCCAAATGACATGTGACATATGAGGACAAGGCTACCTAGCCCCTTGTGCCCACTTAGTGTAGGACAAGGATCAACCAAAATGAAAAATAGGAAGTAGGTGCCTCAACATAAGGAAGAGCACAAAAATCCTTAAGATGTTGAATTTGATTAGTCAAAGCATTACATTCATTAGTAGAATGACCATGAGCTCTATGATATGCACAAAATGAAGTCTTGTAGTAGAATTTCTTTCATTTTCTTGGAGAGAGATATGTCAAACAATCATGGAGGAGTCTCGACGAGATACCCTCTTGATCAAAATTAGAAGATTTTCCTTTATTTTGCAACAAATGTCTCCTAATTAGTACAAGATGGCATACCTATGTGAGACTCTTTAGATTGTAAGATTTTGTACTCTTATTTAAAAGAAGGTGTAAAATCTAATGAATTAAAAATTGTAAGTGTTTTGTGTAATGACAATAATGTTAAGAAAGGATTTCATTATTTCTTTCATTTCTTTCAAAGGAAAATACTCAAGACCACTAGTGTCTATAAGTTCAAGATGCACTAATGTTAAAGTTAGCATAGAGGAATCTTTTGTAATAGTGTAGATATTAAGTGAAGGCTTGCTTGTTGCTTTCGAGGGAAAATAACCAAGACCACTAGTCTTTTCTTGTGTGTGAAGCTCTATAGGAACATGGATAACTTGTTCTCTAGCACCACATCCTTTTCCACTATATCCAAGTTGTTTTGTAAGTTCATAACCTTTTCCATAAATTTGTTTCATTTCTTTTAGATTTGGTGGTTTTTGGTAATCTATCTCATCAAAGTTTGTTGTGTAGCTTGTGTCTTCTTCTAAAGTGGTTGAAGTAGATGCTTTTGAAGGGTCTTCTTAATATTTTGTTGACATTACTACCTCTTCCTTTCTCTTTTTAGAGTCTTTCTATGATCTTGTATTCACCCATGAATGATGTGAAATCTAAGGAACCCCAATCATCTTCTAATAACTTAGTGACTTCCTCAATATGCGTTTCTTTGTCTTTCTCTTGTTGCTCCTCTTTCATAGGTTCTATGTTTGAAATTGGAATTAATGTGTTCACTAGATTTGTCCTTCCTTTTTCAACTTGTAAGAAACTTTCATGCTTGGGTTCTATTTCAACTTGGTAAACTTTATTGTTATAGACATACTTCATGATACAATGAAGAGTTGAAGGCACCACATGCATATCATGAATCCAAGGTCTTCCTAAAAGAAGATTGTATGAAAGATCATGAGGCATAACATGAATAGGAGTTTGTAAGGTAGAATTTCCAACTATAATAGGAAAAGTAATCACACTAAGTGGTTGCTTTCCTACATTGTCAAATCCTCAAATCAATAAATAATTAATTTCAACTATAATAGGAAAAGTAATCACACTAAGAGGTTGCTTTCCACACCATGTCTATCCAAATGTTTCACACTATACACATTCAAAGCAGAGCAATTATCAAAAAGGGTCCTCTTTATCCTCATCCTATTGAATATAGCTATTATCAAGAACAAATCATTTTTGTTTCATATTTCCAAAGGGGTAGATCATGTTGATGAAAAGTAATGTTGTCATTGTTCTAAGTTATAGTTTTAATCTGGGTTGCTACTTCATTTTATTGCACATTATGAGGGGTTGGAACATGTTGTAAGGAACTTTGAATCATGTTATGATAATGAGGAGGAGCTTGAATAAGGTCCCATAATGATATCTTAGCAGGAGTATTCTTTCATTGTTCAACAAGATCATACTCCTTTCCACTCTGTGAAGGAAAATGAGGAGGGCTAGGAAAGATAGGGTTAGGAAATGGGAGGGATGTTGAAGGTGTTTGTCTTGGTTGAAGATTGTTTCTAGTTTTGTATGCATGAGCAATGGTATTATAACTTAGCTGCTATGAAACATTATTCTTAGGTGGGTAAAGGATAAGTTCAGGTTTGCTTCGAGTTTGAGGTTTGTGTGAAGGTGAGTAAAGGATGAGTTGAGTTTGAATAATATTAACTTCCCTTAGTGGAGGAGAGTCTAATGTTACTTCATCATCTTCATCTATGAAAACTATATCACTATTGTCAATGTTATCATTTTCTTGCACCATGATATGCTCCCTAGGAGGAGATTTTTTAGGAGAATGAAAAACTAGTTGTTCATGACATCCAAAGGTTGGTTTTTCTAAAATAACTTCATCGCAAGTGAGGGAGTTATCAATGGTCAGATTTTCTTGATTATGAATAGTGGGAATATTAGGAGAAGGCTCTATTTGATTATTATGATTGTTCATGACTTTATCCTTTTTCTCTAAGGTCTCATTCTCTTGTGCCATACTATCTACCTTAGTATGGGAGCTTTTAATATTTTCATCACATTCCATGGTTATGTTTTCTAAACTAGCTTCATCACAAATAAGAGAGGCATCCAGAGAAGGAGAACTATGATTTTCATGCTTAGAAAATAGATCTTTCCAAATGGTAGGGGCATTAGGGAAGGGAGGAACAAGGCTCTCATGACTCTCAACCAAATTATCTCATTTGCATCAAGGAAGGATATTAGGAGAAGGAAAAATTTTATTATCATGGCTATCTATGATTTCATCCTCTTTCACTAAAAACTTCTCACAAGCAAGAGATGAATTGAGATTAGGTGAGTTGATGTTTAGAAATGTGTTTATAATCTCATCTTCTTGTTCCATAATATCTTCCCAAGAGGGAGGAGGAGAGAGACAATCAAAACTTTCATGGTTCTCAATGATTGTTTCTTCTTTCACCAAGATACCTTCATCACTAGTAGGAGAGGTATCGGGAGAAGAAAAATTATAGTTTTCATGATTTCCTATGCTTGTATCTTCTTGTATCATATCATCCTCACAATGGGAAAGATAATATGGTTTGAAATAGGCAATGCAATATTAAGGATTGTGTTAATGGTTTGATCCACTTGGTCTAAGATGTTCTCATAACAATGAAAGATAGTAGAAGGATCACTAACATGTTTCTTAGTGACCTCATTGTTGTAGACTAAATTGAACTTATATGAGGGGGTGTTGTACTTATGCAATCCATTTTAAAAAATATCAAAACTACATCTCTTAAAAGGAAACATTATATAATGAAAAATTAATCTATCTAAAGTATATAATGATTCAAGTAAAGTGCAATGCAATGACCTAAAGTGAAACATGTAAATACAATTTTTTATATTCGAAACAAGGTAATTTGTTGATGAAACTATGAAACAATCTAAAAATGAAAAAATGAAAATATAAATTTGAAATTAACCAATGCCATTCTAAAACAAAATCAAGCTACATCTAGAGAAATGCATGTAATAGAAACTCATCCAACTAAAACAAGTAACTAATGACAACAAACATAAGTGCAGAAACAAGGTTTTAAATGTTGTAAAAGGTAGTTTTAGGGATGATCTGGGACTAATTCACCTAGAGGGGCATATGAGTCTTAGTCATGGTTTTCAAGGGTTCAAATGTTGAAAAATTCACTAAAAAACAATCTCGGAATGTAGGAAAAACAACCTGTATTGGGACTAAATCACTTAGAGGGGTGTATGAGTCCTAGATTAGGGTTTTTGCATCATTTTTAGCAAATTTTGTGTAAATCTTATGCTTTCTTGTTTGGATGATGCCTATACTAAATGTAAATGTAGTTTTAAGCTAAAATTCAATTACACCAGATGCAAAAATGCAACCTATATGCACTTTCACTAATGCAAGATTTCAAAACCCTACGTGCAAATCAACTAATGCAAAACCTAATGCAAAGTCAATGCAAGCTAGATCTAGGATGATAATGCACTCCGAATAAGAATTAAGATGTTCTAAATGTAGGTTCACCAAAATGAAATGTAGGAAATAGGGTTACACTTTTTTGGAAGATGGAACAGAAGGGGGTATTGTAGAAGTTGTGAAAACCAAATTCAGAGCCCAAGAACACCTGCATGCAAAGGGATACCTATCACAGGGAAGAGTATAGAGAAAAAAGAAAGCAAGGGTTTGAAGCTCTGTAATATCAAAGATATATTATCAGAACAATTAAATTTGAATATTTACAAAAGATCAATCCTTAAAAGGAGATCAAGAAAAACCTAAAAAGTAACCCTAATAGGTAGACATTTAATAATTAATATAATTTTTAAATGTCACAATATGCACCTAAAGTGAAATTTTAAGAGTAGAATAAAGGTGACTTAATTAATATAATTAATTCAAAACCTTTACTCTAACACCCCCCCTTAAGATGAGCAAGAGTGCAGCTACAAACATGTGGAAAAAATAAAATGTAACTATAATGCATGAAAGTAAAATTGGGTCTCAGCAACTAGGCCTGATCAAGTACCCAAATACAACCAAATCTCTATAAAGTGGAGTAAAGGAGAAAACCCAGTGGGAAAAAAATCCTCTCCAAAAAGAGATGAACAAGAGTGAAAGAAGAAGAGAGATAGAAGGAGGACTCAACATGACCCCCCAAGTACTGCTTCTATCACACAAGTACAAAATATGGTCCCCCCATAGGAGAGAGAAGAGACTCCAAAGCCCCCCAGAATGAGAGAACCCATGTGCCAATGATCAAAACATTGTGTCTCCTCTAAGGAAGAAATAGATCCAACGATCGAGGAAGAGGAAATCCCTGGATGTGAGGTGAAAATGGAAGTCATGGATGATGCTCACTGAAGAATGGAACTGTAGTATGAGTGTCTAAATAACATGATGGTGAATCAAACAACTCAAGATGATCCTAAAATGGAATCTCCAATGAAGATGGGATAACAGGTGTGTTGAAACTATCATCTGTGAGGAAAGGAATATCCTCTAATATGGCCTCAACAACTACACTTGATGGCTCGATGAGTGGAGAAACAATGTCAGTCATAGCTGAAGAGGAATCCTACTGAATAGATGTGATCTCAAAAGGAGGTAGAGGTGTAGAAGTCTCAATACTAGTCTCATGAATAGATGGAAGAACACATAAGTTCAAGTGACCAAACTTCACCTTAGATACTGCATGCTCTCTTGTAGAAAGAGAGGAAAACTCAGACAGTGGAGATGGTGGACCAAAGTGTGTGAATGCATACAAACGGGAAGAATGATCAATTGTCCCTATTGCAACAATGTTGCCAGTCTGAATGTCTTGGATGTGCACTGAATTAGGTGTGAACTCAACTATCTTCCTTGTCCCACTGTGAGCAATCTGATAGATGGAGAGAAGGTTAGTGGATAAAGATGGTACACATAGTACATCATTAAATGTACCATCATCAATTTTGATAGAATATTTCCCACATACACTCATATAAGTGTTATTACCCATCAATATGTGTGGTGAGGATGCAGCCTCGAAAGATGAGAACATGTCCTGAGAAGATGCCATATGGTGTGAAGCACCTGAATCTAATAGCCATCTAGATGAATGTGAACTAGTGGTTGCACATAATGCATGACCCTTATGTGGGGCCTATCCATCTATTTGAAATGATGGTGAAGAAGACTCACCTGATGTAGATGAAGAAGAGTGATGAATATTGTTCCTCTCAAGAAGAGCTGTCAAATCTGAAACCTATTTTACATATGCATCTATCTTCTTCTCATAACACTTGGACTCATCATGTCTTGGCTTAGTACAATAAGCACACTTAGGTATGTCTTTCTTTGATGATTCCCCCTTAGGAGAAGGTGAATCAGAGGTGTTTTGTGAAATGGAATCCTTCCAATGCTCTGTGGTCTTTGGTTTATGTTTCTGCTTTTGCTTCCCTTGAGATGACTGTGCTACCAATGCTTGGTGTTGTGATCCTGTGAGAGCATCCAACTATGATATCTTGTCTTTTTCTCATGTCAACTGGTCACAAAACACCTCAAAAGTAGGCATGGTAAAACGGTTTCCTAATGGATCCATAGTGGAATAAAATTTTGAAGAGAAGATCTGAAAAGGACCTCGAAGCTTAGAAAGAATCAGGTAAATACACTCCTCATCTATTTTGTTCTTACCACAACCATGTAGAAGAGATCTCTATTGTTTGAATTTCATCAGAAAGTCCTCAATAGTGGGAAAAGAATCAGGTACAAGGGAATTCAACTCCTCCTCAATCTAGATGGCACAGAACTGATTGATGGTACCAAATAAATCATTGAACTTAGTCCACAATTCAAGAGGACTGTTACACCCATCAAGATGAAACAACAAGCTATCTAAAACATGTAAGGAAATAAAACCGATAGCCTCATCCATCTTATTTGTATGCTGCATAACCTCAAATGGCCCTCTCAAAACTGGTTGAACTATGTCTAAACAAGACCACAACCCCTTTGATCTGACAAGACATGTCATGAATGCCTTTGAAGTGTGATAGTTATGAGGTGTGAGAAGTTCAACAGTAGGAGTTTTTTCGGCCATGGTTGGAAAGGTTTAATGAATGTATAATGTGAATATTTTCTAGTTTTCTGAAGTAAATGATAGAAAGCAAGAAAAAAACTCCCCCCACAATGCAAAAAACCAAACCCCAATAGAGATTTTTCAGCGAAAGGGCTAGAAAAAGAAAAAAAATCTTAGGACAATGCTCTATGTACCTGGTCAATTTTTTGATGAAATAAACTATAGATATGGAAATATCATAGAACCACCTTTCCGATGCCTATTTTTTTGCGCAAAAAGGAGTCCATACGCAAAAGTTACGCCCCTGAAAGTGCAAAAAACATGTTTTGGCTTCGACAAGTTAAAACAGAATTAAAATAGAGAAATCAAGAGATAAAACCTCCACCATCAGATCGGGCTCAGAACCAAATTTTTGACGGTATCTCATTTTTGAAAAACAGAGATCGTATGCCCAATTTATGCCCGATTTACCAAAAGAGGTCAAAAAAAGGCTTAAAAAGGAAGCCTTGGTGGCTCCTTGGTGGCTCCACTTAGTCTGGCGGTGCTTCGGTGGCTCTGGGGCAGCATGGAAGCACTCTGGTGGCTTTGCAAAGGTGTGGCGGTGGTTCGCCGGTGGCAGGTGGGTGGCCAGCCAGTGGAGGCCGCCTGGTGGTGGTTGGGTGGCTGCCTGGCGGCTAGCGGATGGTCGGTGGGCGGCACCCAAAATAACACTGTGAGATATTTTTTAAATGTGCTTTTTGAATTTTTATAATTTTTTGCATCGATCTGTGTGTAGACGATGAACAGGGTCGTATGGATAAATAATTTTTTTTGCCTCACGAACAGCTGACACTGAATATAGGTGAGTTTACAATTGATCTTTAGGTTTTTGGCCACTCCAGATGCAATGGTGAGGTCTGCTTGGGCTCAAAATGCTCTGAAAATTTGAGCACCCCCTGGATCTAACAAAAAATATCTTTCTTCAAACCGTCAGAGATCTGACAAACGGAAGCCAAATTTGACGAAACAAAGGTCGATCTTGACTATTCTAGCAGCTCTGGATTCAATGGAGAGATCTGATTTGACCTTGGATGCATTGAAAATCCCACCTCTTGGATCAAAAGAAGAAAACTCCAAACCCTTGAAACTCCAAAAAATCCTTCAAAACATGAACATGAAGTAGCAGGTCTAGAGCTCTAATACCATGTAGAAGTTGTGAAAACCAACTTCAGAGTCCAAGAACACCTGCATGCAAAGGGATACCTATCATAGGGAAGAGTATAGAGAAAAAAGTAAGCGAGGGTTTGAAAATTTGTAATATCAAAGATATATTATCAGAACAATCAAATTTGAATATTTACAAAAGATCAATCCTTAAAAGGAGATCAAGCAAAACCTAAACAGTAACCCTAATAGGTAGACATTTAATAATTAATATAATTATTAAATGTCACAATATGCATCTAAAGTGAAATTTTAAGAGTAGAATAAAGGTGACTTAATTGATATAATTAAGTGAAAACCCTTACTCTAACAAGTATGGGATCCTCCTATTTCACTAACATAACATTTAGAGAGACCCCTAGAGATATCAAACTAGGGATGAAATGAAGGAAAGAGATTTGGAATAGGGGTGTTCTAGGGTATAACAAATGACTAACGAAGGGTTCACTACCAAGCTAGGAATTGGAAAGAAAATATATGCAAATGACATGCAAAACCTAACTAGATGACCTAGAGAATGAACTTGAAATACAAAATGACAAATTGAGAATGAACAGAGGTGCACCTGGAGGAAAGATGTGATCAAAACAAGCTCTCAAACCCTGAAATATTGACTCTCAGTGCTCACTAGGAATCATATGCTAGTTGTGGCTTATGGGTCCTAGTGGGTCCTGAATAGCTAAAATTTTGGAATCTAGAGTTGCAGACTAAGAGGAACAAAACCCAGAAACAGTTCCTTGAAACCCTAACTAGGACTCATATGCCCAAACCATCACAAAGTGTCTCATTTTGTCGAGAAGTGTCACAAGAGAAAAATTTTGAACTAAAACTTTACAAGCCTCTGAAGATGGATCAAATAAGCATTTTCCCAATGATTTCATGCAAGTTGGATGGATATTTTTCCCTAGATCTAAGTTTCCTGAGTCTTGACAATTTTTCATCACAACTTTGACAACATTTGCAACTTTGTCATTTAGGTACTTTTGAAGGCCTCAAATCCACTTTTCTTTAATCTATAAACCTATAATCACACATTAAAGGAAATAAAACTTGTTGATTGCTAGAAAAGGGGGGTTTGTCTTGGTTAAACCCCTTTTAGGTAATTAAACCAAATGATGAAATAATGAAATAGAAGCATGAAATATGAGATATGTAATGATGATACCTTGAAAGATGTCCTGTAAATCTACAATCTAACATGAATTGACCATGAAGAATGTAGATCTAGATCTTTAACTTTAGTATGCGACAATGCTTGTAGATGGATCTTCAATGCTACATTACAACCCTAACTCAACAACATGCTTAATGCATTCTGATCTTGACTTGATGATGGATCTTGAATTGTTACAAAAAATGATGAAGAATTATACCCTTGAATACTTTAGAAATTATCTTGTAAACTCTCTTGAAACTCCTGTGAATTATTGTAATCATAAACTTTCTCTCTTGGAAGTATTAGGTGAAAATGAGTGAAATAACCTTGTATTTATACGTGTTTATGCCAAATTTTCTGAAATTACAACACTACAAGCCGACATTAGATCTAGGAGGATAAAATCCCATAAAGAATTTGAATTAAATTTGATTTTGGGCCACACATAAGTCATATGCCATAAGTGGCATATGAATCCCATTAGGCTTAACTATGGAACATATTTTTCAAAAATGCTTAGAATGATGCAAAATTAGGATTAGGGCCCTTAAACTTAGGTGGGACTCATATTCCCAAAGTGGTGTATGAGTCCTAGATCACTAAATTTTGGCGACACAACCTAAAAACACTTGAATTATGGTTGGTTTTTGGTTTATGTTGGGATTATCCTTAGAAAGATGCATTAATTAAGGCTTGTGGATGCAAAATTAGGCCAATTAAGGCATAAAGAAGCCCAATTTATTAATGAAACCCTAGATTAGTGTGAAAGTGTGGTACAAAAATTTACAACACTCTAAATAAGGCATAATTAAGTCCATTTAGTTTACAAGGGCCCAAAATGTAATGTGAAGCTATAAATAAATACACTTTACAACATTAAATTAAGGTAAAATTAGGTCAATTTAGCTAAAAATGGGCCTTAATCCAATGTGAATGTGTAAAACACATTACAACACTAGGTCAAGGAAACATTAGGTTTATTTTAACATTAATCATTCCAAAATTAAGTGAGAAATCGTACCATCTCCAAGAAAGGAGTACAATTTTTGTCATTACAAAACCATAATTAATAAATCATTTTAGTTTCAAAAAGAATCAAATGTCATTTAATATCAAAAAAAAATCTATATAAATCACAAAAAATATATGAAGCCTCCTAAATGTAACTTAAAGCAAGTTTACAAGATGGGTTTTAGCATAACAAGCTTTCTACTATAGCTCTCAATGAATACATTATAAGCAAAAATAAAAATTCTTCACACTCGAAGTAATGCAATCAAACATTTATTCCAAAAGTATGTTAGTAGGTGTTAACTAAAAATAGAATTATTTTTTCCTTGGCTTCTTTTATCAATATGCCACATGGAAATGGAATAATCATTAAGAAACCCTAACAATAAAAAATGAAGTAAAGTTCAAGAAAGGAAATTCCAATGTACTATTGTGTAATGGTGACAAAGGAAATTATATGAGCATGACCTACACACAAATCACCACCATTGAATTGTCATCCATCTAAAGAGAAAATAAGCAATGTAAGGATTTGATCAATATAAGTCCAAAGGGTTATGTTATAATAGTAATGGAATCACCATAAGAGCACAACTGAGGAACAAATTCTTGTGTTTGTAATTATGTGATCCATAACTCTATTGGTCATGTGACACAATTTTTCTATAAAAAATATAATATGCATTCATGTGTGACCCAAGTTTAATGTGGCGATGTTGTAATAGAAATGGAGGAACTAATATGAGCACAATTCATGTACAAATCATTGTCATCACAATTAGGTGACAAATTACTCTAATGGACATTCAATGCACCCATGGTATAAAAATTATGGGTTGCAATCAAGTTGACTCAAGTTTAATAGGTTACGAAGTAATGATAGCACATGATCAAAGAGAAATTACCTCTTGCTACAGTAAAGAGCCTATAACTCTGGTTGATATATAGAGTGGTTTTTTTATATCAATTATGTGGTGTATTCAAGCACAACCCATATTTAATGATCTATTCTAGAGAGTGATCAAGATTTTATAAACCTTATGAATTCTACTTAAAAGTGTACAACTTAAACTATAGACCAAGTTTGTTATATACTTGAATGCTATCTTGGGTTGCCACAAACTATAATAATTTGATTTGTCAATAACGATTATGTGAAGTATTAAACAAAGACCCATGCTATATAGAATGCATTTCCTTGATTATGTTTACATACCTTAATGATCAAACAAGAACTTCCCAAACACTCTAGGATACAATCCAAGATCATACTACACCCTGTCAAGACAACTAATTTAAAGACCCAAGATTTAAGGTTGTTTTTTAATACCAATAGAACCATTGGTAAGATCATGACTAGGGTACAAGTCCCAGACCTCCGTAGAAACATAAACCATAACTCTAGCAGATTAGTGAGCTTGCAATACCAAAAAGATTAAAATATCTTCCATTTTTCAAAATAATTTTAACTCGACAACGAAAAAAATACCCAATATCATATTTTTTAAATACCCATATAAAGAAAATGACCAATGTCTTTTTTTCAAATGCCAAGATAGTCAATAACAAAGGGTTCACCAAACATCAAATTTTTTTAATGCTCAGGAAAAATGATAACAAAATCAAAATTTAGAAAACTATGTGTAATACTAGAAAAGGTTGAGACCTCATATTTTTCTTAGAAAAAACATTATCTCAATAGCGAAAAATATCTAGTACCATTTTTTAAAATACCCATTTCAAGTGAAAATAGATTATTGAAATACCCAAACATCCAATAACAAAAATATCAAGAATAAGTTCTTAAACATACCAAAATATCCAATAACAAAATAGCCAGCATCATAAAATTAAAATATCCAAATAGTACTTCACAAAAGAACCCAACAACAAATTTTTCAAATACCCAAATAAGCATAACGTATACATCCAACTTTTTAAAAAAATTAAGAATGATTTTCTTACCTCTGAGATGAACCATAATAAAAAGTTCAAAATCCTCAAGACATACTTTTAGGTGGGGAGTTGTCTGATAGAAGGATAGATTTGGCCACATTCTAGACCCACACTTTGAAGCACTACTGGCAAGAGATTCCTCCACTAGGAAATCCCTTCAATTACTGCTCAATATCCTCATCTTCAAAACACTTCAACCTCTGTTTATTTTCCCAAACTATTTCTTATAACTAAGTGATAATTAATAACTATGGGAAAATAGTGGTCTTTATAATGTTTGATTTTTTTTACACATTTATAAAAAATATGTATATAAATTTGTATGCATAAGTGTCAGCTAAAGCCTAAATTGATGGGTAGGAAGATTTTCTCTAAAAAAAAAAAAAATTGATGCAAAAGATTAATCATTTATTTAGTCATTTATAGTTGTGATTTTATATGATGATAAAATTAGTCATTTATTTAGTCATTTATAGCTTTTTTGCAAAATATGAGTAGAATTTAGTCATTTTTAGTTGTCGTGACTAAAATTTTTAGTCAAGTGGTCATTTATTTTCTAAATTATACTAGTGTCATGTTGTTGGAATTGAAGACACCTCTTGGGATAATGCATTGTTTCTTGCTCCATTGATGGCCAATAATACCATATTCAAGGCATCTTCTAGACTAGGTTAGGTTTGTTAGAGTGAGATCCACAAACACCTCTGTGTACTTCTTGTAAGGTAGTTGGTGCTTCTTCTACATTAAGACATCATAGTAACATACCATCAAGACCTTGGTGGTATAAGGTATCTCCTAAGATAAGGAATCAAAAATTTTAACAAATGAAGGTTTTCTTTTTATTGGAAACTAGATGGGGTGGTATGATTCCATTTAGATATAGGAAAATGTGTCCTCATACCAAGGTGAGTCAATAAAAACATCATCGACTGGTTTGGATTTCGGGATGTCGAATGCTTGTATAAGCAATTGTTCTACAAGGAATTCATATCTAGGAACATTCTCAGGTATGTCTAGTGGTGAACTAATAGTAGCCATTGTTAGACACTAGGAACACTGAGAGGCGGGGGTGAATCAGTGTTCCACAATATTTGAATTTCAAATTGGATCTTAAACTATCAACAACAATATTTAACCTTTAATAGAATTCACAACATATAAATAGAGGGAAACATGTAAACTCATTAAAGAGACAATGTGAACACCGTAACACTAAAATTTTTATGTGGAAATCCTCTTAGGGGAAAAACCACATTGGAGATTAATCCACAAAGTATACTCTGTTAAAAGTATGATCAAAAGGGAATGCACTTGCATTCAAACACACTGCCTAGAGCTCACTGCTCAAAATAGGGAAGGCTCACTGCCTTACAAAATATTTGAGATTACAAAAACATATTGAAATAAGAATATAGAATCTAAAAATGCTTGGATTAAGTTCCAATGGGGAACATAAAAAAAATTTTGGACCTTTTTACCAATTCACACTTCTTCTTTGCTTTGATCTACTTTCCTAAATAAAAACCCTTCTACTATACAAACAAAATTCACTTCAACAGATCTTCTGTTGTTAGCTCATACAGTTGCTCTACCCTTTTTTTCTTGCATTCCTTCTCACTTCTTGATCCACATGCAAACCAAAAATGATTTACCAATCTCACATATATATCCGCTAACAAGATTTTATTACTATATGTTGACTTAAAAAAAAAATATATTCTTCTACATTTTGGCTCAAATTACCAATTAGAATTAGTGCGTATCCACAAAAGTTGGCTAGACTATAGTAGGGACCCAAATCAAAATTCCAAACACAAGAAATAGTTAAACAACTATTCCTCATACATCCATGACATGCTATACAACAAGTCGGCCATAATGAGAAAATAAACAATAAGTCATTCTACTAAATCTCCAAACCTATACATCGATCAATGCAACATTACAAAACTTACCACTCAAGTGACATACATGCTTGACAAGCTTCCTTGGGGATCCACACAAAAAAATAATGATCTAGTGTAGTATTCAGACCAACTATTCAATAGGATACTCCATTCTTCATGCTTTATGCTAGTAGAATACAATCTTCTACTTTTCCTACCAATATGAGCTACTTCTAAACTACAAACCACACTACTGACTCCATTTTCCATCAATGACAACACTAGCAACCAAAAATAATATCCCAAAGCCATATGCCAACAATCTCCCCCTTTGGCATTGATGGCAACACTTAGTGAAAAATGATGAAGTGTCAAAACTCAAAGCTTCAAAACACAATAGAACACTCCTCCCCCTTTGGATGTCAATGCATTTTTCACTACATTCTCTCCCCCTTTGGATGTCAATGCATTTTTCACTACATTCTCTCCCCCTTTGACATTAATGACAAAAACTTCCACTAATTTATCTTCCCCTTTAATATTTTTACTACACTCTCTCTTACTGCATTCTCTCCCTCAATTTATCAAAAAAAAGTTGCAACTGCTACTAAATTCAAAAAATTATTTTATACTTATCTTTCATTTTTGAAAGAAATTTCTTCCAAGAGTCCATTGCAATCCTAGTAGCTATTATCAGACTATTATTTTCTGATGTCCTGTTGATGACCTAAAATAAGCAATTCAAGAATGGTAATGACTTCTTCCAACTTTTCTCCTTTCTTCAGAACTTCAATCATTTGCTCTAATCTGCATTCAATCTAATCCTTCACTTTCTAGAAAGTATCCATAAGAGTGTTTCTAGAAAAGTGAACCTTTGCATGCTCAATTTGTAGCTCATGAATCTTCTTCTTAACTACTCCATCCTTGTCCTAAACATACTGTAATCCTATCTTATTCTAAAAATATCATTCTCAATTTGTTCCAACTTGTCCTTGTATTTACCAACCACATGAGGCCACCTAAGACAATAATTGTATATATTATTTTCTAAGTCAATGCACTGCCTTAACACATTCATTTTATTTTTTAGTTTGGTGAGAGATAGCCTAAACTACATCTTCATATTTGAGATTATTTAGTCCTCTTTTCTATCTAGAGGAATAGAGTCCATATCCTCCCTAATACATTCAACCAATTCTTCTAGAAGTACATTCTATAGACTCTCCAGTTCAATGTTGTTATCAATAAAGTATCTTCCTAGAGTTTCCTCAATGAAGTATTGTCCATATGATGGCCCATTTATCCATATGTAAATTATCTTTTGCATTCCATCTTCTTCCTAAACAATCTACAATACCTTTGCTTTAAGTAAAGCACCTTCTTCATCACTTTCTTCTGCTATTATCACATCCAGTCCAACTAGTTTTGGTTCATCTCTTGGTGTGTATTCCTTATAATATTCATCCACTATATCCACAACCATCTACTCTTTACCTTTTCCCTTAAATTTTGTTGACTTAGGTGCTGAAAGAGTGTCACTAGCCAACTCCCTTTCTCTCTTCTACTTTTTCTCTTCCCTACTAGAGGATGATCCAACTTCAACTACTTTTACCGAGATAGGAATATCACTTACACCAAAATTTCCTAACAAGTTCCTAAAGAAGCTTTCATAAGCTTGTTCACCATTTTCAAAAGTGTTCAAATGCTCAAAAATTTTCTTGCAAACCGACATATTTTCCTTCCATACCGCATTGTCATTCTAAGGCAAGCAATTCAGGAAATACATCATAATGCATATAGCTAGGGTACCAAACCTAAAAGAGTAATCTATATCCTTCATCAATTGATCCTTCCACAATCCACATAGATCAAAGTCTTCATTTTCTATTATCAACTTGCGAGAAATATACACTATGCCTACCAAGGTTGATCCTTCTCTATTTTTGAAGAAAATTTTATATGAAATTCCATGTGCAATATACCTCGTTAATGGATCTTTGATTGTTGAGATTACCAGAGCCCTCTGATCTCCTGTTATTCTAGTTAGGGTTTCGACTTCGACATTCTAAATTGACTTCTTTCTCAAAACAATACCAACACTGCAAAATCCTATTAGATTTTTTATTGCATCCTTATAAATTTGATAAGGTTTATCTAGAGTAATGATATCACCATCCAATCTGTTCAAGATAAATTGAACTACCTCTGCGTTGACAAAATAAGGAAATTCATTCTAGATGTCCAAGTTATGTTTTTCTCCTCCAAGCTTCTTCAATTCGATGGTAGAAAACAAATTTCTTACATCCCTGACCTTTTGACTACTATATTCATCCATAGTTATTGTTCCTTTGATTTTCTTCATTTTCGTATCAAACAGGGTTCTTCTAATCACCAAATAAGTATGAAATTGACAAGCAACTAAAATACCTAGAGAATTCATTGCTAAATTGACTTTCACTGCTTTGAATTTTTTCTAAAAAAGAGTCTCCAACTGTTCTCCTTTGATGCACGGTGACAAATGAGGGTTCCAAATTCCCTTTTATAACTTTTCACAACTAACTTCCTTGTCACATTAAATGCCTTTCCCTAGGAGTTCCAGTTACTTTGCATTTTCAAATAGCAAGAAATAATCCATCTAAGGACCTTCAAGAGTGATCACCAATACATTTTATGATGAATAATACACCTACTAGCAACTTCCTTGATTTGATACCAACTACACATAGGGGGACAAAACATTATCATGAAAACTCCCCCCTAGGCCAATGGCCTGGAATCAATTGCCAGATGAACTACTAGAGGGAGCTTCCAATACAGTCTTATCATCTTCATTAGATCCACTCTTCTTTACCCACATTTTCTTCATCTGATCTATTATCTCTTCCATAGATGATTTTCCTTTTCCCTTATCAACTTTCTATGCATTTTTTCCTTGATAAACTGGACCTCTCTTATCCATGTTTCTATTCCTACAAAATCTTGCAATGTGACCAAATTTGTTACAATTGTAGTATATCGTATTTTTCTATCTATACCATCCATTCCACTAATTTCTTCCTAATATGAATTGATTAACATTTCCAAATCTTCCACATGAATATCATTTAATGTTCTATATACTGACAAACATACTTTTTCATTCTAATGACTTATGACCAAACTTCTTGCATTTAAAAAACTAACCAGAAAATGATGAAGTGACAGAGTTTATCTTACTTGTACACTAAGAAGCCATATGTCTAAATTTATTACAAACAAAGTAGTATCCATTAAATTTATGAGTGTTGGGTTGCCTTACTAGATATCTTTTACCTTTGTTCTTTTTATTTTTGTTTAGGTTCCTTTTGTTTAGATTCAGAGCTCTCATCCTTCACATAGCCAAGACCTCGCTTATCATTTGCATCCTTTTGACCTTTAGTTTTCTCATCAATCCTAGAAAAAATAATCTTGAACTTCTCTTTAAACTCATTTGCAGTAGCAAGCTCATCTCTAAGAATAACTACCTATCTCTCAAACTCTTGTTCATTGTTTCTCGATTGTTGTAGTTCAATCTCCAGCTAAATGAATCCACTATTAACTATGCTTCATTCTTCAAATTTTTCTTTCAAAGACTAGGCCAGATTCTCCTCATTCTTATTTCTTTCTTCAATCTCTTTAGTTAGCTTCATCACCACATATTCCATTTCAAGCTTTAGTGCAACATTGTCCTTAGCAAGCTTTTCAAACTCTTATGTTATTTCTTTTAGGGTTTGATTCAGATGAACATCTTTCATGCCTTTGCTTTATTTTTGCTTCAACTAACCACAAAGTTCCTCTTTTCCTTTGACTCATTTATTTTATCCTTTGGTGATTGAATGGATTTTTTGACAACCACAAGATTTTCTTTTAGTTTCATGACCTCTGCTTTAGACTTATCAAGATCATCAGTTGCCACCATAAGCTGTTATTGAAGACAACCTACATCCATAGTAATCCAAGATCCACCTCATTTTGTTAAAATTAGAAGAGGAACTTGCTCTGACACCAATTGTTGGAAACAAGGAATAGTAAGAGGGGGGTGAATCAGTGTTCCATAATATTTGAATTTCAAATCAGATATTAAACTATCAAAAACAATATTTAACCTTTAATAGTATTCACAACATATAAACAGAGGGGAACATGCAAACTCATTAAAGAGACAATTTGAACACCATAACACCAAAAATTTTATGTGGAAACCATGTTAGGGGAAAAACCATGGTGGGGATTAATCCACAAAGTATACTCTATTAAAAGTATGATCAAAAGGGAATGCACTTGCATTGAGGCACACTTCCTAGAGCTCATTGCTCAAAATAGGGAAGGCTCACTTCCTTAAAAAATATTTGAGATTAAAAAAAATGTTGAACTAAGAATATAGCATCTACAAATTCCTGGATTTAGTTACAATGAAGCACATAAAATAGATTCTAGAACTTTTGTCCAATTCGCACTTTTGCTCTACTTTTCTACATAAAAACCCTTCTACTACACAAACAAAATTCACTTCAACAGATCTTCTAATGTTATCTCATACAACTTCTCTTCCCTTTTTCTCTCAAACACCTTCTCACTTCTTGATCCATACACACACCAAAAATGATTTATTGATCTCACATATATATTCGTTAACAATATTGTATTACTGTATGTCAACTTCAAACAAAATATAATATTCTTCCACATGTCGGCTCAAATCACCAATTAGAATTAGTGCATACCCACACAAGTTGGCTATACTATAGAAGGGACCCAAATCAAAATTCCCAACTTAAGAAATAGTTAAACAACTATTCATCATACATCTGTGACATGCTATACAATAGGTTGGCCATAATGAGAAAATAAATAATAAGTCATTCTACCAAATCTCCAAACCTATACACCAATCAATGCAAAATTACAAAGCTTACTAATCAGGTAACATACATGTTTGAAAAGATTCCCTAGGGATTCATAGAAAAAAATAATGATCTATTGAAGTATTTAGACCAACTATTCAATCAGATACTCTATTCTTCATGCTTTCTACAAGTAGAATACAGTCTTCTACTTTTCCTTCCAGTATGAGCTGCTTCTAAACTATGAACCACACTACTGACTCCAATTGCCATCAATGACAACACTAGCAACTAAAAACAATCTCCCAAAACTATATGCCAACAACCATAGCATCAGTTGCTTTATTATTAACACTTGGAATTTGTTCAAAGATGAAAACTAGAATTATTGCTTGAAGTTGTCTACCATTATTTTGTATGGCATGAGCTTGTCATCTTTTATCCACTATTCATTGTTGACCTACCTTATGAAAAAATGGGAGTCACCATAGACATGTAGTTCCTTGATTTTCCATTCCATGGCCATTTTTATCCCAATGATCAGTTCATTGTACTTCTCTATATTGTTTGTATAGGTGAAGGAAATCCTATATAGTTTTGGTATATTGTCTCCTTGTGGTGTGAGAAATAAGATATCAGCTCCTGAGTTGTGTTGGGTATGGGATCCATCAAAGTACATGGTCCAACAGGTTGATTGAGTTTTCATCAAGATGCTCTCATCTAAAAACTTTGCTACAAGTGGTTGATGGTCTTCAATGGGTGTTTTTTCTAACTAATTTGCTATCATGACTTGTCCCTTGATGGCTTTTTTGTCAACATATTCTCTGTTGAATTTGATAAGTATCATGACCCACATAGTGATCGTTCCCATAAGAGCATCCTTTTCCAAAATATATTTCAAGGGGTCTATCTTGGATATCAACTTGACTTGTTTTTTAATATGTAATGCTTATGTTTTTGTGCTACAAAGATAGCTAATAGACATGCTCATTCGATGGGTGTATAATTCAAATCGTAGCCAACCAGGGCATGGCTAATGTACTTTACTATATATTCTTTATTTATCTCATCAAGTTGTGCTAATACGGCTCCCAAAGTTGTTGGTGTTGTGCACACGTATATAATCATTTCTTTATCCTAAATTGGAGGCATCAGTAGCAAGGGAGATAAAATAGTCGTTTACCTATTGAAAAGATTGGTCACACCTTTTGTCCCATTTGAAAGCTACATCTTTATGTAGGAGGTGGGTTAATAGATGAAACTTATTTGCTAGTTGTGTGATGAACCTCTTGATATACTGAATCTTACCTTGTAGACTACACAACTGATTCAATGTTCTTAGAGGCATTTCTAGGATAGCCTTTGGTAGAGCTCCTAATTTTTTTGAAATTTTTATCTTGTTTTAGTTCTAAAACCTCTCTTTAAAATTTCTTAGGTCTTAAATCATTGGCATTTTAATTCTCTTTTGACCTATTTCATTTGTTGTTGGTCATCTGAGTTGTAACTTAATCCATCAAAAACATACCTCTACTTGCCTTTTCTACCTAGGTTTGTCAATTGCCTAGTGCTTTATTATGTTTTAAATTTTTTCCTATGTTGGGAATAATATTTTATAGCAAACAACTTATGTTTTAAGTCATGTTTCTCGAGGGTCATAATCCCATCGACCTAGTCAGATCTACATTTTATGAATAACTTTATTTGCATGTGCAAGAATCCCACCCATTGGATTTAGAGATCAAATCCTAGCTATTGCTTGCATACCTTGTGGGATTAAAATAATGGCTTTCAAGATTATGCAAGGTCTACAAAATTGCTTGATTCATGTACTCACCATGGTGGGTCTTGGTCTACTTTCAAGATGCTTAACGCTCAATGGTTCTGAGGTCAAGGATTGTTATGCAATCATGAGACTGAATCTCAAGCATTCATTGATCACCTTGCAACATTGAAATAATTCTTGTTGGAAACTTGTGAGGTATGAAATTATACTATTAGTGTTTTCCTAGTACACCTAAGCAATCTCTAAAGAGTATTCAACTCCTATGTTTAAGACCCTTAAAGTGATAACACCCTTAAAGTGAATGGCCAACTGACAAGATTCAGTCGAAGATTGCAATCTTCTACTCTTTAGGCTCTATGGGACCTAGGAGGGTGTTCCTTTTAGCATTTTATTTGACTATTTCAATAAATGACATAGCAAATAAAAAATAAGTTCCTAAAGGGGTAAACAACACAATTCACTCAACGGTTGGCTAATCTTTAAGAAAATATCCATCAATTTACCAGGAACATGGAAATTATCTCACATACATGCTTCATTGTAGATAATTTCAAAAGATTTGTATTCTAACCCTGAATTGATAGTCTAATATGTTATTATCATTCAAAAGGAAAATACCATGACAAATAGGACAGTGTCTTCATCAATTGGGTAATGGAGTCATGAATCTTACAACCTATCATGCAAAAATTATTTAAATTTGATAATTATGGACTTATTTCCATAAGGACTTGCATTATGGAAACTCTTTGCACATAATTAATCACTTCTTACCAAATTCTCAA
This sequence comes from Sequoia sempervirens, assembly GCA_007258455.2. NCBI lineage: Eukaryota > Viridiplantae > Streptophyta > Pinopsida > Cupressales > Cupressaceae > Sequoia > Sequoia sempervirens. The sequence continues at coordinate 440,755,688 of VDFB02193867.1, forward strand.
TAAATCATTAAAAGTTTTTGGCCTCATTTCAACATTTAGTTGATTCATTGAACCAAGGAGAATATGAAGGAATGCATTGAAATTAAACATTTGAAGATGAAACAAATATACTTGATATTATATTAAAAACTTGAAAAATGGCTTAGAGAGAAGATTAAATGAACTATGTATGGGATTTACTTTCGATATCAATAATTTCTACAAAACTCATTAAGATTTTCATATGCAGAGTTCAAAACCAAGACAATTCAACTACCCTATTTTCTAATATTTTTCTATTTTCTACCCTTTTACATACTAGAATTGAAGACTCAAAAAGTTAGAACCCCTAAAAATGAGCCCTGAATTCCATTTTATAGAGTAATGGAGCCAACAAGATTCTGGATTGAAATGAAGATACATTACAAAATTTCATTTCACATCAAATTTTGATTGCATTTCAAAATTCCTCACAAGGTGATTTTGTTAAGATGGGGAAAACATAATTGCCATAGCCAGCGTGAGGAAGAAACAATGTACTTCCAAAATTTCCTTGATCGCCATGTAAGTAGCAAGATCGACACTCAAATTACCATGAGGGCACACGATCACCATCCAACACCCCAAAAATTTTCCACATACGCAGAGAGATAAAGTGACCACCACAAAAGTCATTAAACAACACCAAAATTTTATTCACCACCACCTTTTCATTAACTAGAAACCCTTTCACTAGCAACACGTACACCACGGTACACATGCCCACTTCGTGTTGTAGTGAGGGTTGGAGATGAAACTTCAACTCCTTCCTTAATTTTTTCCTTTTTTGTCACAATAGTATCTCGCCCACTTGGAGTCTTGACAACCAAAGGAGGAACATATAACACCTTGGACTTAAGAGATAGAGCTTGGCCATAGGTCACTAGGTATCGATGGTAACTAGAGTCTATCATCATTTCTCTATCAAACAAGCTATCAGTAACATCAATGTGATAGTTTTGTCATCCAAATGAGCCACAACCATACCTAACATTCCATTGCATTTTCCCAGATGCCCTAGTAGCTTCCTTCCATTCCGTTCCCATTATCTCTGAGTTCATTTCCTGGCCTTTCAGTCGGTGGATGCATTTGGTAATCACGGATGAAGATTCGTCACCATGGATGCTCTTACAAGCACTTTGTGTAAAATCTGGGTCTACCACATAAGACTTCTACAAATTGAGTCTAGCAGACCTTCGCATTGGGATAGATGGAGTGACAACCTTACTCATTCTAATATTAAAATAAACTATGCTCGTTCACACATCTTTCTGCATGTACTCAAAAGACCTAACATCTGATTGCAATGGAAAAAATAACAACTCTCAATTTGAATTTATTGAGCAATGGGATGACAACAATCATCAATTCTTTGATGAAAATACACGTGCAAGATGGGAAATTTGTTTACATGCATATTGTCACCATTTATTTCCCAAGTGCATGGTGTGTGTATCAAAATATGTGATCAATCTAAATCAATAAAACAACACAATCAATAAAACATTAAATCAAACAAACTAAAAGAAAAATATAAATAAGCAAACAGTTTTATGGCAACCTCTCCGATGTCATCTTATTGCTCTCTATCTCCAGCATTTCATCTTTGCTCAAGTTGCTCTCAAATTTGGAATGCCAAGATCAATGAAGTAGGCTACTAAAGAATGAGAGATTAAGAATGCAATATTATACTAAATGCAAGATTATGCTATGATGAGAATATTGTTGAAATGCAAAAGATGAAGTGTGCAAGTGTAATTGCGTATATGCGTCTATGTCTGTGTGTATTCGTGTGTAACCAATACTTGGATTTGCATCTGTATTTATAGATTTTTCGAAAGGAGAAAATTATTATACAAAGGTCAACACGTCTTGCTTCATTACCATAGATTTCTCCATAGATATCAAGACTTTGTTAGGGGATTCACTGATGAATATGTTGTAGATCCTTTGGATTCTCGAGCTTATTATTAGAGATTAGCTCTATCTCAATGGCATAATCTTAACCAACCTCTTGAGTTTGACAACATGCCACAACCTTCTATAGAATATCCTTCACATCCCAATCAAGTACTTCGGTGATTTTAAAATATTTCTATGAAAACAAAGATCAAATCTTTAAAAGTGCACCTCTCAAACAAATTTCTAATTATTGATTCAAATTCCCCAACAGGATTCGAACATCCTTCATCATTGGAAGCCATAATCAAAAATTAGGAATATCTTAGATCATATCATAAGATTCCACATCTTATCAGATCAAGATATCATTATCATTGCACTTGTCAAAAACTAGGATCTAAGTTTAGAAGAATTCTTCAAAATCATATGCCTATCTTCACGAGATCTCAATTCAATAAATTGAAGGATGAAATCCAACAAGAAGGTCATACCCAAGACACTCAAGAAGAGGGTGAAAGCAATAATCCTCTCTACATTATGAGACATAATCCACTTTTCAACAAAGATATGGATAATAGAGAAGAAAATCCATTCCATCAATACAAAGACATAGGTAGAACACATATAGATAGTGATGATGAACAAGATGAGGAACATCTTAGAGAGGCTGAGCAGGATCCAAAATTTCACAAATCCATAGAAAATATCTTACAGCCTGATAAAGAAAAATATTTCCGCTATCTAGCTGACCAAGGAGCTAAATTGCCTCATGACTTTAATACTGAGAATTTCAAAAGAAAACCTGAGGAAAAACCCCTATCTGACTTTAGTGCTTTAACTCAACAAATTAAAGCACTTCAAGGACAAGTTAAAGAATTATAAGGGGGGACCACAACAAATAAATACACTCTGATGACATTTGTCCTTACCCCTTCGATTGAAGTCTCAACATGATTCCATTTCCCAAACATTGTGAAATGCCAAAATTTGATCGCTATAATGGGAAATTGGATCCAATCGATCATGTTAGAGACTTCTGAAACATGACATTAGAATTCACTCATGAGGACACTTACTTGATGTGATTATTTCCTAGGAGCCTTGGAGTTCACTCTATGGAATGGTTATAAAAAATAGCACCTCCTATCAAAACATTCAGAGAATTAATCAATCTATTTATATCGCAATATGCGTACAACATCCAACACCAGATCACCATGATAGATCTTTGCAAAGTTGCACAAAAACCTGGTGAATCTTTCATTACTTTTCTTCAGATATGGAGAAGAATGTTCACCAGATATCCACATCCTGTTCCTAAAAAAGAAAAGATGGTTACCTTCATTAATAGCTTGAATTCAGAGATGAGTTATCATTTGAACTTACATTGTCCTCCTTTTGAGAAATTGATTGAAGATGCCATAACCATTGAAGGAGCTTTCATCAAAAGAGGAGTAATCAAAAATGACAAAGACAACCCGAGCTCATCCAATCATCACAACAATTAGGAAAAATCTAAATTTTGGACTCACAACAAGAACGTGGTGAATGATGGTGTTGTTGATGCAAATCATGTCTCAAACAATCCATTCATTCTTAATACACCAAACAATCACAACAACAATGTCAACTTGATTACAAATCAAGGGAACAATCATCCTCCTTCGAGGAACAATGTAAATCAGCATTCTACTCCCAATCATGGGACTTCCAACAACCAAGGTTACCGAGAACCCAATAACAATCACAACTCTTTAGGGAATACCTCGAATACAAATCCACAATGATTTTCATTCTTCTCCAATAGAAGAACTTTTACTCCACTGGGTCAATCTGTGGAATCTGCATTCAAAGAGTTGATGGCTACAAATTTTATTACACTACCACCTCAACAAAAATATGAACCGAATGTGAAGCCTCCATCACGGAATGAGGCATACTATTGTGACTACCATCGGTGCAAAGGTCACCACACAAATAATTGTCAAGCCTTGAAGAATGCCATTCAAGACTTAATCGAAAATGGCACCATCATAATAGGACATCAGAAATCAAATGAAGACTACCAAGCATTTTGTATAAGAATTTTGAATACCAAGATCATTTTCTACAGCTTTGAATCTCAAAAATTGCACACATGGCAAGGTTAGCATTTAATAAAGGGCCATTGTTAGCTGATGGTGACAAGACCCTCCTAGGTGGATGACTTAAGCTTAACTCACTAGGAAAATAAAACCCAACTTTAGGAAATAGATAAAGTCAATGGTCAGCTAGGTGATTGGTACTCTTAACCAAAGGGGCCAATGGATGGATGCATATGATGGCTCAGGTGATGACCTAAGCTACTGACAACCGAGAAAAGCAAGTCAACATGAAATTATAACAACCAAGGGTTTTAAAATTCACAACCTTGTCCTAACAATGAGGATAAGGGTTTAATTTGAAGTCCAAGTCGATGGGAATTCTAGATATTATAGAAATTTTGGAAGCTCCATTAGTGGCTCATGCTCGGGGAGGTATACCCCTAGTGGGTATAGAGAGAATCTAAATCTCAGGTTGAAGCAAACTAGGGTAGAAGACCACAACCCATGAGCATGCCTGGAAAAGGAAAGTAGACACAAAAAAAAGAAAACACACCAAACCAACCTATGTACACTATTTACAAAATATACATTGTAATTTACTTCAATAAATTGGTGGCCTCTGGCCCCAAAAATTTAGGGACAATTCTTTCCACTTTCAAACACCTAAGCATGTTTTACTGGCAATGGGTCCACATGAACATTATGCAATTCCAAACTATTAGCACCAACATAATCAACACTTCCTATGAAATTTGATGTAACATTGCTACATTTATCCCTCTCAACCATAGGTTCATCAAGCTAGAGTGGGAAGATGAAACCCTCATACTCCACACTATCATGAAGTGTAGAATCACATTTCACTTGCTCATCAAACTTAAAATCCTCATAGACATTGTGGCTTATATCTAACCAATCTTCTATAAGTTCAGAGAAAAGGAAAACATGATTAGGCATATCCTCAATCTATTTGTCACAAATGTTGTCTTCATGAGATGAAAGAAGTCCCATGATAAGGTCCATAAGATAAGGAGTATCTACAAAAAAAATCATTGCAGCTTCATACTGACTTATATCATCCCCCTAGTTGTCTATTCCTTTGAACTGCTCCTCACATGGATGGAATAATCCTACAATACTAACATATTTTGGAGAATCATCAAGTAGTTCCTTCTCCTCAACATAAAATAATTTTATCTGAGTGTCCATGCTTTTATCCTAATTTACCTCTTGGTCTCTTAAGAGTGGAATTCCTTTTACGTCAAGGAAAATATCATCATGTGGAACATGAATAGCTGACATTTCAATCATCTTTTCAAGTACGTAGCTAGTCATAATAGGAAAATTAGTACAATCAACTACATCCCTTTTGAAATCCATGCTACATTCAAAGCTGACATCATGTAATTTTGAACTTCTTTATCATCTGAGCTATTGTCAAATTTAGAATCCAACAATTCTAAGACATTCTCTTGATACTTATCAAGCACAATCTACTCAATCACATGTGGGGAAGCTAGTTCACCAATGTTTGTGTCTCCACATCCTCCATTTTGTTGGGGGACTATCTAGTCAGGGGCGACATTTTCAAAGACAAAGTTTCCAACCTTAATATCACCCTCATTTTTGTTTGCACCATCCATGACATATCTGCTAGTAGCACTTGTTAGATACTCATCAGGGGTATCTTCAAAAAACTTATTGCTTCTATACCAATAGGGATTATCATTTATAACCTCACTGTCTAATGCAGGTTCATCAAATAAAGGATTTTTCCATACCTTCATGATAGTTACATGTACCTCATCTTCCTCAATATCAGGATTCCAACAACTCCGATCATTAGTGCATTCAAATTCAATGTAATCACTTGAGGAACATAGAGAAACATTCTCAACATCCTCCTCATCATTTACACTTACAATAATTGATCCACATTTAGAGAATTCTTCACATGAAAAGTACTGCTCACTACCTAGGAAACACACACCCTCAAGGATGTTAACATATCCTCTACTAGAAGCAAGGGATTCCATTCCACTTCATATGAAGAATCATATTCAATAGAAGACTGTCCAAACTTGATCTCATCACTTTGATTCCTCATTTTTTCCATCTCATTGAAGCCAAGTGGATTCCCCTCATTGATTGGCATATGATGAGTGTTGGTTGAATTAGTTTGTGAGGTTTCACAATGGACTTCATGTGTTTGCTCATAACTTATGACATCCCAAGGGAGATAATTTGGTACTATCTCCTTGTTCTCACACTCTATCTCTTCATCCTTATCACTACTACATGCACTTATTTCTATGTTGTTTGTAAAATAACAACATTCAACAATTAGTTTCTCAAACTCTAATGCTTCTCCTTGATCTGTCAACTATAATCTTTGATCCTCTTCACTATGGCAATGATTTCCCACATTTTAGGAAACAACTAGGGGCATATGACCATGCTCAATTTATTCCATAGTATTTATCCAATCTAGTACTTGAATAAGGCTATGAGGCTTCTAATTCTCAAACCATTGGCTTGATCCTGATATGTAAGATTCACGAAACAAATTAATGTACATTATATCACTAGGCCTAAAACTCTTGGGTATCTCCATTAGAACATCCAAGATTCTTGAAAAAAAGTCATATAGTGACTCATTCACATGTCTCTTTATTTCATACAACTTTCTAACAGAGAGAATCAAGTCAACCTTCCCCATCCTAGGTTGATGTGAGGTTGATGCTTGCTCATGTTCTACACCTAGTGGGAGTAATTGAGATGCAACATCTATGGGATCCTTTTCTTGACAAACATTTTTACTTCCTGATTGGTTTGGCTCACTAGCCTGAATTCTATTAAAACTACTACTAGCAATCATAGGCCCTCTCATGATTGAGTATTTAAAATTATTCTCAATGTTCATAGCCTCTTGGTAGGCTTGTTGTAAGTTGGTGAGCTCTTTATCTCTCAACAGGAAGCTCATATTACTATTAAATTCTCCCAAATATATAACCAAACACTCTACATCATTTGGTCTCATGTGCTCAGGGATTTCCCTTATGGCCTTAGAAAATCTAAGGTTGAAAGTAGGGACCAATTCCCCCTTATCCCTAGAAATCTCCATGAAATTATTTCTTGCAACACTTTGGTTTATCCTTTCACCAAACTAGTCTATGAAGGCTACCTTAAGTTCATTTCAATAATGTACAGAAGAAGAAAGCAAAAAAGAGAACCAGTCTCTTGCATCTCCTTTCAAAGATTGAATGAATAGCTTCATAACCACATCTTTGCAATCTATCTCATAATCACCCATCACATCAGAAAATTATTGCACATGCTTACTTGTTGACTCTAACTTGTCACCACTGAATTTTGTTATTTTTTCCCTAACCTTGGGTGGTACTGTATTTGGGTAACCATAGATATTTTCAAAGCTAATTTCCTTGTACCTATCAGTATTGAAATTGCTTTGGTGATACAATGACTATTCTCCTTGCATGTCCTTTTCCATATTTGTGCCAGATGATGTGAATTGATAACCTATCCTTATTTCTTGAAAAGGAATTTAGAATACTCTAGGAAAACATACAATATTATCCCAATTTCTTTCACAAAATATGATCCTAATCTTCTAGCATATGTTCTTTTACAAATGATACCTAAGATATAACAGTTTGACATGCTCCTTTCATCATTATTTAGGAATTTAAAATATTACTATCATTCCCTCATCTAGTGATAATTCACTCATTAGGGAATCATTTACATGTCTAGTATGGTAAATTTATCTTGATTTACCATTAATAAGCTCATATTTCTTCAAATTCTATGAAAATGCATCGTAATTTGTAGCATATGACTATCCTTTGCTTGTAAGTTGCAGATTTGATCAATTGGTGTATGCTTTGATAGGTTCTTTGAGTTAGAGTTGCCACCTCCTTTTAGAGGAATGGATTTCAAGTGAGATGAAGTTTCTTTATAAGTAGTACATGTTCTGGGCTATCTTCCATAGTAGATTCATGTTCAGATCCTTTAGTCTTTCTTACACCTAAAATATTTGTTAGGTTCTAGAATTTGTTTTTATCCAATCAAGATGTTCAGGTTCGCTTCACCCTTTAACTCTGCATTTCATATCTTCTTTTGGAAAATGGGAATTTCCCCAGTAGAGTAGCCATTCTATTGGTGTTTTCCTAGTACACCTAAGGAATCTCTAAAGAGTAACCAACTCCTATGTTTAAGACCCCTTAAAGCAAATGGCCAACTAACAAGATTTAGTTGAAGACTATAATCTTCTACTCTTAAGGCTCTATGGGACATAGGAGGGTGTTCCTTTTAGAATTTTATTTGAATATTTCAATAAATGACATAGAAAATCACGGATTGGTTCCTATAAGGGGTACATAACACAATTCACTCAAAGGTTGGCTAATCTTTAAACAAATATCCATCAATTTACCAGGAACATGAAAAATATCTCACGTACATGCTTCATTGTAGATAATTTCGAAAGATTTGTATTCTAACCCTAAATTGACAATCCAATATGTTATTATCATTCAAAAGGAAAATACCATGACAAATAGGCCAATTTCTTCATCAACTGGGTAATGGAGTCATGCATCTTACAACCTATCATGTAGAAATTATTTAAATATGGTAATTATGGACTTATTTCCATAAGGAATTGCATTATGGAAACTCTTTGCACATAATTAATCACTTCTTACCAAATTCTCAGTAAATCATTACAAGTTCATGGCCTCATTTAAACATTTAGTCGATTCATTAAACCAAGGAAAAAATGAATGCATGCATTCAAATGAAACATTCAAAGATAAACTAAATATACTTGATATTATATTCAAAACTTGCAAAATGGTTTATAGAGAATAGTAAGTGAAATATGTATGGGATTTACTTTTGATATCAGTAATTTGTACAAAACTCATTAACATTTTCATATGTAGAGTTCAAAACCAAGACAATTTGACTACTCTATTTTCTAATATTTTTCTATTTTCAACCCTTTTACATACTAGACCTAAAGACTCAAAAAGTTAGAACCCCTACAAATGAGCCCTAAATTTATTTTTATAGAGTAAGGGAGCCAACAAGCTTCTGACATGAAATGTAGTTACATTACAAAATTTCATTTCACATCAAATTTCAATTGCATTTCAAAATTCACCACATGGTGATTCTGTTAAGACATGGAAAACATAATTGCCATAGCTGCCCTAAGGAAGAAACAAACTACTACTAGAATTTCCTTGATCGCCATGTAAGTTGTTGGCAAGAGACACCACAAAAATTTTATAGTGTTGTCATTGATGGCAACCCTTGTCAGATAATGGATCCACACATCATCATTTACTCATACTGGCAGACAGATTGAAGATCAGTAGTTATTTGCTAAGCTAGAATAGAGCATCAGGTAGTTTCATGTTCTTTGATTCATATGCAAATTTTCTGTTAATATTTTGTGTTGTGGATCTCAAGAAGTATTGTTTGATGCACAATCTATGTTATTTGTAAATATTGGTGCCTCGTATCAATTTGGGTGGAGTTTACAATGTCTGGTGAACTAATTTTTTGTTCATAGATATTTGGAGGAGGACTTGGTGAATATAGTGTGTCGCGAATATTTGAGGAGTTGTTGTTTAAGTATTTTTGTGTTTGATCATTTTAATTTGGATCCTCACTATGTTTTGGCCAACTCTTGTGGATGCGCATTGAATATTATGAATGATTTGAGCCAACAATTTGTGAATATTTCTTATTTTACTAAGGCCGACATGAAGTGATTGAATTAGTGGTAGCGAATATATATAAGTGATCGATTATATCATTTTTGTGTATGTCTGATGTGAATTGGTGGATGTTGTGAATGTCAGAATGTCAATAGAGTGATTATGCATAGTTTCATTTGTGCATTAAGGATTTTTGGTGTTAATTGAAGCAGAACAAAGAAAAAGAGAAGAATCAGTCAGAAGGTCCAAAATTCAATTGTTGAGCCTAACCATAACTGTAATTCGACATTTGTAGATGCTACTCTATTAGTTAAGTCCTTGGAAGTATTCCAAATTTTTGTAAGGTAGTGAGCCTTTTTTTTTTCTAGTAGTGATGTCTAGGAAGTGTGCCTGAATGTAAGTGCATTCCCATTTTGTAATCTTTTCTTTTGAGTATACTTTGAACAATATTGTGGATTGACCTCCACCGTGGTTTTTTCCCTAACAGGGTTTCCACATAAAAAATCCTTGTGTTATGGTGTTGTGGTTATTTTTCTTATGTGCATGCATCTTTATTTTGATTGAATGTAATAAGCACTTTAAGGACTAGATTAATAAAGTTAAAAATTGCACAACACTGATTCACCCCCCTTCTTAGTGTTGCTTGATTCCAACAATTGGTATTAAAGCTCAATTCCTCAGATGAAGCTTAAAATATTGGGGAAGATATTGGAAAGTGTTTCAATAGATTCAAGTAGTCTTCAACAACAACTTATGATAGCCCTACATGATCTTGATCAGGAAAAATATGAAGTATGGGAATTACAAGCAAATCTCATGAATGTTGAGAGATTCATTGAGTCATTGAAAGAAAAAATCAACAAGTCTAGGGAGAAGAATGGAACTTTGTGATTAGATCAAGCAAGAAGATAGTAAATGTATTGTAGATGAGCAACTAAGTCAAACCCTAAAGGAAAAGACCAAAGAATGTGAAAAGCTTGCTAGGGATAATGCAATTCAGAATCATGAGATGGAATCTATCATGATGAGGCTGACTAAGGAAATTGGAGACATGAAGAAGAATGAAGAAAAGATTTCCCAATCCCTAAAAGAGAAATCTAAAGAATGTAGTTGAATTATTGATAGATTCATTTAGTTTGAAATTGAGTTAGAGAAAACAAAACACAATGAGGGAGAGCTTGAAAAGCACATTGTTGATCTCAAAGATGAACTTGCTACAAAAATGGATTCAAGGAGAAGTTCAAGATTAGATCAACCAAGCTTGATGAACTGATTAAAATCAGAGGATTGATGGTGACAAGCAAGGTCTTGGATATGAAGAAGGAGAAAGTTCCAAATCCGGACAAAGGAAATTTGGACAAAGAAGGTTTAGAAAAGGAAATCAGATGAACAAGACTGGAAGGTATCTGGTAAGACAATCTAGTGCTCAAAAATTCAATGGTATCTATTATGTTTGCAATAAATTTAGTCATATGGAAGATCAATGCAGAAGTAGAATGAATTCAAATAATCCATCATTCTCTGGTCAATGATTTAATTGTAACAAGTATGGTCATAATTCAAATGAATACAAAAATGTGTTAAACAACTTTTATGGAAATGTTAGATGTTATACATGCAATATATTTGGCCAGATTGCTAAGCAATGTAGATCAAGAGAAAGATCATGGAACAATTGGTTTGGACAAAGAAATGTGGTGTGCTACAATTGTAAAAAATTTGGTCATATTGCTAGATTTTGTAGAAGAGGTCTGGTAAATCAGAGAAGAAACATGTAGAATGATGAAAAAGGAAAAGGGAAAGTCACTACAGATCAGATCAGGAAGTAGATGAAGAAGACATGGGTCAAAAAGAATCCCTCTATTGCAAGAAATGAGCCAGCAACAAAATCAACTTCTAGTAATTCCTCTGGGAATTAGGTTAAGGCCTATGGCCTAGGGGGAACTATCAAGAAAATCTTTCAAATCCCCTGCAAGTGATTGAAACTAGGATGTGGATGAGTTTAGTGTTTTCATTTATGATCTATAGATGTTGTTGAACACTTGGAGAGAGTATTTATGTAGAATTTAAGGTCCACAAAAGAGTTATCTTTCATAGTGTATGGTAACAAGGTATTCAAATGAGTTAGGAAAAAAACATTTATTATGTGAAAAAGGTTAGGTGTGAATGATAAAAGGTTATTTCTATATTTCATTTCTCACTTTGCATTTTGAAGAAGTTTGAAGAGATTAGAAGCAAAATTTGGTGAGAATTCAGGTGTGAAGGTGATTCGAAGTTCAAACCCTAATCCATCAAAAAGGTATTTATCAAGAAAACTTGTTTAACCTATGATTTTGTGAAAATGGCTACTCCACTAGTAGTTGAAGTCAAGGATGGACCCCGTCCAAAGTTCAAATCACATCCTTTCAAGACTATTGATACTTATCCCTTAGGTGCTTTTTTCATCAGTTTCACATGGTTTTTTGCACATTAAAGATATTAGGGCATATATTAATGCTAATATTGAGGAGTTAGGAAGCTCGCAATTGCTAAATTTTTATTCCAAACACATTGTTGGAGATGATTTATGTGTTAAGCTTGAATGCAAAACCCTATAGGAGAAGAAATTCATGTAGATTGTGAAATTCCTTATGTTTTATGAAAGTGAATGGGACTAGTACATCTTGAGTCGAGTTCATGCTAAATTCATGTGGTTAAGTTTGTTGGAAATACAAGGAAATACAATTGAGATGGGGGTGAATCAGTTGTCATAGAAATTCAAAACTTATTTAACTTATTAACCGTATTCTTAGATATGATAATTAACCATGAAAGCATAAATCATCAACACATCAAAAAAACACATAACACCAAAAATTGTATGGAAACCCTATTAGGGAAACCAAAGTGGAGGTTATTCCACAAGATTATACCCTATTAAAAGTATAATGAAAATAAAATATTGGGAATGCACATGCATTAAGGCACATTTCCTAGAGCTCACTACTCAATTACAAAGGAAGACACACTATCTTACAAAGAGATTCATATTACAACCATCTAGATTTTGAATTGAGAAAATAGCATTTGTTAATGCCTGATTATAGTTTCAGTTAAGCATATAAAAACTCTTCTACAAACTTCATCACACTTTACTATGTCTTCAAATGTTATTCAAACATACACACACTCGAAATCCACTGGCATATATTCGCACCCTTCAATTCAAATAAACAAAAGATCTTTTATATCTGTAACAAAAAATTTCATCCCTTCATGTCGGCCACAAAGAAATAATAAAAAGAATATAATTGTCAGCCCAAAACATTAAATATTAACAATGTGAATCAACCAAGGTGGGCCATAGCTTAGTGAGGACCCAAATAAACATATTCAACATGATTCACTTCAATTAATTAATCCTTGAAGATCCACAACATGCTTCAACACCATGTCAGCCAAGAACAAGAAAAACATGAAACACGCAAGAGAAAATCGCCAACCACAAGCACAATGATCAATGCAAATGTGCAACAAAGATATATAATGATCTAGAAACATCCAAAATCATGAAAAATCAACAAAAAAGCATCCATAGCAACTAAACTAACTAAAATATAGCCTCATCTTCAATCAGGAACATCAACAGAAGAAACAAAACCCCTATCAGAATGAAAATATTCATAACTTGATCAAATCTTCATGTGGATCTCTAAAACTCAAAGTGGATAAACTAGATACAGTCAAAAAAAATCCTTTAGTCCACAACCTCTAATCATCAATGTACAAAACATATCGACATACTGAACTTCACTTCACCACTGACAACCTGCAACTTATTTCTTTACAATTTTCTCAATATCCTCGATATATACAATGTCAAATGCTAATAGTGTTGACATCAATGACAACAAAATATCAAGAACACAACCACAACATCCAACAATATGCCCCTTTGGCATTGATGGAAACACATGATGTGAAAAACACCATCATCCCAACTAACTCTTGACACTTACTCCCCCCTAGGATTTGACTTATCTTTTACTCAACACTTTCACATAATCTTCTCCCCACAAGGCTCTTCTCCTGAGATAATCACCAATTTTTCACATGACTAGTCTCCCCCTTTGAAATCAATGACAAATATCTTTAATCTCTAAACCACATATCTAAATTTATGAACCAACTAACTACTCCCCCTAAGTAGTAGCCACCATAACATTAATCTAAAACAAGATATGACTATGAAATGCACAGACTGATGTAAAGCAATACATCCTTAGTTCTGATTAGGAGGGGTAATCGCCCCTAACTTCCCTTTGAGATACTCAAAAGTATCCTTAGGAGATGTATTTGTAAAGATATCTACAATCTACTCCTTAGTGGGAACATACTCCAATCTAAATTCTTTTTCACTTACCTTCTCCCTTAAGAAGTGAAACTTGATATATATATGCTTTGTTTTTTAATGCAGCACCAAGTTCTTTAAAATGTTAATAGCACTTGAATTATCACAGAATATAGCAATAGGCTCATCATATACAACTTTGATATACTTCAGCATATGTTTCATCCATAGGACTTGAGTACAATTGTTAGCAACAACAATGTATTTAGCCTTTGTAGTAGACAAGAAAATGACATTCTTCTTCTTGCTTAATCATGAAATTAGCTTCTTACCCAAGAAAAATGCTCCACCACTAGTACTTTTCTTTTCATTCACATCTCCTACCCAATCAACATTAGTAAAGGTACTCAAAGTAATATAATCATCTTTAGGATACCATAGGCCAATATCAACAGTTCCCTTCAAGTATCTAAAAATTCTCTTCACAACAGTCACATGAGATTCCTTCATATTAGCTTGAAATCTTGCAACAATACATACAACATTTATGATAACAAGCTTGTTTTCAGATAAGTACAACAATCCACCAATGATTTATATGTATCTTGTCTGATTTTCTTTTGGATAATCATCTTTTGTTGACAACTTGCATCCAGTCACCATGGGTATACCAACTAGCTTTGAATATTCCATACCAAACTTCTTCAACAATTCCTTCACATACTTGGACTGAGATATAAAAATTCCTTTATCTAACTAAGTGATTTGCAATCCCAGAAAGAATTTCATCTCACCAATAATAGACATCTCAAATTCATTTTTCATCTCATTAGCAAACTTCATGCACAAAGCATCATCTCCTCCAAAAATAATATCATCAACAAAGACTTCAACAATCAAATCTTTATCATCATTCTTGAAATACAAATTACTATCAACATTACCTTTGTTGAATTCAAGCTTCAACAAATACTTATTCAATCTTGCATTCCATTCTCTAGGGGCTTGCTTGAGTCCATACAATTCTTTCTTCAACCGACACACCATATATTCCCTATCAATCAACTGGAATCCATCAAGTTTCTCAACATATACTTCTTCTTCCAATTCACCATTTAGAAAAGTTGATTTGACATCCATTTGATAAACTTTGTAGTTCTTGTGAGCAACATAGGCAAGAAATAATCTTATAGCTTCAATTCTAGCAACAGGCACAAAGGTCTCTTCAAAATAAATCCCTTCCATCTATGAATATCCTTTACATACCAATCTTGCTTTGTTTCTAATCACTTCACCTTGCTCATTCAGTTTGTTTCTAAGGACCCATTTAGTTCCAATTACATTCTTATCCTTAGGTTTGGGAACAAGAATCCATGTATGATTATTTTCAATCTATTTTAACTCTTCTTTCATTGTTTTAACCCAATGCTCATCTTTACATGCTTCATTCACACTAGTAGGCTCAGTCTTTGAAATCAAGCAATACTCTTCTACAATATTTTTGATGCAAAGTGAGTAGGGGAAGCCAATAAACTCAGATGATAAAGGCTCTTTCTTGGTGCTTCTCTCAAATACTCTTTATATGTACCTTTCCAATCCACTATTCCTTCAAGGAAATGACCCAACTCACCTAGGGTTCTTGTACTAAAAAAACTAAGAGGGATTAGAACCACTTAGAACATGTTTCATTTGACCAAACTAGAACACAACACCCTAACTTGCACTTAAAAACTCCATTTTCTCATCACTCTAGCCTTTAGGCCTCTTTACCCTTTATACCCTTGTAGCACTACCCGGTAGGATAGTCAAAACAAAATACCCATACAATCATGTGCTAGGCCCAAACTACTGAACTTAGACAACTTTGTATGACCCTACAAGACCTCAAAACCTCCCTTCTTGACAGTGAGTAGAAAGGCAACAATTGACCAATGTAACACTACTCCAAGAGGCCTAATTGGTTTCCTACAATAGCATTTTGACTATCTAGGATCTCCCCTTCACCCCAAAGCCTTGAATTAGATTATTATAGGCTATTTACACCCATTCCTAACATTACTAAGTGCCTTTTCTAACAAAATTATTCTGAACAAGAAAAAATAAACTTTTGCTTCACAAACTAGGCCTGTCACATGAGGATTCCAGTCCTAGAACAATGGATAACTCCCTCCACACATCTTTCCATTCTCCAAAACCTTGTGATCATGAAAATATGTACAAACACCTTCTATCCCACCAAGATTTAGCAATTTTACTCTATGGAGATGGAAGAAACAACCATTTTTAATCAAAACCCTAGTTTTGAGGGTTTTCAGACCTACTCCTACTAAAATGACATGTCCTATTATACTTGAAAAAAATATACCAAATCACCTCCAAATGAAATCAAGATCTTCCCTTTATCCATTCATAACAAGTTCATGCTTGTACAGAATGTATAGAGGTTGTAGCATGCAAGAAATCCGAGATTTTTTCATAGAATTTCCAGAAAATAGTATGTTTTTGCATTAGATCATCAAATGGTTCAACAAAAACCATGCCTAAACCAAGAGAGGCTTATTTCTACCTTCAACAACCCTGCCCAAAGTCCTACAACTAAAATTTGAATTATTTGGATGTTGGAAACTAGAAAAATTCACTTAGACACCTAATTGCCTAGTTAAGGAAAGTTACACAACTTCCCACAAGCCCAATTACATTGAGCCTTCAAGAGGTGTAAAAGACATCATAAAACACTTCAAAACATCAAGGAAACTTCCCTCAAGTACCTGGTTGAATCATGGCATCTTGATTCTTTAATTTTTCTAGATGCACCAAGTTTACATAGTGAGGAAGGAGACCTTGTTATTACATCAAAACTCAACATCCAACCTAAAAACCTATCACAAAGCATCTAATATGGTCCTTAGGACCTTATTACATCATTATCATCTTTGAAATTAAACAAAACCTACACAAGGCCTCAAAGAGGCATGGAGACCCCAAGGTGCCTCTACACCATGCACCTAGGGTGGAAGAGATCTCAAGTACCACATGAGATCTATGATACCAAACTGATGTAGAGCAAGAGAGTTCACACCATCAACTTTATATATTCTTGGAAATAATCAAGTACACAACTGAAATTCTTCATTCTTGAGGCAATCTCAATGCTTTAATGATAGAAACTAGGTTGGATTGAGACAATCATAGTCTCAATGCTCTGGGTCTCAAATTGAATAACCCTTGGTGCTTTGCTCCACCATTCCACCTATAGGTCCTAAAGGAATTTAGGTACCCCTGGTCTTCTCTGCCAACCCTGCTATCAAGTTGCAGTTCATTCACAAAGCCTCACTTGATGTTCTTCCACTCTTCCACCACCTAGCCCTTAATCACCCTAAAGGCTAACCATGCTCAAAACGCTTCCTAACTCTATTACAGGGGTGTGTGTTAACTTGAATGGTTTATTTGACTTCAAAATGGTCTAGGAATGCTCCCTGTCCAAGCTCAAAGTTCCAATCTTCCATCGCTTTCCTTAAACCCTAGCTTAGGGTTTGGGTAGGCTACAAGAATTAGGCCTCCTCCAAAAAAGAAAAATGTTTATTACTTCTTCCTGCTGCAAGAACACCCTAATCTCAAAGAAAGGACCCTGAATCAAATTTGTACCAATTCAAGATTCTAGTGGTTTCATCCTTTCTTAGGCCGTACACAGGGCTGTCTCTATTCTTGAGGAATTTAGGGCTTTTTAAGCCTTTTTTCTTGGACAGTTTGCAACTTCTAGCCTCCAGATGATCAAACAAAGCTGCTACCTTCTTGCCAAGCTTGGTGAGGCCTCCTACAATCACTACCCACACTGCTACAACACAAATTTTAACACCCCTATCACATTAGAGTTAACATCTCATAGTCTTTCCCTAACCGGGCAACACAAGCTCACCTAGGAAAAGCTCTTCATCTTGCTTTCATGACTCATAAAGAAACTGATATTTACATTATATACAAAGATGGAGTTTTTTCTTGCTTCCACCATGCCCATACTGCCTATTATGGACAGGAAACAAACTCAAAACTCCATTTTCTGGTTTTTTACCAGTCAAACAAAACTAAAAGAAAACACACAGAAATTGCAAAATGAAAATAGTGATGGAAAAGTTGCCTGAAAAGGCAAACATAGAACTTTAGATTGATCCTATACATACTATAAAATCATTAAATGCTTTATTTAAATTATCTATTTGCTATTTCCAATGCAAGAATCAAAAAAATCTATATTTTTCAACATAAAAACATTATTTTTTTCTTGTTCTCATGAAACTGCCATGCCAAAATTCCTTCAACCCTCTTCAAAAGTTAGGAAAACACTTTTTCAAAGCTTTTGAAATGGTTAGGTTTCCATACTTGGCCTAAGAACAGCTAAAAGGTTACTGTTTCAAAACACAATGTGTTTTCCAATTTTTTTCAAAAGCTTAGGAAACGCCCACCAATAGTTTTCCCAATTTATTTAACTTTTCCAAAATGAACCAAAAGGTCCTCCAACACAAGCTAAAAGTGTTAAAGACCATACACAACAAAAAGGAAATGATTTAAAAATAATACATCAAAAATATGCTTGTATTTTGGTTGGTGCTCCTGCACCATTCTCCCCCTCTCAGAACAAAGACTAAGAACTAGAAAGAGGGATCATTTTCAGGTCAATGCCAAGCTTCATGAATTGATCTTATTGTACCCATCTAGACTTTGAGTCAGGTTTTCTCTTCCACTTGATAAGGTGCTCCATGTATACCTTATTCCTTGTTGACTTTTTCACCCTAGACTCTAAGATCTGCTCTGCCTCAAGCTGCTCTTGATTTGGTAGGGGTACATTACTGATGTCCTTGAAAACCTCATGACTGTTCTGAACCTCATCACTGACTATGCCCTTATATTTGATAAAATCAGCAATGTTGAACACTAGAGATATGCCCAAATCTGATGGTAACTCCACCTTGTAAGCATTCTTACCATACTTGGCCAACACCTTGCATGGTCCTACTCTCTTCATTTGCAACCTGGTGGACATCCCCTTCTGCAATCTAGACTTTTTGAGGTGAACCATCACTTAATCACCCACTTGGAACTGCACATCTCTCCTTGTCTCATCAACTTTATCTTTCAACTTTGGTGTTGCTGCTATAATTGTCTTCTTAACCTGCTCATGGATCTCCTTCATGGTCTGGATGAAGTCTTCTGCATGTCCACTCCTATTCTCCATTGTTCCTAGGTCTCTAAGTTCACAAACTCCTCTTGGGTGCATCCCATACACAACCTCAAATGGACTTTTTCCTGTAGTTCTATTAACACTGTCATTGTATGCATATTCAGCTTAGGAGATCACCATATCCTAGGTCTGTCCATATTCCTTTGTCAAGCACCTCAATAGCTTACCTAACACTCTGTTAACCACCTCTGTTTGACCATCAGTCTGAGGATGGTAAGCTGATCCAAATGATAAATTTGTACCCAATTTGCTCCACAGTGTTTTCCAAAAATGACTCATGAACTTCACATCCCTGTCTGATACAATGCTCAATGGCAATCCATGGATTCTTACAACTTCCCCAAAAAAGAGATGGGCAATATAACTTGCATCATGTGTAGTCTTGCAAGCAATAAAGTGACTCATCTTGTTGAATCTGTCCACAACTACAAAAACACTGTCAAAACCAGATTTAGTCTTGGGAAGACCTACCACAAAATCCATGCTCACACACTCCCATGGTCTGTTAGGAATAGGCAGGGGCTGATACAAACCAGCATTGCTAGCTCCCCCTTTGGATTTCATGCAAAAAACACACTGTTCTACATACTTCCTAACATCTCTTGCCAACTCAAGCCAGTAATAAAATCTTTGTACTAGCTCTAAAGTTTTATTTACTCCAAAATTGCCACTAAGACTGCCATTGTGTTTCTCTTGGATAATATTTTCCCTCATTGAACCTCTTGGGAAACATAACATATTTCCTTTGAATAAAAATCCATTTTGCAATGTATACTCAGCATATTGACTATGAAAATGATTTGCAAAATCTGAACATACCTTATAGGCTTCAGAGAAATCTTCATCCTCATCATAGAGGTCCTTGAAACTCTCTACTCCAATGCTTTTTAGTTGTATATCTTGGACTGTCAACATCCTGCTGCTTAATGCATCTTCCACTTTGTTTTGCTACCCCTTCTTGTGTTTAATGGTAAATGTAAAGGCTTGAATGTACTCTATCCATTTCAAATGTCTATTGCCTAACTTATCTTCGGTGTTGATGTAACTGAGTGCCTGGTTATCCGTGAAGACCACAAACTCTTTGGGCAATAAATAATGCCTCCACTTCCTAAGGGACTGCACTAAAGCATAAAATTCCAGATCATAGGTGGAGTATTTTTTTTTGGCTTCATTGAGTTTTTCACTGAAGAAGGCTACAGGCCTACCTTCTTGACTAAGGACTCCTCCTACTGCTACTCCACTTGCATCACACTCAACTATAAACAATTTATCAAAACTAGGAAACAAAAGTATAGGTTGGGTTGCTACCTCTTGTTTCAGCTTTTCAAACCCTTTATCAGCTTCTAAAGTCCACTTAAACTTTGTTTTTTGACCACCCTTGATTGTATCTAACACTGGTGCACATATACCACTAAAATTCCTTATAGACTTCCTATAAAATTGAGCCAAACCATGAAAACTTCTTACCTCAGTTGTTGTGGTTGGTGTAGACTAGTTTAGGATGGCTTCCACCTTACTTGGATCCATCTTCAGCGTTCCTTGGGATACCAAAAAGCCTAGATACACAAGTTCTTGTTTGAAGAACTCACACTTCTCAAGGTTGATTGCTAATTGTTCTTCTTGCAGCTTTTTGAGTACCATCTCCACATGTTTCAAATGCTCTTATGCTGTCTTACTGAAAATCAGTATGTCATCCAAGTAGACTACCACAAAAATCCCTATGAAATCCTTAAGCACCTAGTTCATTAGTCTCATGAACATGCTAGGGGAATTTTAGAGGCCAAATGGCATCACTTTCCCCTCATAAAAACCATCATTTGTCTTAAAAGTTGTCTTCCATTCATCACCCTCCTTAATTTTGATTTGGTGATACCCGCTCTTAAGATCTAACTTAGTGTAAAATTTTGCACCTCCAAGGCAATCCATTAAATCTTCAATTCTAGGTATTGGGAATCTATACCTAATGGTGATCCTATTAATTGCTCTAGAATCAATACAAAGTCTCCATTTACCTCCTTTTTTTGTTACCAAAACAACCGGGACTGCACATGGACTAATACTCTTTTGAATCAGACCTTGATTCAGCAATTCTTCCACTTGCCTTGCCACTTCAAGATTCTAATCTGGTGTGAGTTTGTATGCTGCCTTGTTAGGTAAAGAGGCTCCAGGTATAAAGTCAATTTGATGACTTATTGCTCTCTTTGGAGGTAGAGTTGCTGGTGTACCATCACTCACTATGCTCTTGTATTTGTCAAGCAAGTTTTGGACTGCTGCTGGTAACATTGTCCTTTCAAAATTTTCCTCTTCTTTGGGCTGCATCATAATCACATACCCTTAATTCCCTTGGTGTAGATCCTTGATGAAATCCTTGCCACTGCTCAACATAATGTTAGGAACCTTGGACTGTCCTTCATCATCCTCAATCAATGACTCCAACTTGAAGGTTCTTCCATCCTTCTTGAATTCAATGGTGTTCTCCTTTCCATGGTATATAGCACCTCTATCATATTTCCATGTCCTGCCAAGAAGAAGATGGCATGCATCCATGGGTAGCACATCACAAATTAGCTTGTCTTTGTAGCCTCCAATTGAGAATTCCACTGTAACCTGCTCATTCACTAAGACACTCTGCCCTTTGTTCAACCATGTGATTTTGTAGGGATTGGTATGAGGTACCTTCTGCAATTTTAACTTAGTTACTACCTCCTCATAGATGATGTTGTCTATAGAACCAGAATCTACAATGACCTTGCATACCTTTCCCAATATCTTGCACCTTGCTCTAAACAGAGCTCTCCTTTGCTTGGGTTCTTCCTTGACTGGTTGTCTGATCAACACTGTATTAAACATCAGATTTTCACCTACTTCTAATTTTATATGACTGATCTTAGGTGATTTGACACTCATGGTGTCCTCTTGTGCATAAGCTACTCTTTTCTCATTGCTAGATGAAGCTTTCTCTACGCACCTATAAGCTGGATGACCTAGCTGATTACAGTGATAGCACTTCATGGTGGCAAAGTAAGAGTTACTTCTGCCTGCTCCTCTACCTCTATTTGAACCCCCTTGAGGTCCTCTTCCTCTATTAAATCCTCCTCTTGATGATGTTTCACCTCCATGCTCGATAAGCTTGGATTCACCTTGGTTTCTTTGTTCATTACCTCTTCCTTGGTAACCTCTGCGCTGTCCTCTTTGGTCTCTACCTCTACATCTTCCCTTATAGGACTGATCATGCTTTCTTTTATTGCTCTCTTCAATCTTTATAGCCAGCTGATAACATTGGTGGACTATCTTGGGGCTGAGTAAAGCCATCTCTTCCTATATATTCCACTTCAAACCGTTGAGGTATCTAGCCACTTTTAGGCTCTCATCTTCTGCCACATTTGATCTCAAACAAAGCTTCTGGAACTCTTCAGTGTAGGTGTTGACATCTTGATATTTTTTTCTTAAACTCTGCCTCTTCTTATGGAGTTGGATCTCATAGTCATCTGGCATATAGGCTTCTTTCACTTTAGCAACCATTCCTTTCCAAGTTGATATGGGCTGCTTGCCTTCTTTCTCCCTTTCAGTCTAGACAAATTTCCACCATGTTAAAGTTGATCCTCTCAACCTTGATTTTGCAACCTTCACCTTCTGTGCTTCTGTAACTCCATCACATTCGAAGTGATTCTCCATTCCATCTATCCAGTCCAAGACCAAATCAAGGTCCATCTTTCCATGGAATAGAGGTATGCCCTCAATTCCTTTTCCACTTAGGGCTTTTAATGCCTTCAAGAAAGGCTCCTCCTTGAGAACAGGGTCAGGTTCAGGGACTTTGTCCTCCTCTGCAACCTCTCCTTCCTTTGGAACTATTCCTTCTAGCCTTGCATTGTTCAACGCCTTCTCCAATTGCTCAATTCTTTCTTTCAGGGACTTGTTGTCCTCTTCTTGCTCTTCAACCCTCTTGGCTAACTATGCATTTGTCACCATGGCTGGGGTTTCACTGGACTCAACTTCAGACATATAAGCTACTTTCCCAAATCTTTCACTGCTCTGATACCAATCTGATAGAAACTAGGTTGGATTGAGACAGTCACTATCTCAATGCTCTGGGTCTCAAATTGAATAACCCTTGGTGCTTTGCTCCACCATTCCACCTATAGGTCCTAAAGGCATTTAGGTACCCCTGGCCTTCTCTGCCAACCCTGCTATCAAGTTGCAGTTCATTCACCAAGCCTCACTTGATGTTCTTCCACTCTTCCACCACCTAGCCCTTAATCACCCTAAAGGATAACCATGCTCAAAATGCTTCCTAAATTTGTTACAAGGGTGTGTGTTAACTTGAATGGTTTATTTGACTTCAAAATGGTCTAGGAATGCTCCCTGTCCAAGCTCAAAGTTCCATTCTTCCATCGCTTTCCTTAAACCCTAGCTTATGGTTTGGGTAGGCTACAAGAATTAGGCCTTCTCCAAACAAGAAAAATGTTTATTACTTCTTCTTGCTGAAAGAACACCATAATATCAAAGAAAGGACCCTAAATAAAATTTGTACCACTTCAAGATTCTAGTGGTTTCAGCCTTTCTCAGGCCGTACACAGGGCTGTCTCTATTCTTGAAGAATTTAGGGCTTTTTAAGCCTTTTTCTTGGACAGTTTGCAACTTCTAGCCTCCAGATGATCAAACAAAGCTGATACCTTCTTTCCAAGCTTTTTGAGGCCTCCTACAATCACTTCCACACTGCTACAACATAGATTTTAACACCCCTGTCACATTAGAGTTAACATCTCACAGTCTTTCCCTTACCGGGCAACATAAGCTTGCCTAGGAAAAGCTCTTCATCTTGCTTTCATGACTCATAAAGACACTGATATTTACATTATATACAAAGATTGAGTTTTTTCTTGCTTCCACCATGCCCATACTGCCTGGTACGAATAGGAAACAAACTCAAAACTCCATTTTCTAGTTTTTTACTAGTCAAACAAAACTAAAAGAAAACACACAGAAATTGCAAAATGAAAACAGCACTAGAAAAGTTGCCTGAAAAGGCCAACACAGAACTTTAGATTGATCCTCTACATGCTATAAAATCATTAAATTCTTTATTTAAATCATCTATTTTCTATTTCCAATGCAAGAATCAGAAAAATCTGTATTTTTCAACACAAAAACACTGTTTTTTTCTTGTTCTCATGAAACTTCCACACCAAAATTCCTTCAACCCTCTTCAAAAGTCAGGAAAACACCCTTTCAAAGCTTTTTAAATGGTTAGGTTTCCATACTTGGCCTAAGAACGGCTAAAAGGTTACTTTTTGAAAACACAGTGTGTTTTCCAGTTTTTTTCAAAAGCTTAGGAAACGCCCACCAATAGTTTTCCCAATTTATTTAACTTGTCCCAAATGAACCAAAAGGTCCTCCAACACAAGCTAAAAGTGTTAAAGACCATACACAACAAAAAGGAAATGATTTAAAAACAATACATAAAAAATATGCTTATATTTTGGTTGGTGCTCCTGCACCATTTAACCTTGAGAAGCATGGGCTCCAACTTACACAAATGGGCTCCAATCCCTATCAGACTTGGTTAATGATTTCAAAATGCTTAGATTCATCCCAAAAACTCATTTCAACCATCCAAATATTAGACAACAATGATTTAAGGCCAACTCACCAATGCTAGCCTCTAACCTAGTAGCATTTCCAAGTGGGACAATGGTTATAAATTTTGATACAAGACTCATATCAGGATTATAAAAACATTTTTAGACACTCATTTTCATTTTTTATAACATATCCAAAAATAAGTGTAGGTTCCTTTGGATCGAACCCTTAAAAAATGGACTCCTCTTATTGTGCACCTAGGCTAATTAGGCCTATTTTACAAAGGGTCGCCCAAAAAATGACCTTCCCAAAAACAAAACTCAACACCAATAGTTCAGGTATGTTCCCAAATGACAAATTACACAATCTTAGCAAATGTTATGATGTACAAATCCATCAAATGCTCAAAATTCAATTTTTGTGCCAAAAGGCTTGTAACCAATGAGGGTTTATTGAAAATATTCATTCTAGGCCTCTAAGCACCTAGTTTTTGCTTCAAACTTCTTGAATTGGGTCTGGAAATGCTTATAAATCCATGTTCCAACCTTTAAGAACAATATTTTATCAAACCCTAGCTTTAAACCATCATTTTCTTGTAAAAATCACACAAAATCACTCTTTTCTAGCCTAGGGCCTCCTTGAAACCTTATAAAACATTAAAATACACCCTTGCAACACTGGAATCTCAAATAACATGTTAAAAAAGACCTCCAAACCAAAAATCAAGAGTTTTCAATGGTGGAAACTTAAGATATGAATTTTTCTTCAAAACTGGAACCTTAATTTTTGAACATGGCTATTGGGAAGATTCGACCATTAGACCACTTAAATGACATTTTAAAAAATTTTGGTAACCAAAAAAAAACTTTATAAATTGAATTACCTTTCCATCCATGTAAGTTGCAGGGCCATACTCAACCGTACAAGGCCATACAACTCTCTGGAACAACAAATTTCACTGAAAAATAGAAAAAAATAGAACTTTCATTTTCTTCCTTTCACCAAAATCTTCAAGTAACTCTTGAATTCTACCATAAACATTGTTTATAATATTTTAACATCAAAACAAACCCATCTAACTGACCCAAACCAACCTTCTAGCTACTTGACTCCACCATTTGCACTTTTTTGCATTTTTACAATATAACAACTTTTTACAAAATATGAATTTTTTGCATTTTTGACTCCAAAGAACCTCCAAACAATTCAAATTCTATTAGATAGTCCCAATGGACCCTACAACATCTAAATACCTTGACTCTTATTACAAATTTGACAGTTGACTCTTCATGTGCCATCTAACAACATTTGGCACTTTTTTGTAAATTATACAAAATGACTACACAACTTATCCAAATGCCTATCAAATGACTCAAATACATTATAATAGTCTTAAAATACCTTATTTAATTACCCCTAAGCACTATTTAAAAATTATTTTACATATTGGCCTCATAGAGGCTTGAATGCAACAAGGTGCTCCTACACCATTCTCCCATTGAAGAAAAAACTCAAGTCCCTTGAGGGAGCATAATGTAAAGCAATTGCAAAAGGAAATGAATCTTCACCACCTACAATCAAAAAATGTTGCATCTTCATTTTGATCAATGGATTTGTTTTCCTTGAAATCATAAGCACAAGAAGTGAATTGTGCCCTCCTATCACCATATCATCCTGTCCATGCTCACACTGATCCATACACTCTATGCCTTGATTTTCCTTCTACTCTGTCAACCAAAATGTCTCTACATATGTTGTCTCAAGATAACCACAAAATTCTACATGGAGAAAACTGAAAATTCCATTAGTCTCTTCATGAAACAATGAAGTAAATATCTCATTCTCATAGCTTGGTGGCTCAATTTGTAAGTGTAAATCTATTTTGACCTTTTTCCTCTTCAGCATCAGGTGTAGGCACCAAATCTTCATCATCTTATTTCTTTCCCATTGAGTCTTCTTTATTTGTTGTCTTCATGTCTTCAAGGTCTTCATTCTCTACTTGTTTTAACTCTTCATTATTAGCAATCTCTCCAACTTGTTTGCTTTGCTCCTTATCTACTTACAAAAAAGTATTCATCTTCTTAGATTGCTTTCTCTCTTGTCTTTTCTTCATCATAATCTTCTCAATAGGCCATGTGACCCCTTTCTTGATGTTCAAGTGCCAACTTGTAACTCTTTTGAGAAATTAATCTATCCTTTTCTTTAATTATTCAATCTCCTTTTTCCTCATCTCTTCCTCTTTTCTCTTCCTTTCTTTTTCCTCTTGCCTCTTTTTCCTCTCTTCCTCTACCATCAAATTTCTTCCCAATATTCTCACTAAATCCATCTTCACAAGCAAGTCTCTCCTTACTTCTATTCAAATTTTCTTTGCCTTTCCTTGGCAAGAACCTACATAAAAACCACAAACCAACACTAGCCTAGTTCTTTACTGAGCTCTAATACCAAATTTATGTAGAGCAAGAGAGTTCACACCATCAACTTTCTATATTCTTGGAAATAATCAAGTACACAACTAAAATTCTTCACTCTTGAGGCAATCTCAATCCTTTAACTTTGAGCAACATGGGTTCCAACTTACACAAATGGGCTCCAATCTCTATCAAAATTAGTAAATGATTTCAATATGCTTAGATTCATCACAAAAACTCATTCCAACCATCCAAAGATAGAACAATAATGATTTAAGGCCAACTCACCTATGCTAGCCTCTAACCTAGTAGCATTTCCAAGTTGGGCAGTGGCTATAACTTTTGATACAAGACTCGTATTAGGATTGTAAAAAAAAAATTTAGAAACTCATTTTCATTTTTTATAACATATCCTAAAATTAGTGTAGGTTCCTTTGGATCGAACCCTTCAAAAATGGACTCCTCTAATTGTGCACCTAAGCCAATTAGGCCTATTTTATAGAGAGTCACCCAAAAAATGACCTTCCTGAACACAAAACTCAACTCCAATAGTTCAAGTATGTTCCCAAATGACAAATTACACAATCTTAGCAAATTTTATGATGTACAAAGCCATCAAATGCTCAAAATTCATTTTTTGTGCCAAAAGGCTTGCAACCAATGAGGGTTTATTGAAAATATTCATTCCAGACCTCTAATCACCTGGTTTTTGCTTCAAACATCTTGAATTGGGTCTACACATGCTTATAAATCCTTTTTTTCAACCTTTAAAAATAGTATTTTATCAAATCCTAGCTTTAAACCACCATTTTCTTGTAAAAATCACACAAAATCACTCTTTTCTAGCCTAGGGCCTCCTTGAAATCTTATCAAACATTAACATACACCCTTGCAACATTGGAATCTCAAATAACATGTTAAAACAAACCTCCAAACCAAAATCAAGAGTTTTTAGTGGTGGAAACTTAAGATATGAATTTTTCTTCAAAATTGGAACCTTAGTTTTTGAACAGGGTTGCTGGGAAGATTTGACCATTAGACCACTTAAACGACATTTTCAAAACTTATGGTAACAAAACAAAAAATTCAAAAAATGAATTACCTTTCCATCCATGTAAGTTGCAGGGCCGTACTCAACCGTACAAGAGCGTACAACTCTCTGGAACAACATATTTCACTTAAAAACACAAAAAAATGGAACTTTCATTTGCTTCCTTTCACCAAAATCTTCAACTAACTCTTGAATTCTACCATACACATTTTGTTTAATATTTTAACATCAAAACCAACCCATCTAATTGACCCAAACCAACCTTCTAACTACTTGACCACCATTTGCACTTTTTTGCATTTTTACAATATAACAACTTTTTACAAAATATGGATTTTTTGCATTTTTTACTCCAAAGACCCTCCAAACAATTAAAATTCTATTAGATAGTCCCAATGAACCCTACAACATCTAAATCCATTGAATCTTATTACAAATTTGACAATTGACTCTTCATGTGCCATTTAACAACATTTGGCACTTTTTGTAAATTAGACAAAATGACTACATAACTTATCCAAATGCCTATCAAATGACTCAAATACATTATAATGGTCTTAAAAGACCTTACTGAATGACCCATAAGCACTCTTTAAACATTATTTTACATATTGGCCTCACAGAGGCTTGAATGCAACAAGGTTCTCCTACACCACTTTCTCCTAGTTTGGACACCTTTATTCTTATCACCAATAATGTGATCTTCTAAATGATTCAATCTTACATACCTCATAGTTTTAGGATTTTCTTCAACTTCAGGCTCTTTTGGTCTCTCTTCTGCTCTTTCACCATTTTCTCCTTCTTCTTCATTCTCCTAATTTATGAGATTGATTTGCACTTGATTTTTAGTCTGAACTTGCTTTCCTTTGCCTGTACTATTGTCCTGATCATTAGTCATATCTATAGGTTCTAGATGGTGCACCTAAGTCTTCATCAACCTTGACATTGGCACTTTCAACCATTTTCTTCAATATTTTATTGTAACACCAGTATGTTGGCATATGGCTTCTAGTTTTGTCATTGATGGCAACCTAAGTCATTGATCCAATCTACACTACAGTATCTGGCTATACCAAAAGACAGAATGAAGAACAAGGTATTCAGTTGTAAATTGAAATTGTCATTTAGTTTGCATTACCAGTTTATGATTTTTGTTGTGGATCTCAAGGAAGGTTGTTGGGTATTAGAGATGTCTTATTCTCAATTTTTGTGATGGCGCATCAAGTGGTGTATGAGTTAGGAGATCCAATTATTCAACTTTCTATTAATCAATATATGAAGGCCGACTAAGTGAATATTGGGTATAGCAGATGTATTAAGGAGGAATTGTTTGAAGTATTTTCATATTGGAGATTTTTTTATGAGTTCTAACTATGATATACTTGACCTTGGTGGATGCGCATTAAATTTTGTTCATAGTTTGAGCTAACAAATGGAAGATATTTTCTATTTTATTGGAGCCAACATGTAGCGACTAAATTCTTGATAGTAGATATATATATGAGATCAGATAAGTCATTTTGTGATGCATATGTGAGATTTTGATATGTATTTATGTGTGTGTGAATATTCAGAGAGTAGTTGAGTGATTATTATTTATGCAGAAGAGGATTTTGTGAAAGTGAATTAAGGCATAGCAGAGCAAACTGCAGGATTAGACTGAAGGTCCAGAATATGATCTATGAGCTTAACTGGAACTGTAATCAAGAATTTGTAGATGATATCTTCTCATTTGAACTGTTTTTTGTATTCCAAATATTTTGTAAGGTAGTGAGCCTTCCTGATTTCGAGCAATGAGCTCTAGGCAGTGTGCCTGAATGCAAGTGCATTCCCTTTTGTAAAACATTTATATTTTGAGTACTCAAAATTGTGGATTGACCTCCTCATGGTTTTTACTAGTTTTCCATGTAAAAATCCTTGTGTTATGGTGTTGTGGATTATTTTTCTATGTTCATGTATCTTTCATTTGACTAAATTTTTTAAGGTACTAAAGAGAACAGATTAATAAAATAAAAATTGCACAACACTAATTCACCCCCCTCCTTGTGTTGCTTGAGTCCAACAATTGGTATTAGAGCTAAGTTCCTTAGAAGAAGTTTATCAGTTTGAGGTGGATCTTGGTATGTAATGGACTTTGGTAGTTTTTAGCAATAGCTTTTGGTGGCACTTGATGATCTTGATCAATCTATAGTAGAAGTCTAGGAATTAAGAGCAAATCTTAAGGATGCAAAAAGATTCAATCAGAAGTTGAAGGATCAAATTATTAAGTCTAGAGAAAAGAGAAAGGATCTTTGTGATTAGATTAAGTAGAAAGAAAGGAAAATAATGGGCGATGTTCACCTGAATCAAACCTTGAAGGAAATAATTGAAGAATGTGAAAAGCTTGCTAGAGATAGTGCTACCCTAAAGAATGAGATGGAATCTATGGCAATGAACATGACTAAGGAGATTGAAGAAAGAAAGAAGAATGAGGAAAATCTTACCCAGTCCCTAAAAGAAAGATCTGATGAATGTAGCAGAATTAATGGAGAATTCATTAAGTTCGAGATTGAACTACAAAAATCTAGAAACAATGAAGAAGAGCTTGAAAAATAGATTATTATTCTTAGGGATGAACTCACTATTGCAAATGAATACAAGGAGAAATTCAAGATTAGCTCTTTGAAGCTTGATGGGTTGACTCAAGAATAGAAGAATACAAATGATAAGTGAGGTCTTGGTTATGAGAAAGGAGAAAGTTTTAGATCTAGACAGAGAAATTTTAATCAAGGACATTTGATGGACAAAGCAAAAAGGATTCCAGTAAGACAACCTGCAATAAATTTGGTCATATGGCTGCTCAATTTAGAGGTAAAATGAAATCCAGTGAATCATCATTTTCCGGTCAGTGTTTTAATTGCAATATGTTTGGTCACAAGACAATTGAATGTAGAAATTTTTTGAGCAATTCTATTAATAGGAGTGTTAGATGTTATACCTATGGAAGATTTACGCATATTGCTAATCAATGTAGATCAAGAAGAAATCAATGGAGTGACTGGTTTCAACAAGGAAATGTCATATGTTTATTGCAACAAATATGGTCACATTGCAAGATTCTATAGAAACCATAATATGGACAGAAGAGGTTTGGTGTATAGAGGCAAAAATATTCATAAAGATGATAAAGGAAAAAGGAAAGTAACTATGGATGAAATCAAAGATCAGATGAAGAATACTTGGGTGGAAAAGAGTTCCTTTGTTGTAGGAAATGAGCCAGTACCAGAACTTGCTTTTGGTAATTCCTCAAAGAATTATTTTTAGGTCTTTGGCCTAGGGGGAGCTGTTAAGAAAATATTTCAAACCCCCTACCCATAATTAGCACCAGGATGTGGATGAGTATAGTGATTGCACTAATGATCTACAAATGTTGTTGAAATAGTTGGAAAGGATGTTATGCTGAGTTGAAGATCTGAGGAAGAGTTATCTCTCACAAAATGAGAAAATAGGGTATTTGGATAAGTTAGGGAAAAATAATTTATTACAAAAAAAGTCAAGCATGTGAAATATAAAAGGAAGCTTGAAATCCTCATTTGCTACTTTGTGTCAAAGAAAAGAAGAAGGAGAACATTTTGCACCAAAATTTTAAACGTGTGAAGAAAATTTGGTAGAAAAACCCTAATCCATTAGGTACTTCAATTATATTGAGAAATATTAATTTGGTGTGTCATTGAAGAACTTACTTTCGAGAAATGTGTATGGAAAATAAAATGGAACAAATCAAAGGAATGGTAAATCTAAATGAATATAGCAGTGAGAAGATTAGAGTTGAAAGAAACCTATTATCGCGTGAAAAATTGAAATGGTTGAAATAAGTAAAACAAAAAAGCTTGGATATTTGGAGTGAATTTCCCTATTTTGGAAATGAAGAAATTGTTGAGTTTTTTTTGAACAGATTGAATGATGATTTTCTGACTTTGGATAAACCCTATCATATCTTGAAAGAAGTAATTTCAGCTGTAACGGGGTTATACAAAGTTGGAGATGTGTCGAGGAAGAAGCCAATTTAGAATAAAGAAGTCAAAAACCTAACCAATGTAACTGGAGATCAAAGGGCACTAGTAATATCCACAATTAAAGATACAGTTACAAGGTACATTGCACATGGAATATCTTAAAAAATATTTTTCAAGAATAGAGAAGGTGAACCTTTGGCAAATGTAGTTTACATTTCACACAAAATGATAATGGAAGATCAGGATTTTGATCTTTGCAGATTACTTAAAGATCAATTGTTGGAGAACGTACAATTGATGAAGGAAATAGGCTACCTTTTCAGGTTTGGTACCTTGTTTATATGCCTTGTGATGTATTTTCTGAACTACTTGTGATGTATTTTCTGAACTACTTACCCTTGAATGACAATGTAATGTGGGAAGAGAGTGAGCCAGTTTGCAAGTAGATTTACACATAATCTAACAATTTGAAAAACTATGATCAAGTGTATGAAAGTTTCCAAGGATTTTCTAAGGAAGTTTGGATCAACTAGTGTTTCAAGTTTGGTAAGATAACTTGAAGTTGGATCCTCCTCCGGTGAGATAGAGAGAAAGAAGAGAAGAGCAAAAGAAATTGATATCAGTACTCCACCAACATGCAAGACTCTAAAAGTTGAAGGGAAAGGAAAGGAAAAGGTGATTGTGAACATTCTAGATGAAAATTTTGATAAGGAAACTAAGGACACTCTAGGAAAAGAACTAGAAACAAATGAACCAGAACAAGGAAAGGCAGTGATAGAAGGAAGTGAAGGAGAAGGTGATCTAACAAAAAAAGAGTTAATGCACCTTATTCATGAGGAAGATGTAATGTAGAAAATTGCAAAAATGTGGACTATTAAACCTTCATATGAGCAGGACATGATCTTAAGTGTGCCAAGTGCTCATCTTGTGCACAACCCTATCAAATTGGAGAGTTTTTAGAACAAGATACTAGAAGAAATGATTGAATGTATCAAGGAAATCATGAACTCTAAGTCTCAAAATAAGGAAGAAGAAGAAGTGATTCTACATTTGAAGAAGCAATACAGATGATCACTTACTAAGTTAAAAAGGTACATGAATGAGCTAATACAATGCATAAGCACAACAAACAAAATTTTTAACTATTGTCTTCGATGCCCTCATGAAATCAACAAGTACAAGGAGAAGTTGGAATAAATTGAAATAGAGCTGAACAATATTGGTAAAAAATTATAACATGTCTCAAGATCAAGATGGTGCAATCAGGAAAAGGATTTGGGAATTGTAGACAGAGCATACAAATGTTTAGAACACCAAGTAAAATATTGTGGACACCTTTTGGAGAGTGAAGGGCACAATTGAATGGAGGTTGGATCAATTGATTGAGATACTGAAGAAGGGAGAAGTATTGGACGATTCCTTCACCATTTCAGAATCCCTCATCAATATTAGTAATCAGACACATGAAAAAAAAAGCATGACCATAATTACCAGGATTGTAGTGGAAGCATGGAAGAAATTTCTTTTAGAGAAAGGAAAAGAACTAAATAATCTTCAATTAGCAGGTGTAATTCTTCAAGTTTTTGAATCAAATTTTGCATAAGTTTCTGCTTATACCTTCATAAGGGGAGATCATTTTTGGCATAAGGGGAGAAAGAAAATATTTTATTATCTTTG
Organism: Sequoia sempervirens; assembly: GCA_007258455.2. NCBI lineage: Eukaryota > Viridiplantae > Streptophyta > Pinopsida > Cupressales > Cupressaceae > Sequoia > Sequoia sempervirens. The sequence goes on from VDFB02193867.1 coordinate 440,789,719, forward strand.
TCATTGATGTCAAAGGGGGAGAGGGAGAGCAATGAAAAATTCCTCATCAAACTTAGGGAGAGTTTTGTTGATTTTTGTTGAGTTTTTTTGAGTATTGTTAGCTTTGGCTCTTTGAATTTTTTGAAGGTTCTGACACTTAGACATTTTTTACTAAGTGTTTCCATCAATGCCAAAGGGTGAAATTTTTGGAATATGGCTTATAGTGTTTTCATTGATGGAAACCTAATTCATTGATCTGGTCTGCACTACAATATCTGACTATACCAAAAGATAGAATGAAGAACAGGGTATCCAGATGTAGATTGAATTTGTCATTTAGTTTGCATTACCAGTTTACCAGTTTTGGTTGGGGATCTTAGGGAAGGTTATTGGGTATTTGAGATGTCTTATTCTTGAGTTTTGTGATGGCACATCAAGTGGTGTATGAGTTAGGAGATCCAGTTATTTAATTTTTTGTTCATCAATATATGAAGGCCAACTAAGTGAATATTGGGTATAGCGGACATATTAAGGAAAAAATGTTTGAAGTATTTTCATATTGGAAATTTTTTTTGAGTTCTAGCTTTGATATGGCTGACCATGGTGGATGCACATTAAATATTGTTCATAATTTGAGTTGACAGTTGGAAGATGTTTTCTATTTTATTGAAGCTAACATGTAGCGACTGAATTCTTGATAGCGGATATATATATGAGATCGGATAAGTCATTTTTTGATGCATATGTGAGATTTAAATATGTATTGATGTGTGTGTGAATATCAGGAGAGTAGTTGAGTGATTATTATTTGTGTAGAAGAGAATTTTTTGAAAGCAAATTAAGGCAGAGCAGAACAAAGTGCATAATCGAACTAAAGGTCTAGAATATGATTTATGAGCTTAATTGGAACTATAATCATGCATTTTTAGATGCTATCTTCTTAGTTAAACTCTTTTTTGTATTCCAAATCTTTGGTAAGGAAGTGATCCTTCCTGATTTTAAGCAATGAGCTCTAGGTAGTGTGCTTGAATGCAAGTGCATTCCCTTTTGTAAAAAAAATATATTTTGAGTACTCAAAATTGTGGATTGACCTCCATCGTGATTTTTCCCTTAATTGGGTTTCCACATAAAGATCCATGTGTTATGGAATTTTTTCTTGTTTTTCTATGTTCATACATCTTTCATTTGACTAAATGTTTTAAGGTACTAAAGAGAACATATTAATAAAATCAAAATTTCACAACACTGATTCACCCCCCCTCTTAGTGTTGCTTGATTCCAACATGGTAGGCCTTGCTTTTATTAGAATAATCTAGAAAGATACCTTCATCACTCCTAGCATCAAAATTTCCTATATCTTCATCTCTCTTAATATAACATTTGCTTACAAATATCTTGAAGTATTTAATAGTAGGATTTTGACTAGTCCATAGCTCAAAAGGGGTCCTACCAGTATCACCTTTGATTTGTACCCAGTTGAATGTGTACACAATAGTACTCATAGCTTCTCTCCAATAGAAATGAGGGACATTTCCTTGCAGCATAATTGCTCTAGCAACATCTTCAATTGTTCTATTCTTCCTTTCCACAACTCCATTTTCCTAAGGGATTTGCGGTGCAGATAATTGTCTCTTTATTCCATGTTCTTCTTAAAAAGAATTAAATTCATCGAAAGTGAATTCACCACCTCTGTCTGATCTTAGAAATTTAATCTTCAAACATGTCTCATTCTCAACCATAGCTTCAAAGATCTTAAAATTTTCCAATGCTTCATATTTCTCCCTTAAGAAAGTAACCCATACCATTCTAGAATAATCATCAATGAGTAACATGAAATACCTGTAACCTTGTAAAGTTCTAACCTTAGAGGAACCACATAGATCATATATGCACAAGCTATAACAATTCATTTGAACAATTCTTTTTACTCCGAAATGAAATTCTTGTTTGCTTTCCCGACTAACATTCCTTGCATATTGCATTAGTATTTTTCACCAACTTAGGTAAATCTCTCACAGCTTTAGTGGAACTTATCTTCACAATATTATCAAAGTTAACATGACACAACCTCCTATGCCATAACCAACTTTCATCAACTTGAGTAATCAAACAAATTTTACTAGCAATACTCAAGTGAAAGATATCACCTTTTGTTTTTGTACCTAATGCAATTTCATTTCCAGAACTCAATATTCTGCACTTTCTGTCCTTGAACTAAATATTGTATCCCTTATCAACCATTTGACCAACACTCAAAAGATTATGCTTCAAGGCTTCCACATATAAAACATCATCAATATTATGCTTACCATCAAGAGAAATGCATCCTCTTCCATGGATAACACCAGCTATATTATCACCAAATCTCACAACACCACCATCATAATTTTCCAAGCTTAAAAGCTTACTTTTGTCTCTTGTCATATGATGTGAACATCCACTATCAATTACCCATTCATCTTTCTCTTCAACTTGAGTAGCTAGGGATTTCTCCATATTAGAACAACCATCAGATTCAGTAGATACAAGAATATCTTCCTTGATATCAATAAATACCCATTCATCATCACTTCTATTTCCTTTATTAGATTCGTCATTTGTTACACCTTCATTAGTAGCATAGTAACACTTCTTCTTAAATATAGGCTTGGTATCTTTTGGTTTAGGAGCTCTTTTCAGACACCTTGATGTAAAATGACCTATCTTATTGCAAGAAAAACATTTAAGAGGAAATTTTCCTTCACACTTACCTTTTCCTCTCGGTACTCTTTTGACAATAAGTGCTTCCAACTCTTCCATCTATGTTTCTTCTTCTTCAATCTGTTTGATTTCATCCTCATACTTGAATGTATTTCTAGATGAAATATCACCTAGATTATATATGTGTCTACCTATTCCAAATGTAGTAGCCTTAAATGCAGATTCAACCTTAGGAAGGGAATCACCAAATTCATTCAACTCAAAAGTAGTCAACTTACCAACCAATGTATCTTTGGTTATGTTTGTTATAGTCTAGAGCTCTTCAGTAGCACTATCTTTGACTTTGTAGGAATCAAACAGGGATCTAAGCACTTTAGCAACAATCTCAAATTCATCTATCTTTCCACCAACACATCTAATACCACACACAAATTCATTCACTCTTTACATGAAAGTATTAATGTCCTCATCATCACCCATTCTCAACCTTTCATATTTCCCTTTCAAACTCTACAACTTAGCAATATTCACATTAGCATTACCTTCGTACAAGGTTTCCAACTTTTTCTAGATCTCATGAGTAGTCTTTAGATCCATAACATTTTTCATCTCAGAATCAATCAAAGCACTAAACAAAGCTTCCTTAGCCCAGATATTATAATCAACATCTCTGATCTCAGTAGAAGTAGTAGGACCATTTTGTGGAATAATATACATATTATTTGTAATACTCTAGTAGGGTTCACCAATACATCTTAGATGACACTCCATTTGATTCTTCCACAAAGAATAATTTGTTCCATCAAATCTCGAACTATCCTTCTTGTAACTTGCCATCCTAGATCAGCTTAAGTTGTTAAACTTCTTTGAAGGAACCTGCTCTGATACCAATTGTTGGAAATACAAGGGCAGACAACTGAGAGGGGGGGTGAATCAGTTGTCATAGAAATTCAAAACTTATTAACCTTATTCTCAGATTTGATAATTAACCATGAAAGAATAAATCATCAACACATCAAAAACACACATAACACCAAGATTTTTTATGTGGAAACCTTGTTAGGGGAAAAACCACGGTAGAGGTTAGTCCACAAGATTATACCCTATTAAAAGTATAATGAAAATGAAATAAGGGGAATGCACATGCATTTAGGCACACTACCTAGATATCACTGCTCAATTACAAAGGAAGACAGGCTATCTTACAAAGAGATTTGGATTACAACCATCTAGATTTTGAACTGAGAAAATAGCATTTGCTAATGCCTAATTACAGTTCTAGTTAAGCACATAAACACTCTTCTACACACTTCTTCACACTCTACTATGTCTTCAAATGATATTCATACATGTACACACACTTGACATCCATTTTCATATATTCACACCCTTCTATTCGAATAAAAAATCACTCTTTTATAACTGCAACAAGAAATTTTATCCCTTCATGTTGGCCACAAAGAAATAATAAAAATAATATAACTATCAGCCTAAAACATTAAAGATTAACAATGTGAATCAACCAATGTCAGCCAGTGAGGACCCAAATAAACATCTTCAACATGAAAACACTTCAATTAATTACTCCTCAAAGATCCACAACATGCTTCAACACCATGTACGCCAAGAACAAGATAAACATGAAACACACAAGAGAAAATCACCAACCACAAGCACAATGATCAATGCAGACATACAACAAAGATAGAGCATGATCTAGAAACATCCACAAGCATCACAAATCAATAGAGAAGCATCTAAAACAATTGAACTAATTGAAATAGCCTCATCTTCAATTAGGAACACCGACAAAAGAAACATAAAAACTGTCAAAATGAAAATCTTCATAACTCGATCAAATCTTCAACCAGATCTTTGAAATTCAATGTGGATAAACTAGATACACTTAGCAAAAAACCATTTAGTCCACAACCTCTGATCATCAATGTACAAAACATACCAACATAATAAACTTCACTTCACCACTAACAACCTGCAACTTATTTCCTTACAATTTTCTCAATATCCTCAACATATATAGCTTCAAATGTTGATAGTGTTGACATCAATGATAACCACATATTAGCAACTCAACCACAACATCCAAAAAATCTAACCCTTCAAAATTACAAAAGAGGCTATAAGTGTTGTTATAGGTTTAAATTCCTCCGGTGGATTGTCAATTTTGAAGTTTGTGAAAAATCAAACAATCACTGATGCAACTAGTTCAATATTTGATAGAAGAGCAAAGAAAATTGATAACATCATTGATGTGGGTGTGAAATTTGCTTCAACAGGAATTGGTTATAAGATATATCACTCCATCAAAGAAAATTTTGTATCTAGTATAGCCATATATATATCCTATCAAATGGTAAAGGAGAATGTAGAATATGATTTGTGTGAGTTGCTTCGAAGTCAACTTATGGAAAATCTTGGTAAGATTAAGAAAGACAAGAAAAAATCCTTTAAATACAATGATATGTTGTTGTTTCGATTCTTTTATTTCATGTATGAAGTTCTGAGAGTTGGGAAAGTGCATTGGAAAAGTGATAAGCCTATTATTGTTCAAATTAGAGACATGTTATTCAACCTTGGTGATTTGCAAGCCAGAAAAACTACAATCTGGGGATATCTCAAAAACTTTCAAAATATAATGCAAGAAAAGGAAAGAATTCCCACTTCTATTGTGGAGAAGAATAAGGATACAATATGTTTTATAGTGGATATTGATCGGTGTTTGATGGAAGCGGAAGAACCTATAACCATTTGGATTAGCCTAGTAATGGGATATGAAGTTGAGGAGAGAATCTTGGAGGTGTACACACAACATCTGTTAAGCAGGCCTTTGGATCTACCTGAAGAAAGATTTGGAACATATGCAGAGAAGAATATACAAGTTCATGAGCAATTGAAGAAACCAATGATAGTCCAAAAAGTGAGGAAAGAAGTGGAAGTATTTCCAGAGAGCATGGGCATACCTACAGAAGCTATAGGAGAATCCAAAAGGAAAAGAGAACAAGCTGAAAGAAAAAAAGGAAAAGAGCTTGCTCGTGCTAAAACTAAATTTGCTAGTATGGTAGTATCCTCTACTTGAACTAGATCAACAAGGAGCTTAGTATCCCCATCCGATCATGCAAAGAAGTTATCCCCTACAAAATCTCAAGTTAAGGCATCTGGTAAAAGGAAGAAGGATAAGATTACAAGAGTGTATGAAGTTGTTTCAAAAGATGAAGAGATAGAATATGATGAAGTTAGAGAAATAAAACACATGGGAACCAAAGCTACAACAAGAGTCAAGCCCTCTAGTGAAGAGGAGAAAGCAAAGAATAAAATGAAACCTAAAAAACTAGGTATGACAATAGAGGAAGTTGAAAGAGGTATAATTAAGGATGGAAACATTAACCCTCTATGTGAAGTGTATGGTTCCTTTGACACTGTTGGTCCAAGAGTCCTTGAGGAAGCTACAATACAATATTTGAACAATTTCAATATGACTCTTGTTGAGATAATGGAATAGTCGCCTAAGGTATTGTATGATATTTTAGAGATGAGAAGAGTCAGTGCCAGAACTGAAGAAGAGCAACTAAGAGAATGGGTTCTTGCAAATATAAGTCCAGTAATGTCTGTTGAAGAAATGAAAGAAATTATAAAAGAAGCAAAAAATGAGTTCAAAAGAAAAATAAGAATAAACAAGCTTATGTTGGGTAAGACTGAAGAAATAGAAAAGGAAACTGAAAGCATTCTAAAGAAAGTTCTATTAAAGAATAGGATTGGTGTTTTTTCTAAGGAAGAGCATGTGGAAGATATTTCATATGGTCTGGTAAATGAAGAGGTTACTATTGAGGAAACTCAGACTCCTCCTGAAGTACATGATTCAAAAGAACTTATGGAGACTAAAGCTCCTAAAATTGTATCTATTGAAGGAAAGGAGATATTAGTTGAAGAATTTAAAGTTCCAAATGACAAGCAAAATTTTGTGGCTATAGAAATTGTAGTTGAGGAAAAGAAGGTTGAATTTAAGGGAGTTCTAGTAGAAGTAAGACACTGTAGAGGCAATGATGAAGTTTCTAGAAGAGAAAAAGGAAGAATTTTATTTTGAGTTGGAATACACTCCTATTCATTTGTCCACTTTTTCCCCAATCTAGAAAATGAAAGTAACATCATTTGCACAAGCTAAGGCTAGGGAAGAAATTTTGAAGTCTCACATTGAGGATAGTGAGTTATTGAATCTTGCATTGAGTATTCTGGAGAATATCATGCCTACACATGTTAAAGATCCATCTAGTTCTTCCTCTGGTGAGCTGAAGAAGCTTATAAATTTGGTAAGTACTCATTTTGAGTCACTTGAGAAGTCAACTCTAGTCAAAGTACTGTAGACACGTAAAATGTATTAATTGACATTGTGCATCTGGTCCTATCCACTAACGTTGTTTTGTCCTTAATCATCCTTTTTTCTAACCATTTAATCAAATGCCCTAATCCAATTAAATTCATCAATATTCCTCTCTTAATTAAATAAATCAGTTATCTAATTAAGTCACCTTTTTCTCGATAATTAAATTAAACATTTTGATCTAATTATCCTATTTAATTAAATAATTAATTTTATTTGATTAAATCTCTTAAGTCTATCTATTAAATTAAATAAATTAAAACCTTATTTATTTAAATCTAATAATCATTTTTTTTAATTAAATAAATCAAAATCTTTATTTAATTAATCTCTTAATCACATTCCTCTCATATTTGATTTAAATAAATCCACAAATTTAAGTCAAATAGGTCACAACACTTAATCCCTTCATTAAATTAATTAAACTGGATTAATTTAATCTCATATCATGTCCCATCCTCTAGTTTTTCCCACTTGTACATGAAAATAGATTTAATTGATTTATTAAATCTCTATTTTCCTCAACAAGGCATCTTTTAAGGAATATTCTTCAAGTTTGAATTCAAAATCTAAGTTGACATGTACATCCAACAAGGCATTAACTCCATCTTACATGTCATTTTCCTTGAGCTAAGTGGCATTCAATGCATTCTTTCTTCCCTCTTGCATGTCATTTCAACAAATTCAAAATTCAAAAATATGCATTTATTGGCACAATCCTCAAAACTTGTACATCCTCCATCCACTCACAAGTTTACAAGTGGCATCTTTCCATTGGTTGAATTTTAGTCCCACATTTCTTTATTTTGGGCATTCATGCATATTAGCACTTTATAAATAAGAGGCTAATCTCCTCATTTCATCATCCACAATTTATGCAAAGTTACTATACTCAAATCTTTAGCCATTTTCATCAATACCATTGAGTTCTTAGCTAGGTTATGTAGGTTTTTAGCTTGGAGCACTCACTATTCTTCATCAAAGTGGATCACTCTTCATCAACACATCAATCTTGCATCATTTGGAGCTGGGAAAGGGCCAATTTTCACATCAAATTGGCACTAATTCCCTCAAGAGATTAGGAGTTTACATTGCATTAGAATAGGATTTTATATGCTTTAACTTTGAGGGATTCGAAGAAATTAAGACATTGGACATCTAGTTTGGAAACCTAATCAAAGAAGTGTTCATGGTAAAATAAAGTCACTAAGCAAAGATAACAAAATGAACTCTCACATGTGATGAAACCTCACGATTTCCAAGAAATTCAAAACCCCCAAAAAAAATGAAAGTCTTTGATTCATAATCCAAAAATGTATGCTCAAATTGAACCACTTCTTGGTTATAAAAGTCTATAGAAGCATTGCATGTTCTTCAATACTGAGGTTTAGGTAAACAAAGTGTCCTTTTTAGGTTCATCCTAGGATCAAAAGAAATCAAAATATTTTTTCACCCATCCTTCAAACATCAAACCAAAAAATCATCTCATCATCATCTTTTTAGAAATCTTGAAATTATTCTTCATGCTAGGCTTTTTGGAAAAAATCAAAATCATCAAATCCTTGAGACAAAATCCTTGAAATCTTTATAAAAACATCTTTGGCTAGGTATGTGTAGATGCATCCTTTTCCATATACTTAGTCAAAGTTATCAAACCATCTTGTTTAGCTAGGTATATGTAGATGCATCCTTCTTCATATGCTTGGTTAAATTATCATCTTGTTTGAATAGGTGTGGGTAGATTCATCCTTCTCCCTACACATATTCAAATTATCATCCTTTGAGAAAATATACCCCTGAGATAATCATCCAACACCTTAGGGTCTATTGGTTCAAATCAAAGCCAACCAAAATCAATCAAGTCAAGGACAATCCCAAAAGAGAAAATCAAAAATCAAAGTCCAAAACATATCCAAAAGACCCAAAAGCCTAGCATCCTCCTCAAGATTTATCAAAAGATCAAACATCTGTATCATTCACATCTTGCATCATAGTCATGTCACCTTTTGATCCTTAATATATCCTAAAATTTTCTCTTTTGTCCATAAAATAAAGATCAATCCAAAAGAATTAAGAGATTCATCTCCCATATTCTTGAAAATTGATCCTTGTTTTATGGTTCAAACTAGATTTCAATACAAGAACATGGAAGCTAACAAAAAAACACTCACTTCAAGTGACCTAAGCCAAAAAAAATCCAAAATGAATCATGTTGAATCAAGCAATCGTTTGACTATCTCATCATCACAAAATCCACAAGAGGAAATTCAAGGAGAAGATCTTACCTTTGGGATGTCACATGAGGAAATAACCGAAATGCTCCAAAATCCAGAAAACCATAAGATCATCAACATCATGGTGAGGCTTAACACTTCACTATACATGCTTGAACTAGCAAGAAAGGGGGCCAAATTACCTTCTAATTTCAACGTAAGTACTATAGTGGAGACATCTTTACCAATATCATCCACCATCCCAATCTCATCTACACCTCCATCCCAAAGCATCACTCAAAACATTCCACAAATCACAACATCCTTTGCTCCAACCCAACCCAATGTTAATAAGGGAAATGCATTTATTAATGCTATTCAAACACACCCCCTTGTTAATAATCAAGACTTGGATGAAAATACCATTTTGGAACAAAACATACCCCAAAATCCATTACATAAGTATCTTCCTCTCACTTTCCATAATCCTAATGATCCATCATCATCATTCTTCCACGCAACACCTCAAAATTCTCTCCTCACAAATTCACAAGAGGAAAGTGATATGTTCAGACCAGAGGGCATTTTAGAAACCACATCATTTTCTCAAGAACTCACACCCCTCACATTTTCACCTCTCCCACCATTAAAACCATTATCCACAACTCTACTTGGCTTAGGGCTTCCACGTTTACCAAATATCAATCAAACCAATCAAAGCACTCCTCCAAAATCTCAAAACTTGTCATCGATATCGCAACAACAAATGACAACTACACAAGCAATCACGACATCATCAACCAACCCCCTAACATCTCAAAGCATGGGCTCCCAAGGACCAACCACATCAATAGCACCATCCACCACTCAAACCACCAACACGACATCACTTCTCACCACCACCAAAAGTGCCATTTTGAATCCACAACCACCCCCACCACCACCAAACTTCAATTTATCAAGCCAATATAGCATAGCATTACAAACCGCTCACCGAGCTACTTATCAAAAGGCATTACTGCAAGTGCAAAAGAAAAAATCCACACAAATAGCTGCCCAACAAGCTACACAAGTAGTGAAAAATGTTCAAGCTACCCAAATTGCACAACAAGTGCAATAGGGGGCACAAGCCCAAGCTCTATTGCAACAACAAGAAGAAGAAGCTGCTCAAGCCACATAGGCTTCTCAAGCCACCCAAGCTCCATTACAAGCATAAAAGGCTTCCCAAGCCCAAATTATATTGCAAAAACAAGTGGCACAAGCCCAAGCTCAAGCTCAAGTGCATGTCCAATATCAAGCACAACGAGCACAACTACTAGCACAACTTGCACAAAAACAGGCAACACAACTACAAGCATATCAACAAGCAATAAAACAATATCAAGAGTAGCAAGAAGCAACCCAATTGGCGGCCCAACAAAAAACTTTGTTGGAACAATAAGTACAACAACAAGCTCAACACCAAGCAATATTAGCTCAGCAACAACAAGAACAAAAACAATCATTGTTTATATAGCAGCAAGTGCAAGCATACCTAGCTCAACAGAATGTGCAAATACCATCAAACAACACACCAAACAACCCACCCATCCAACCCACAATTGAAACACCCTAGAATACCTTCATTCCACCCCCTAATCTACAAACTGATGTAATGATACAAATTAGGTTGCTCTCGCAACAAGTGATTGATCTTCAATCAGGGTGAACCAAAAAAACACCAAGCAACTTGTGTCCCTATCCATTTAACATGAGCCTTGTGATGAAACCATTCCCCAAGGGATTTGAGATCCCCAAATTTGACAAAGATCAAGGGATGGGAAACCCTGAAGATCACATCAGGGAATTCCAGGTTCATTGCATTGAAGTCACATACAATGATACCTATCTGATGAGGCTATTTCCCTGTAGTTTTGCTAGCCATGCTATGGAATGGTTCTCTCACCTACCTATAGGCATCAAAAAATTCCAAGAAATTATAGACGCATTCATTAAAAACTATGCATGCAATATCACAATGGATGTCAGTCTAGAAGAACTCTCAGCTCTGACACAAGGTAAGAATGAATCACTCGCTTCATTCCTACACTGATGGCGGTCCAAGGCCAATCAAAGCAAATAGACCATGCCCGACGAAAAACAAGTTTTCACCATCATATCCAACCTTGAAGGCCTCTTGGAATTCCATATCAAGGTACAAGGGATCACCACATATGATCAGTTGATCTCCAAGGTGCTCAGCATCGAATGAGCCCTTATGACACAACTCGTGGGATCAACTTCATACCCCAAGCAACAAAAAAAACCTCCCACCCACCAATTACAATGATAATCCTCATACATGGTAAAGAAACAAAAACATTACTAATGATGGTGTCGTCGATGCCAAAATGGTCATCAATGCCCCGCGCCAAAATAAACCCACACCACAAATCCAAATCCAACACCAAAATAATCATCAGACAACACAACAACCAAACAACAATCTAGAAATTAACAATGTCAATGATCAAAGAGGACCATCCCAATAGAACAAGAATTACCCCAAGAAAAAATACACCACTCTTGGGGAACCACTTGAAGTCATCATGAAGAAGTTGATAAATGAAAAAATCATCAAAGTGCCCACCTATGAGAATTATCAAGAACCGGATGTGAAATCTCCTTGGTATATAATGAGAATCAACTTTGTGAGTTCCATAAAATCAAAGGGCATACCATGAACTGTTGCATGAGGCTAAAAAACATAATTCAAGATCTCATCGATCAAAGAATCATAAATGTGGAACAAACAATAGGAAACCAAGATCTTAAGATATACATGAATCTAATGCCTAACCATGGAAATAAAGGGAATAATAACACTAATAAGGGGAAAGGCACCCGCACAAACATGAATCATGTGTATGAAACTGTTGTCACCTCCCTAGATGAATACTGCACATTCATCACCATCAAAGGTGCCCATGCCGATTGTGGAGTCACCACAAGAGGTGACAAAGTTGCCATCATAGGATCATCACATCCAAACAAAGTCCCTGCATCTAGATCTATCCCTAATGGATATAATGTCCTTGATTATCTCAAAAGCACACCAATGCAAATCTCTATCATGGAGTTACTAAAAATCTCATCGACGCATAAGAAAATCCTTGAGGAAGCATTGGCTTCATCCACTATCCCACAAATCTTGATGCAGAACAATTCCAAGCTATGGTCAAAAATATCATTACACCAAATCTTCTCACATTCTCTGACTGGGATTTCCCTGCTCAACCATCTCAAAAAAATGCGCTCCACCTAGAAGTCATAGTACAGACAATCAAAGTCAAAAAGGTCTTGGTGGATGGAGGGGCGAGCTTGAATATATGTTCCCTCAAGCTCATTAAACAATTAAAAATCTCAGAGGATTCTATCGACAAAGGAAAGGGTATCACAATAAGAGCATATGATGATCAAGAAAGAGTATCGCAAGGCATGATCACAATCCCTATTCAAGTAGGGCCTGCTATCATGGAAACTACTTGTCAAGTCCTAGACCTTGACTTACTATATAACATCCTTCTAGGACGTCCATGGATTCATTAAATGAAGGAAGTAGCGTCAACTTTCCATCAATGTGTGAAATTCACACATGAGGGACAAGAAGTCACCATCCATGGAGATCCTAAACCCTTCTCCTATTGCAAAATCCTTGAAGGAAAGTACTATAAAATCCCCCAAGTACCAAAAAATGATGAGGGTCCATCTACACCATACATTGATCCTGCCACTCTCGCATCCACTTCAATGATAGAGACACCCATCACTCTCGCCATCCCCACCATTTTTGACATGAAGGTCATCATCCAAGATAACGGTTGTGGAAACTACATGATCCCTAAAAATTATTTTGCGGTAGGAGAGTTACCACAATCTCCTAGATCACGGGGATGTCCACAAATAAATGAAGCCTCCACATCCCAAACATCTCCTAAAGACTATCCCAACTTTACAAGTTGTGGAGATCTTGGCCAAGAAGTTATTGAGGTAGATCCATCTCATATTCTATATCAAGATGAAAGAACAGTAGATGGTTTACCAATGGATGATAGAAGCAAGGGTCTGCAAATGATGCTTGCAATGGGGTGTGATAGAAACCAAAGACTTGGGAAAAATGACAATGGGCTTATAATACCTATCATTTTGGACACGTGAGTGATAAAAAATCTTGGTCTTGGATGTACCCCTCTGAGTATAACCATACATGGCCGAAGTCCTCCAGTTAGAAAGGTTAATAATCCTCCTCATCCAACCGTAGCAGAACTACACTTATCGGTATCTACAGGTCATGTCATAGATAACTTCACATTTGACATAATCGACATTTGTAGTAGTAGTGATGACAAGGATCCCATGACCAACTTACCTAGGCTATTTAAGGATACCACTCTTTGCATGATTAGCACCCTATCTTTTGAATTAGACCACCAAAATCATGAAATATGCCTAGTATATCCCCAACTGATCGACTACGACCAATGAGGAGCACCAATTCTTGATACATTAAAAAAAATGAGGCACTCTCAAAATTCATGGGACTACGGGATAAAATTTCATGTGGGGATCACAAATCAGGGTTCATAATGGAGCTAGATACACACACCTATTATGGGGAAATGATTGAATCCCTTAGTCAAAAAAGTGAAAAATTAAGAATAATATCTAAGTCCTTGAGTGAAAACCACACTGTGGCACTCTCCAAATAGAAAAAAGAAAGGATGTATCCAACAGTGAAAACCTCTCTAAGGCGCCTGAGGATGGGGGATTCAATCTTTCTTTCATAGCTCTTCATCAAGAAAAATTAGTAGTCTTAGTAGAAAAATACAATCTAGTCAATCTAGGAATAGAGGAAACCCCACATACCACATTCTATGTGGAGTCATTACTATCAGAGGAACAAGAGCTCTTAGCAGCCTTCCTAAGAGAAAGATAGATAAACTTCACATGGAGCTATGCTGACATGCCAAGACTTGATCCAAAAATCATGGTTCACCACTTAGCAGTATATCCAGAAGCAAAGCCTGTAAAACAAAAACTTTGAAAAATGAACCCTCAGATCGCCTTATTAGTCAAAATGGAGCTAAATAATCTATTAGATGTGGGATTCATCCGACCAATAGATTATCTAGAATGGGTGTCAAACCTGGTGCATGTTTCAAAACCTGATGGAAGCATCAGAATCTGCATAGACTTCAGAGACTTGAATAAGGCATGTCCAAAAGATGACTTCCCATGTCCAAACATTGATATGATTGTCGATATGATAGTTGGACATGAAATTTTTTCACTAATGGATGGATTTTCTAGGTATAATTAGATTATGATAGCTAAAGAAGACCAACATAAAACAACTTTCACTTGTCCATGGGGGACTTACTATTGTAAAATGATGCCATTCGGCTTAAAAGAATGTAGGAGCAACATACCAAAGGGCCATGACATTAATCTTCCATGACATGATCCATAAGACAACCAAAGATTATGTTCATGGCATTCTATCCAAGTCTAGAAAGAGAAATGATCACATAGAAACCTTAAGTGCCATTTTTGATAGGTTAGAAGAGTACAAGGTTAGATTAAACCCAAAGAAGTGCATCTTTGGCATACAATTAGGAATTTTGCTAGGATATATAGTGTCAATGAGAGGTATTGAGGTAGATCCAGCAAAGGTAAAAGCAATCCTTGAGATGGAGGCACCTAAAACACTAAAGCAAATCAGAGGTCTCCAAGGCAAGCTTCGATCCATTCAAAGATTCATAGCACAGTTGGTGGACAAACAAAACCCATATTCTCACCTAATTAACAAGGGAGTAGCATACAAATGGGATAACAAGTGTGAAGAGGCATTTAATAAAATAAAAGAATATCTACTAACACCACTGGTCCTAATGCCACCAATCCCAAGAAAACCATTAATTTTGTACGTATCAACAATAGCAGCAGCCCTTGGAGCTCTCCTAGCTCAGCATGATGAAAATGGAACAGAAAGGGCCATCTATTACATCAGAAAAACAATGGTTGGGTGTGAGCTAAACTATTCATTCATCAAAAAAGCATGTCTAGCAGTAGTGTTTGCATCACAAAAATTTAGACATTACATGTTGGCACATAAAATAAAACTTATTTCAAAAGTTCACCCCCTCAAGTACTTACTATCAAAAGAAATGCTCACTGGAAGAATGGCCAAATGGGTGATGATACTATTAGAATATGACATTGAATATGTGGAGTGGAAAGAAATCAAAGGCCAAGTCATTGCAAATCAACTTGTAGAAGCAGCAATCTATTCAGAGAATCCTCTCATCTCAGAGTTTCTAGATGAATCTATTTTCAATCTCAACGAAGTTGACCACTGGAAATTGTACTTTGATGGCTCATACATGCAACATGGATCAGGATCTGACATCTTCTTCATCACCCCACAAGGGGAATGCATACCAAGATCCTACAGACTGGAATTTCCCTACACCAATAACATTAGAAAATATGAGGCTTTAACCATAGGTCTCAGAATAGCAATGCAGTGGAACATAATAGCTCTCAAAGTGTACAGAGACTCCCAATTGATAATAAATCAAGTGAACGATAAATACCAAACTAAAGACAACAAGGTCACTCCATACAAGAAATTGGCGGAGACTCTTAAAGAATCCTTCATTGAAATTACATTTGAGTAGATACCCAAAGCCAACAATAGAGCAACAGACACCATGGCAACAATTGGATCCTTACTGAACATCCCCCATAACGTTCCAAAATATGAATTCTTGATAGAGTAGCTTCTCATGCCTACATTCGAGGTACCAGAATCATAATTTGTGTGCGAAATCGTTGGTCCCAGTAATCCTTGGTACCATGACATTTATACATATCTTCAAATAGGAGTCATACCTGTCAACTTATCTTCAAACCTAAAATGAACCTTTGTCAAAAAGGAATCTTGATTATTCATCCTAGGAGATACCCTATATTGTAGAATCATAGAAGGAACCCTACTATGCTCCTTAAATGTTGAGGAGGCATTGATTGCTCTAACTGAAGTACATAATGATTTCTATGGTTCACACTCGAGTGGGATGACTATAACTAAGAAAATACTAAGGATGGGGTATTATTGGCCTACAATGGAAAGAGAAGCACATGACTATGTCAAAAGGTGTCTACAATGTCAGCAACATGGGGACCTCATCCATGCTCCAGCTTAAGAGCTTCATCCCATCATCACACCATGGCCCTTTTTGCAATGGGGACTCGATCTCATTGGAAAAATCACTCCCACTTCATCTAATGGCCACAAATTCATCATAACTACCATGGATTGCTTTACTAAGTGGGTGAAAGCCATACCCATGACATATATAACTGGGAAGAAGATATCAAAGTTCATCCTGAACTATCTCATTTGCCGCTATGGTGTTCCACAAGCCATTATCTCAGATAATGGGACACCATTTAAGAATCATGATGTCTATGACTTATCTAAAAAATTAAAAATCCAACATCGCTTCTCCACCCCATACTATCCCCAAGGAAATGGCCAAGTAGAAGCCAATAATAAAACTATTTTGAAAATCCTCAAGAAAATAATCAATGATGCAGGTCGTGACTGGCATTTCCAACTCAATCCCGCCCTGTAGGCCTATCAAACAAGTATATGTACACCCACTAGCGCCACCCCTTTCTCCCTAGTCTACGGATCATAAGCGGTACTCCCCATTGAGATTGAGTTCCCATCACTTAGGATATCACTGCAAAACCTCATCATGGAGGAAGAGTACCGAGTATCAAGACTAAATGAGCTAGAGCTACTAGATGAGCAACGTATGGATGCTTTGAATCATTTACAAGTCTATCATAATAGAATCAAAAGGAGCTACAATAAGAAAGTCAGAAGTAGGATTTTCCAAGTCAGAGAACTAGTATTAAAAGAGAATCAAAAGAATGTCCCAAATCCAAGCAACAAAGGAAAATTTGAACCTAATTGGTTGGGACCATTTGTTATCACAACAAGTTACAAGTCAGGGGCATATCAGTTATCAACACTTGAAGGGGAACCTCTATAAGAACCTATTAATAACTCTCATCTCAAAAAGTTTTATGCCTAAGTATTTCAAGGTATAGAACCCAAAAATTAAAAAAATTAAAAAAAGTATGGAAAAAATGGTTACTTTGGCAAAAACCTGGCAAATAGGCATCTTGGTGACAACAAAAAAAATCCAAAAAAAACAATCAAAAAAAGGATCAAAATTAGTAAAGAAAAAAAATTGTCCTCTAGTGAAAACCACTTTGATGGCACTTTGGACAAGTACCTTGGTGAAAACTTAGCAAACATGTGCCTTGTGTAAATAAGCAGTTTCCATCCTCTAGGATCTTTAAGGCTTGTTCTGTATCATCCATCTATTACGTTTCCATCATCCATCACATTCAGATCTCCATCCATCACTCATCCATCTGTATCAACACCATAGCTTGGTTTGTTGATCGTATCATGATCCCTCCTAGTACTACTTCGCCCATCCTCAAGGTCAGTTTGTCCTACCTTTATCAGAGTAGTTTATTGCATCACATTGGGGGGCATGTTCTCATCGGATTAGATTTGTGTATATTCTTAAAATCCTAAACATCAAAAAATCCAAAATCATCAAAACATTAGAAGATCCAAAAACATCAAAACATCAAAAAATCCAAAAACATTCAAAACATATCAAAATCCCAAAACAGGTAAAAAATTTAGTCTAAAAGTCAAAAAATGAAGTCGTCTTGTTGAATTATGGGTCTTTGAGCCTTAAACATAGGCAAGGTTGATCTTTGATTATCCCTTGAGACACTTAGGTCAGTCCTTTAGGCATCTATCATAATAAACTGACATCTCATCCTATACATCTTCATATGTAAATCGGTCAAGTCATCAGTCGAACTACATGGTCTCTACATGTATAACGTAGGAAAGGATAATATGTTGATCAGCCCCTGAGGCCCCTAAGATAGGTCTTTAGGTTAGTCTCTTGGTCAAAATCTCAGAAAACCCCAAAACATCAAAAAAAAAAAAAATCAAAACATTTGCAAAATCTCAAAAATACCAAAAATAGCCTCAAAACATTGCAAAATGTCAAAAACATCTGAATATTTGAAAAATCCATCCATCTTATCTCGCTTACATGTGCAATAAACATCACTCATAATAAAAAATCATCATCCTCAACCCTTTGGTGAGGCAACTAGAAATAAGTCTAGCCGGTCAAAAGTGAAACTCAAAACGTCAAGTTTCAAGTCTCGGTCAGTATGCAAGCAAAGTGATCAACTCTTAGTGTCAATAACCTATCATCCATTTGGTCCCATATGAATCATTTGAAAGAAAAAACACTTAGGATAAACGAAATGGCATGCCATCATCCACTAACATGTCCTAGGATGCATCCTTCATACAATGGACATTATCTTTTGGCAATAGTTTTGGTTCCTATCCTTGACAACACTTTCCTTTTGGTTAGCAGTATTGAAGAACATCATTTTGTTTGTTTATTTTATCTTTTTCTTTTGACTTATCTTATTGTGTTCATTCCAAGGACTTCTCAATGATATCCAAATAGAGAATTTAGAGAAATAGGAATGGGGCAACAATCATTATCTTTTGTTTGTTGTGCTTGTTGGACATTCTTGTAATATAACTTGGTGAATACTTGCTTTGTTAGGTATGTATGGAGGAGGTTTTGGGAAACTTGTTGACTATTGCATTGATAGGTTATATCTTTTCGTGTTTTGGTCTGAGGTGTTTGAAACTTCTAAAGTGTATCCTAGCAAGGTTTTTGTATGTCAGGTGTGAACAAGGATACTCATATTTGTTGGTCAAGTCAAATTCCATCACACTATGTACAATGTCATCTTGGTTCTATATACCTTGATGCATCGTACCACGTGTGTTATCAAACAATAAATAAAATTGGCCCTTTGAAAATCCCAACTCTGTAGCAGGTAATCATCATCATTTACATTATCTTGCGTCTTGTTGAAATGACTTATTTTCTTTCATTCTTTCTTTCTCACCACACTAACAAGGTACTATCACAGTTGATCATCATCATCATCATCATCGATCCTACATATCACATAACCATATAATATAGGAAACATATGCATTGCATTTCCATCATCCTATAAACATGGTATTATAAGAATTTTTCATAAATTAGCATATCATTTTCTCATTACATCGCATCCATTGTTTTCATCACATTTTAGTCATTGCATAAACATTCATTTACATAAACATTTCATAACCATTACCACCTACTGCATAATCATACATAATAGGTGCATAAGCAATATAGATAATCCATTGCATATCCACATTGCATAACATCATAAAGTCATCTCCCACATTACATTCATTTTGCATTAAGCATCATCATACCACTTTACATATCATTTCATATATTACACCACATCACATTAAATGCATCACATACATTACATTATCATTTGACATGTTTAGGATAATAATACTTGTTATTCTAAGCATCTTAAAAAATCATCTCATTTGCATCATCAATACACATCATATAAAACATGACCATTGCATTTACATTACACTATATCGCCCATTAATCATCCATATCATCTCATAAATAGCATCACAATAATTTTTCATTCCACACCATTATAAGCATAAATAGGAATAGAAAAATCTATCACATGCAAAGCATACATCCATCCATAAATCATTTTATAAGCACAGTTCACAAATCATTTCACGTATACACCATAGATCATTTCCATATCATTTTGCATATTACATTCCATATCAAGTATCATATCATTTTACATCAACATAAACAAATCATCATATAGATTGTAACATCATTATGCATCACACAAATACATTTGCATATCATCAGTCAACAACATAATATAGATATGTTAGTCATAATCATTACATAATGCATATACCATCAAAAATAAATGCCTCCATAAAAACATCATTGCACAACATATAGAAGTAGAACCATCCATAAATGCATAAATAAATGGTACACATCACATATATATATCATCATCGGGTAATTGTCATAGTACAAAATAATCATATCACAATACATGTATGTCAATCCGTACAAAAAGGCCCATCGAGCTATCAAAAAGGAGCCCACAAGGCACAAAAAATGATATCATCTTGATCAAAAAGAGGCCTAACCCTCTTGTTTGCTACCCTCGCCTCTATCACCGTGACCCTCTGTTGGTCTATGGTTGGTCCACTGTGAGTACTCTAGGGATCGCTCTACTCTAGGCACAGCCTCGTAATAATGCCAATGATAATAATTGGCCTCTCAAACGAGCTCCCTATAAAAATGAAGTGACAAGGTACTCTAAGAGGAGGAGGCTGCCATGCTCTCCAACTGCTATCTTTGGCCCATCTTTGCAACCGCCTATAACTCTGTAGCCTGTCTCTGTAGTATGGCATGGTCCCTCTTGGCCGTGGCCTAGTCCCTCTCAATCCGCGCATGATCTCTCTCCCCTATCAAAGTCTGCACCTGGGCTTGCAGTTGTGCAATCAATGTATCCTGAGGGTCTGCCTACCCTATTGGCTGTACTGGTGGAGGCCACACCTAGGGCTGCACGTGAGGATGATCCTCACCCTCAACTCATGGTGGTGCACCTGTTTGCTCTTGCTGCATAGCTGGCACGTACTGCTAATCTTGCATCTGCATGTCATCCTGACTTGGCTAAACTGGGGGCTTGGTTGGCTAGTCCTGTCATGTGTCATCTCTCCGTCCTCATCTTCCCCCTCTGCCTCTCACCCTCTACCGATTGAGGAATACTCCTAGAATTGTCAAATGTCGGGGAAGCTAGAACAAATCTTTGTATGCCTATGTGACACATGGATATGAAGGCCCCTGATCATAAACCCATGGTCGAGCCACCAACTGTCTGAAACTCTCAACAACCTCTGAAACAGGAATATATCACCCCCATTATGTCTATGAGGTGGCATGGGAAAATATGACCATGTAATCATCGTCGGGTTAGTCCTGTGGCTCGCCAAACTGATGTTGCACGTGCCTTGTCAAGTATCTCTCCAGCATGGTGTGCTCTCACCCCTGCATGAAGTGGTCCTAGCGGGCAAAGAAAATATGCTCTACATCCTTGGCCCATCTGGGCTGACCAAGGTATGGCCGCCATGTAAACACTGTCATCTCATCTAGGACCCTCCTCCAGTAAGGAATCGCGTGCTTTCCTGTGTGTGTAAAGGACACACCACCTCTGTAGCGCCATATGAGGGGATCATCAGGCCCCATCAGTACTAGAATGGCTCATGGACGAAGAATGGTGATGTGCTCCCATGCCCATAGGTGCAAGAGTCTAACACCCACTCCCAATGATCTGCCATCACGATACACATACTCATGGAGATCCCTATAAAGAGAGGTTAGAAGAATGGGCCCCCAAGCATAACAAACTAGTCTATCATGAAACAGTCGCTCCCAGCAAAGTCCCCAGCTAGAACTAAAGTATTGGCCCCATCGGTCCGAGGAAACAAGACTAGAAATGATTGCCACGACCACTAGATGAAACGATGATGTCAGTGTCCTGTGCCACTCCAACTCTATCTAGCCCTTGCAAATCACAAGCTCATCTATGTCAAGAACTAAATAGCAAGCATCCTACCCCTCATCCATATAAAAAATGATGCACTGACCATGAATCGACAATTCTAGGATGCGCCACACATCCTCTAAGGTGAGGGTGGCCTCGCCAGTAGGTAGGTGGAAGGACGAGGTCTTGTTGTGCCATCTCTCAGCAAGCACGTACATCATCCCAATATGAGTACGTATGGGCCCTGCATATACAATGTGCCACAACCCCATGACCCATAATTGCTCTTGGTCCCTATCACTAAGGTCCTGCAAGTAACCAAAGATCTCCCAAGATTTGTGCTCCAAGAAATATAGCTCCCTCACCACATCCTGCATCAAGGAAGGTCATCATGTTAAATTTTTTGAATTTTTTTTATCTTGAGCAGGCATAAAACCATCCCAGCATCACTACCCATGAAGGCATCATAGTTTGAAAATTTCAAACTGTGATGCTGGAGGGTCAAACTCGAAAAGGGCACCATCGCGGTGCACTTACTTTCCAAGTGGTGCAGTTTGTAAAGATTCCTATCTAAAATGCCACCATCATGTCGCACTTTGGAAATGATCCCATGGGCCATGACCTCAGCGTCAGAGTTTGGAGTTTATTTCCAAACTCCAAACTCCACCGCCACGATGCAATCTAAACACTGAGTGACATAGTTTGATTTTTGAGCAGTACTATATAGCGCCACTGCAAAAAGGCTAACTTTGAAAGCAATAAATGAACACTAAAAATAAGAAATAAAGCTCAAGTAAGGATCACTTACCGATGCCCCAATGCCAGGTGGCCACTAGTACATCTGAACTTGGTCAGAAATGTGCATCAGGAGCTGTCACTACACCATACTGTCAGGAGGTCAGAGCTCAAATCGCTGAATTACTAAAAGGCTAGGTGTGAAAGTGACTTGAAAGTGACCCCTTGTGGCCATTTTAACCTTGAAAATTAGGGTTTTTTCACCCTGTTTGGCTATTTTGTTAGGTTTTTGGACCTTGGAGCCTATTTTTGTCTAGTTGAGGCCTATCTTACATCGTTTTATTATGTTTAGACATGTTTTTTTCCTCATGGAGCCTTTTTGGACCTCTCAGGCACCTTGTCCTCTTTTTTTCGTGAGATCACCCAAAAAATTGAAATTTTCATCCAATCTCTTGAGGGGACAATATATTGGCATGTTTTCTCTCACCAAGTAGCAGTGGGGCAAGATTTTAGAAAACATTTTTTTTTGGATTTGATCGAGATTGTTTATTCGTTGAACCAACACAAGTGCATTGCTTCATCGTTTATTTGTTGATCCCCTCATTGAAGCGATGCACTTGCTGCATTGATTCAGAGAATAAACTGTCTCAATCAAAAGCCAAAAGAAGAATCAATTTTCAAATTTGGCCCACTATTGTCTTAGTGGGAAAAATATGCCAATATACTACCCTCTCAAGAGATCGGATGAAAATTTCTACTTTTTGGGTGATCTCACAAAAAAAGAGGAAAAGGTGCCAAATGGGTCCAGAAAGGCTCCAAAAGGTCAAAAAATGAGATAAAACACAAAAAATGGTGCAAAAATAGCTCCAAGAGCTCTAGCTCATAGTCCATGCAAAAATGGCCACATACTGACCATCTGGCCTCTCCTATGCCTCACCAAACTGCCTCTAAAACATGCCTGGTAGTTACATCTCGAGCATCGTGTGCTCCCTACCCTATATCAATTTGTCCTGGAAAGTGAAGAAAAGATGTTGCATGTCATCAAACCATACAGGCCATCCAAGATATGGCACCCAAGTAAAAGCACACATATCATCAAGAACTCTCCTCCAATGAGGAATCTCGTGTTGTTCTGTGTGGGTGAACGAAACACCTCCTCTGTATCACCAGACAACAAAATCATCTAGCTCCATGGCAATTGGAACAACTCTCAAAAAAACACATGTGCTCCCAAGGCTAGATGTGTAGGAGTGTGACGCTAGCACCAAGTGCTTGGTCATCGAGGTTGGAAAACTTGTGCAAATCTCTATACAGTGAGGCTAGAAGAACTGGCCCCCACGTAAATAGTGTATGTCTCTGAGCCATGGGATCCCCCATCTAGGATTGAAGTATTGACCCTACCAATCTAGTGCGACGAGACCCGATATAATGGTTGCAATGACAAGCCAGAAGGGTGACATAGAGAGCCTATAATTCTCTAACTCGATCTAACCCTCATAGAAAACAATTTGATTAAGGCCCATAATGTCATAGCAGGTCTCCCTCCTGGCATTTGTGTCATATATCACCCACTCTCCGTGGATGGGAAATCTATGTATCTGCCACACGTCCTCCACTATGACCATCACCTCACCTTTCAGGAGGTGGAAAGAGGATGTCTCATTGTGCCATCTCTCAGCGAGTGCCATCAGCATACCCAAGTGTGTCTGAATGGGTGGCACATAGGCAATTTACCAAATTCTGATCCACCCTAGGTGATCATAATATCGCTCGAATAGATCATCCAAAATGCTAAAAAGGTCTTGGGCCTATGCTCACATGAGTAAAGTTCTCTCACCACCTCTCGCGTCAGGGAAGCCACCATTTAAAAAATCATAAAAATCTTGATCTTGGTTTGTCTCAACATCCCGAAGCAACTTCAACATCATTGTTTGTGTGTGTGGTGTAGTTTTCAAACTCCAAACTATGCTACTAAGAGTGTTTGAATCTCAAACTCCATGTGGCATCGGTGTTTGTGAAGGTGGCTCAGTTTGGGAGGAAACCCTAGTTTCAAAGAGAACTACAGTAGTGCACTTTACACATGTGGCTAGGTTTAGAATTTAAACCCTAATTCCAAACTACACTGTGGCATCACTACTCATGACTACAGCACAGTTTGAGGCCAAGCAACGTTGTTTAAAGTTTTCAATGATGCAGTATGGAACCTCTCCTAAAAGCTAAGTTTCCTTGCCTAATAAGTGCGTACGTAAATTGAAAAATGAAGTTGGGTCAAGTTGACTCACCAGTGGTCCACTACCAGAAAGCCTCTGGTGTGTCTATACTTTGTTACTTTTTCAGAAATGTGCAGGTGAAGTTGTCGTTGTGCCATCTTGTGAAGGTGTTAGAGCTCAAAGTTGCAAAATCTCTTAAATTTGAATGTGAAAATAAATTGGAAGTGGCCCCTCAAGGCCTATTTAAGCCTTTTTGTAGACATTGAATTTCACAAACTTCAAACAATGAACCACATTAGTATTGTTAGTTTGTTTAAAGCAAGTAAAACTAGCATCTCTATGAAATATTGAATCATACTAAATAATGCAAGCAAATCACTAAAATACCAAAGATACTAATTGAAAGCATGTGAAGTATGTTTAAACCAATCCCATAGTGGATTAGTGCTTCTTTGATGTGGAAAGAAGCCCTTTTCCAATCCTTGATAAGCTCATGGATGATATGATGAACAAGATTCAAATGCTTAAGATTGTGCATCAAGTTCTAGAGGATTAATACAATAGAGGAGGCCTCTATTTATAAGAAAGTATGATTGAGGAATGAAGAACATGGAGGATGTTGTAATGCCCCATCATAATAACCTAAGGAATGTTGCAATTGTGTATAAAAGTGAAATAATTTATATAAAAAAAAAATAATACCCATTAAAATCCATGTGAAAATTTAATCATTTTAAATAAAAATAAATAAACAATTTTTCCCAACCCCTGTTTCACCCGTACGGTGATTTTAAATAACAAATCACTGTAAAAATTAAAATTCATTTGTGATATAAACTCATGTACAGGCTGCACACATATACAACACTGTAAATAAAAAATAAACATCCTTACAAAACAAAACTAATTACTCAAAAAGAGCATTTGTAAATAAAATATTCTTCATACAGATTTAACCAAATAACACAAAGATTCTCAATTTGGGATTTCAATATTACAATAATAAACATTTCACTTAGATTTAATTTCCCCATTTCTTTTCTACAATTTTCATAGAGGTTGCATTTAAAATTTGTTTTGAAATCCTTCTTTTGTTTAACCACGTTCTGAGGTTGTTCTACAAACTTAATAAAACTTTACTTTCTTGGAAATTCTTGCAGACAAATATCAATTATCAAAAGAAAGATTTTCTACAGACAATTGCCAAGAAGATGGGTTTTAAACAACCAATTTCTTTTCAAAAACAAACTAAAAATTACAAGGGAAATACTTGTTTCCTGTGTTTTGAAGATCCGGTGGTTGGAGAGAATCTTCTGCCTGTAGAATGCAATCGTCCAAATCTTCTTCGAAACACCAAATCCTCAGGAAAACTTTAACCAAACACAAAGAACTTCCCACCAAAGGGATCTTCCACAAATATAAAACCAAAATAGAGGAAGTAACAACTTCTTTAAAATTGATTTTTACATAGCAAATTATTTTTCATTTCCCATGAAAAAAACTGATAACCCCACTGTATTTCCCAGATCCTAGATATCCTCCGGCAAATTCCTCAACAAAAAATAATAATAAATGCACCTTGCACACATGTCGAGAAGTACAAAATATATTTTAACCACTTCTCGGCAATCTTGCCTTTCAAGATTTACATGCATTTATTTAATTTATTTAAAATTTCAATTTTTAAAATTGCAAATATACTTAATAATAAAATATGCCATTTCCACAAAAATATTTAATTTAAATAAAATCTATTCACACATAATTTAAAACAATTTAATTTAATTAATTTATTTATTTAATTAAATAGATTTAATCTCTAAGATCAAATTATTTAACCAAACAAACTAATTAATTTATTAAATCACATATAAAACTAATTTCTATAACATTTAAAAATTAATTAAATAATAGTAAATTAAAACATAATAAACTATTATTAATTAACAAAATTTTCCTTTTCAACAAATAATCCAAACAGAAACAAACAAAACAACCAAAACTCAAACTAACTGACGATGTACTATGACCGGGTTATAGACTAGACTAGGATAAACCGTGCTACTACCTCCCAATCAACATTTTCGTTGAGTCTTGACACACTTAGACCTGAGTAACCAGGTGGAGTCAATGTCATGTACCTGCAATCCTGCAACCAAGCAATAACTTGCATATATATATAAAAACCATTATACAGGCACACCGTGCGGAAAAAATCATAGACATCACAAGGCACTCGCAAGCGAGTGATGCAATTCCATTCTCCACGCCAATACACGTCACATTAGACTGACAAATTAAATAATAGTTAGTCCATCATAAACATACATATAGCAATAATCATCTAAAGGAAAAAATCTACGCTATCTCAAAGCATATTAGAAATCAAATATCGCAATACCATGTATCATCATGTCACAAAGTGAATCCATTATCCCTCAAAATCAGCGATCAAAATATCCAAACTAAGTATCAAAGTCTAATAGTATGAAAACATGCAACTAGAAAACATAAGCATAAATGGAGGGGTACTACATCCTCCCCCCTAAGATCAGGCTTGCTCCTGAAAGCCTACAAATAGATAGGGATAAAGTTCCCTCATGTGTGTCACATCCTCCCAGGTAGCAGAAGCCTCATGGCAAGGATCCCATTGGACCCTCACCTGATCAACATCTCGACCCCTGAGACCGAGTGTCCGGCGTTGTAGAATGGCCACGGGCTCCAAAGCCAGCTGCCCGTCCATCACATACATCCTAAGCATATCCTCCAATATTTGATTAACTCTCTCCATTTGTCCATCAATTTGAGGATGATACGCTGAACTAAAGTTCAACTATGTACCTAGAGCATGTTGTAATGAAGTCCATAGGGCTGAAGTAAAAATGGGATCTCTATCAGAAATAATTCTACGAGGAATCCCATGCAATCTAACTATGTCCTCCATGAATATCCTAGCTACGGATGAAGCATTGTAAGATGATCATACTGGTGAAAAGTGAGCTACCTTAGTCAGTCGGTCAACAGTTACCATAATGGCATCATGTCGACGTGATGACGTAGGTAACCCTATAATAAAGTCAACGGATATAATATCCCATTTCCATTCAGGAATGAGATGTGGCTGCAATAATCCAGTGGGATGTTGATGCTCAGCTTTGAATCGCGGGCATTCAAGACATCTCGATACATAGTCAGCAATATCACGTTTCATACCAGGCCAGAAATACAATTGCTGAAGATCAGCATGCATTTTCTTAACACCTGGATGAGCTGAGTATGGAGCTCGATGAGCTTTAGTCATAATTAATGTATGAAGACCCTCAAAATGTGGTACATAGATACGACCTAAGTGCCGTAATATACCATCCATTTCTAGGACATATCCTGTAAATTGACCTTCTAAAGGTCTACCAGATTCAATCTCCAACCTCACTTCCTGATACAATCTATCAGTAGGAAGTGCTGCTAATATTTAACCTCTCAAATCTACTTCAAGAGTGGTAGCAAAAATCTCATGTCGATGACGACTAAGAGCATCAGCCACTATGTTCTCTTTTCCCTGAACATCTCACTTCAAAATCATATTCACACAAGAAATTCATCCACCGTCTCTGCCTAGCATTCAAGTTAGGTTGTGTAAAAATGTATTGTAGACTACGGTGATCAGTATGAAGTTCAAAATGATGACCTAATAGGAAATGCCTCCATCGAACTAATGCATGCACAACTGCAGCTAGTTCTAAATCATGAGTGGGATAGTTTAATTCGTGATCTTTGAGTTTGCGAGACTCATAAGCAATCACACGCCCATCTTGCATCAGAACTTCTCCCAAACCCTCTAAGGATGCATCCGTGCATACTACAAAATCCTTAGTAGGATCAGGAACAATTAGTATAGGTGCATTAGTCAACTTTTCTTAAGTGTCTAAAAAGCAAACTAACACTGCTCTGTCCAAACAAACTTCTTCCCTTTTCTCTGAAGAGAAGTAATAGGATGACCAATTCTAGAAAACCCCTCAACAAACCGTCTATAATAACTAGCTAGACCCATAAAACTACGCACTTCACCTACATTAGTAGGCGCGGGCTAATCTACAATAGCTTGAATCTTTGAAGGATCCACATCAATACCTTTTCTAGAAATCACATGTCCAAGGTATTTTACTTTAGTTTGAAAGAAGTCACACTTCTTTAGGTTCACATACAATTGATTTTCCCTTAAACATTACAATACCTATCTCAAGTTTTCTTCATGTTCCCTCATGTTTCTCGAATAGATCAAAATATCGTTGAGAAATACAAGGAAAAAGTGATCAAGGTATGTACAAAATACACCATTCATTAAACTCATGAATAGTGATGGTGCATTCATTAACCCAAATGGTACTATTGTGAATTCGTAGTGCCCATAACGAGTTCAAAAAGTAGTTTTATGAATGTCAGCTTCAGTAATTCACAATTGATGGTAACCAGATTTTAAATCGATTTTAGAGAACACATTATAGCTCCCTTGATTTGATCAAAAAGATCATCGATTCTAGGCAAAGGATAATGATTCTTAATCGTAACCTTGTTTAATTGACAATAGTCAATGCACAGTCTAAGTGATCCATCCTTCTTCTTTACAAAAATGACAGGTGCTCCCCAAGGGGAAACACTAGGATGAATAAAACCCTTTTCTAATAGTTCCTCTAACTGAATATGAAGTTCCTCTAACTCCTGAGTCGTCATTCTATAAGGAGCTCTAGAAATAGGCTCAGCTCCTGGAACTAGGTCAACTCTAAAGTCAATATCCCTCTTTAGTGGCATTCCAGGTATATCATCGGGAAACACGTCAGCGAATTCCCTAAGAATAGGATGATCATCAAGAGATACCTCTCGACTCTCACCTTCTTCCAAATCCGTAACTGTTGTTGCAAATAGTTGATAGCCCTAACGAAGACATCTCTTTAATTGCATAGCAGAAATCATCCACAAAGAGAAAGGTCTTTGAACACCTATTTCCACTTTTGCACCTAAATCATTAATGCAACTAACTGTCTTAAGTCAACAGTCAATCACAGCATGATAAGATGCTAACCAATCCATACCTAAAACTATGTCATACGATCCTAAAGGTGTAACATAAAGATCTACTAAGGTAGTTAATGTACCAATTTTAAGTTCACAATTATGTACTAAGTTTTCTACCGCTACTTTCACCCCAGAGGAAAATTCAACCTGCCACTTACCACCTTGTTTTACCGCCACAAGACCACATCGGTCAACGATGGTTGGTAGCTTCAGAATCAAAAAGAATGGAAACACTAACACCATGTAACTTACTTGAAGTCTCGACCACTATGTTCTAGTGATCGGCTTAGCGGTCATTAACCGTAGCATATACTATATGTGATCGTCCTGCATCACCCATTATAGGCTCTGAAACTGTAGGTCGAGGCCCAAAACTAGTAGAACCTCTCATCGGACACTGCCTAGCAATGTGTCCCTGCTGTCCACACGAGTAACAACCTGTGCCTCTACCGAATCCTCTGCCACCTGAAGGTGCATTGGATTGCTGGAAACTACCTCTACTGACAGTAGACTGAGCACTCTACGTAGGCTGATCCTGCCTATTGCGCTTGTTGTGCCACCAGTTGCGACCCTTTCCTATTTGTCAACTATTACCTTACTGTGGTTGTGGATTATTATTCTTTTGAGGTGTTCATTGTTGTTGTTACTGCCCACCCTTAGAGAGTGTCTGTTGGTTCCTAGAGGAACCTCATGTCTGTGCCTGTCCACCCCATGGACTAAAACCTACTGCAAGAGCACTGCCAATCTGCACTCCCGTGTGGCCACTTAACGCCATAACAAGGTTCTCCTCCACTATACGAGCCTTCTCCACCACAACTTCCATAGTCTTTGGCTCAAAGACTCTGACACCACCGCTAATGTGGGCATTTAAACCCCTGATGAAGTGTTGTACTAGCATAGGCTCATCATCACAAATACCAACATACTGCTTGAGTTCATAGAATCTACATTCATATTGCTCAACAGATAGAGCCAACTGACATAGTTCATGGAACTCGTCAGCCCATCACTGCCTCCAGTGTTCCGATAGGAACCGTGCTCTAAACCTCTCTAGAAACATCTCCCAAGACACTGACCCAATATCTAAGTGGAGCTTCTGCTCCTCTAGGCGCCACCAAGATGAGGTGAATCCTCTCATATGCATAATAGTGCATCTCGCACGGGTATTGCTACCGTAAGGGTGCATGGAAAAGCATCTACCCAAATCTAGTAGCTAGGTCTCTGCCTCTAAGCCACCTCCTGCACTATCAAAAGTAGGAGGGCGTGCCCTAAGTAAATCCCTCATGTGTCCTGCAGTAATAGCATCCTGATGTATTGTATCTACTCTCCTAGGAGATCTATCTCTCTCTCTAACAACCTCCTGCTCATATTCCTGTCTAGGTCCAAGATGAGCTAGGACCTCCTCTAATAAAGGATGTATCTATGAACCCTCTACTCCTGGCTGTTTAGGATTTTGTCCCTCATTCCTCTGATCCAATTGTTCTTCCCGATCTCTGCGATGAGGGCTCAGAGGGGGAGTAACTTGAGGGATTGGCCCTCGGCCTCCACCTCGACCTCTACCACGACCTCTTCCATCTTGCCTAGGCATGTTCCTACACATAACAATAATGAGTCTTAGATACTATTCAACCAAGGCTAACAGATAGCAACACTATGTACTAGGTCAACCTAATGGGCTCGTGATTACCCAGAGCATCCAGTGTTTGTAACCTTGGCTCTGATACCAATCTGTAATGCCCCGTCATAATAACCTAAGGAATGTTGCAATTGTGTATGAAAGTGAAATAATTTTTTTTTTTAAAATAATACCCATTAAAATCCATGCAAAAACTTAATCATTTTAAATAAAAATAAATAAACAATTTTTCCCAACCCTTCTTTCGCCCGTACGGTGATTTAAAATAACAAATCACTGTAAAAATTAAAATTCATTTGTAATATAAACTCATGTACAAGATGCATACATATACAACACTATAAATAAATAATAAACATCCTTACAAAACAAAACTAATTGCTCAAAAAGAGCATTTGTAAATAAAATATTCTTCATACAGATTTAACCAAATAACACAGAGATTCTCAATTTGGGATTTCAATATTACAATAATAAACATTTCACTTAGATTTAATTTCCCCATTTCTTTTCTACAATTTTCACAGAGGTTTCATTTAAATTTTTTTTTGAAATCCTTCTTTTGTTTAGCCGCGTTCTGAGGTTGTTCTACAAACTTAATAAAACTTTACTTTCTTGGAAATTCTTGCAAACAAATATCAATTATCAAAAGAAATATTTTCTACAGACAATTGCCAAGAAGATGGGTTTTAAACAACCAGTTTCTTTTCAAAAACAAACAAACTAAAAATTACAAGGGAAATACCTCTTTCCTGCATTTTGAAGATCCGGTGGTTGGAGAGAGTCTTCTGCCTGTAGAATGAAATCCTCCAAATCTTCTTCGAAACACCAAATCCTCAGGAAAACTTTAACCAAACAAAAAGAACTTCCCACCAAAGGAATCTTCTACAAATATACAACCAAAATAGAGGAAGCAACAACTTCTTTAAAATTGATTTTTACACAACAAATTATTTTTCATTTCCCATGAAAAAAACTGATAACCCCACTATATTTCCCAGATCCTAGATATCCTCCGGCAAATTCCTCAACAAAAAAATAATAATAAATGCAACTTGCACACATGTCGAGAAGTACAAAATATATTTTAACCACTTCTCAACAATCTTGCCTTTCAAGATTTACATGCATTTATTTAATTTATTGAAAATTTCAATTTTTAAAATTGCAAATATATTTAATAATAAAATATGCCATTTCCATAAAAATATTTAATTTAAATAAAATCTATTCACACATAATTTAAAACAATTTAATTTTATTTATTTATTTATTTAATTAAATAGATTTAATCTCTAAGATCAAATTATTTAACCAAACAAACTAATTAATTTATTAAATCACATATAAAACTAATTTCTTTAACATTTAAAAATTAATTAAATAACAGTAAATTAAAACATAATAAACTATTATTAATTAACAAAATTTTCTTTTCAACAAATAATCCAAACAGAAACAAACAAAACAACCAAAACTCAAACTAACTGACGATGTACTATGACCATGATATAGACTAGACTAGGATAAACCATGCTACTACCTCCCAATCAACATTTTCGTTGAGTCTTGACATGCTCAGACCTGAGTAACCAAGTGGAGTTAGTGTCATGTACCTACAATCCTGCAACCAAGAAATAACATGCATATATATATATAAACCATTATACAGGCACACCGTGTAGAGAAAATCATGGACATCACAGGGCACTCGCAAGCCTGTGATGCAATTCCATTCTCCACACCAATACATGTCACATCAGACTGATGACTTAAATAACAGTTAGTCCATCATAAACATACATATAGCATTAATCATCTGAAGGAAAACATCTACGCTATCTCAAAGCATATCAGAAATCAAATATCACAATACCATGTATCATCATGTCACAAAGTGAATCCACTGTCACTCAAAATCAGCGATCAAAATATCCAAACCAAGTACCAAAGTCTAATAGTATGAAAACATGCAACCAGAAAACATAACCATAAATGGAGGGGTACTACAGATGTGGGACAAAACATGAGTGAATGACAAGATGCCACTTGTCAAGATGTGAGAGGATGAAGGTTGTGCACATTTTGGTCAATGTGCCAAAGAGGGGGAGATTTGAAATTCAAAAGACGGCTTGTTGGAGGGAGAAGAAAGTCTTAAATGCCAAGTGGGAGACATGTAATAGAAAATGTAAGAGGATTTAATGCCATGTTGGAGGATAAGACATGTGTGAGGGAAAATTCAAATTTGAAGAATATTCCATCTTGATGCCCTTTTTGAATGCAAATAGATGAAATAATAAATCAAATAAATTTATTTATTGTGTAAGTTGCAAAAGCTAGAGAAAAGATGATTAGTGTTGGAAGTTAATCAAGATTTAATTAACTTTAGATAGAGATTAGTTGACATGACCTTTGATTTATATTTTTGGATTTATTTAAATCATATGGGAGGAAATAATGGACATTAGCCATTTAATTAAATGATCAAACTTTAGGAGATAATTAAATAAAATGATTTATTTAATTAAAGAGATAACCTTAGGAGATTAATCAAATAAACTTGATTTATTTAATTGATGAGCAAATATGATTTAATTAAATATGAGGAATGCATGATGTCAATTTTGCATGTCTACATTTTTCCCCTCTTTGAAGCAATGTACTTGTTGCATTGGTTCAAAGAATAAACTTGTCATGATCAAAATTAAAAACAATTCTAATTTTTTTAGATGCCCCAGCGGAAAGAAGTATATTGGTACATTTCCCCTTCAAGAGATCGAGTGAAAAGATTCGATTTGAGGGTCAATCTCGCAAAAAAGAGGTTCAAGATGGATGTATGGGTGGTTATGATAATGATGCAAATGAGACGGTTTTAAGATGCTTAAAATAACCAACGTATATTATCCTAAACAACTTAAATGACAATGTACTACATTTGAGATGAATGATATGATAATGCCTATATGATTGTGCTGGCAGGGTATGTGCAGGATCATGATGGGCCAAAAAGTGGCAATATGATGGGTATGTGGCTGACGGATTTTTTCTTACCCAAAATTTATGAAATGAAAAGGGTTTTTAAAGGATATTCTCAGCTTTCCACCAATATAAATTATGCTTAACTTTTAATTTAATAAATAATTATTATTCATTTTCTATTTGAATTACACCAAAGTCCCGATTGCTAAGATGATTATAAAACATTTATACCTTTCAAATGATATAATATTTCTTGAATCCAAAACATGCATCACATTCAATGCTTTGCATAGTATAGGATTAAAAAAAATTGAATTTCATGAATTTTTGACCAAGTGAAGGTAGTCAAACATACGAGTTTTTATATTTTTGAAAATTTGTAATAAAAAATTCCTAATTAATTATTTACTTGGAAAAAAATTACAAAAAAGTATTCATCACATCGGGACATGAGTCCTCTAGTTATATCTAAAATCTTATAAAAAAATATTATCATTTTATTGTGGTTAGGGTGGTCAGAAAGACACCTACTTCTTATTTTTTCCCTAAAATTTAAGTACTATTCCATTGAAATTTCAAATTTTCACCAAATATATTTAAAATAAATAAATAAACCTAGTAGTTTAGAAACTACATTCAATTTTCTATAGATTCTATTCTTACATATTTTTGAAATAATATAGATAACTTATTCAAATTTTTACATCAAGTTTCCTAACTCTAATTTTTCTAATTTTTTGCCACTTAAGGGCCTATTTTTTCCATGATGACCCTACACATACCTTGCAATGGATTTTTTACGCAAATGTATGATTTATGAGATGCTTAGACTAATAGATCTATATTATTATGATGAACATGCATGTAATATGATTAGTGTTTCTTATATGATATGATATGATGTGTAGTATGTTGATCATTTGTGGATGTAGGGTGGATGCATTGGTGATGATTAATTATCCTAGTATGATGCTAGCACAAAAAATAAGAAATGAGATGATGACAAGAGGATTCAACAAGCCAACTTTATTAGAGATGATGATGAGAGATGGATGATTTGCTTATCAGGAATTTGTACTTTAAAAGGGCTACTTACCTTATGTTTGATAACACACAAAGATACAATGCATCAAGGTATAAAGAACCAAGATGTTGTTCTACCTAATGTGATGGAATTTAAGTGAAAAACAGATAGAAGTATTCTTGTTCACACTTGACATATGAAAACCTTGCTAGGATGCACTTAACAAAGAAATTATTTTCCAAGTTATATTACAAGAACATCCAACAAACACAACAAAAAAAAGATAATGATCGATGCCCCATTCCTTTCTCTCTAAATCACTTTGATTAGACATCATCGAGAGGTCATTGGAATGAACACAATAAGATAAATAAAAAAGAAAAGATCAAGCACACAAACAAGTCAATGTTCTTCATACCTCTATCCAAAGGGATTTGTTTTGTTTAGGATAAGAACCGAAACGATTGCCAATAGATAATGCCCATTGTAGGAAGGATACATCCTAGGACATGTTAGTGGATGGTGGCATATCATTTTGTTTTTTTCCAAAGATAATGCCCATTGTAGGAAGGATGCATCCTAGGACATGTTAGTGGATGGTGGCAAGTTGTTTTGTTTTAGGATAAGAATCCAAAGTGTTTTTCCAAAAGATAATGCCCATTGTAGGAAGGATGCATCCTAGAACATGTTAGTGGATGGTGGAAAGTTGATAGGTTGTTTGAAAGGGTGTTGATATAAGGTTGATTGACATGTTTGCGAATGATCAAGAGTTTGATTATTTGTTTTAAAAGTTTGTTGTTTTGATTTTGATTTTATGTTTGAAATTTTCTTTTGCTGATTGTTGTGGTTGTTTCTATTTGTGTTGCCAAAGGATGATGGCGATGATTGTTTTATTATGGATGGAAGTTTATTGTGGGTGAAGCGAAATGAGATAGATGGATTTTTTCAAATATTTGGATGTTTTTGAAATGTTTTGAGGCTAGTTTTGGGTTTTTTTGAGATTTTACAAATGTTTTTATTTTCAAATTTTCTAATGTTCTTGTGTTTTATGAGATTTATGATTTTTTTTTGGATTTTGTGTCTCAGGAGTTGATCAAAGATTAGCCTTGCCTACATTTAAGCTCAAAGATGATGTAGTTCAAATACCATGTTTTTTTTTACATTTTTACTTTTTAATGAGTGTTTTTTGGATTTTGATATGATTTGGATGCTTTTGGATTTTCTTGATTTTTTGAGTGTTTTTGGATTTTTTTCCCGATTTTGACATTTTGGATACATATATGTGTGATGATAGCAGTGCTCTATTTTGGGATTTTGTTGAAAACCAAGCTAAGGTTGATTGATTGGATCAATGGATTGATGATGATGATGATTTTTGAGGATACACAACAATGCAAGGATAGTGTTAAGTAACGTGAGGATTGGGAAGGATATCCCAAAATGGTGATGGATTGATTGGATTTGATTTGATAAAGATTGATGAATTTTGGTTTGGAACAAAAGCTGTTTGAATGATTTGATGTGATTTTTGAAGTACAAATTAGATGCGACTGATAGTGATTGTTTGGATTGATATTCAATGAAAGATGAAGCTTGATAAGTAATTTATTCTCATGAAAATATGCCATGGGCTAGTGATTTCTATTTTTGGCTCACAAATTCTTGGACCAATTTGATTTCATGTTTTCCAATGCTTGGATCACCACATAAGTTGGAGGATATAGATCAAGATTTATTTTCGAAGCAAGATGTACATATCTACCCCCAATGTCTAGAAATGTATGGAATGTCATGGATGGATGCTTGGATAGGTGTATGGATGGATGGATATAGAAAGGATTCTAAAGATTATCCTTTGATAAGATAAGGTGTTCAAACAAAGGATGTTTGCTTGGATAGTGCCTCGTGGCTTAGATAACATTGGGTAGGATAGGATCAATGAAAATGACCCATTTCAAGATGTTTTCCATAAGCAAGCGTAAAGTGTGCACCAAAATTTTACCAAGATCAAGATAATTTGGACTATGGATGCAGATATATGCAAATGGATTGGATAAATGGTTCATGGATGAATGGATTTATTATGGCTGAGATGGATGGAATGTTGGATTTATTATGGATGAATGAGATGCATTCACCTGAATTGGTGCACATAGATTCTCAATTCTACACATGGCATCTGTTTGCTAGGTTTTCATCATGGTATCTACCCAAAGTGCCAACATAGTGGTTTTTACTAGAGGACAATTTTTTCTTTACTGTTTTCAATCCTTTTTCTAATTTTTTTGGATTTTCTAATTTTTTGATTTTTTTGTATTTTTCTATGAAATATTTTAAGCTCATGCTAAACCACCTGGTGTTGTTGATGTAGATAATTTTGTCATAATGTTCCATTGATATCCTACTTGAAGAAGTTGCTTTGCCAATATATGTGCACTTGAATATAACTTTTCAGATTCTCGATCTGTTTTGTTGATACTAGAGTTAACTGTCTTTTTGCTCACATTGCAATAGGATGCCTTCTAAATCCTTATAATGAAGGGTGGCTACCAATACATGATCAATTTGAGAATTAGATATTATATGTGGAGGTGTGTATGGAGTGTGTTTAGAAATAAAATATGTATTGGTTGATAGTTTGGAACCTTTGACTCTCCAAACTTGGGAAGATGAGCAATGATAGGTGGATACGGAAGTGTGCATGGAATTAGGACCAAGTGCTTGATATACTTTGTATGTCACTTGAGAAGCCTACTGTTGACTTTGTGGACATCTTTGATGGACACTTTTCCCTTTTTTATTTTACCCCATAGTTTCTTTGACTAATGAAGCTTGATAGGGATAATCTTTCTTTGTATTCTTTGGTATCCATGTGTATTTTATTTGTTTGATATTCTTCTTAGCTTCTTTTTCTTTGATAACGTTCTTTGTGCTTTGATTCAAAACCTTCTTTTGATGTTGGTCCCAATTCGTGGATGGGGTGATGGGTGGATGAAGATTCATGATGTGGTTGGTTGTAGTATTGGCATTGGTTTCACCATAAGGATTCTTCATGCCCCCTATGATAATGTTTGCTTGAGACAAAGTTTCCCCCAATATGGTGGCAATAGCATCTTTGTTCTTTGATTCTCCCTATTTTGAGATGTCTTGTTTAGAAAGCATTCTCTAATAAATGACCACTATAGATGATGATATTTAACTTTGTTGCTTTGCTGACTCTGGAATATCTTGTTCTGTCTAACCTATTTCCTTGAGTGGATAATGTTGGATATCTCCATACATGATGTCCTTAGTCTAAATTTTGGATATATCTGATTGTGATGTTGATAATTTAGTTTGATTGTAGGAATCAATAACCTTCTCCTTTTGTGTAATAATTTCAAGAGTAAACGAATCCTATTCTGAATGAAGATCATCTACATGTCCATCCAAATAAATCATCTCATGGGTAGATAGAAGAGTATGTGCTATGTGGATATTATCATCTTGTTAATATAGGTGAGTGTCCATTATATCATTTTAGTAGCTTGGAGATGCAAATTCTTGATCTCGAATGATTTCATAATTTCTTTCAACATGCTTTGGATCAAGTTCTTGGCATGGGTCAATTTCAAAGGATGGATTGCTTACAAAGGGTTCTTGGATATCTTCATTAGGCATAGGAAGTGGCTCAATATCCTCTTGATCTTTGAGTGGACTTGGATAAAGTGTTGAGTTGAGGATTCCTTTAGTATATGTAACCATGAGGTCAAAGGATGTCAATATGTCTTTGAAAGGGACATTGCTAGACTTTGGTGAAAGATGTTGATCATGTTTTGGAATAAATTCTTGAGATATGTCCTCTAACTCATAAGGAAATGTAGAGACATTTTCAACATGATCATAGGTCAATGGGTCGTGGATTATGTCAATAGGATCAAATAATTCTAACACTCCTTGAAATAGATCACTAAAAAGTGGCTCTTGATGTATGGTGAGTTGATCATCATATGGGGTAGAAACATATTCAATTTGCTCATTAATGGAGAGATCTTGAACATTGTTTTCAACAATTGTGGCAGAGAGATTGTCAATGCTATCACTAGTGGTTGAATCTTCATCATTGTCCCCAATAGCTATTATTTTTTATCAATATGATCTTGGATGAGATTTTTCAGTTGAATATAATTTGATATTGTGTGTCTCTTTGTTTTGTGAAAATCACAAAGGTGTTTCTCATTAAACCCCGGTGCTTTAAATAGGGGTTCTTTATAGTTTTCATAAATAGGTATTTTGATGAGATTTTCTTGTACAAATTATTGCATGACCGATTCAATTGGTCTCCCAAGTGGTGTGTATTTCCGTTTGTTACCCTGTGAGATTTGTACTGTAAATTGACATTGTGGTGATTGATTTTGGAGATGTGTTGATTGATCTTTGAGATGTGGTGATTTCTTTTTGAGATGTGGAGGTGGGGTTTGTTGTTGATGTTGTTGATCTTGATATCAAACCTCTTGACATTGGAAATATTGTTCTTGATGTGGTTGTGGACAGAACTCAATGCTTTGATGACATGGTTTAACCAATGGAAGAGTGTATTGATTTTGGAGTGAATATGTCTCTTGGCTCAATAATTCAATTAGTTTGGCAAGTGAAGCAAGTTGATCTAGAAAATTTTGATCTTGATTTTGATTTTGACTCCCTTGATATAGTTGATTTAGCTTTTGTTCAAGCAGATTTGGAATTTACACTTGTGGTGTTTGCATGGGATCATGGACAAATTGATTTTGGACAATGTTCTAACTTGGGGTGATGCTTAGATTTGGCATGATATGTTGAAATTGAACATTGTTGTGTTTGGGAATCACATTGCCTTGATTTTGTGTGGTGTTACCTTGACTTGGATTAATACATGGATTTGTTAACATCTTGTTTGGATTTTGAACAAAATTTGTATGATTTGTAAACATATTCATCCCAATGTTTAGCATGTGTTGATTTGAAATGTTCATGTTTGGAAAACTTGTACTTGGTATTTTCACATTTGGCATGTATGGATTTGGTGGGATAATTGTGTTTTGTTGAAGACTCATGCATTTATTTTTTGGTTGATAAACTTGTAGGTTTGGACTTGGATTTAAATCTATCACCGGGAAAGGTGTTCCAAACTTTTGACTAGCCATAATCACATTTGTTGTACCATTGAGGTTTGTAGATGATAATGATCCCATGTATGGATTGTATGAATGTGAGTTTTGATAGCTAATTGG
Organism: Sequoia sempervirens; assembly: GCA_007258455.2. Classification (NCBI taxonomy): domain Eukaryota; kingdom Viridiplantae; phylum Streptophyta; class Pinopsida; order Cupressales; family Cupressaceae; genus Sequoia; species Sequoia sempervirens. The sequence goes on from VDFB02193867.1 coordinate 440,830,546, forward strand.
CATTGTAAGACTTTGAGAGTTAGGTTGGTTTAGAACACTCATGATGTATGGATCAAGTTTATATTCCATGGTATTCTTGTGTTTTGATCTTGTTGACCTCTAAGGGATTTAGGACCAATGATAAGATGAAGGATGAAAGGGGTGAATGATATGGGTTTTTAACTTTTTGGAACCTTGGAGGTATACTAGACTTAGGGATTTGATTTTGATGTTTTGATTGGATAATGAACTTGTAGATTCCAAGATATTGGATGTAACCTTAGGATGAACTCATTCAAAGGTGTGTTGATTTAACTAGAGGTATGAGTGAGGATGCATTCCCATACTCCTAACTAAATAAGGTGATTTTAATGATTTACCCAAGTCTAAAATGATGTTTCCAAATCTCTAAAGTTGTTTGTGGGATGAGATGATAAATGTTTGGAATGGATGAAGCATTTGATTTGATCCTAAATGAACCTAAGGAGAACCTTGTTTACAAGACCAAGATAGTGAAGAACATACTTAACCTTATGAGTAGTTTAAACCAAAAGACCAATGTTTTGCTTGGAAGATCATAATAAAAAAGATAAAAAGAAGATGTGTGGGGTTCAATTGATTTAATCTTGGTTAATGAATTTTATTTTACCACAAACACTCTCTTGATTAGCTTTTAAAACTAGATGTCCAATGTCCTAATTTTCTTTCATCCCACAAAGTGCATTATGTGGAAATCAAGGAAATCAAGGAAAAGGTTACCTAATGTTGACTTTAGTGGGAGAAAATTGAGATGGAATCCAAATTCCTAGAAACCTCTAAGGATATGAATCCTAAGGGCAAGCAATAGCATGTGAATTTGTTCAAGGATATTTTCTTCTCCTAAAGGTTTTGAAATTTATGCTCATGTTGAATGTTTTTTTTTCCAATGTTTATGATCAAACAAAGTGTTTTGTTTTCAAGAAAAAGCACAACCCTATGGATATGAAAGACTGTATTTGTTGATTCCCCACTTGGAAAAGTATAGCTACGCCTACTTTTAGTGAATGGTTAGATGCTTGAACACATAGGCTCCCCCTTACAATGCACTAGCTTCTCAGGTCAGCCAAGCATCGGTACCCATGAATCTCCCATGGCATACTTTCCATTTCTACTAAAAGTCATAAAATTGTGGGGTGGCTTCAAAACAACTGTTCTTGCACCAAAAAATAGATAGGGATTTTGGTTTATTATAAACAAAGGGTTTTAATGTAGGAATTCTATTTGTGGGGGATCATCCATACAACGAGAGACCATTGCTTCCCTTCTTGTCAGAACAATCCTGGTGATACTTTCCTTTCTTCAAGTACCCACACTTATATCCCAGGTGGAGGTCGCTTAGCTTTAGCGTGTTCCCAGTTGGATCATTCCCTTGGGTGATTAATTTTTCCCACAAGGAAGGCCCTCTAAGATAAAACAAAAATTGAACAAACACATCTGTAGTTTGATCAATTTTGTTTGAGAAACAAAGAGAGAACACACACGATATGTTCCACTCACACTCACAAGATTTTTCAATTTGAAGCCCAAATAAAACTGTGGAGGCAATCCTTTTGACAACTTAATATCACAAAAATAATTTTGATTCTCAATATCATCGTGAAGCATGAGAGAAGTACATAATCTTTTTAAATGATATTATTTTGTGAAAAATATTACAAAATACCAAATGCACATGTTCATTTTAATTTCCAAAAGAAAAATTGGATTCTTTTTAAGCACCAAAATCAAAGTGTGAGAGTTGTTTGTTCAATTTTAGACCAAATTGAAATCTAGAAAGTTTTGAAGTTCAATTTTAATTGACTTGAAGAAATCAAATCAATGGTTAATTTTAAACAAAAAAATTGAAGTGAGTTGTCCTAGAATAAAAGAAATAAAATTGAAGCCTTAGGTTAATACAATATGAGCATTTAAAAATTCTATGTTAATCTCAAGTTCAATGCTCAAATTTTTAACTCCAATTTTCTTACTTTCACTTAAGTACAATGTCCAATTCCAATGCCAACCAAACCATTTTGTCAATTTGAATCATGCATAACAACACCCACTATTTTATTAGATCCAATAGAAATCACTGGTGAAGTTCAACAGTCCAACATTAGCGCCGATTAAAACATTTTAAAATATATATCCATTCTCTAGTTGATGGTCAGAGAAAAATTTGAAACTGCGTGCAAGCAAACATATAGATATTAAGAAAATAGAATTATAAAAGTTTTGAAAAAGAAAAAGAAAAACAAGAAAAGGAAACCTCTGGCAAAATCAAATTGAAAACTATCATTTATTATTTCGCCTATTATGCTTCCCTAGGCAAGTAGAATGGACGATACTCTATCATTAACTTGTTATTGATAGAAAATCAATTTCAAACAAATCAAGAGAACAATAATTATCATTGTACGATAAAGGAAAATAAAATTTTGCAAATAGTTACAATATAGAAATAGTTGAGCACGATATTTCCTTAGTGAATTCATTGCATTAATACTTCGATGTCAATATTTATGTACACAATTAGAAAGTGGTCATTTTAGTTAGTAAGAGAATCTAGAAGTTTTGAAAAAGCTTGGCCATCAAGCAACCATAGGAACCAATGCGCCAACAAACATTTGGATTCAAAGTTGCACTGGTTACACATCCAAAAAGGCCTAAGGAACAATTGCAAAATCATCCCTCAAAAAGGTGATAGGAAAAGGAACCTTTTCAATCATCACATCTTTGATGCAAAACTAATTGAAAGATGGAGAATTGTTTCCTTCTTGTATGAACCAAACCAAGATTGGCAAAGCGAATCAATTAATCATTTTTGCAGGGCAATGGTGGCTAGATTCCAAGATGTAGGCACCCAAATGGAACAAAATCCAATAGTTTTAGAATCAAAATCAATAGAAGTGTAGGAAAATATGCCACATCTATGAAAGTGTCTTCAAGCTATTGACAAAAGATAGGCCTATTAACACAGTGTTGCTACTTTGACCATGTCCAAAGACGCAACGAAAACACATTCTTCCCAAGATATTTGGAAAATCTTGCTCTAAAAATCAATGTTAAAGTCGGTAGAAGCAACATGGCATTGGCTCAAATGCTTTCTAATCAATTCCCATGTTTTGGGAACTCTCATTCATGTATTTTGGAGTAGATGTGAATTACCCGGGGAAACAAAATGAGAAGATCCCATTAATAATAGTAGTTGTCATGAAAAAGATTGTTGAAATAAGAAGAAATGCCAAAAAAAGGCTCAAGGAAGTCGCACACAATTAAAGCAGAAGCACAAACAGGGTATGCAAATTGTTTGAAAAAATGCATCAAAGAATGCAGTCTCACCAACTACATTGATTTCCATATATGTTCAAAATGGATTTGTTGAAAAAGATTTAGAAACCTTTGAGAAAATGCAATCGGCCTTTCGTTAAATCCTAGACCACACCGATTCAAATTCAAAGACAACAACTAAGATGCCGCCATGGTTGTCTTTCAAGAACTTTATTGGAACCTGAATTTTATTTGTTTGTGCCCACAAAAGAAAAAAAAAGCACAGAAAAGACTTCGTTGTGTGGACATAAAAGGAAGTATAAAGAAAGCATTCATAGAAAAAAGTGCAGAAAAGATTTCATTATGGAGGCATAAAAGGAATGTGGAAGACTTTGACCAGATATCACTGAAAAGGGTTGGCCTTGCTGCTTCCCACCAATCTCAACACGTTGCACTACTATCATCCTCTGTAAGTAAAATAATTGACATATGATGAGTGGTAGGTCTCGAAATTGGGTCATTTATGAAAATGTACTAAATTAACTAGATTTTGATGTATTGTGATTGTAGAGGGAATCACAAATGAATGGACTAATAATCTCCCTTAGATGCCAAGTTGCAGCAAACAAAACATGGAAAACCCATTCCATTGGCTCCTGTACATTTACAATCCTTACCGTTACCGCAAGTTTTAATTTCCCTAAATTTAGCGATTGTAGGTAAAAGTGATTTCTAAATTTGACATGGTTAATGAAATGTATGCAAGATTTTCTAGAAACACTAGAGATGGTGCAGGATGTGATTGCAAAGTAGTTGTCGATTGAGGTGGAGGCAGTTCAACCAATGACTAAGTTTTCCAATCTAGGCACCTAGCTTTAATTATTTTGTGTATTGTGTGGCAGTGGAATGGAAAATGGATTTTTTGTGTAGGTGTATATAATGATGACATTGGAGGAGAATTTCAAGATATCCATAGGAGAGGGAGGAGTGGATAACATTTCTACCATTCAAGATGCAGCCGACCTCATCGAGAAGGTCAAATCTAAGGGGGCTTAATTTAAGTTGAAATCAACAGACTCAAGTTATTCTGAAATATGCAATTTGAACAAGAATATTGAAATAAAAGTAATAAAATAAAGTGATTAAAACCCATGCAACTAAAGAAATATTGAAATCAATTGTGACATAATATTTGGTCAGTTTGATTTGATAACTCATGCTCAAGAGGATCATCTATCAATGCCTAGTCTCAAGATCGACTACTCATCTAGTCTTTGTAATCAAATACCTTTAGCTTCTTCCCCTAATCAATGTTAGTACAATACAAAATTTATACACATAGAAGGTTCCCTAGACAATGATAATTGTCATACCCAATATGCATTACCCAGAGTATCAAATACATTAACACAGATAACAAAAAAAGTAGAAATATTTAAATAAGAGAGCTCATGTATAGCATAAAATCTTTAAAATGCACTCAATGTGAGCACTAAAAGCCCTCCTTCTAGCACCAAATGTAGAACCAAGATCCTAGCACCTAAAAAACACAATAAATAAACACATAGTCAGATCAAATGCAAGTGAGAATCAAGATTCTCCATGAAATCCATTAGCAATGCTAAAACTAGGAGATAAAATGAAGAACAAAATAAGAAAGCAATGAAATCCTAATTAAGCAAGAAAACTCTTGATCTCATGGGGGAATTGGTGCCAATTTGATGTGAAAATTGACCTTTTCCCAACTCCAATTATGCAATGTTGATGAGTGATGAAGAAGGATCCACTTTATTGAAGATTCAAATATGCTCCATGATAAAAAAATCTGCATAACCTAGCTAAGACTTTGATAAAAATAATGAGAATAGTTATGTTTGAAGGTGAAATTGAGTATAGTAAGTTTACTCAATTTGTGGATGGATTAAATGAGGAGAGAAACCTCTTATTTATAGAAAGAAAAGATGGAGAAATTCCCAAAATGAAGCAATGTGGGACTAACTTTGAACCAATGGCCAAATGCCACTTGTCAAGATGTGAATGGGAAAAGGATGTGTACATTTTGATGAATGGGCCTATAAATGCAATTAGGTGGAATTTGAAAATAGCAAAATGACATGTAAAAGGGAAAAGAAATTTCTCAAATGCCATATGGCTCAATGCATAAGATAGAATAAATGTCTTGTTGGAAGGAAAAATCCACTTAGATGGATTTCAAATTTGAATGAATATTCTCTAAAAGATATCAAGTTGAGAGAAAATAGAGATTTAATAAATGAATTAAATGTATTTTCATGTGCAAGTGGAAAAAGCTAGAGGATGGGACATGGATGAGAATTAAATTAATTAAGGGTTAATTAATTTAATGAGGGATTAGATTATGTGACCAATTGATTTAGATTTATGGGTTGACTTAAATCAAAAGATGAGAAGAATGTGATTTAGATCTAATTAAATAAATGATTTTGATTTATTTGATTAGAGGGGATGATGTTAGATTAAATCAAACAAGGTTTAATTTATTTAATTTAATAGAGTGACTTTAGATATTTAATTAAATAGACATATGGTTAATTAGATCAAATTGATTGATTTAATTAACAAGAGAGAATGAATTAATCAGATAAATGATTATTTATTTAATTAAGGGACAAAGGGTGATGAAAAGCTAAGAGGATGATTCAAGTTGAAATGGTTTTAGTAATCAGGATCAAATGTGTAATGCCAATCAGTACATTTTATGTGTCTACAAGTTGAATAATGTTCATGCAAATTATTCTTTAATGTTTCAAGAAATAAAGTTATCTCAAAGGGATAGGGAATTGGGAACTCGAATCCTCAATAAATGGATTCATAGGGTTGATAATTTTAATTTCATGGAAATTGGAGCTAAGCAGTAGGAAGATAGATATCCAAGGGTAGTCCCAACTTATAGATTTGTTAGTGAGATTAAGGAACAAAAGTTCCAAGGGTATGCAGCCTCATTAGAATAGAAAATAAGAGAATTGAAGACCAAGTTTTATGAGGTAGATTTGTCATTGTTTCCTAACATTTAACATACCTATGATGAGGTAAAACCCCTACAAATGTTGAAGAACCAGGTGGACACTACAATTGTCTCTCAAGCAACTCTTATTTATGAGAAGGTTGTCATTGATGTACTAAAAGATGCTTTGGAGAAATTGTCTTTCATCATCAGCTTCCTAGAGGATTTCGATAAGGAATCCAATTCAGTAATGACAAAGTATTCTCCATATAGGAAAAAGATGTGGATGAAATCATTTATTTCAATTGGCCATTTGATGCAAAATATGAGTAGTGGAAGAAAATATTTATTGATGAATTGGATCTATGAGTACATGATGGAACACATATACTTGGTCAAGTATAGTATAGGTCTAGCCTTATAAATTAAAATGCATAAAAGATATGTGTCTCTTGATCGAGAGTACCATAGGTAAATGTTGGTCACTAATGATGTGGATGCTAACTTGGATGTTTTTTCACCTTTTCTATCTTTACACATTTTTATTTTATTTTGCTTGATGGAATGAATATGCTACAATAGTTTGAAGATTATTCTTTTTGACATGTTCCCTTTTGTAAGGTTGTTTTACTTTCTTTAGTAAATGGAAATAATTATTTTCACATGTGTATTCCCTCCAATTGAAAGTGTAAATATAACTATAAATGGAATATGTGTTGTAGCGGTTCAATTAGAATGTGACATGTATTGTTGGTATGAGGCTTGTTTTTCTCTCTTGTTCTCATAAAAGGGAATTTAGGGCCATTAGTACGGGTCTCTTGTTGAATTTTGGATCCAAATGATGCAAATTGTGAACACAGAGAGAATGTTTGTGAAGTCTGTATCTTAAGTTTTGAGTATAGCAAGTGAATTTTTTCAATTGTATGGTTTTTGAACATATTTGAACAATAATGCAAATCCTTTGAGCTTATCATCTCTCCATCTATACCTTGTATATGAGTTATTAATGAAACTATGATCAAAGATTATTTCATTAATATTTATGTCATTGTACTTTTATGTATGTTTTAATTTAGGCTCTAATTCAATGGATCTATTAAAATGCTTTGATTAAATAATGAATTTGTATGGTTGTGTAGTGGATCTGATAAGTAGTGGTAAATTCTAAGTATTAATTTTTGAATTGTAGGCCAGTCTCATGTAGATCATGGATGTTTAGGATTGAATTTACCTTCCAGTTGAATTTTCTTTATCTTGACTCCTAGCCCAAAGATATGACACTGATCTTAAGTATTGTATGCATTTCCCACAATTCTACTTATCCAATTTGAGAACAACATTCATAAATAATATTTAATTGATCTACCTTTTGTTGTGGTTGGTTTTTTATTGTATTCTTAGCTTTAGGTGTTTAATTATTTTAAGGAATTGCCAATTTCTTGAAGGATTTCATCTATTTAGCCTCTGATGGGAATATATCTACTTTGTTGTGCAATGTATGAGGAAATTTTTTAGAAGAGTTATAGGATATACATTGTGGGATTACCCTTCCAGGTCTTGCAAAGTCTGAAGTGTAGGAGAAGAAGCATCATAGCTTCATCTCATTCGTTGACCAATTATGTCTCAAGTATTCAAGAATTGAGTTTTGCAAGCTCATAGGTACTTGGCAAGATTTGATTGGTTATTTAAAAACCACCAATAGATTGGCGACTCTATTAGGGATGTAAGTTTGGTAAATATTTTTTCTCTAGAGTTCCTTATCAAAGATCACTATAATACATTGTGATATTTACCTATAGAGTTGGTTTATTTGAAGTAGCTACTAAGAATTTCTCGAGTCTTTGCCAATTGTCCCACCAAATTTTATGTTAATTTTCCTACCATTTTGTGGATTGAAAAGGCTTGTGCTCAAATTTCATTTAAAAGCATTTCACATTTGTCAAAGTTTGTCTGATTTTCCAAAAATCTTGTGAAATTTGCATAAATTGTAACATAATTGCTACAATTTTGTCCCACAATTTGGGCGGCGACTTTGAAATCTTTGCACTAGTGTGTGCCAGTATTTAAAGATATCAAATAAGTAAAGAAGAAGAATATAAAGAAAATGAAAATGTTGATAGATGTGAAGAAAAATCAAGCACAAATTTGAGGAACTCGTGGCGACATAAAGGAGCATCTAGAGCAGAAACTGGAAGGAGAATTTCCAAGAACACTTGTGGGAAGTGGGTAAAATCAAAGGAAGTAGGAACAAGTAAGTCTATCCCTCATCCAACTCCCGAACGTAAAATTCACTCTAGCTCTAGTTTTGAATGTGAAAGGAAATTGTTAGATTTTAGTGATCATACTTCTTCTAAAAGGGGAGAACTCATAATGAAGAATGTTGTGAATGAGCAACCCTTAGATCAAGGCTTGAGATCCATGCATAGCAGGGAGAGGGATATAATTCAACATGATAACATAAATTCTATTCATGCTAAAGTTGCAGGGCTCTTTACCCCAACTTCTAACATACTCCTCTTCCTTATGAGCTATTGACTAATTTTGATGAGTATGCCCATGGACATGCTCATGAAAGTACTCTTGGACATGTTGAGATTACAATAGCATCTAATATTCATACTACATTACTAAATGAGCAAGAAGTTTTCAATGATGTCTAGTGCCTTAGAGAAAGAGCATTCATATGTGATGAGTCTAAAAAGAAGAGGGATGAGGAGAAATAAAAAAGGATAAGAGAAGCTATGGTTGAGAGAGAAATGTTACAAAGGAAAGTTCAGTAGATGGAAAAAATTGAATGATTGGTAGCACAATCTACCCAAGCAACTAGTCCTATTGTTACAAATATTGTAACAAGGGATCCCATAACTGCTTAAGTTGATAATGCTTATGTAAATTCATGGACCAATGTTATTGTAAATTCTTCCATTCCAATTAATCCTCCCCCTAATAATAAAAATGTTGCTTCCCAAAATTTTGATAAGGGGAAGCAACCTATGGGAGGAGTAAAGATAAATGAGGGAGTAAAAATAAATGAGGGAGGTCCTTCTAAGAAGGACATATCACATAATTATTCCATCTCATTGGATGATAAGTTAATAAAATAAAATGAAGATTTGGAGAAGAGAGTGAAAGAGATGGAACTGCTAGCTATAAACACTGAGATTAAAAGGAAACTTGGTTTCCCAGAATCCACTATAAAGGCTTATGTCCCTAAGACTCAAATCAATCAAGCCTGCACATCATCTTGTAAATGAAAAACCATCATCTAGTGCAAATCCTTCTAGTTCATCCTCACATCCAGAAAACAAGGCTAGAACAATCCACTTTAATGACCAATATGATTCCCAACCAAGAAGGTCTGAAAATAATAATGATAGGAGAAACAATCATGAAAACCGGAATGGACAGGAAGAACCCTTTGGAAGTAGATTATTACACACTAAGAGATATAGGAAACTATGTTTTGGGAGCATCCTGGGTTATCCAAATCCTATTTTGGATAATGCAAGGAAACATGTGCCCAATTTTACTGGTAATAATGCTCTTAGTGGTGAGGACCATTTAAAATCTTTTCAATTTTTTGTGGAAGATTTCAAGCTATGGGATGATGATTTTCCTATGAAATATTTTATGCAATCCTTAACTGAATATGCTAGGGATTGGTGCAAGAGCTTTCCTGATGCAAGCATTGATTCTAGGGATGCTTTCTATAGAATCTTCAAAGAATAGTATGGAGACCAAACCGATCCTTAGTTTAGGTTAAATTATTTTAACAATATCACAAAGGGACATAATGAAATGACAATCAATTTCAATGTAAGGTTCCAAAAGGCTATGTGTAAAGTCCCTAGTTATTTGATGCCTAATGAAAATGCATGTCTAGTGGTATACTAAAATGCACATGACTCTAAAATGTGTTATTTTCTCAAAGATAAGAATCCAAAGAACCTGAGAGAATCCTAGAAAATGGCAGTCAATATTGAAAAATAATAAGAGAGCATCAGTTAAAGTGGGAAAAAGGGATGAACCTAAAGGTCTGAAGAATCCAAGAGCTCAAAATGAGAAGGAAAGTAAAGTTGTAGCTCCCAATGAGAAATTAGATCAAGTTATTAGTCTATTGCAGAAGGAGGAAATGAATGATAAGCCATGAATACAAAGAAAAGAAGGGCCACTGAGATTGCAATACTACCCTTACCATACTTACTGGCACAATGGGAAGCCAGTTAACAATAATTAGAAGAATGTTCAAACCACATGTGATCTATTGTAAAAACATTCCAAAAATGTCACTAAATATTTTTGATGGTGTGGAGTATGTCAAATTACCATTGTGCACAATAGTGTGTTGTTGCAAGATTAGTAGAAGAGTGACCAGATGATCAAGGAGGTTATGATGCTCCTCATGATCATGATGAAATTGTGAATGTTCTTATGACCAAATCAAATTTTTCTTGTGATGAGTACTCCTCTGATGATGATACTAATAGAAGTGATTTGGATGTTTAGAGGTAGGAGGCGAGTTCTTACCATCAACAAGTATTTTCAAATTAACAAAGATAGAATGATTGCAGTATTTACACTCTTGATTCAGACAATGTTTCCTTGAGAATACCTTCAAACGAAGAAATTGAAAAGTTCACAATTGCATTGGTTGCTCAAGAGGGGAGAAATCTTCATTTGAGAAATAGGGTTGTAAGTGGTAATCAAGGTAACTCTGGTAGCATGTTCATCAAGGAGAACAATGCAAAAAATAAAGGTACTAAGGTAGAAAACAAGAAAGAGGAGAAAAAACCTAAAGAAGGTAAGGAGATGAGAATTTGGGCTAAAAAGGGTAGTAAGGCTAATACCGATGGTGAAGCTATTTCTTAGGCTACAAAAGCCAAGAATATGAAGTAAAATATTGAAAAGTTTGAAAGACAAGATGATAAGGTGATTCCTAAGGAAATAATACTCCCTGAGTTACTGAACTATTCTCATGTAGCTATGTTCCAAGTATTGTCTTAGGTTAAAGTCACAGTCCCATTATTAGAAATGATGAGAATTGATGAGCATAAGAATAAGATAATTTCTCTCATCAACAGTGTTCCTATGGGTGGTAAGCATAAAGTTGTGATTGATCAACCTAAATCAAGAAAAATTCAAGAAAATAATGTTGAGGTGGAAGCAGTGATTAATGAAAATATTGAAATATATATGGGAACTACAATTATTGCAAACCCAAGCCAAGTTAATCCATTTTTTCTAAGCTTGATTATTGATGGAAAGTTGCTTCACAATTGCATGATCAATTCAAGGGCCTCAAACAATGTGATTCCAGTAAAAATAATGGAAGAAATGCATTTGAAGGTTGATAGTACTTATAGGAAGTGTTATGCTATGGACTCAAGAGAGGTTCCCATTAGAGGAGTAATTAATAGAGTTCCATACAAGTTGGCAGCCTTCCCTAAGAAACCGTTGTTTATGAGCATCACAGTGGTGGAAATTCCACCAACTTATGGGATGTTATTGTCAAGACAATGTATTGCATCCATGGGTGGAAGCATTCAGTGTGACTTATCATTTGATACATTTTCCATTGACCAGAAGGATGTCAAGATAGCTAGAGAACCAAGGGTTTAGCACATGATTGAATATGTAGAAGATCCAAAAGAACTGGTAATAATTAACTTTGTGGATACTTAACTTTGTGGATACAAGTTTGGACAGTTTTTAGGTTGAAGAGTTGAAACAATAGGAAGAGGTTAAGCCTACACCAATTGATAGAGAGGTTTTAGATGCACCACAAGGAGACACTCTTTGTACTATGTACTTTGATGGAGCTTGTTCTAAGGAAGGCTCGGGTGTAGGGTTTATCCTCATCTCCCCACAAGGTAAAACATTCAAGTAATCTTTCTTACTAAAATTTTCTTGCACAAATAATGTGGCCAAGTATGAGGCCTTATTGCTCAGTCGGAAGTTAACTTCAAAGCATAGTATTAAATGCTAAAATTATTGGGAGATTCTGAATTAGTAGTTTCCCAAGTTAGATCTAAATTTTTTGCCAAAGATAAAAGGCTTAAGCAATATAGGAATGTAGTTTAGGATACTATTGAGGCCTGTGATGCTTTCAACATAGATTGTATTGAAAGAGAATTGAATGCTAGGGTAGATTTGTTAGCTAATATTGTTGTTAGATTAGAGGATGTCACTTTTGATGGCATTTTAAAAATAAAAGTACAAACTTGCCCTGCAGTTCCTGACAATATTTGCAACTGGCAATTATTTTATGATGACAATGATATTTTGAAATTTTTACATTGTATTGATCAATGTGAAAGTCAAGAAAATAATTTTGGCTCATTAGTGGTGGAGGTTGATGGAAAATAAATGTTATTTGGGAATGAGGTGATCGAATTGAAAACCAACAAGATTCCCAAAAGACTGGTTGCATTAGAGAGGGTCTTTATGGCCCTGATAGATCAAATGTTAAACAAGCATCTTCCCATAAAGAAGATTTGGAAGGAATAAATCTTGGAATGGAGAATTCTCCCAAAAATGTAAACACAGGGAAGAATATGAAACCACATGTCTGAACCATGCTAATTGCCCTGTTAAGAAAGTATAGACATGTGTTTGCCTAGTCATATGATGACCCAAAGGCTTATGTGGAAGATCTATTCCATCATGAATCCCTTTGAAACCTGATGTAAAAACTTTTAGGAAAAAATAGAGGCCAATAAATCCCACTTTGCAGCCAAAAATGTAGGATGAACTCACAAAGTTAATGGGTGCTAGGATTATTAAACCAATAAGACACTCCTCTTGGGTCTCAAACTTGGTACCAATCAGAAAAAAGAATGGTGATCTCAGGCTTTGTGTAGATTTTAGGAATCTAAATGTGGCATCCTTGAAGGATAACTACCCTTTTCCTAATATGGAGGCCATGTTACAAAAGGTAATAGGATGTGAATTTCTTTCAATGATGGATGGGTTTTCAGGTTATAACCAAGTCATGGTGAAAGAATCTAAATAGTACAAAACTACATTCACTACAACATGGGGAACCTATGTGTATGTCAGAATGTCATTTGGACTGATTAATGTTGGTGCTACATTCCAGAGAGCCATGGATGTGGCCTTTGCTGATATTATTGATTTATTTTTAGCCATATATCAAGAAGAATTGACTGCTCAAATCAAGAAGGAAGAAGACCATTGTTCTCACTTGGAGTTCATATCTTTATCAGCACTTTGGAATATGGGATTTCTTTGAATCCCTAGAAATGTGATTTGGGGTTAGAGAAGGTAAGATGTTGGGGCATATTGTCTCAAAAGATGGGGTCAGGATTGATCCTAAATGCATAGCAACTATAGATAAAATTTCATAGCCTAGAAATGCCAAGGGAATCCAATCTTTCTTTGGGAAAATTATCTTTGTAAGAATATTTGTTACTAATTTCTTAAAAATTGTTAGGCCCATTTCTAAAATGTTGAAGAAAGGAGAAAAAGTAGCATGGAAAAAAGAGCCTACCAAATATTTTCAAACCATAAAGGATGCCATCAAAGATGCACCTATGCTCAAATCCCCTGATTATACAAATCCATTTCAACTTTTCACTTTTGCTTCATTCCAAATTGTGGTGGGGGTATTATTATAGAATAATGATGAAGGATTTGAGAATCCTATTGCTTTATTTAGCAAGTCCCTATAGGCTATTGAGCTTAAATACAATTCCACAGAGAAGCAATCCTATGCCCTGATAAAGGTTGTTAAGAGTTTTAGACTATACCTAACTAGAGTGACAGTTGTAGCTTATATTCCAAGTGCAACAATTAAAGAAATTTTTACCCAATAGGAGACCACAGGTCAAAGATGTAGGTAGATCAATAGGATCCAAAAGTTCAACATTGACATCTATATTACAAAGCTAGTAAGAGGTCAAGATCTATCCAATTGATGGATGAGGCCAAATTGGAAGCTAATCAGATCAATCAAGTTGAATAGGAGAATGTTGCACCCATATGTGACATGCAAACCTTTGGATGGTACAAAATAATTGTAGAGTACCTACATACTATGCAATGCCCTGAAGGCATTCTTAATAGTGAAAGAACTCTAAAACTATAGTCTATCAAGTATATCATTATTGATGGTGAACTCTGGTGGAGAATCCTAGAGGGTGTGTTACTTAGATGCGTAGATGGGAATCAAGCAAAAGTCCTTTTGATTGAAATGCATAAGGGATCATGTGGAGGTCATTACATGACCAAGACAACTACTCATAAAATATTGAGAGTAGGGTTCTAGTGGCCTAAAGTGTTCAAAGATGCCCATAGGTTTGTCAAGAAGTGTGATGCTTGCCAAATATTTGTAGGTAAGCTAAAAAAAATTGGTAACCTACCTCTTAGTCCAATTTCAGCCTAGGTCCCTTTTCAACAATGGGGCATTGATTTTATTAGAGCGATGTCAGAAAATTCAAGTGGGGGTCATTCCTAGATCCTTGATGCCATAGATTACTTCAAAAAGTGGGTAGAAGACATTCCCACCAGGAAGGCAACAAGAAAATTAGTAATTTATTTCTTGATGAGTAACATATTAAGTAGATTCAGAGTCCCAAAAAGCGTCATTTCTGACAATGCCATGTGCTTCAGGTCTAAAGAATTTACTAAATTTTGCAATAAACATGGAATATGTATTTCTTACTCATCTCCCTATCATACTCAAGGGAATGGACAAGTAGAATCTAGTAAAAAAATTTTGATGAAAATCATCAAATAGATGATTGGGAAGAACAAGAAGGCATGGGATTCGAAATTGCAGCTTGCACTATGGGTAGATAGGACTCTAGTTAAGAATGTCTTTGGGAAGTCACCATTTAATTTGGTATATAGAGTGGAAGCAAGGATATCTCGTAAAAACTTGATAAAGATGTACAAATTTGTTCAATAATATGATACTAAAATTTGTGATGAGATGCAACACAAGATGGATGAGTTAATTGAGCTTGATGAAACTAGAAGAGAAGCTCATAAATGGAATGAGATTCTACAACTCCAATTCAAACACATGTATGAAAAGAAGGCCACTGAACAAAAAATTTAAGTTGGATGCATGGTCTTGATGTGGAATTCAAGGATGGAAGAAAAAGGAAAACACAAGAAGTTTGATCCTTTATGGCTTGGGCCATATTTGATTGCAGGTATGCATGGGGAGGACTCATACTTCTTGCAGCCCTTGATAGGTGAGATTCTGGAACTTCCAATACATGGAAATTTCTTGAAGTCCTATTTCTCATGAAATAGGTTATTTTCCATGAGATCCCATAATAGTGGTTTACAATTTTTGGCCAAACTGGACACTGAAATTATTATTTTTAACTAAATCTTCACATTTGGGCACCTATAGCGGCTAAACCATGAGGAATTTGAAGATGGTGCAAACTATAGTCTCATCAAATTTTGGTAGATTCTAAATATTTTTTTCCATATTTGATTGCACTTTTTTTGTATATGTCATTTTTTGTTGGATCAAGGACTTCAATATCTAGTGCACTCATATTTTTCAACTTTTTTTTGATAATCTTCTATTTTTCCACATGTGAAGAACAAAGAAATTCATTTTCGATGAAAAACCTATGTTTAATAAAACTTAAAACAAATACATAACAAAACCAAAACATATTAAAATTATATTCATTGGATAGCTTGTTCTGAGGAATACCATAATCATTTGAAATAAATTTTAAATGAATTCATTTGATCCCCCAAAAGCTAAATCAAAAGTGATTTTTTAGCAGCATTTTGATAGGTGTAAAGGAGACATTTATAGGTATGGTTTAAAACTAGCGAGGTTCTATCCAAGGGGTTTGATCTAAGGTGATTTGATCAAACCCTCTTCAATTGGAATCCTTAAAATTTAACTTTTAAAGGCTTAAATCATTATATTTTCTAAAAATATGATTTCAGCTAAAATTTTCTCAGGAATTGTAAACCACTATTATGACAACACCCCATGTATTGTATATCCTTATAATTAGTGTGTATAGGCTTGGTGTGTTTTCTTTCGTTGTATCATCTTGCCTGTCTAGGAAAGATCCTGGGATTTTTGGGTTTCTCTTGTTGGTTTGCTTCACCATGAGATCTAGATTCTCTCCATACCCACTAAGGGTATGCATCCTTGAGCATGAGCCATTGGTAGAGCTCCTAAATTTTTTGAAAATTTGAGCTTGTTTTGTGCCCTGTAGTGATCTATTGCATTCATGCCCAAGGAAAGCATTTAGAATTTTAGTTCTAAAAATCTCTTTCAAATTTACAAGGTCTTAAATCCTTGGCATTTTAATTCTCTTTTGACTTGTTTAACCTATTTCGATCATCTGAGTTGTAACTTAAGCCATCGAAACATACCTTTACCGACCTTTTTTGCCTAGGTTTGTCTATTTCCCAACGCTTTATTATGTTTAAATTTTTTTCCTATTTTAGGTGAAATATTTTTATGGAAAAATAATTATGTTTCAATTCATGTTTCTTGAGGGTCATAATCTCATCAACCTACTCGGGTCCCCATTTTATGAATAAATTTGTTTATGTGTGCAATAATCTCGCCCATTGAATTTAGAGATTGAATCCTAGTCATTCCATGCATACCTTGTAGGATTAAAATAATGGTTTTCAAGATGGTGTGAGGTCTACAATTGATTGATACATGTACTCACTATAGTGGGCTTGACCCTCAATGGTTTTGATATTAATGGTTGTTATGAAATCACGAGACTGAATCTCAATAGTTCATTTCTCACATTGCAACATTAAAATAATGCTTGCTAGAGACTTGTGAGGTCTATGATTGTATGACATGTGGATTTTTTCATTTTCTTGGAGAAAAAAGTGGAGCCCATAGGCAGGAATGATGTGGCCTCTATTCAGAATGTTTTCATTGGCTAATGAGTTTGTGAATGATGATAACTAATATTCAAATCATGTTGACTCCATTTGAGTCATTCAACATGCCACCTCAAAAGAAAATCAATGGTTTCTATTCAAAATCAAATACAAAGATATTAGAGCAATTTTGCTTCATGTGAGCGAGAAGTAATGGTGGACATGACCCTTGCATGGACCATAATTTTTTCATCAAGGTGCATAGAAATTGATTTTCTCACACTATTGATGATTGCAAGTGGATGCAAAGCATCTGGGAGATTCGTCAAAGTTTTTCAAGCTATAACACAAAAAAATCAAGGTTCCCTGCAAATGCAAAAATCTGTAAGTCCAATTAAAGCTATATATTGTTCTTTATTTTAAACAATCCTAAATTAGAGCAATTTGTGTCTATTTTTCTTCTAATTTGATTGGCCTACATGCTTTAATTGATTTATTTTGTTTTAGAATTGCACATAAATTATAGTTTTTTGCTAAAATTGTTCAAATTTGCATCTTCCAATTGTGCCTATCAAACCTAAATCCTACACCTACAATAAACCAAGAAATAATCAACACATTAGATCAAATGCAAGCTAGAATGTAGATTCCTCAAGAAATTCATTTTGATTTGCTAAAGAGAGAGGAAATAAAGTGAAGAACACAAATGAAACTTGAAAACATGTCAAATCCTATTCTAAAGCAAACAAACTCCTAATCTCTTGAGGGAATTGGTGCCAATTTGATGTGAAAATTGGCCCTTTCCCAACTCCAATGATGCAATGGTGGTTTGATGAAGAAAATTTATCCACTTTGTTGATGAGTGATGAGTGCTCCAAGATGAAAATCTACATAACCTAACTAAGATTGGATAAGAATGAATGAGAATTGCTATGGATTTGAGTATAATAACTTTTCTCAAATTGTGGATGCCAAACACAATAGAGGAGCTCTCTATTTATATATTGAAAAGTTGAAAGAAATCCCAAAATAGAGCAATGTGGGACTAAAAATTAACCAATGGCGAGATGCCACTTGTCAACATGTGAATGGGCCAAGGATATGCAAGTTTTGATGATTGTGCCAATACATGCATATATTTTATTTTTGAATTTGTTGAAGATTTATTTAAGTAAAGAAGGTGGATGTTATATTAAACCAAATAAATGTTAATTTATTTAATTTAATAGGATGACCTTAGAGATTTAATCAAAAGGTGAATTATTTAATTAAATAGGGATGATTAAATCAAGTTGATTGATTTAATTAATAGAAGCAAATCACTTAATTAAATAAATGATTTATCTAATTAAGGGAGGAATATTGATGAATTTAATCAGATAAGGATATTTGATTAAATGGTTAGACCGAGGGATGATTCAGGATGAAATGATGTTAATAGTCAGGATCAAGTATGTCGGTATATTTTCCATGTCTACATTTTTCCCCTCTTTGAAGAAATGAACTCGTGTTGAATCAAAGAATAATGGTCTTGATCAAAGCCAAAAAAAAAAATTTCCCCACTACTACCCTGGCGAGAAAAAACATGCTAATATACTACCCCCTTGAGAGATTAGATGAAAATTTTAATTTTGGGGGATCTCACAAAAAAAAGAGGACAAGGTGTCTGACAGGTCCAGAAAGGCTCCATGAGGCCAAAAATGTGTCTAAACGCAATAAAATGATGTAAAATAGGCTTCAACAACTTCAAGGGCTCAAAAATCTGACAAGATAGCCAAATGAGGTAAAAAACCCCTAAGTTTTAGGCTTAAAAAGGCTTTGAGGGGTCACTTTCAATTCATTTTCACACACAACCCTTTAGTGATTTTGAGATTTGAGCTCTGACACCCTGACAAGATGGCATAGCAGTAGCTTTTGATGCACATTTCTGATTGAATCCAGACATACTAGTGGCCTCCCAACATTGGGGCACTGGTAAGTGGTCCTTACTTGATCTTTTTTTTTCATTTTTCATCCCCATTTAATGCATTTAAAGCTAGTTTTACTATAACAGTGCTATACAACACCACTCAAAATTCAAATTGTGCTGCTCGGTGGGTCAAACTGACCAGCCATCATTAAAGTGCACCACAACAGTGGAGTTTGGAGTTTCAGATCAAACTTCAAACTTTGATGCTTTTGCTACCCTAGCAGGGGCATTTCAAACTCTGATGCGGCAGAGGACATTAGGCTAGAATCTTTTCCAAACTATGCCACTTTTGAGAAAAGTGCACCGCGATGGTGCATTTTCACCTTTTGGAATTCTAGCGTCGCAGTTTGAAATTCAAACTATGATGCTTTCATAGGCAGTGACATTGGGTTGGTTTTTCGGATGCTCGAAATAAAAATTTTCAAAACTTCTAATATGGTGGCCTTTTGTGATGCAAGACACAACTGGGGAGCTCTATTCTCAAGAGCATAGGTCACAAGAGGATTTTGGCTACCTACAAGATATGAGCGATAGGGAGCAGGATTAGCTGTGAGGCATGGGATTGTAGTACATTTCCTATGCAGCACCCACCCAGACTCTCCTTGGGATGATGTCAGCACTTGCCGAGAGATGGCACAGTGCGACCTTATCCTTCCACCTACCTACTGGCGAGGCCACCGTTACCCTAGAGGACGTGTGGCAGATCCTCAGACTACCAATTCATGGTCAGTGCATTATATACGACATGGATATTAGACGAGATTCCTATCACACAGTCCTTGCTATAAAGGGTGTCATCTATTGTGAGGGTCAAATAGAGTTAGAGTGTCATAGGGCCCTGACTTTACCCTTTCGCCTAGTGGTTGCAGCTATTATCTCAAATCTCGTTGCCTCAGATTGATGAGGCTAGTATTTCAATCCTGGTTGGGGTCTTTTCTGGTAGCATTTGGTGATGCATGATAGGCCTGTTCATTTTTCTTGGGGGCCTTTTCTTCTAGCTTCCCTTTATAGGGATCTGCATGAGTACGTCTACCATGATAGCAAAGCACTCAGAGAAGGTGTTATGCTTCTTCACGTGTAGGCATGGGAGCACATCACTGTTCTTTGGTCGCGAGTCATTCTAGTGTCGGGGGCCTGATGATCCCCTTGTATGGCGTTATAGAGGTGGTGTGTCCTTTACACACATGGGCAAGCACGAGATTCCTCATTGGAGGACGGTCTTGGATGAGATGTAGGTTTTTACATGGGGCCCATACCTTGGTCATCCCAGGTGGGCCGACGATGCATAGTAGATCTTCTTTGCCTGCCAGGACCATTTTATGCAAGGGCAGGAGCACACAATTATGGAGAGATACCTCCCAAGGCATGTCCAATGTTAATTTGGTGAGTCCCAGGATTGGCCAAATGATGCTTATGTGGTGATCTTTGCTTGGACAGTATCATAGTTTTCATGGGGGTGATACATTCCTTCCTCTAAGGCCGTAGATAGTTTCAAATAGTTGGTGGCTCGGCTGTGGGTTTATGATCAGGGACCCGCAGATCTCGATGTGACACAAGCCTATAGAGATTGGTTTTGGCCACCCCTATAGTTGATAGTTCTAGGAGCACCTTCCGCTCGATGGAGATCGAGGAGCAAAGGGGGAGGACGAGGATGGAGAGATGGTGATCAAGAGGATCAGCTGGTCAGGGCCCCAATTCAGCTAGCACAGGTGGATGTTCAGATGCGGGATCAGGAGCCAAGGCCAAGTGGGAAATAGGATCAGGAAGGTGTACCACCACGAGTTGGGGGTGAGGGTTAGCCTCAAGTGCAGCCTCCATGAGCATAGCTAGTAGGATAGCTAGCCGGACAAATAGATCCTCAAAATGAATTGATTGTGCAGCTGCAGGCTCAGGTTCATACTTTGATGACAGAGAAAGATCAAGCCAGGGCCAAGAGAGACTAGGCCATTTTATAGAGGTAGGCTACAAAGCTACAGGTGGTCACAGAGATGGGCTAGAGACAATAATTAGAGAGCATGGCAGCCTCATCCTCTCAGAGCATAGTGCCTCTTTGGTCTTATAGGGAGGCCATCTAGGAGACGGACTATTACCGTTTACATTATCATCAAGTCGTCCCTAGAGCATAGCAGGCCCCAGATTACTCACAGCGGACCAACCATAGACCGGTAGAGGGTCATGGTGACAGAGGCGAGGGAAGCAGACAGGAGGGGTAGACCCTATTTTGATCAAGACATTACTTTTTTGTGTCATATGGGCTCATTTTTTATAGCTCGATGGGCCTTTTTGTACTTATTCAATATACCCATGTTCAATGATCTAATTATTTTGTACTATGACAGTTATTCGATGATGATATATATATGAGATGATGATGTTGATATGATGTGATGTGTATCATTTATTTATGCATTTATGGATGGTTCTATATATTATGCAGTAATGTTATGGTGTTATGCGATGTATGTATGGATGCATTTCTTTCTGATGGTATATGCATTATGTGATGATTATGCAACTAATAAATCTATATTATGACCTATGATATGCAAATGGGTTATGTGATGATTTATGTATGTTAATGTAAATTTTATGACTTGTGTAATGGTTTCTTCTTCAATTCCTTTATAGTGATGATGATTCAATGATTGTGCTATGTGGTTATGAATGTATGAATGTACGTGATTTTACATGAATGTATGTATGTCTATAATGTGATATGCAAAATGGTGATGTATACATAAAATGATATGTGAATTATGATTATAAATGTTATTATGGATGGATGTATTCCTTTAATGTAATGAATTTTATAATGTTTATGTTCTTATTTTAATTTTGTGCTGAGTATTTATAATGATATGGAATCATTTATAAAAATGATATACAAAATGATTGTGATGTGGTCATTTTTGAGATGTTCTATATGATATGGATGAATGGTGGATGATATGTATGATTATGTTTAGTGGAATGTGAATTCAATGGTCATGCTCTATATGAAATGATATGTTAATTCAAAGTGGTAGGATAATGTTCTACGTTATGAAAAATGGATGTAATGTGAATATGTATGGCTATAATGCAATGGATTATTCTATAATGCTCATGTCCCTATTATGTTTTATTATGCAGTGATTTATACAAATTTGAATTTTATGCTATGGTTTATGTGATGAATGCAATGTGAAAAATGGATGTGCTTATTTATGAAAAGTGTTTATATGATGGTAGAGATGAAAATCCATATTTTTTATGCATGATATGTTACGCCATATGCCAATGATTTGTGGATGCAGGATCGATGATGATGATGATGACTAACTGTCATAGTACTCTGTTAGCATGAAGAGCAAGAAGGGATGAAAGAAAAGAAGAAATTCCAATAAAACTTAAGATGATGAATATGCAAATGATGATGACAACTTTCCAAGGAGTTAGGATTTTCAAAGTACCAATTTCCTTATGTTTGATAACACACGTTGTCTGATGCATCAAGGTATAGAGAACCAGGATGACATTGTACCTAGTGTGGTGGAATTTGACTCAACAATCAGATAGGACTATTGTTGTTCACACCTGGTGTATGGAACCTTATTCAAAAACATAGTTTAGATATTCAAAATATCTCAAACCAAGACATATGAAGGCAATCCTTCCTATGTGGTCAACAAGATATCTAAAGCATCCTCCCTAGTTCTAAGCAAAGCACGTATGACCAAGGTTATATTACAATAATATCCAACAATCATAGCATAAAAAACATCATGATTGTTTCCCCACTCCTTTCTCTCTAATTCCTTCATGTGGATATCCTTGAGAGGTCCTTGGAATGAGCGCAATAAGATAAGACAAAGATAAAGTAAACAAACAAGCTAATGTTCTTCAATACCGCTAGCCAAGACTAAACTACAATGATGCCTAATGTTGATGTCTGTTGTAGGAAGGATACATCATAGGACATGATGATATCAGATGATTGATTTTGGATTAATTGGATGATAGGTTATTTCACACAAAGAGCTGACCAACTTGTTTATGTATTGACTTAAACTTGAGACTTGATGTTTTTGAGTTTTCACTTTTGACCTGCTAGACTTGTTTCTAACTATTTTACCAAAGGTTGAGGATGGTGATCGTTTATTATGAGTGATGTTATTGAGAGTGTAAGTGAGATGAGATGGATGGATTTTTTCAAATATTTGGATTCTTTTAACATTTTGCACTGTTTTGAGGCTATTTTTGGTATTTTTTGAGATTTCCAAATGTTTTGATTTTTTGATTTTACAATGTTTTGGATTTTTCTGAGATTTTGACCAAGAGACTAACCTAAGGACCTATCGTAGGGGCCTTAGGGGCTAATTAAAATATTTCCCTTGCCTATATTATACACGCAAAGACCATGTAGTTTGACTGACGACTTGACCAATTTACAGATGTAGATATACTTGATGAAATGCTAGTTTATTTTGAAACTCCTAAAGGACTAACCTAAGTGTCTCTGGGGATGATCAAAAATCAACCTTACCTATTTTCAAGGCTTAGAAACTTGTAGTTTGACAACAAAACTTTTTTTTTTACTTTTTGATTGACTTTTTGACCTGTTTTGGGATTTTGGTGATTTTTTTATGTTTTTGGATTTTGATATGTTTTAAATGTTTTTGGATTTTGGTGATCTTATGATGTTTTTAGATTTTCTAATGTTTTGATGTTTTTGTATTTTGGTGATTTTCTGAAGTTTTTGGATTTTTTGATGTTTTGATGTTTTTGGATTTTCTAATTTTCTCATGTTTTTGGATTTTCTAATTTTCTGACTTCAAGAATATACATGAATCCAATCTGATGAGAAAATTCCCCCAACATGATGCAATAGACTACTCTGATAAAGGCAAGACAAACTGACCTTAGGAATGGGCCGAGTAATACTAGGAGGGATCATGATACAAACACAGGACCAAGCTATGGTGCAGATGTGTGTGGATGAGTGATGGATGGAGATTCAAATGCAATGAATGATGGAAACGTAATGGATGGATGATGCAGAACAAGCCATAAAGATCCTGGTGGATGGAAAGTGCTTATTTACACAAGGCACCTATTTTCCAGGTTTTCACCAAGGTGCTTGTCCAAAGTGCCACGGAAGTGGTTTTAACCATAGGATAATTTTCTTCTTTACTATTTTTAATCATTTTCTAATTTTTTTGGATTTTTTTTTTCTGTTGTCACCAAGATGCTTGTTTTTCAGGTTTTCGTCAAGGTAACCATTTTTTTAGGAATTTTTTTGATATTTTGGGTTCTATACCTTGAAATATTAGGCATAAAACTTTTTGAGATGAGAGATGTTCATGGGCTCTTGCAAAGGTTCCCCTTTGGGTGTTGATAATTGATATGCCCTTGACTTATAGCTTGTTGTGATAACAAATGGTTCTAACTATTTGGGTTCAAATTTTCCTTTTCTGTGATATGCCCTCCTTCTAGCACCAAAATGTTGAACCTAAAACCTACACCTACAATAAACCAAGAAACAGTCAACAAATTAGATCAAATGCAAGCTAGAATGTAGATTCCTCAAGAAATTCATTTGATTTGCAAAAGAGAGAGGAAATAAAGTGAAGAACACAAATGAAACTTGAAAACATGTCAATCCTATTCTAAAGCAAACAAAATACTAATCTCTTGAGGGAATTGGTGCCAATTTGATGTGAAAATTGGCCCTTTCCCAACTCCAATGATGCAATGGTGATTTGATGAAGAAAAATGATCCACTTTGTTGATGAGTGATGAGTGCTCCAAGATGAAAATATGCATAACCTAACTGAGATTGGATAAGAATGAATGATAATTGCTATGGATTTGAGTATAATAACTTTTCTCAAATTGTGGATGCCAAACACAATAGAGGAGCTCTCTATTTATAGACTGACAAGTTAAAAGAATGCCCAAAATAGAGAAATGTGGGACTAAAAATTAACCAATGGCAAGATGGAACTTGTCAACATGTGAATGGGGCAAGGATGTGCAAGTTTTGATGATTGTGCCAATAAATGCATATATTTGAATTTTGAATTTGTTGAAATGACATGCAAGAGGGAAGGAAGAATGCATTGAATTCCACTTGGCTCAAGGAAGAGGACTTGTAAGATGGAGTAAATGTCTTGTTGGAAGGACTCATCCCACTTAGATTTTGAACTCAAACTTGGGGAATATTCCATTTTTTATGCCATGTTGATGGAAAATGGAGATTTAATAAATTAATTAAATCTATTTTCATATACAAGTGGGAAAAGCTATAGGATGGGACATGAGGAGATATTAAATTAATCAAAGATAATTAATTTAATGGAGGGTTAGGGGATGTGACATATTTGACTTAGATTTGTGGATTTAAATAAATCAAAATGAGAGGAATGTAGTTATAAGGATAGTTAAATAAATATTTTTGATTTATTTAACTAAAGAAGGTGGATGCTAGATTAAATCAAATAAATGTTAATTTATTTAATTTAATAGGATGACCTTAGAGATTCAATCAAAAGGTGAATTATTTAATTAAATAGGGATGATTAAATCAATTTGATTGATTTAATTAATAGAAGCAAATGACTTAATTAAATAAATGATTTATCCAATTAAGGGAGGAATATTGATGAATTTAATTAGATAAGGATATTTGATTAAATGGTTAGACCGAGGGATGATTTAGGATGAAATGATGTTAATAGCCGGGATCAAGTATGTTGGTATATTTTCCATGTCTACAATGCCCTAGGCTTTTAATTTTAGAAACTAGGTTTTGAGCCTCTTTGTGTTGAAATCCTAGTTTATTTTGAACCTGTCTAGTTATCCATGGCTCCCAATGCAAGGGTCTAGTTTTGAAACAAAAAATAGGCCACTCCCTAAAGACATTTTTGATCAACTCAAACCCTTGACCAACAAGAAGACTAAAGTAGTAATATAATATAGCCTTAAGATTCATGAAGGGTTACTAGATAAACAACCTTGGATCAAGGATGTTGAATCACCTTTCAATGAATGGACAATACTCAAGAACTAGTTTGGGAATAGGAATTGTGAAGTCCCCACCTGCAACACTTGGAGGTTAAACATGGGGGAACTGGTGGTCCCAAATGTGTATATGGATGTAGACCTACTCAAGGATATTGCAGTAAGATATGACCCTATGTCCAGAGTAGTTAGGGAATTTAATGGTGCTGAGATGGTCAAGATCACCAAGGAAGTGATTGTAAAAAATTCTAAATTGCATGAGTGGAATCAAGATATAATCCCTATTGATCTTGATGCCTTTAGGAAGGAATATGAGAATACCAAGGTTTTGTTTAGAACCATAATGCTACCAATGCATACTGCTTCAATGGGACATGGAAAGAATAGAAAATGGATAAAGATTGAAAAAGATGAAAAGGAACCATTTCCTATGAGCTACTTTTCCTACTATTTCAAGAAGATTGTCTACTCCTTGTATCAAATTATTGGCTTCAATGCACTAGACACCATACCAAGAGAATACATGTACATGGAAACAAAAATTCAACATGCAGATTTCAATGTAGTCTATGATTTTGCTACCTATTTGGTAGAAAATATGCATAAGATCCTAATTTTTGTTAAAGAAGGGAAGCACTGGGTCAAATTCTAGTGGTAATCCCTTTTTTTGCACATGTTTTTATATAGGGGAGAGAGGAACTTTGGTGAAGATATTTCATTGAAGAAAATAGAGGATGGTCTTGAGATTCCTATCCAGTGTTGGACCCAAATGCTAAACAAGGATGACCAAAAATTTGAATATCTAATCTTCCATAATTTTTTTTTCTCCAAATTAAGAAGATTCTCGATTTTTGATCCCTTTAGGATCCCAAAATAAATTCATGATTTCTTAAGGCTCATGGAGAGGAGGCCATAATTGAAGTTAACTCATAATTGGGGAGACAACATCCAATATTTAGAGACAACTATATTCAGGGTATATGGAACAAATGTTTATCCTTTTGTACTACCAAGAGAGGTGTCACTGAGGATTGGATTTATATTTAGCATGAGACATTTGGGAGGATCTCAAATGGACCATCTACCAAAGCATAAAAAGAAGGGTTCATTCTTCCATAAGTAAACAACATTTTCAGATTTTCTTAGGATTAAGTGAGGATGGAAGGCTTTTGATAATATACTAAGACCCTACATTAAATTGAGAACAACGTTCCCTAGAAACCATGATCCTAAGGGTTTCATTGTTGCAGTAAAGGAAAGAACTAAATTGGGTGCATTTGTTCATAATTTCTATTACCCTGAGGATGTCATCAAAAATATTTTTAACTTGTGCAAGATGAAAATAAATCCATGTATCTTTCTTTCAACAAGATGGTAGAAACCATTAGGAAATCATACCTTGATTATGATCCTCTACCCAACATTCAAAGGGAATGGACAGGGTAAGGTGTGTTTTGGAAAACTTTGAAAAGATTGTTGGTGTGCTAAGAGAGGGAAGAACTATTATAGATAAAGGGAAATCAAAGGAGCTTAAGGAGGAATCCATGGTAGCATTTGAGGAAAGGCCTTTTTACTAGCCACCCATGAAGATCCGAGTATATTCTAGGAATAATGAGATAGTAAAGCAACAAAAAATAGTGCCAAACCTTGTTACATTAGAGGACTTAAGGGAAACTCCTCTAGTTGGATTAGTTCCATTGCCTCCTAGGCAAGCTCCAATGGTCGTGATTGATGTTAATTCTCCTCCAAGAGGTTCTCCTCCAATATATTAGCCACCAACTATAAGACAAAGAACTAAGTTGAGTGGGGTAGTTGATTACCCTAATAATGATGAAGATGACATTTTGATATCACCTAAAGATATATAGTAGGGGATGCCCTCTCCCCTATGGAAAGTTGCATCAAGCTCTTGAGGAAGTATCCTAAGTTTAGGAAAGGAAGAAATAAGTGGCTTGAGTCATGGAGGATGACTCATTTACTGAAACAACATCATTTAGAGATTTTGTATGGAAAGAAAAAGCTTTAGAGTATGTAGAAAAGGTTGCCTATGAGAGAAGCTTACATCTTGAATCACCTGAGAGTGTTATCCAAGCTAATGTGAGGAAGGAAATAAGGAAACAATTTCAAAATATCATAATTGATGAAGGAAGGAAACTTGTGCAAAAGAGTGGTGTATTACTATTGCCTGAATGAGATATAGCCGATGTAGTTGTACTTGATACTATAAGGAGGCCTGAAAAGCCTCTATTCCAAACTGAGGATGAGGCCAAATTGGCACTTCAAGGGTCAGATTTTAGTCAAGAATTGGATGTTTTTGATATATGGTCATTGTCTCTTTGTTCTAGGAAGCCCAAAGATGCAGAACTTGCTAACTTTAGTGGACAACTAGTTATAAAAATAGTTTCTAATACTTTGACATTAGAAGCAACTAACATGACCATAAATTTTGCTAAGATTACAAAAGCAATAGTTGAGAGCCTTACTAAAGATAGATACATGCATATAAGTAAGTACAATTAACTCATTGATGAATACGATAAGAGACAACATAAGGTTGCTAAACTTGAAACAAAGCTAGCATTGTAGAAACAACAAGTAGAAATACTAGGGTCTCAAGGTCCAGTTAATTTGAGTCATGCGTCTCCCACTACTTCTATGATGCATTTCCAATCATATCCTCATCCACCTGAGTAATCATTGACAATTATGCCTTACAATATGGGACAATAGCTCCTTGTAGTAGAGGAGTTGAGCACATTAGGTGTAGCTCCATCTAATGAGCCTACAAGGGAGCAATTACTTCTGCAAATTGGTGTGTACAAGAAATTGCTTGAGAAAGTGTAGGAAAAAATGTATGAGAACAATTCAAAGACTTTTCACACTATTTTGAAGCATCTAAATAAGAAAATTTAGAGTATGTTGAATAATGTTCATTTAAATTATTCTTTAATACTGCAAGAAATAAATTTATCTTAGAGGGATAGGGAATTGGGAACTCCAATCCTATATAAATGGATTCCTGGGGTTGATGATTTGAATTCATGGAAATTGGGGCTAAGCAGTAGGAAGATAGATATCCAAAGGTAGTACCAACTTATAGATTTGTTAGTGAGGTTAAGGAGAAAAAGTTCCAAGGGTATGTAGCCCCATTAGAACATAAAATAAGAGAATTGAAGGACAAGTTTTATGAGGCAGATTTGAAATTGTTTCCTGATATTCAACATACCTATGATGAGGTAAAACCCCTACAAATGTGGAAGAACTAGTTGGACACTAGAATTGTATCTTAAGCAAATCTTATTTGTGATAGGGTTGACATTGATATACTAAAAAATGCTTTGGAGAAATCATCTTTCATCATTAGCTTCCTAGGGGATTTCAATAAGGAATCCAATTCAGTAGTGACAAAGTATTCTCCATATAGTAAAAAAATGGAGGAAAGCATTGATTTCAATTGGCCATATGATGCATAATATGAGTAGTGGAAGAGAATATTTATTGATGAATTGGATCCCTAAGTATAGGGTGGAACACATATACTTAGTCAATTATAGTATAGTTATGGCCTCTGAAATTACAATGAATAAAAGATATGTGCCTCCTGACCAAGAGTACCATAGACAAAAGTTGATTGTTGATGATGTGGATGTTGACTTAGATGTTTGTTCACCTTTTCTATCTTTACAAATTTTTGTCATTTTGCTTGATGGAATTAATATGCTACAATAGTTTCAAGATTATTCTTTTTGACATGTGCCCTTTTGGAAGGCAGTTCTACTTTCTTCAACAAATGGAAATAATCTTCGTCTCATGTGTATTCCCTCCAATTGAAAGTATAAATATAACTACAAAGGTAATATTTGTTGTAGCAATCCAATTAGAATGTGGCATGTGTACTTTTAGCCTGAGGCTTATTTTTCTCCCTTGTTCTCATAAAAGGGAATTTAAGGCCATTAGTATCGGTCTCTTATTGAATTTTGGATCCAAATGATGCAAAATATAAACACAGAGAGAACATTTGGGAAGTTAGTATCTTAATTTTTTAGTCTAGCAAGTGAATTTTGTCAATTGTATGGTTTATGAACATATATGAATAATAATGCAAATCCTTTGAGTTTATCATCTCTCAAGCTATACATTGTATCTGAGCTATTAATGAAACTATGATCAAAGATCATTTTATTAATCTTCATTGTCACTGTGCTTTAATGTATATTTTAATTTAGGCTCTAATTTAATGGATCAGTTAGAATTCTTCCATTAAATCATGAATTTGTATGCCTATGTAGTGGATCTAATAAGTAGTGGTAAATTTTGAGTAGTAATCTATAAATTACAAGGAAATCTCATGTAGATCATGGATTTTTAGGAATAAATTTACCTTATAGTTCAATTTTCATTGTCTTGACTCTTGGCCCAAAGATATGGCACTGATCTTAAGTATTGTATACATTTTCCACAATTTGGGTTATCCAATTTGAGAACAACATTCATAAATAATTTTTAATTGATCTACCTTTTGTTTTGGTTAGTGTTGTATTGTATTCTCAGCTTTAGGAATTTAATTCTCTAATGCAATTTCCAATTTCTTGAAGGATTTCATCTACTTAGCCTCTGATTTTTTGTGCAATGTATTAGTCAATTTTTTAGAAGAGTTAAAGGATATACATTTTGAGATTACCCTCCTGAGTCTTGTAGAGCCCAAAGTTCTGGAGAAGAAGCATCATAGCTTCATCTCATTTGTTGGCTAATTATCTGGCAAGAATTGAAGAATTGAGTTTGGCAAGCTCATAGATAGTTGGAGAGATCTAATTGGTTCTTTAAAAACCAACAACAACCTTGAATTTGATGAGATCCACCCTAATGCCTCTTCTATATATAATGTAGCCTAATAGTTTCCTCAATGTTACACTGCACACACACTTCTTCAGGTTTAGACACAAGTTATATTCCTCTGATCTATAAAATTTCCTAGCTAAGTTAACGAGGTGTTTATGTCTTGTAACTGATTTAGCTAATAGATCATCTACATAATTCTCCATGGTGATGTGTGAAATGTCATGGAAAATGGTAGTCATCACTCTTTGATATGTTTCCCCTACATCTTCAAGCTAAATGGCATGACATTCCATCAAAAACTTCTCCAATCAAAGGTAAAAGCTATTTTGTGTTGATCTTTAGGGGCTATCTTTAATTGACTATACCTGGAAAAACCATTCATTAATGAAAGAATTTGGTGTAGGGGTACCTATTTTCTTCATGTAAATATGGTCCAATGTTGGTTTTTTCAATGTTTTGAGTCATACTTGTGTAATAAGGTCTATTTAGACCATTCGCAATGTTTAGAGTCATATAGGGTTGGTTAGAGTAAAAGTTGTAAAGTTTTGTGTAAATGTTGCAAATGTTGTATTAACAACTTTGCACCTTTTTTGTTCTTTGAAGTTGAATAGTCTTTAGTTTCAAATTTTTGTTGAAACCATTAAGTCATGGTTTTTTTTGTTTAAAAATTCCTTGCAAACTTCGAGGAAAACTTTTGGAGGTAATTAGTGAATAAACAAAAAAGTTCTTTGTTTTCTACAATATTTAATTTGTTTTTTCTGCTACACGCTTTTTCTATTATTCCATACATTTTGAAAAAAATTAATTATCATTGGAATTTATAGAAGGATGAGTTAATCTTATTTTGGTTTTTGTTTGAGAGTTTTTCATTAAGTTTTGAGTAAGTTTGAAT
Source organism: Sequoia sempervirens (assembly GCA_007258455.2). Taxonomy (NCBI): domain Eukaryota; kingdom Viridiplantae; phylum Streptophyta; class Pinopsida; order Cupressales; family Cupressaceae; genus Sequoia; species Sequoia sempervirens. Next base: position 440,862,355 of record VDFB02193867.1, read on the forward strand.
CATTTTTTGAAAGTGGCATGAAAACCCTGATTTTGAGGGTTTGAGAGTGAAAATATGGAATAAAAGACCATTCCACCAGTAAATATCCCTAAAAATTAGTAGATTGGTGTTATTTAGGTTTATTTTCATGTTTATTGAGTTGGAAGGAGCAAGGGAGGTAGATTTATCAAGTTTTGTTGATGCCCTAGATAGAAATCACCATGTTTTAGGCATGAAAAGAAGGCTAGAGGTTAGGGTTTGATAAATAAGCAAAGAAAAAGTGTGGGAATTGGATTGGTGAGCATAATAATACCCTAATAGGTGTTTCTAGGGTGTTGGTGAAGATATTTGAGGCTTGGATTATATAGATTCAATAAACCCCTATGTGAACAAGCCTAAATAGGCGTAAGTAGGGTTTTGAAGTTTGGTGAATTTTTGGGAATCCCAATTGACAAAATTTGTTTTTTATTACTCTATGTGACTTCATTGAAGTCTAGGGATGGAATTTTTTGGTTGGGAAAATGTTTTGATGGAAGTTTCTTTGTAAAAGAGGCCTAATTGGGCTTAAGGGAAACATAGAAGTCCATTTTTGAAGGAGATGTTCTGAAACAATCCTATACACAAATTGGATATGTTAAAGATGTGCATAAAAGGTATTGAAAATAGTAACCAATTCATGGGTTTGAGGCCTTCTTAAAATATATGTTCAATTTTCACTATTTGATGTGCTATAAGCAAGATTGAAGGAATGATAAGAAAACACCAAGTTAGGGTTTACAAATTGGAAAGATTGTTCAAAACTGATTGAATTGTGTTTGATTAGACAACCTCCACCCCTTCTCTACATCAAATTGGTATCAAAGAATAGGTTTTGATCTTTTGAAGGAAAATGTTAAAGTTTGAAGGAAAAGTTGCAATTTGAATGATCAAGATGCCTCCAAAAGGGAGTGCAGTCATTGCTAGGGAAATCAGGCTGATGAAAGAATCTCAAGAAGCTCTTTTATCCAAAATTGTAGCATTGGAAATAAAACAAAAGAAGAGGTGAGGCCACTACAAATGAGAGTGACCAAGAGGAAGATGGAGAGAGTGAAAACCCTCCAGGAGGAGTCCAAGGTGATGAAGATGAATTGAACCCTGATGAAAGAAGGATGGTTAAGATGTTGAAGGTTGTCAAGGAAGATTCTTCTAATGTGAAAATATATTTTCCAATGTATGGTGGAAAGTTAGATGCTGAAGAAGTGTTGGACTGGATTGATACACTAGACAATTATTTTGAATACAAGGAGGTAGCAAATGAACAAAAGGTGAAGTTTGCAAAAACTAAGTTGAAAGGCCCTGTCCTAACTTGGTGGAACTATGTAGAAGAAGAGAGAATGAAAAATGGAAAAGAAAAAATAAATTCATGGGATAGGATGGTGTCTAAGGTTAAGATTCAATTCTTGCCTAGTGACCATGCAATACAAACTTTTAGAAAGCTACAAAATCTCAAGAAAAAGGAGATGGATATCATGGCCTACATAGAGGACTTTCATAAATTGAGCATTAGAGCAGGTCATGTTAAGGATGAAATTGAAAAGATGGAAAGGTATATGAATGGATTGATATTTTAAATTCAAGATGAATTGAGTCTTGCCACTCCTAGAATGCTTTAAGAATGTTTTTAGTTGGCTGTTAGAGTAGAAGATAAATTAAAAAGAAGGAAGGAAAGATAAGGTAGAGGTAGAGGTAGCAATGCTTGAGGAAGAGCTTCAATTTCTACTTCAAAGTAGTCCTATGAGAACTAAGAGGATGCAAGCAAGGACAAAGAACAAGTTGTTGATGCAAGAGGTGGATTTAGAGGTAGATTTGGTGGACAAGGTAGAGGTTCAAACACCTTCTCTGAAAGATGCTACCAATGTAATAAATTTTTCCATCAAGCATGGAAGTGCCCAGAGAAATAATCTTCTACATCACATAGTGGTGAAAAGAGAGTTCAATTGGTACAAGAAAATGATAATGAGTGTAAACTCTCCAATGCAATATGTTGCTCCAAAAGTTTGAGAATCATTAATGGTCAAAAGAACACTCATCAAAGCATCAAAAGAGGAGTCATCACAAAGAACACATTTCAAGACAACTTACAAATGCATGGGAAAGGTATGTAAGGTTGTAGTTGATTTAGGTAGACTGATAATATGGTATCCTTTGAAATGGTTGAAAAGCTTCATTTTCCTAGAACACCACATGATACTCCTTATAAAGTGTGTTGGCTAAATGAGGGTCAATTTGTTAAATTGGTTAATGAGTAGGATTGGGTTGACTTCAATATATGTGGATACGAAGATAATATTTTACGTGATGTATTGCCTATGGATGTGTGTCATTTTCTACTAGGGAGACCATGGCAATTTGATAGGCATGCAATGCATGATGGTAGGAACAATACTTATGAGATTGAAAAGGATGGAATCTCTTTTACTTTGACTCCATTGGTAGAATATGGTAAGGGAAAAATTAAGGCAGCCAAATTCATGATGTTAGGTAGAAAAGAATTCATAAAAGTAGAACAAGAGGAGGATAGAGACCTTGCAACTACTTCTAACCTTGAAGGTACTGAGATAGCAACATTGAAGAAAGATTCAATTTTGGAGGAAAATGATATAGAGAAGTTCAAGAATGAATTGATTGTGGAGATTAAAGAGTGGGTTAAGAAGCATGTTGATGTGAAGTTTGAAGAGGTTTTCTATTCATTTTTTTCCAAAGAAGATAGTGGCCATTCAAAGGTTCGTAAACTTGAGGTTGGTCATTGCATATCAAATATTGGTAAATATGAGAAAGCAATAGATATGGTGGAAAATCAGTAGATGGAAGAGATGAAAGACACTAATAGGTTTGATGAAGCAACAATAATAGGTGTACTACAGTAGAAGGATGAAAAGGTGAGTAGTAAAGGTAAGGAGATTAAGGGTAAGTTACAAGAACATGCAGAAAAATCTGAGCACACAAAGAGAGTGAAGGTGAAGCCAATTCAATTCAATAATGGAAGAGGTTTGGTAGCAAGTACAAGTGAAGATGTGATAGCATTCTCAGATGAAAGATTAATCAAAGGTCATCTATCAAGTGAAGAGAAACATTTTCAAGGGAAGAACCAGTCAAAGGTAAGAAAAAATGCATGTTTTAGTACTTGACTCATTGGAAGGGATTTACTAGATGGAAAGACACTTGGAGATCAATAAATGATGAGATCAAGCATGGTTTTGTTGTAGCACAGTCCTCAAGGGGACTTGACTTCCTTTTTCTCCAGGTGTATGGCATAGGGGCACCTAGTTTCATCATGTAAATATTGTCCAATGTTGGGTTTTTAGGTGTTTTGAGTCATACTTGGTGTAATAAGGTCTAGTTAGACCATTTTCAATGTTTAGTCATACAGGGTTGGTTAGATTAAAAGTTGTCAAGTTTTGTGTAAATCTTCCAAATGTTGTATTAGCAACTTTACACCTTTTCTTATTCTTGGAAGTTGAACAATCTTTGGATTCAAAAGGTTTTTGGAACCATTGAGTCATGGTTTTTCATGGGTATGTGCAGGATCATCATGGAAAAAACAAGCCCTTAAGTGGCAAAAAATTTAAAAAAATCAGAGTTAGGAAACTTAACATAAAAATTTGAATAAGTTATCTATATTATGTTAGTGTAATTAATTAATTATTACACTAGCATAAGTTAACTTAGGTCATATTACATTTAGTCCTAGGTTATATTTTAATAAATCATTTAATAAATGGGATAATATTCCCTTCCTTGTTTGGTGGGATAAGATTCCTTCTAGAAGATGAGTTGTCCTTCTAGAACTTATCTCAACATTTAATAATCATCTAGATAGGGTTCACATGTCACATGTTGTTAGATCATGACACACGACAACATCTGATGCATCTTAGGTTTTCCTTCTTGCCTATATAATCAAGCATCTTGTACATTTGTAATCATGTCATATTCAATTTGGCATCCTTGCATATTAATGATAGCATGATATTTCTGTCATTTCTCTCTTGTGGAAGTTTTGTCTTGTAGGTGATTCTGGGGTGTTTGAGGAGTTCACCTAAACTCCTACATATTATTTCAAAAATATGTAAGAATAGAATCTATAGAAAATTGAATGTAGTTTCTAAACTACTAGGTTTGTTTGAAAAAAAAATTATTTGGTGAAATTTTGAAATTTCAATGTAGTAGTACTTAAATTTTAGAGAAAAAATAAGAAGTAGGTGTCTGTCTAACCACCCTAACCACAAGAAAATGATAAATTTTTTTATAATATTTTAGATATAAGTATAGGACTCATGTCCCGATGTGATGCATATTTTTTGTAATTTTTTCCCAAGTAAATAATTAATTATGAATTTTTATTACAACTATTAAAACTTGTATGTCCTGACCACCTTAACTTGGTCAAAACTTCATGAAATTCAATTTTTATTTTTTTAATCCTATAGTATGCAAAGCATAGAATGTGACACATGTTTTGGATTCAAAAAATGTGATACCGTTTGAAAGCTATAGATGTATTTCAATCAACCTATCAATTAGGAATTTAGTCATAATTCGAATAGAAAATGAATAATAATTACTTATTAAATTCAAAGTAAAGAATAATTTATATTGGTGGAAAGCTGAGAATCTCCTTTAAAACCCTTTTTGTTTCATCAATTTTGGGTAAGAAAAATTCATTAGCCACATACCCATCATATTGCCACTTTTTGGCCCATCATGATCCTGCACATACCCTGATGTTTAAAAAGGCCTTGCAAACTTTGATGCAAAATTCTGGAGGTACATAGTGAATAAACAATAAAGTAGTAGTTTATTTTCTACAATATTTCATGTGTTTTTGCTACCATAGGCCTCTGTATGATTCTATACAATTTGAAAATGTGTTAATTGTCATTGGAATTGATAGAGAGACGAGTTAAGCTTGTTTTGGTTTTGGTTTAAGATTTTTTCATTAAGTTTTGAGCAAGTTTGAATCAATTTTCTGAAAGTGGCCTAAAAACCTTGATTTTTCAGGGTTTAAGATTGAAAATATGGAATAAAGCACCATTCCACTAGTAGAAATCCTTGTAAATCAATGGAATTGTTTTATTTAGGCTTCTTTTCATGTTTGTTGAGTTGGTAGGAGTAGGGGAGGCATATTTATAAAGTTTTATTGATGCCCTAGATAGAAATTCACCATGTTTTAGGCATGAAAAGATCACTAGAGGTTAGGGTTTGATAAAGAAGCAAGGAAAGAGTGTGGGAATTGGATTGGTGAGCATAAGAAGATGCTATTAGGTGTTTCTAGGGTTTTGGTGAAGAGATTTGAGGTTTGGAATATATAGATTCAATAAACCCCTATGTGAACAAGCCTAAATAGGCCTAAGTAGGGTTTTGAAGTTTGGTGAATTTTTTGGCATCCCAATTGAAAAAAATTGTTTTTTCTGACTCCATGTGACCTAGTTGAAGTCTAGGGATGGAATTTTGTGGTTAGAAAAGTGTTTTGATGGAAGTTGTTTTGTAAAAGAGGCCTAATTAGGCTTAAGTATAGTGTAGCAGTCCATTTTTTAGGGATATGTTCTAAAATAATCCTATACAAAAATTAGATATGTTAAAGAAGAGCATAAAGGGTATTCAAAATGGTAACCAATTCATCAGTTTGAGGAATTTTCTAAAATATATGTTCAATTCTCACTATTTGATGTGCTACAAGAAAGATTGAAGGAATGGTAAGAAAATACCAAGTTAGTGTTTACAAGTGGAAAGATTGTTCAATACTAATTGAATTTTGTTTGATAAGACAACCTCCACCCCTGATCTACATGAGAATTTCATGATCGATAGCCAAATCCATTATGATGTTGATGTTTGGAAGTGGGAAGTCATCTTTAGGGCATGATTTTTTTTATTTCTATGAAGTTTATACAGATTTGCATTCCAATAGTGGGTTTTGATACTAGTAAAAGGTTGGATACTCACTCAGGATAGTCTATGGCTCTAATGAATCCCACGTCCAAAAGTTTCTAAATTTCTACCTTGACTAATAGTGTTATTTGTGGGTGTATTTTTTGACGCTTTTTCGAAGCAAGTTTGGATGTAGGGAATACCATTAGGTGGTGTACCACTAATGTTATATCTAGCCCAAGCATATCTACATATGTCCAAGTGAAGTTAATCTTGCATTCCTTGATGAATTCCATGATGTTGACCTTTTCTTTTGGATCCAAGGAACCTCCATGATATGTTACTTTAGGAGCCTCTATTATTCCCATGTTCATAGGTTCAGAATGCTCAACCAATGTTGTTTAATGTTCTTAATACTCTGTAATGGTGAGATTGAATCCTCCATATTCAGGTACCTTAGTGAGGTTTTTATCCTCAAATATGTCCTTTATTGTTTCTTTTTCATGATCTGGTAGAGCCACATTGTGGTTTTCCCTATGGGCTCTCATATTAATTTTTTTATTATTCATTTCAATTTTATGAGTGGACACAATGCAATAGAAGACATCTTGACTAACTCTCTCTAGTTCCCTAGAAGTTGGACAGCTGAAATAAAACTCTAAACTAAGAAGCCACTAAACTTAGAAAGTAGGAAATCATCTATCTAGAAAGCTTGAAATAACTAAACTAAAAGGTAGAAAACTATGAATCTAGAAAGCATAACAACTAAGCTAGAAAGCATGGAAATGATTAAACTAAGAAATGTATAAATTGTTGAAGAATTAAAGCTTGTAAAGAAACTAGGAAACATTGATCTAACAAAAGATAACAATCTAAACAACTAACAGGAAATGATTTAACAATCTAAAAGAATTGAAAGAAGGTGCTCCAGAACTTCAGACACTAAACTCAAAGACTACAAACTCAGCTACAACCTGCAGGATTAGTTTTAACATAATTACACACATGAAAATAAACTTCAATTCCAACTGTTATCTAATAAATTAAAGTACAAAATCAAAAGTAAAATACTTATCTATCTAATCTACAACCCCTCAAGTGGCCAACTTTTGGGTGCTCCTACATCTAGCTTAGATCAAATCCACTAGTAACTCCAAAATTACTTCATTCAAAGAACTCCATTCACGTTACTCAGTAACTCCAAAGGTGGCAGGAAAAACTCATTTTATTCATATGAAAAGTGTAACTTTGAAAAACATAGTGACAACATAACAATATTCTTCTATATATTGTTTTCAGCAATTACATAAAATTGACCTAACACTTATCACACATACTAAATGACATTCTCGCATCATCAACATCATTAGCATCAAATATCACTGCATTTCACTTCAATTGCATCAAGAAGCCTAAATTCCTCTATTAATTGACTAATACGACATCATTTGATTAATTCGCTTTTTCACCATTTTCAACAAATCAAATGAATTTCATTTATTTAATGGTCCTAAAAACCCAAAATTCCTCTATTAATTGAATAATATGATATTATTTAATTAATTCACATTTTCACCATTTTTGAAAAATTAAATAAATTGTATTTATTTATTAAAGTCCTAATCTAACTTAATTCCTCCTAATTAATTAAACAATGCCAATTATTTGATTATGTCACTAATTCACATTATTCCCCCAACTCGATTGAATTATTAAATCATAATAATTTAATTACAACACTTTCCCTCCAAATTTGAATAAATCAAATTAAAATATTCAAATTATCATAGAAAATCAAATCAAACTAATGCAACTTTATGTGAAAAGTCAAACTTGATTTGCACGTTCAACTCCAAATTGAATGAATTAATCTTTTTCAACCACTTTCCTAATTGAGTAAATTAAAATCCCATGATTTCCCAATCTAATCCTAACAGATCAATCTATTCCTAATTGAGAAAATTATGATTCCCTGACTGATCAATCTATTTTTCAATCACACAAATTGTGTATCAATTTGCACAAATTATTCATGTCTAAATCCTCTCAACACCATTCGACCATTGATCAAGATATTCTACAATGTGATCATGATCATCCATTTCAAATCCTATTTTATATATAACAAACCTATTTCCTCACAAAAAAAGATCAAAGAATCAACCTATTCAAACAATGAAGTAATGCCAAAACACCATTGATAGAGATTCAACCTTTCTTTGATCAACCAATATGCAACACATCATTCTTCAAGCTTTCATACATGAACTATGGAAGCTTCATAGTGATATGAGAAAACACATCCTTGTGAATACACTCCAATACGAGATGGGTAGCAGTTTTATTATTGAGTTCAATAATTTATGTATTTTATTTTCATGTTTCTTGAATTTAGTTTTCTAAATTGTGCATTTTGTCAGTGTAGGAATAGATCTTAGATTAGTTTTCTTGATTATAGATTAGATTCTATTTTCAATTATGTTTATCTTATTTGTGTCTATGTTTTTCCCCCTCACACATTCTGGCATGCTCGATGGGACTTTGCTCCCCTACACTAATGATTTGGTGAGTGATTTTTGAAGTTACAAGTCCTAGAGGTGCTCTGGAAAAAATTTTAGACATAGGTTTCTAGAAGTCAATCACACTAATTTCATGAAGTCCATGCACTTCTCTAAAAATTGCACATTGACCATAGAACCTATGTATTTGTATTTTTCCAGTGCATTTGACTAATGGTAGAGGGAACACTTGTAGTTTTTCTGTGCTTTTGTTGTCTGACAGAGGGCACACTTGCTGATTTTTCAGTGCTTTTGCTCTGTCAAACCTGTGTTTGAGATCTGCAAACTAAAATTTGAGTTTTACACTAATGAATTCCTGATTTGGATGTATGATAGGTATTAAAATTTTATGAATGTAGGATTAATATACTACTAACACCTTTTTCTATAGGGAAGACAAACGGTTAAAGAACACTAGATTTACAACACTTTTCTAAAGTTAGGAATATTTTATTTTGGTGCATAAAAAGAGAAAAAAAATTGTTTTTAAGTGCTTTAAAATGAACCATTTCAATGCTTTTAAATGTTAGGAATCTTTCTATTTGGTTCATAAAAAGAACAACACAAATGAACACTTCATTTTTGGTTCTTCTAAAATTGAACAATTTCAAAAGCTTTCTTAAATTAGGAACTTTTATTTGGTGCTTAAAAATAACAATATAAAATTAACTGTTAATTTTTTGGTGCTTCTAAAAATTGAATCATTTCAAATCTTTCTAAATTAGGAATTATCATTTGATGCATATAAAGAACAACAAAATTAGTGCTCTAAAAAGTTGTTAACTTTTAAACTAAACACTTGAATGCTTGATTTCTATTTAAATGACCAAAATGAATTTATTTTGTTGACATACGTTCACATATGTTTTTGTTGACTAAATAAAACCATGATGAATTTAGAAACACTCAAGTTTTTGGGCTTAAAAATGAAAAAATCATTTTTTTGTATGCACACCTTTGCTATCTTAGTGATTGATATCCAAAATACTTCATATTGGTGCAATTAAAAGATTGTTATGCTTATTCACACTTTCTAGGGATAACACCACTCAAGGTGCTTAAAAGGAATCAAATTGCTATGAATTATCTTCCATGCATTCATTGTTTAGAAAAATAAAGTGCTTTATCCATTTCACTCACATCTTTTTTAGGTGATCTTTGGTGATGAGAAAAAGCATTCTTGAGTTTGGCAATTTTTTTCTTTTATCCTTAGAGACGAGGCTTGCTTTGAGGAAAATACTGCATTGGAGAACATATTGCAAGGTCTAGAAGCATTTTTACCCTCGGGCTATATCAAAGGTTGTAAAATCATAAGAAAGTAACTTCAAACTTGATTTTCCAACAAACTTCACCTAATCCCACACCTTAAGTGGAATGGGAATGGTTAAAGTGCCTTAAGTGGTTAGCAGGTGGTAGTGAAATGACGGTTGTTCTCATTTTATTAATAGCCAAATGTTTAGAGAAGTTACCCTTTTTTCTAGAAACATTCTTTGGAAGTAGTGCATTAGAATTCACTTTTGAGAAATTTCTTTCCATGTCTAACTTTAGGCCTGCATTATAATTTTCATGTAAAATCATCCCTTTGGGGCATGAGGCAAGCCTACCTAAAAGGATGGTTTCCATCTCTAGGGTTGTAATGTTTGTTTATGTAAAACTTGCCAACAACATTCAAAACAAATATTGACATCAAACATTGTGCTTGAGCTAAAAAGAACAAATCAAAACAAACACTAAACATGATAATTGAATCACAAACCCTTTGACTAAGTGTATGATTTTAAGAGAAGCCCTATATTTGCACTCCTTGAAAGGATCTCCTTGAAATTTTTTTGAATATTTAGGCTACATTAGCTCAAGGTAAACATTTGGAAACTATAGCTTAGGTAGCGTGATCTCACAACTTAAATTCATAGACATTTAGGCTGCATAAAGTACATGCTTGTTGAGTCAGTCCAAGTTGTTGAATCACCTTCCACATCTAAAAACTGCAAGAAAACATCAAACGTTGCCACAAAAATACTGAAACTAGAAAACCAATTTACATAGAGGCCACTTTTGCTACTATTTTTAGCGCACTTGATCCAAAATTGGGTGCACTTGCTAGAAAAATCTTGCATTTTCTCTCTGTCCTGGAAACTTCATTGATGAAAATCAGTTGCATTTGAAAAAAATTGTACACTTACTAAAAAATGTGTGCACTTGTTTCTTTTTCCTTGCATTTTCTTGTCAGAAACTAGCACACTTGCCTAAAAATTGCTCGTACTTGACCAAAAAACTTTCTTTTGGCTGAGTGCATTACCACATTTGATAGAGAAACACATATGCCACACTTGCTTCTCATAAATCCATGCACTTGACAACAATTTGGTTGTAGTGGATAAAACTGGCCACTTTTGCTCACAATTTTCTACTTTTTCTAAAAATCCATCACTTTTTCTCTATCCTATTGACAATAAAAAATGAACCAAAGTTGGTTATAGGATCCTTGTAGAAACACAACAATTGGAAACCTAGATCAATCATATAGTCCTTCATCCATTATTTCCATCCCACTTATTAGAAATCAAAATCAAAACCAATCACTTGGATCATTCCTTCACTCAAAAATCTAAGATATCAACAACTACTTGAACCAAATGGCTAATTCAAGTAAGCTTTCCCACAACATGTGGGTATGTGCAGGATCATGATGGGCCAAAAAGTGGCGATATGATAGGTTTGTGTAGGGTATGTGGCTGACAATTTTTTTTACCCAAAATTGATGAAACGAAAAGGGTTTTTAAAGGAGATTCTTAGCTTTCCACCAATATAAATTATTCTTTACTTTGAATTTAATAAATAATTATTATTCATTTTCTATTTGAATTATGACTAAAGTTTTGATTGATAGGTTGATTGAAAAACATCTATAGCTTTAAAATGGTATCACATTTTTTGAATATGAAACATGTGTCACATTCTATGCTTTGCATACTATAGGATTAAAAATAATTGAATTTCATGAAGTTTTGACCAAGTTAAGGTGGTTAGACATACGAGTTTTTATATTTTTAAAAGTTGTAATAAAAAAAATTCATAATTGATTATTTACTTAGAAAAAAATTACAAAAGTAATGCATCACATCAGGACATGAGTCCTTTACTTATATCTAAAATCTTATAAAAAATATTATTATTTTATTGTGGTTAGGGTGGTCAAAAAAACACCTACTTTTTTTTTCCCTGAAATTTAAGTACTACTACATTGAAATTTCAAATTTTCACCAAGTAGATTTAAAAAAAATAAAAATAAACCTAGTAGTTTAGAAACTAAATTCAATTTGCTAAAGATTCTACTCTTACATATTTTTGAAATAATATAGATAACTTATTCAAAAAAATTCGTCAAGTTGCCTAACTCTAATTTTCTAAATTTTTTGCCACTTAAGGGCCTATTTTTTCCATGATGATCTTTCACATACCCATATCCTCTAGACAAATAAGTGAAATATTGACCCTAGTCCTTTGGAATTTTGATTTATGAAATTATTACCACTCCAAAACAACACTCAAACCCTAGGGCATTGAGCTTCATAGCAACCATCCCAAAACACCATTACAATTTATGACTATTTGGTGACCAACTACTATGTTTCAACAAATGAACCTTACACACATTGAAGGAAAATAAACTGATAGCATTAGCAGTTTAAGAACCTTCATATTTGAGAAAAATGAAAAAAAAAACTAGTGGAGAAATGTAGTGACCATACTAGATAAAGAGGAAAAGAAAGAAAACCTAGCAGCTAGAAGACCTGTGTTACCACACCCTATGTGGCAATAGGTACCTATACTTCATGATTTCAGGAAAGAGAAAAATCCATAAGTGGAAATCCATACTCCAACTTTCAAAGAACCGCCCTACTCTAAAGTTTGTGAAAGGGTACATCTCGAGAAGATATCACACCCATCAATATCGACTAAAAAATTTCTACCTATGCTTTTTGTAAGAATTGGCTATGAAGGTAGCCACCCAAGATCTAGAGGCCTAATAGAAAGCACAAAAGAGAGAATATAATATGACAAGAATAAACTATATTCAATGTCAATAATATGAGATGCAGTACAATGCTATGCATAGGATACCCCTTGGATATATAGCCAAGGTGAGAACATAGGAGGGCATAATATTATGACAAGTGTCGTAATCTTATGACATGTGACAACAATGAAGAGTTATCACTCCATTTAAAGTGGAAAAGGATAATGTGATAATCTCCACAAAAGGTGGATCACCCACAAAAGGTGGAGAGATAATCACATGATGTGTCCACAAAAGGTGGAAGTGATGAGGTATGAGATTTCAAGTCCACCAAAAGTGGAAAATCTCCAACAACCTCCTATGTGGTCCCTAAGTAAACTTAACTAAGGTGTAATCATGACCTAGGACAAGGTACAAGACATTTAATTACACCAACACCCCCCCTTAACTGCAACTTAGGGAGAATGTACACAAATGCAAACAATGCAAGATGGGTCCCGGCTACTAGGCCATGTTAGGTACCCATGTACAAACAATGCAATCTCTCATAAGTGGAGTAAAGATAGAAAAACCCAGTGGGAAAAAACTACCCCCCAAAAGAGAGATGAGATACAAAAGCCTATGAATGTGGTAGGGGAAGGAAAAAACCCCATGTGAGGAAAAATTCCTCCCCATACAAGAGAAGAAGAGAGACAAGGTAGCCCCCCCTCAATGTACAATGATCACCAATGGAAGATGCTCGAGAAGGAATGAAGAAGCTGCTCCAAAACTGTCGAACAACGTTCCTCCCCTTAGGAAGAAAAAATACCAAAGGTGTATGAATGAAGTCTCCCCAATCCACAAGTGAAGAAGGAAGAACCCTCAAAATGGAAGAAGTCTCTGAAATCTATTCAAGTGTCCTTGTGTTGATACTGAAAGATGCCTTCCCCAAACCATGTAAGCTGCAATGGTGTAGTCACTTCATGGAATCTGTGAGAACCCCTTTACAACAACACTCCCATCTACTGAAAAAGACAACTCAAGATCTAGTAAGGATGAAGGTAGAACATACTCCAAAGACGATGTCTCCTCAAAAGAGAAAGTGGCCTCCTCCAACTGTTGTAAAGATGCATCCACAATCACATCAACCTCGAAAGACTGATCATGTAGAGGAGGGTCAGAGTGTTCCCTCGCAACAACTGAAGAAGAATCACCTTCATCAAAGAGAAGATGTAAATAATCAAGTGTGTCTCCCAAGTCTGCAATGTAGGACTCCACAAACAAACTGCCAATGTCTGTCAAGTAGTCATCCCATGAAGCTGTTGTTGGAAGATAAGGTATATACTATTGCACTGAATCACAAGGTACTGAAACTGTCAGAACACAAGTATCATCAGGTGCATCAGTCAATGTAGAAGATGGAGTATCAGCAATAGGTTCAAGAACCTCAAGACTAGTGAGCACTCCAAGATTCAAGTAACCATATTCAATCTCATCAAGTGTGTCCACACTAGGGTGAACCGAATCATCAATAGGAGCAAAATATGAGAAGGTGTAGAACCGAGAACGATGATCAACCTCCCTAACTGCAACAAGAGCCCTTCTATGCAAATCCTGAACAATGACAGAATCTGGTGTGAACTCTACACTCTTTCCTGTATCACTATGTGTAATTTGATAGATGGAAAGGATGTTCCTTGACAAAGTAGGCACACATAGAACATCATTACATGCTCCACCTTCAATGTCAATAGAACCCTTTCCACAAACTTCCAAAGAAGTGTTGTTGGCCATCAAAATGGGTGGTGATGAACAAGAATTGAATGAAGAGAACATATCCTTGGACGAAGTCATATGATGCGAAGCTCCTGAATCAAGGATCCACCTATCTGAATTGGAATCTGCAAAAGCAAGAAATGCTTGCCCCTTATGTTTCTCATATTGAGATGAAGAAGAAGGAGATGAGCTAGATGTTGTTGCCATGAGAGTTGTTCATTTTCCCTTAGAAGAAGTGGAAGGGGATGAGTCCTTCTCTTGATATGCATCTGGCAAGTTGATGTTGTTCTTCTTAAGGATGTGTTTCAACTCATCAATTTGCTTAACATGACAACGATGCTCTTCATGACCAATCCTTTTGCAATATGCACATGTTGATTGCTCCCTCTTGCTTGAATTGTTGTACTTCTTTGAAGAAGATGATGATGATGAGATTTGTTGTGGTGGAGTGGATTGTTTGTTCTCTCCTTGTGGCTTTGGTGAAGATTGCTTTTGGTCCTTCCCTTTGCCTTGCTTATTGTTTCCATGAATGACCACCAATGCTCTTGAAGTTGAAGACTTGAGAATACCCATTTTCATCAACTTATTTTGCTCAAGAATCAAAAGATCTGTGAGAGCCTCAAAAGATGGTGTTGTGAAGTTACTTATTGTCAATCTTTGAGTTTGAAAACTTGAAACAAAGGCTGCATACTCAACTGGAAGTTTATCCAACAAGTTGAAGACCAATTGATCATCCTCTTTTTCAATACCACAATCTTTTAGTTGTGCTCTTAGTTCATTTGCCTTAGTGACATAATCCTAAATTGTATCAAAATCCTTGGGATCAAGGCTTAAGAGATCATGTTCAAGTTTGTATCCCTTAACCTTATCAACCTTACCATACAAAGTAGCAAGTTTATCCCAAGCTTCCTTAGCTGTAGTACATTTATCAACACGAAAAATGAGATCATCTGAAATGAACTTTCTTAATGTACCCAATGCCATAGAAGTTTTAGTGAGCCAATCCATATATGTTTTTGGATCTGCCTTAGGATCTGAAGGTGTAGTTATGGTTCCATCAATGCAGTAAATTAAACCTTTTTCCATTAGTTTACTCCATGCACGTACTTTCCAAGTACCATAATTATGTGCAGTTAAGAGTGGAACTTTAGATGAACCCATGATGGAATGAAAGAGCACAAGAGAGAAAATATGAACAATCACACAAGATAAAACCCCCCAAATTCACTCAATCAAAGTACCGCCCCACAAATAGATGATTTTGGCACTTTATAATGTAGTGCGTGTACAATAGGCCACTTCCAACTTGGCTAAGTGGGCTTATGATTTATGATTTACAACTTGCCAATAAAGAGGTTGATAACATACTAGAACAAATAAGCAAAGACCTAAATTCAGATCTATGCAATACAAGTGCCAAATAGGCCAAAAAGGACCATATGCTGAAAGTACAAAATCCACTCAAGATCGCTTCAAACTGATCACAGATTCAAGAAGTAGACAAAAAATCATGCACTTTCAAAAAAAAGGCACCTGAAAAGGAGTTCGTATGAGCCTGAACGAAGCCTCAGAAGTTGCAGAAATGGTGACAAGATAGGTACAATCATGAGAAACTAAAATTTCTGGAAATTCTGTCAACCAAAATCAGAAACCGAGTACACCACTGTGAAGTACACAAAAAATTAGCCCAAATAAAAAAAAATTGCTCGAAAAAAGGAGAAAAAATGAGCAAGATATGAGCCTCCGAACATGGACTGCAAATTTGAAAAGCTCATTGGTGAGAGGGCAGAAAATTTGGAAAACCCTGCTGACGTCATCATTTGACTGGCTTAAACTTGACGGCCTGCTGCCTGTCAAAAGAGAATATGCTCCTGGGCCGAATATTCTGTGAAATATAGATTAAAATTGACGTCCATTTGGACGTTGCCAAGCAGTCGGTCATTGTCGGAATACTCGTCGGAATATACCTTTTGCTGACGGAGTATTCTAGTAGCCGAAATCTTTCTACCGGAATTTCTGAAGACTGTCCGCTGATTGGTAGAAGTCTGCCACCGGTGGAATTGGTGAGTGGGGTCTGCGGTGGGCAATGGGTGAGCGCCACGTGGCAGAAGGAGGTCGGCGGGTACAATGGTACCTTGCGGGTACGCTGTAGCAGACAGGGTATAGTCTGCGGTACGCAGACTTACCCAATATGTTTTTTTTTTTTTTGATTTTTGATTTATTTACAATTTTTGATTTATAAAAAAAATCAATACAATGAATTTTTTGATTTTTGATTTTTTTTAAAATCAAAAATACAAATAAAAATTTTTGATCTATGTTTTTAGAAATTGAAAAATCCTGAATATTTACAATAAAAATTTTCAAGAATAAATTTAAAATTTGAAATTTTTCAACTAAACTATAGAAAAATTGAAAAATACCCAAATTGGAGAATTTTTCAGATTTGGAGCTCCCGATATCCGATTTGGACAAAACAAAACGCAATCTTGACTGAAAACAGCCTCTCAAATGCAATGGTGGGCTTAGATTTGGCGTAGGATGCTCCAAAATGCTGCTGCAACATAGATCTAAAAATACACCAATCTTCAAATGCACCAAGATGTCTCCAAAATGGCGATCCAAAGACGCTCCAATCGCTCTGATACCATGTAAGAATTGGCTATGAAGGTAGCCACCCAAGATCTAGAGGCCTGATAGAAAGCACAAAAGAGAGAGAATATAATATGACAAGAATAAACTGTATTCAATGTCAATAATATGAGATGCAGTACAATGCTATGCATAGGAGATCCCTTGGATATATAGCCAAGGTGAGAACATAGGAGGGCATAAGATTATGACAAGTGTCATAATCTTATGACATGTGACAACAATGAAGAGTTATCACTCCATCTAAAGTGGAAAAGGATAATGTGATCATCTCCACAAAAGGTGGATCACCCACAAAAGGTGGAGAGATAATCACATGATGTGTCCACAAAAGGTGGAAGTGATGAGGTATGAGATGTCAAGTCCACCAAAAGTGGAAAATCTCCAACAACCTCCTATGTGGTCCCTAAGTAAACTTAACTAAGGTGTAATCATGACCTAGGACAAGGTACAAGGCATTTAATTACACCAACACTTTTCAATGGGTGGACCACCTTTAAATACTCAATAAAAACTACCAAAAGCAACACAATTTCATTTTCCTTAAAATGGAAAATCTAAAACAACAAAAGCATTCTTTTCTATAGTTAAGAGTCACAAAACATTCACAAAATTTTTTGCAATTGTTTATGGCCACAATGGTTCACAACATAGCAAAAAATATAAAAAGATAAAAGCAATGCTAGCATGCCACCAATAAACACCAAAAACGGTAGAAGTGACCCATGGATATATAAAACAAGTTACCTTGTGATCGGGTATTGAACATCATAACATCCCTAACAACATGTCAACATCAATCTATTACCCAAATCACTCTTATCAAGGGTCACAACATCAAGTGTTTCAAAATCACCATCAAGGAATAAGTATAGAACAACAAATTTCCCTAAATGAACTCAATAAAAAGATTGATGAACTTGAACTAATTCAAAATATGACGTATCCCAATACCATGTTCAATGTCAAAACATTGCATATCCATAACAAATCAACATCATTCCACAAACACCTCAATATCTACATCAAGAACACTTCCAATATCATCAAAACATCAAGATTCATATCAACAACAAAATCATCAACCACAGCATCAAGTGAATCAACAACAACAATGGTCACAAAATCAAAAGTAAATCCATCAACAATATCAACCTTCAAATCAGGAAATTTCATCTCAAAATCCATCTCCACCACAAAAATCCTTACCATCAAACCATACTCCTAAATGTGAGTACACTCCTTTAGGGGATCCAATTGAGGGTGTGTTAAACCAATTATTTAATGCCAAACTTATCGCACTTCCAAAACTGTTACAAAGTGGTGAACCTAGCATCAAATTCCCATGGTACGATGACAAGACCTATTGTAAATGCCATGGAGTAAGAGGTCATGATGCATCAAAATTTGTTACACTCAAAAATCTCATCCAAGACCTTAGTGATCAAGGAGAAATAGCTATTCAATATTTTGTTCAAAGTTTAAACAATAATGAGAACAATGACAATATCTCAACCTCAAAAGTTGAAAACAATGATCAAGAGCTATCTATCACTTATCATAATATTTCTACATCTAATTAGAAAGGGGACATACATCAATGATTTAATCCCAAGCATGATCAAAATCAATCACCCAAGTTTAGCAATGATTCAATCCAAGATATATTGACATCATCCAACCTCATGGTAGTACATATTGATGATCAAGAGACCCCTAATCCAACACTTATACCCAATGCAAAAAATATAAGCCAAGAGCTATCACCCATATGTCCACATTTCAAGGAAATCTAAGGATCCTTTACAAGTAATCCATTCTTTAAAATTGGTTCATGTCAAGAGCACATACCAAATCATATTAAAGATAATACCACACAAAGTCAAGATCAAGAATCCCTATCACCAAAATACTACAATTCCTTAGAAGATATCTTCCAATACATTCAAGGTTTTCCAATACATCCTTGTTGTAATTGAGCAGTGTGCTCTAGGTAACATGCTTGAATGCATGTGCATTCTCATTTATTCCTTATACTTTTAACAGGGTATAATCTTGTGGACTAACCTTCACCATCGTTTTTCCCCTAACATGGTTTCCACATAAAAATCTTGGTGTTATGTGTGTTTTTGATGTATTGATTGTTTATGCTCTAATCTTCATTAATCAGATCTAAGAATAAGATTGAATAAGTTTAATAAGTTTTAAATTTTGTGACAACTGATTCACCCCCCCTCTTAGTTGTCTACCCTTGTGTTGCCAACATTGAGTATTGAGTGGCATTACAAAAAAGCTATGAATTAATATTGGGAATATGATTTGAAATAAAGATATTAGATGAATAAAGTTTTGGAGCATTATATCTATTAATCATATTTTAGTGATTTTTATTAGTAATATTTTATTTTAATTTATTTTAATTTTTGAATGGTTCTAACCATAATTTTCACTTTATTCTTAATTTTAATCATAACCTTAATTATAATGCTTTTAGGATTATAATAATTAATAATAGAAGATTATTTTCTATGCTAATTTATGGATGTGCTATAATTTAAGTTTTATTTTATTATTTTAATAGTGTGAATTCAAATATATATAAAATAACTAATTTATTTTTGTGAGATTTTCTTTAACAGTAAAAAAATAATTGCATACATGTTAATAGATTATCACTTTGATTGTATACTCATTCACCCACACCAATGACAATCTGACTAATAGTTGAGTCACTTGCAATGGTATTTGCAAGTGCTCTTTGCTTATTTTACAAGGTGCAACTACCTTCAAATTCTATGCAATGAATGAAAACACAAGGTATGTTTTTCACCAGAAAGTAGAAAAGGAAAGCTAATACCTACCCATAACCATAAAAATATATGTGATTGATTGATTTAAAATGTGGTGAATGGGAAAAAATAACACAAAGTTCATCTATCTTGATGCAGGAGCATCCAGTGGTGTAAGGGCAATCTTGCATCACCCAAAAATAGTTAAATTTGAAGTTTCTTGGTTTTTAGATGTTTTTACATTTTTTTGGATACCCTTTTCGTCATAATGAAATTCCCAATTTATGGTTTTTATTTTCTATTCCTGGGTTGAAAGATATTGCAGTTTTAGTTTCCCAGATTTGCACCTGAAAATATTTTGAGTTAGATTTGAGGCACTTATAGTTCCCAGAATGGCCCAAAACTTATCAAAATCGGTGAAGCATATTTCTAGCGCGTTATTGATTTTGAGACCTTTCCAATGGTTCAAACAGTTTGTGAATCAAAGTCCCGGATCAAAAGTTATGGCCCCGGGAAGTTGGCGCACTTTCTAGAAGATACAATTGCAAATGTTCTTTTGAAATTTGAACTTCAAGTTGTAATTTTTGGTGCCAAACTGCCTAAAGTCAAATTTGAATGTTGTTTTGGCTCCAAACTAAAGAGGAGCTCTATTTATGGGCGGGTTTCTAATTTTTGGGTAGCTTTTTGGGGACAAGCTCACATATTGTGAAAAGGTTATTCTATAGCTTTCTGTAACTTGCATGTGTTGTAGAACTTGGGGATTTGAGATCCTCTACATGTAAGAAGCTCCATTTTCTTAATAATAAAATTATTCTCTTGTTTGTGGGTTATTTCCTATGTCTCGGGCTATGCCCTCATCAAGTGGTATCAGAGCGGGTTTTCTTAAGCGTGTGGACAGATCGCTGATCGTGAGGCAGTTCACACCAGGACCGTGGTTGTGGGTTGAGGTCAAGAAAGATGCCTCCAAGAGTGATGCCTAGTAGGCGTGGTGGTGCTAGAGGTGGTCAAGGTAGTAGAAATGCTAGTGGAAGAGATGCACTGGCGGCCTTCCAGAGACAGATTGATGCATTACAAGAGCAGTTGAGAAGAGGGTTAAACCTGAGGGAGGAAAGTGAGGATGAAGGAGAGAAAGAAGGTTCAAATGTAGAAGAGGAAGAAGAAGCAATTGATCAAGACCAAATGCGGCTAATAAGGGCCATTTTGAAGATCGGGAAAAGACCTAGAGCAGAAGTCCCCAGTTATTTCAGAAGTCTGAACCCGGAAGAGTTGATCGACTGGATCAACGAGCTAGAAGAATATTTTTAGTATGAGGAAATAGAGGACCCAGATCGGGTTAAGTTTGTGAAAATGAAGCTGAAGGGCCATGCCAGTATTTGGTGGAAAGAGGTCTAGTTGGAAAGAAATCAAAGAGGAAAAGGCAAGATCACTAGATGGGATTGCATGGTAGATAAACTAAAGAAGCAGTTCATACCAATGGACTACGAGTTAGATCTGTTGAAGAAATTGCAAGGGTTGAAGCAACAAAGAAGATCTGTGAAAGAATATACTGAATATTTTCACAAGATAATCATCAAAACGGGTCACACATAGGCCAATAAGGAGAAGGTATCCTGATATCTTAATGGGTTATGACTGAGCATTCAAGAGGAGTTAAGCCTAGTCAGAATGACCACCATTGAAGATGTGTATCAGTTTGCTCTGAAGGTGGAAGAAAAGTTGAACAAAAGATTTGATGGCAAGCAAAAAGGACAATGAGGTCAAAGCAGAAGGGGCAGTGGAAGACCTTCAGGAAGCCAAAATGATGATGAAAAGAAAAGTGAAGATGTGGGTACCAACCCAAGAGAAAGGAATGACAACTCCTACCACCCTCATGATCAAAACAGTGGTGATCAAAGAGGTAGAGGACAAGGGAGATATGGACAAGGATCTGGAAGAGGTGGTTTCAGAGGAACGTGTATCCAGTGTGGTGAAGAAGGGCATCAAGCCTATGAATGTCCACAACACCGAGGAAGGGCAGACAAAAGGCCAGAAGGTCATGGAAGGGTTGCACATGCAGATGAGGAGGCCCAATTTGAACATTCAAATGATGCTGAAAGGGGAGAAGCCCTAGTGATTAGGAGAACCCTGGTGACTGAGGAAAAGAAACCAGAACAGATGAAGAATCTATTTTACACAAGGTGCAAGTGTGAAGGAAAATGTTGTGATGTCATTACTAACGGTGGGAGCACCGATAATCTAGTGTCAGAGGAGATGGTCACAAAGTTGAAGCTAGAGAGGGAAAGACACTGACATCTATATCGGATTTCCTAGTTGCAAAAAGACCACAAAATTTTGGTCAATGAGCAGTGCCTAGTAAAGTTCAAGACCGGGAGCTACCATGATGAGGTACTCTATGATATCATCCCCATGGATGCATGTCACATGTTGTTGGGGAGGCTGTGATAGTTCGATGGGCGAGCTATACATGATGGCCATACAAACACTTATTCCTTGACAAAGGATGGGGTTCGTCACAAGTTGAAACCCTTGAAGGAGACCAAAGAAAAGGTATGCAGTAGTGCTAGAATTTTTTATGTAGATGGAAGAAAATTTTTAGAAGGTATGAAGCATGAGCATGTGTGTTATGCATTGATTCCTAGAGTGAGTAAGGAGGATAGTGAGAAGGTTCCAGAAGAAGTTTCTATGATGTTGGATGAGTTTCAAGATATTGTTTCTGATAATGTACCTAAGGGTTTACCACCAATAAGGAAGATCAGTCATCAGATTGACTTGATTCCTAGAGCCAGTTTGCCAAATAAGGCAGCTCATAGAATGACTCCAACAGAAAATGAGGAGTTGAACAGACAAGCTCAAGAGTTGTTGAGAAAGGGTTTGATACGAGAGAGTTTGAGTCCATGTGAAGTACCTGTAGTACTAGCACCAAAGAAGGATGGGGAGTGGAGGATGTGTACGGATTCCTGAGCCATAAACAAGATAATAATCAAGTACAAATTTCCCCTGCCAAGGATGGATGACATGATGGACTGTTTGAGTGGAGCGCAGTACTTCACAAAGATTGATCTGAACAGTGGATATCACTAGATCTGGATTCAAGAGGGAGATGAATGGAAGACTGCCTTCAAGACCAAAGAGGGCCTGTACGAGTGGTTAGTCATGCCTTTTGGGCTAACCAATGCACCAAGCACATTCATGCACTCATGAGCAGGTACTAAAAGAATTTATGGGAAGTTTTCTTATTGTGTGTTTAGATGATATTTTGATTTTCAGTAAGACGTTGGGTGAGCATCATGCATATTTGAGTTGAGAAGTTAAAGAAGATAAACTGTTGATTAATCTAAGAAGTGCAATTTTGTGAAGAGGGAGTTAGTGTACTTGGGGTTTGTTGTCTAGTAAGGTCTCAAGATGGACCCAGAGAAGGTGAAGGCTATTCGAATGTCCTACCCCAAGCTGCTACCGAGGTGAGATCTTTCCATGGTTTGGCTAGTTTTTATAGAAAGTTCATTAGAAACTTTAGTAGTATTTGTGGACCCCTAAGAAACAATGAGAGGGGATAGAAAAGAATTCAAGTGGAGCACTGGAGCAGAAAAAGTTTTGAACTGTTGAAGCAGAAGGTGACAGAGCAACCTGTTCTAGCCCTCCCGATTTCAAGAAGGTGTTTCAGGTGGATTGTGATGCCAGTGGTTGTTCCATTGGAGTAGTGTTGAGCCAAGAAGGTAAGCCCATTGCCTATTTCCTGAAAAGTTAAATGATGCCAAGAGAAAGTATTATGTATATGATCAGAATTTTATGCAATAGTTCAAGCATTAAAGAAATGGAGACATTATTTTTTAAGGAATTTGTTCTATATACTGATCATTAGGCCTTGTAGTACCTAAATAGTCAGGGGAAAATAAATCAGAGGCATATGAAATGGGTAGAGTTTTTGCAGAGTTATACCTTTGTTTTGAAACATAGGAGTGGGAAGTCAAATAGGGTTGCAGATGCCTTAAGTAGGAGGCATACATTGATGACAAAGATGTAAATTGAAGTGGTTGGTTTCAATGAAGACACTGTATGTAGAAGATCCTGATTTTGCAGAGGCTTGGGAAGCTTGCAAGGAACCTGTTACAGTGGACAAGACAAGGTGGTTGGATTTCATAATCTTGGATGGCATGTTATTTAAGGGAAGTCAATTGTGTATCCCGAGGAGTTTCATGAGGGAGAACCTGATAAAGGAGAAGCATAGTGGAGGAATGGTAGGACATTTTGGTCAAGATAAGACCATTTCCATTATCAGTGAGCATTATTATTGGCCTCAGTTGTCATAGGATGTGAAGAAGTTTGTACAAAGCTATAGGGTATGTCAGATGGCTAAAGGAGTGAGCCAGAATATAGGCTTATATCAGCCCTTACCTGTACCAGAGAGGCCATGGGAGGATATCAGTATGAAATTTGTTCATGGTTTGCCAAGGAAACAACGAGGGAATGATTCAGTCTTTGTGGTGGTTGATAGGTTTTCAAAGATGGCACATTTCATTCCATGTCAAAAGACCCATGATGTAGTCCACATTGCTGAATTTTTCTTCAAACAGGTGGTGAGGCTACATGGTCTGCCACAGAGTATTGTTTCAGATCGTGACACCAAATTTGTGGGGTACTTTTAGAGGACCTTGTGGAAGAAGCTGAAGACAGAGTTGAAGTTCAATTCTGCACACCATCCACAAATAGATGGGCAGACAAAAGTTGTTAACATGAGTTTGGGTAACCTACTGAGATGTTTGGTAGGAGATAAACCCAAGGGATGGGACTTGATCTTACCCCAGGCAGAATTTTCTTACAACAATTCTTTCAACAAAAGCACTGGTATATCACTATTCCAGATTGTGTATGGAGGTAGCCCCAGAACAGCTCCAGAATTGAGGAAGATGGACCAAGAGAAGAAAATAAGTGCTAAAGCTAAAGATTTTGTAGAACACATCAAGAATACACATGAGAAGGTACGACAACACATTAATAAGATGAATATGCAATATAAGGCTAAGGCAGATCAAGAAAGGAGGAATAAGGAGTTTCAGATTGGTGATGAAGTAATGGTCCACTTGAGGAAAGAAAGGTTTCCCCTGGGAACTATAACAAATTGAAGATGAAGAAATTCGGTCCCTGTAAGATTTTGAAGAAGCATAATTCAGGGAATGCATATGAGGTAGAGATGCCTAATGGAATCAACATTTCTCCTGTGTTCAACATTTTATATTTGACAAAGTATCATGAAGGTGGAATGGAGGAAGTGCCAGCAATAGGGCAGTATGGCATTCTAGCACCTACTTCAGAAAGGGAGGAAATTGAAGCAATCTTGGATAGTCATGTGGGAAGGAGTACCAAAAATAGGCAGTATGAAGAATATCTAGTGAAATGGAGAGGAAGGCATGTGGAAGATTCATCTTGGCTATCTAAGGCAGTGGTTGACTGGTTGGGTTTACCTCAACCATCTGAGACATGACAGGGTCACTTCTCAACTTACCCTGGGTGTCTGATGCAGGAGCATCCAGTGGTGTAAGGGCAATCTTGCATCACCCAAAAATAGTTAAATTTGAAGTTTCTTGGTTTTTAGATGTTTTTTACATTTTTATGGATACCCTTTTCGTCATAATGAAATTCCCAATTTACGGTTTTTATTTTCTATTCATGGGTTGAAAGATATTGCAGTTTTAGTTTCCCATATTTGCACTTGAAAATCTTCTGAGTTAGATTTGAGGCACTTAGAGTTCTCGGAATGGCCCGAAACTTGTCAAAATTGGCGAAGTGGATTTCTAGCGTGCTATTGACTTCGAGACCTTTCCAACGGTTCAAACGGTTCATGAATCAGAGTCCTAGATCAAAAGTTATGGCCCTGGGAAGTTGGCACACTTTCTAGAAGATACAATTGCAAATGTTCTTTTGAAATTTGAACTTCAAGTTGTAATTTTCAGTGCCAAACTGCCTAAACTCAAATTTGAATATTGTTTTGGCTCCAAACTAAAGAGGAGCTCTATTTATGGGCGGGTTTCTAATTTTTGGTAGCTTTTTGGGGACAAGCTTGTATATTGCGAAAGGGTTATTCTGTAGCTTTCTATAACTTACATGTGTTGTAGAACTTGGGGATTTGAGATCCTCTACATGTAAGAAGCTCCATTTTCTGAATAATAAAATTATTCTCTTATTTGTGGGTTATTTCCTGTGTCTCGGGCTACGCCCTCATCATATCTCACATCCACGAATGAGAAACAAGAAAAGAATGAGTAGTAAACTCCCTTTCAACAAATCAATTAATTTGAATTCAAAGTCTTAGAAATAAGCACACATGTAGCCTAACATGATAGATAAAATATTGAAGAATAATCATAAAGAAGCACAGTTCATTTGCAATCAAAAGAAAACATTAATAAGCACACAATCTTAGAAATATCTCCTTTATTTATCCAATGCCAAAATGATTTCAAATACTCAATTCCTTGTACCCCTTGCTTCCCCTAGTTCTTGAATAGTTGAAAAGATCCCCTCTTCAAATGAAGAAAATCTATTTATATCTTCCTTTCCCATCATTTATAATGGTTTCTTACAATTTTACTATAGAAAGAAACTTTTCAAGTTTCCCTATAACAATTTCTTGGAAATGAATAAAAATATAAATTCCCATTATTTGAAATTTGAAAATTCCACACTTCATTATCATGTGACTATAACACCAGAGAGAGAAAAATCTCAACATACCTACGACTCCCTCATATGCTTGTGTTCATTTCCTTGTTTCTTGTAATTTTGATAGTCCTTTATTAAGAACTACTTTTCCATAGTTAAAAAACCTCTTCAACTGCTTCTCATTTGTCAAGACCAAAACTAGGCCTTTTTGTCATCTCTCATCAAAAGATTGTTTCTATCATGAGGTCTTTTTATTTCAAAATAATAAATGTGTACAACACTTCTCCCTTAATCATCTTATTTGGCTTTTCATGATTACAAAAGTAACTGTCTTCATAGATTATGTCATTAGCCTTTCCTTCCCAGGATTGTAAGTGTTTATTATTATTTGAATCACAATTATTAACAAGGCTCCTCTCACATTTCTATGTGCGTTGAAGAATAGCTCCCCCAAGACTTCCATAATCTACATAAGTGTTCATCAATGAAATATTCAAAACCAAATATAGGAAAAGGTCCTTTTTGTATTTTCACTATGAATTAAAGAAAGCATGAGATTTTACAATGGCACATGTGTGGGTAAGCCTTTCAAAGACCGCATACACACCATCCTCTGCATAGATATCTTAGCTTTGGGAGGGTATCTTTGGTTTGTAACTCAAGACCGCTAAAGCTCCTTAGTAGCCGATTTCTTGAGCTTAAATTCTCATCAAATGCATCGACACTTGGAATCTTATGCATATATGTGAACCAAGGTGTCCAACCCACACAAACACAACAAACAATCAATAGATTAGATCAAATGCAAGGTTAGAACCATGGTTCCTCAATAAATCCATTTGAATCCAAAAGAGAAGGAATGAAATGAAGAACACAACAAACTTAAAACAAAGATATTAAATCCTATTCTAAAGCAAAGCAAACTCTTAATCTCTTGAGGGAGCCGGTGCCAATTTGATGTGAAAATTGGCCCTTTCCCAACTCCAATGATGTGATGATGAAGAGTGATCCACTTGATGAAGACCTCCAATGTGCTCCAAGATAAAAATCTGCATAGCCTACCTAAGATTGGATGAAAATTGATATGAATTTGAAGATGTATTTGAGTATAGTAAGCTTACTCAAATTGTGGATGATAAAATTAGAAATAAAACCTCTTACTTATAGAATTTCAAGTTGGAAGAATGCCCAAAAGAGAGCAATGTGGGACTAAGAATCAACAAATGGCAAGATGCCACTTTTCAACATGTGAATGGATGAAGGATGTGCAAGTTTTGAAGAATGTGTCAATGAATGCATATATTTGAAATTTGAAATTGTTGAAATGAAATGTAAGAGGGAAATAACATGCATTGAATGCCACTTGGCTCAAGGCAAAAGGACTTTTTAGGTGGAGTAAATGCTTTGTTGGAAGGACAAAGTCCACTTGGATTTTGAATTCAAATTTGAGGAATATTCCTTTATTATGCCTTTTGAGATAAAATAGAGATTTAATAAATGAATTAAATCTATTTTCATGTGCATGTTGCAAAAGCTAGAGGATTTGAGTGATTAAGATTAGCATTAATCATGATTTGATTAATTTAAAAGATGTTAGTTGATTTGACCATTTTGATTTAGATTTTAGGATTTAAATAACTCAAAATGAGAGGAGAATGATTTAGACTTAGTTAAATAAATATTTTTTTATTTATTTAACCAAAGTGGGTGATGTTTGATTAAATTATATAAATGTTTGATTTATTTAATTTGATAAAGGAACTATAGAGATTTAATTAAATAAAATGAATTATTTAATTAAAATAGAGATTTAGGAATTAATTAAATAAAATGGTTTATTTAATTAACAAGGAATAATGACTTAACAAGATAAAATTGATGAATTTAATCAAATAAGGGTATTTGATTAAATGGTTAGAAAGAAGGATGATTCAGGATGAACTAGTGTTAGTAGATCAAAATCGGATGTGTGATATCAATCAGCATATTTTCTGTGTCTGCATTTTTCCCCTCTTTGAAGCAATGTACTTGCTGCATTGGTTCAAAGAATAACCTTGCCATGATCAAAAGTAAAAAATTCTCTAATTTTTCATATGCCCCATTGTTGCCCCAACGAGAAAAATTATGCTAAAGAGATTGAGTAGAAATTTCAATTTTTTGTTCGGGATCACAATAAAATGTGAGCGGAGTGGTTCTACTGATAAGAGGACAAAAGATAATTCTTTAAAATGATTAGATATTTGACGTAGACAATTTTTTGATGATGTATAGATAGTCATCAGCCATGGGTAGCCTCATGTATATTTTGAGTATCACAAAAATTTGGATAGAAATGTTAGTAAAGATAGAATAAGAAGAAATAAGATGATGACAAGAGGATCCATCAAGCCAACTTTAATGATGATGATGATGATTTGCTTACCAAGGAGTTGGGATTTTTTAAAAGGGCCAATTACCTTGTGTTTGATAACACACAGATACGATGCATCAAGGTATAAAGAACTAGGATGGTGTTGCACCTAATGTGATGGAATTTGACTTGAAAAATAGATAGGAGTATTCTTATTCACTCTTGACATACGAAAACCTTGCTAGGATGCATGTAACAAAGCAAGTATTCGCCAAGTTATATTAAAAAAACATCCAACAAGCACAATAGACAAAAAATAATGATCAATGCCCCATTCCTTTCTCTCTAAATCATTTTGATTAGACATCATTGAGAGGTCATTAGAGTGAGAACAATCAGATAAATCAAAAAGAAAAGATCAAGTACACAAGCAAGTTAATGTTCTTCATACCGCTAGCCAAGGGGATGTGTTTTGTTAAGGATAAGTATCCAAAGTGATATCCAAAATGATGCCCATTGTTAGAACGATATATCCTAGGACATGCATTGTATAGGATGATGATGGGTTGATAAGTTGTTTGATAGGATTTTGATACAAAGTTGACTAACATGTTTGAAAATGATCAAGATTTTGATTTTGCATTTAAAAGTTTGAAGTTTGCTTTTGATTTTATGTTTGAAGCTTCCTTTTGCCAGTTTTTCTACTTGTTTCTATTTGTTTCACCAAAGGATGAAGTTGATGATCGATTTGGTTATGGGTGAAAGTTTATTTCGGGTGAAAGCGAGATGGGACAGGTGGATTTTTTTAAATATTTGGATGTTTTTGGAGTTTTGAAATGTTTTGAGGCTATTTTTGGTATTTTTTGGGATTTTGTAAATGTTTTTTAATTTTTGATTTTCAAATGCTTTTGTGTTTTCTAAGATTTTATGAATTTTTTTGGATTTTGTGTCTTGGGGACTGATCAAAGATTAGCCTTGCCTATGTTTAAGCTCACAGACGACATAGTTCGGATGACCAATTTTTTGACATTTTTCTGACTTTTTAACTTATTTTTGGATTTTTTGCATGATTTTGATGATTTGGATATGGACATGTGTGCTGATATCAGTGCTTTATTTTGGGA
The DNA here is from genome assembly GCA_007258455.2 of Sequoia sempervirens. Lineage (NCBI taxonomy): Eukaryota > Viridiplantae > Streptophyta > Pinopsida > Cupressales > Cupressaceae > Sequoia > Sequoia sempervirens. The sequence goes on from VDFB02193867.1 coordinate 440,892,150, forward strand.
TTTTGTTGAAAACCAAGCTAGGTTTGTGTTAGCTCTCAAAAATGTAGGAAAGATGCCTCAAGAGGCTGCCAATCTCTTGATACGTTTCAAGGTAACAAACAAGGTCAAAAGAATTCAACATTCTACTCTTCACGTGCTGCTAAACCTAGGTGGGTGTACCTTTCTGAATGAAGAAAATTTGACTTATGATTATCTCTCTTACAGTGACTAATCCACAATGGCAGATGAAACTGAAATCAAACTTGAAAGCAGTAGCAATCTTCTGATCTAAATCCTAAAATATTCAACTAATAGATGTAAATAAACTAAATGAATCCAAATGATGAAGTGCAGAGACTAGTGCCTTATTGGGTATGCGGAGTCAAATGAAATCAAGATGAGCAACACTTCTCTAGAGAAAACTCAAATTATCTGGCATTTATTCCGTTTACAACTTGTATAAACATGCAAGACTATGATCACTAAGTTCTACTTGAACAATCCAAATGAATCTCCTTGATTACAATGATCAACTAAAAGGATTAAATCTCTGCTTGAAAGAACCAATCAATTAACCACATAGATACAACAAATGTGCACTGATGAATTGAATATAAACTTGTTATATCAATATAAACAATTAGAAAGAATCCATCTTGGAGACCACTTAGCAATACTTTCATCAAATTCAACAAATAATTGTCACCAGAAATGTGCAATAACATCAATTGAATTTCTTTCTGGTATTGGCATGGTGTGATGGTTTATAGGTGGCATTGTTGTTCTTTCCACCAAGGTTCAAACCCCGTTGGGGTGGCATTGTTGAATGGTTGTATCTGGTTCATAGCTCCAGTCAAAAGCGTTTACCCCTTGAATTAAACATCAATTGACTTTCATAAATACCTCCATTTTGAAAACATGCATCATAGTCTCTGATCTGATAAATCTATTGTACTGTATCCATCAGATTTGCCTACTGTATATTGAAAATACTAATAGTTGATAATCCTTTTACAACCTCAAAATGCATATTTATACACAAGAATTAGAAAACATATCACTTGGAGCTCCCATGTCAGCCCACCACTGAATTCGGGCTCAATTCATGTCAGCCACAGTATTTGAATTTTATTAATCATGAGTGAATCAGTTGCCGAGACAACCCAGTAGTTATGCCGAAGGCAATTATATCGCCAGTAATTCCTTTGTGTTTCACTTTCACGTGACTTATCTGAGTCAAGGAGATGTCACATAGATTACATTATGTTTCATCAATGTGCTTCTCTTAGTGTATTATTCATTCGCTGAGACACAAGCAAGCTTCTCACTGAGATTCCCTTTTTTTTCATTCACTGTCGTTATAACCTTTTGATATCGGAAAGACCTTATGTAGATCACATTATGTTTCACTGAAAGTCTCCTTCTACCTCTTGTATGTCGCTATAACATAATGGTTCTCTCACTAATGTATCCTTCTATCTTATGTGGGTTGCTATAGCATACCAACATCAGGGAGACCTCTCGAAGAATGCATTGAGTCATACTGATCTACCCCATCGTTGAGATAAATCAGTTCTCATACTGAAACCAAGAAGAATCTTTCTGTCCCTTTTGTATTTCATCAGTGAGATTGGAGGTCACTCACCAAGACCTCACTTCAAAAAAAATTTCTTACTGAGATGTTCCTTTTATCCTGCATTGCCAAGACAAAACAACTTTCTCCTCGACAGAGTTACCGTTATGCTTCATCGGCAAGACCCAAGGTATTTGTTAAAACAACACATCGATAGAAAACTTTCTTACTGATGAGCCCTATGAAAGAAATGCTTTGTGTTGAGTCAGAAAGATAGAAGATGTTAGTTGTGACAATACTCTAATGCTACATAAGTCTTACTGAAATGTTCTTTTAGTTGTCAGTCAGTGTGACAACTCAAACTCACCAAGACCTTTCTTTGTTGCACATGAGTCCTCCTGAAAATGCATTGATGAATACCCTATGTCGGCAAGACCTAGTGAGTTTGCTAAGATGCTACCCTAATGAAAATATCTTTCCGAAATAAGAATGCATCCACTACCGATCGGTGAGACACAATGCCTTCGGTGAAACACTACCCCGATGACCCCTTAGCTCTTGCCGATGAATTTTTTTTCGTCGAGACAATGTGAGAGTCCTGCCAAATAGAACCATAGATGAATTATGGTCGCTATGACAGTGTGATAGTCATGCCGATATGCCTGCAACAAACATATGTTAACACAAAAGCATCATGGGTCAGGGAGAACTTAGATAGACTTATGCGAATATGGACCATAACGTGAAAAATGCATGACTTGATAGATTTATGGGATTACACAACCAAAATATGGGTAAAAACATTATGAAATGAGGAAAATGTACTCAAGGTAGGACTCATATGGAGACTCAAGGGTATAAAAGATATGCAAAAAATCATTATATTTTTATAGTTCTAACAGTGGCTCCGTTTGGGGATGAATGATAGTGAGACCATTGCAAGGATCCAGATCTATGGGTGAGCAAACCAGACACAAAATGATGAATCAATGAGCAGAATGGAAATGGAAATGAGGCATGATGGAATGAAAGGAAAGTGAATGCAAAATGGAGATGAACAAAATCCTAATCTATTGTGCATGGAAAAGAGTTTTAAAGAGGATTATTAAGAGTTGTCCATGCACTGGCAACCCTTAATCCTCTGTGTTGCTCAAGAGAAAAATTGCTTTAAGAACTGCCCATGAACAAGAAATTCCTGATCTTCACCAGCCATATTCTATAGATAGTATGAATCTTCACCTTTCTTTCCAACAACAACAAAAGGCCCCAACCACAAAGCTTCAAATTTACCATGCTTTCCTTTCTCCTAACACCTTGCATTCCACATCAACGCCAAATCATTTTCTTCAAATTTTCTATCCTTTGCCTTCTTGTCAAATAAATACTTCATTTGTGTCTGTAACTTTATGTTTTGGTTTTGGGAAACCCTCCTTATTTCATCAAGTTCAACTAGTTTCTCTATTCTTTCCTCCATAGGTTCATGAACATCTAGATCTTCGTGAAGGACAAACTTGTAGACTGGTAAAAAATTCTACAAAGGAATCTTGGCTTGTGCTCCATACACCAATTCAAATGGGGATTTTCTGATTTCTCTTTTAACAGTAATCCTATCAGCCCACACAACTAGTTTTAATTTTGAATCCCAAGCCTTCTTGTTCTAACCTAACATCCTCCTTATAGTCTTCAAAAGACTCTTATTGCTAGACTCTGCTTGACCATTAGCTTGAGGATGGTAAGGAGCTGCATAAGAAATGATAATGTCATATGTGGCACAAAAGCTTTTGAACTCATCTGATCTTAAACACATCCCATTGTCTGTGATTAACCTCAGTGGTGCACCAAATCTGGTGATAATGTTTTCCATCAAGAAATTTGTCACCACTTTACTTGTAGCTTGTTTAGTTGGGATTGCTTCTACCCATTTGGTAAAATAATCAGTGGCAACAAGTATCCACTTGTGTCCTCCACTTAATTTTTCTTGTATCTCTCCAATGAAATCAATTCCCCATTGATAAAAAGGGGCATCAACTTGCAAGGGTCGAAGTGGCAAATCTCCTTGATACTTCAGTTTTCCAGAGAACTTCTGGCAGGCTTCACATTTTCTTACATGTGTGAAAGAATCATTAAAAACCTTAGGCCAATAGTAACCTGCCTTGAGAATTTTGTGTGCAGTTGTTTTTGCTGAAAAATGTCCACCACAAACTCCCTCATTCATTTCACTGAAAACATGCTTGGCTTGAGACTCATCTAGACATAACAATAGTATACCATCCCTATTCTTCCAAAACAGACCTCCATCCATGAAAACATATTTAGATGCTTGCAACTTCAACGTTCTTTTATGGCTGTCACTCAATCCCTCGAGACACTTCATGTACTTAAGGTAATGCATAATATCAGTGTACCAAGGAGTGTGATCAATTCTTGCAACTGTAGTCCCTTCTTCTATATTACAAACTTGATTTTCTTCAATATTCGATTCTGCCATCAACCAAGCCAAGCCTTGACCTCTTACTAGTTTAGTAATCTATATCTGTGTGTCAAACTCCTGGATCTTGTTAATCCATCTACATCTCTTTCCTGTTACTTCAGATTGTGTCAGAATATCTTTGATAGCTGCATGGGGGACATAGGCAATCACCTTTGCTCCAACAAGATATGGCCTGAAAACTTTTGTAGCTTTTACTAATGCAAATGCTTGTTTTTCCATTATGTCATACTTCAATTCAGACCCTTGTAATGACTTACTAAAGAAAGACATAGATTGTTCATGACCATCCTCATTCTTCTGTAACATTACAGTAGCAATTGTGTGCATTGAAGCAAATGAAAATATCTGAAAAGGCTTTGCAAAATCTGGAGATTTAAGGATAGGAGCTTCCTTGATGGCCCTTTTGATAGATATGAAAGCTTCCAAGGATTCTGCAGTCCATTCCATTTTATGTCCTTTCTTCAACATTTTTGACATAGGCTTAATGATCTCAGCAAAGTTAGAAACAAATCTCCTAACAAAATTAATTTGTCCAAAGAAATATTGTATAGCCTTGACAATTTTGGGATTAGGAATTTTATCAATAGCTTCAACCCTCTCAGGATCTATCCTAATTCCTTCTTTTGAAATGATATGTCCTAAGAGCTTACCTTTTGTGACTGCAAAAATGACACTTATTTGGGTTTAAGCTTATACCATATTCTAGGGATTTAATAAATACCTTCTCCAGATGTTGTACATGATCTTCAACCTTCTTTGAATAAGCAATTAGGTCATCCTAGTACACCACCATGATAGCATTAATTAGATCTGCAAATGCCACATCCATAGTTCTCTAGAAGGTCGCTCATGCATTAGTGAGACCAAATGGCATTCTTATATATACATACATTCCCTAAGGAGTTGTGAATGTTGTCTTATATTGCTCAAATTCTTTGACCTTGACCTGGTTGTATCCTGAAAACCCATCCATCATGGACAACAATTCACACCCTGTTACCTTATGCAATATAACCTCCATATTAGGTAAAGGATAATTGTCATTGAGAGATGCCATATTCAGATTCCTGAAGTCCACACATAATCTAATGTCTCCATTTTTCTTCCTCATAGGGACCAAGTTTGATACCCATAGTGAGTTCCTAATTGATTTGATGATTCCCCCATCTCTGAGCTTTGTCAATTCTTCTTTCATTTTAGGCTCCAGTGTTGGATTTACGGGTCATTGCTTTTTCCTGAATGGCTTAGCATTTGGCTTCAATGGTATTTCATGCTGAAACAAATCTTCCCTATATGCTTTCAAATCTTCATAAGACCAAGAAAACACGTGTTTATACTTTCTCAGTAGCTCTATCAGCATTCTTCTAATTGTGAGGCTTATCTTCTTTCCTATGTACACCTTTCTTGGTGCCATCTCAGTCCCCAAGTTAATCTCTTCAACATCTTCCCTTTTGACTGGTGTTTGCTTCATGAAGGACCGATCATTTCCATCATACACCCTCTCCAATGCCACCAAGCCTTTAGGAAGCTTATTTTTTTTGAGTTGTAAGATCTCCTTGCCAAACATTGTTTGCTTCCCATCCACTTCTTCAACAAAAGCATTGAAGTCAATTTCCTAGGCTTCATATTGATCTATACAATGAAGAAATTTCAAAAGGTCAGTACCATCATTGAAGACTTGCCAACTATAAATATTATTAGGAACAGCAGACCTTGTCTTGAATTCAATCTGTGATATCCCAGCTAAAGTGATGTCTCTTTTCAGTGCCACATTTGCTAAAAAATCAGCCATTATGTTCTTTGATCTGTCAATCCACTCAATTGAGAAGGCATCAAACAACTCAACTGTGTCCCATGCAACATTCCTATATTGTTTCATCCTTTTGTGCTTTGCTGCATACTTTGATTTAATTTGTGAAACAACCAACTTAGAATCACCCAAAACAGCCAGCAACTTTATCTTATGTTTCACAGCTATATTCAGACCTGTCAATAAAGCTTCATATTCCGCCACATTGTTTGTGCATTCAAAGGTCAACAAGAATGAATATTTAAATGTAATACCTTTAGGTGAAACAAATACTATTCCAGCTCCATTACCTTCCTGGTTGCATGCTCCATCAAAATACATCTTCCATACTTCATTGCAGCTTTGTGCCACATGCTTCTCAATTGGATCACTATTGGTTAATTCTGGCTGGGTTGATTCTATCTTGAAACTTCCAAGATCAACATCACAAAAACAATTGATCTGATCCTAAGGCACATAGTCAATAAGCTAGTTCATTCTTGGCTCCCTATACAATTTGACTTCCTAACCATTCACTTGAATTGTAGCATAAGATAAATCAAACTGAACATTTCCTCCAACTGCTGCTATCCACTGTCTTGATAGAAGCATCCCAAATTGAGGAGTAGAATTAATTACTGTTATATCTATATTATAATCCACCTATGGATAAGTAGCCAGTTTGACTTCAACACCTCTCATAATACCTACCATAGGAATAGGTCGGTTATCCATTGCATAGCACTTCCCTTCACATGTATCAACCCACATGCCAAGCTACTTCATGATATTTATAGCAGCACCAGAGTCTATCATGCAATTTCTCAGCAGTTTGTTATTTATAAGCAATGTAGTGAGAAAAGGATCAACTTGTGGGGGAGTTTTTAATATATCACTCAAGCAGACTTCTGGGACATTTACTTTCTCCTTCCTATTGACTGCTATAATAGCTACTCTATTTTTAGTATTCATATGTTTTCCATTTGTTATCAATTGAACAACACTATCTTTGTATTCCTTAATTTTCATCATTTCAAGTAGTGGAACAGACATTTTTACTTGGGATAACACCTGAGTGAAGTCAAAAGAAGAGCTCTATACCCTAACAGTATTCTTCTGTTCTGGCGTTTCTCCTTTGTTTTCTTCTTTTTATTTTTTACTGGGCTGGTCAGGTATTTGTATCTCTTTGTGTAACTCCTTCACTTCCTCCTTCTAGACAGACTTCTATTCATTTTTACCAGGCTATTTATTTTCTATCTTTTTCATAATTTCTGGTGTCACCTTCTGATCTTTCATAAAGATTCCCTTAGGGACACTCTCTTTCTCATTTACTGTTATATTTCTCATCCAATATTTAATCTTTGCTTCTTCAACTGCAGCAATAGTTAGTCTCTCTATTTCATCTTTGGTGAGTCTCCTAATACTGCATTGAGTAGGTGCCTCAACTGAATGTGGCTCTGTATAATCTTCTTCAGAATCAGAAAGGATCTACTGTTCAGTCATATGGACATTATATTTCTGATTTGAAACATCATACTCATAACCTTCATCCTCTGAAGATGAGTACCTTTCCTCAACATGGTGAAAAGTATTTAAAGTCAAATACACTGTGTGATCTCCATTGTTTTCCATCAACATTCCTTCCTCTTGCATCCTTTGGGCTACAACACAATAGTCTAGGGAATTTAGCTTATCACAAGCTTCACAAAAGTAATTGTTACTCACCATATAAGTTCCCTTCTTGCTCAATGGATCAGGAGTCTCCTTGTTTCTTGGCCTAGTTGTTATAGGTTTTCCATCCTTCCAATCTGTATTATAAGGCATTTCATGCAACCTCAGCCTCTCATTCCTGTATGTGCTTTCCTGTCTATACTGATAATTGTTGCTTTGCTAAGGAGGCCTAGGGTTGTCTCTTTTACTGATTATACTAACAGCCTTCCTATTGTTTTCAATTGTCAGTGCTATCTTCTATGCTTCATCCAAATCTCTTGGGAATCTATTTCTCAATTCATACCATGTCTTAGGATCAAATGCATTTAAATAAACACTCAATGCTACAAAATCTGGCAACCTTGATCCAGGAGGTACTTTAGTCTGCAATTTGTTGAATCTTTAGTTGAAATCATAAATTGAATCATTCTATTTTTTTTAATTCTCATCAATTCATGAAGAGCTACATCGAGTGCATTTAGATTCCCATATTGCTCTAGGAATCGGTCTTGGAATATTTGGAGAGAATTAATTGAGAATGTTGGCAAGTTGTTGAACCAATCCCTAGTGTCCTCAATAAGTGACATCATAAATAGTCTCATGTGTAAATCTTCATATGGCACACCTATGTCTTGGATGAACACATTGAAATTCCTTAAATGTTCTTTAGTAGTAATTGCATTACTCCCTGTAAACTTAGGCACCAGACCTCTCTAGTTGCTATCCATAGGGTAAGGATATAGATGAAACCCTTCCAAATCAAACTGCTTGATCATTGTTGTATATTGGTGAGGGGGAGGAAAAGGTGGGTACTGATATTGGCTCATAGGATTATTGTATTGTGCATTATGCTATGGGACATAAGGCTAACCATGAGGTGGCTACATATTTGTATGCTATGTGGGAATATGAGGTGAATGATTTGGTTGCTTATTGTGATTCCCTGTCTAATGGTGAGGAAACACTAGTGGATCAAAAGGCCCTACACTATGATTACCTTGTTTATGAGGTGGCACATACTTTGGGGGGCAATCAACTATCTGAGAAGTAATTTGGACTTTCAGCAATTCAACCTTTAGTTCCTCTATCTCCTTCCTCTGTAATTCAAACCATGCTTTTACTTCCTCAGGAAGCTCATGATCAATAAACTCATTTTGGTTACCTCCCATCTTCTGATCATATTCATGCTGAATTCTGATTCATTCAGTCTCCAGTTCAGCTCTAAACTCAGCCTGTTTCAGAGGATCAAGAAAAGAAAAGGGATTTATTTGATCTTCTGGGGTAGAAGGCTCTACACTCTAATTGTTTCTCCATGTATCATAGCAATTATATGTTTCACAATGTGCTCTTGATGCTTTGTATTTATCTATTAGGAAAATATCCTCACTTATCCCTTTTCCCTTATCAACCTTGTCATCTTTGTGTGTCCACTTACTGCTACCAGCAGGAGCTCTAGTATGACCTCCCCTATATTGAGATCTTCTTCAATTCATGTTTGAATAGTTGAAAAATTTATGTCAGAGTCGCCACTCACTTTTTTCAAAAGTGAGAAAATACTTGATGTTTCTTATTCCCAGCAGAGTTTGTATAAAGTTCCTGACTCTATGATTAAGGCCTTGATTCTAAATGTATCCCCAGCAGAGTCACCAATTTTTTAGCTCTCAAAAATGCAGGCAAGATGCCTCAAGAGGCTGTCAATCTCTTGATATGTTTCAGGGTAATAGACAAGGTCAAAAGAATTCAATCTTCTACTCTTCAGGTGTTACTAAACCTAGGTGGGTGTACCTTTCTGAATGAAGTAGATTTGACTTATGATTATCTCTCTTACAGTGACTTATCCACAATGGCAAATGAAAGTGAACAAGTGAAATCAAACTTGAAAGCAGTAGCAATCTTCTGAACTAAATCCTAAAATATTCAACTAATAGATGTAAATAAACTGAATGAATCCAAATGATGAAGTGCGAATACTAGTGCCTTACTGGGTATGCAGAGTCAAATGAAATCAAGATGAGCAACACTTCTCTGGAGAAAACTCAAATTATCTGGCACATATTCCGTTTACAACTTGTATAAACATGCAAGACTGTGATCACTCAGTTCTACATGAACAATCCAAATCAAACTCTCTGATTACTATGATCAACTAAAATGATTAAATCTCTGCTTGAAAGAACCAATCAATTAACCACACAGATACAAAAAATGTGCACTGATGAATTGAATATAAACTTGCTATATCAATATAAACAATCAGAAAGAATCCATCTTGGAGACAACTTAGCAATACTTTCATCAAATTCAATAGATAATTGTCACCAGAAATGTGCAGCAACATCAATTAACTTTCATAAATACCTCCATTTTGAAAACATGCATCATAGTCTTTGATATGATAAATCTATTGTACTGTATCCATCAGATTTTCCTACTATATATCAAAAATACTAATAGATGATAATCCTTTTACAACCTCAAAATGTATATTTATACACAAGAATTAGAAAACATATCACTTGGAGCTCCCATGTCGGCCAGCCGCTGAATTCGGGCTTAATTCATGACAGCCACAGTATTTGAATTTTATTAATCATCAGTGAATCAGTCACCAAGACAACCCAGTAGTTATGCTGAAGGCAATTATATCATCAGTCGTTCCTTTGTGTTTCACTTTCACTGTGACTTATCTGAGTTGGGGAGATGTCGTATAGATTACATTATGTTTCATCGATGTGCTTCTCTTAGTGTATTATTCATTCGCTGAGACACAAGCAAGCTTCTCACCAAGATGCCCTTTTCATTTCATTCACTGTCACTGTAACCTTTTGATATCAGAAAGACCTTATGTAGATCACATTATGTTTCACCGAAAGTCTCCTTTTACCTCTTGTATGTCGCTGTAACATAATGGTTCTCTCGCCGATGTATCCTTCTATCTTATGTGGGTCACTATAACATACTGACATCGGGGAGACCTTTCGAAGAATGCATTTAGTCATACCGATCTACCCCGTCATTGAGATAAATCAGTTCTCATACCGAAACCAAGAAGAATCTTTCTATGCCTTTTGTATTTCATCAGTGAGACCGGAGGTCACTCACCAAGACCTCACTTTGAAAACTTTATCTCTTACTGAGATGTTCCTTTTATCCTGCATCACCGAGACAAAACAACTTTCTCCCTGACATAGTCACCTTAATGCTTCATCGGCAAGACCCAAGGTATTCGTTGAAACAACACACTGATAGAAAACTTTCTTACCAATGAGCCCTATGAAAGAAATGCTTTGTGTTGAGTTGGCAAGACAAAAGATGTTCATTGTGACAATACTTCAATGCTACATAAGTCTTACTGAAATTTTCTTTTAGTTTTCAGTTGGTGTGACAACTCAAACTCGCCAAGACCTTTCTTCGTTGCACATGAGTCCTCCCGAAAATGCATTGCTGAATACCCTGTGTCGACGAGACCTAGTGAGTTTGCCAAGATGCTACCTTGATGAAAATCTCTTGCCCAAATAAGAATGCATCCACTACCGGTTGGTGAGACACGATGCCTTTGGTGAAACACTACCCCGATGACCCCTTAGCTCTTGCGAATGAAATTTTTGTCATCGAGACAATGTGAGAGTCCTGCCGAATGGAACCATAGATGAATTATGGTTGCTGTGATAGTGTGATAGTCATGCCAATATGCCTGCAACAAACATATGTTAACACAAAAGCATCATGGGTTGGGGAGACTTAGATAGACTTATGCCGATATGGACCACAACGTGAAAAATGCATGACTCGATAGATTTATGGGATTACACGGCCAAAATATGGGTAAAAACATCATGAAATGAGGAAAATGTGCTCAAGGTAGGACTCATATGGAGACTCATGGGTATAAAAGATATGCAAAAAATCATCAAATTTGTATAGTTCTAACAGGTTGATTGATCAGATCGATGGATTGATGATGATAACATTGTTGAGGATACGCAACAATGCAAGGATAGTGTTAATCAACACAAGGATTATGATGGATATCCCAAGATGATGAGGGATTGATAATGATAACATTATTGAGGATGCACGACAATGCAAGGATAGTGTTAAGCAACATAAGGACTGGGAATGATGATGATAACATTGTTGAGGATACACAACAATGCAAGGATTTGACTTATTAGGATTTTGAAGCTTGATTTGGAGAAAAAAATTTCAATTATTTGATGTGATGTTTGAAGTGAAAACTAGATGGAACTAATATTGATTGTTTGGATCAATGTTCGATGAAAGATAATGATTGATAAAGAACATATTCTTGTCAAAATATGCCATGGGCTAGTGATTTGGATGTTTTTCTCACAAGTGGTTTGACCAATTTGATTTCATGTTTTCCAATGTTTGGATCACCACATAAATTGCAATATATAGATCAATATTTATTCCCAAAGAAATATGTAAATATTTGTCCCTAGTGTCTAGCAATGTTTGGAATGCCATAGATGGATGCTTGCATAAGTGTATGGATGGAGGGATATGGATTATCTTGCAATAGGATAAGGTGTTCAAATAGAGGATGTTCATTTGGATAATGCTTCATGGCTCAGATAATGCTAGGTAGGATAGGATCAATGAAAATGACCCATGTTAAGATTTCTACCATAAGCAAGTGTAAAGTGTGCACCAAAATTTCATCAAGGTCAAGATAATTTGGACTATGGATGTTGTAACACTGAAAATAAAAAGCTTTGCACAATAGACAACAAGGAAGATCGTTAAAAGCACACATGTAATACAATACTAAATCTAAAATGCAAATTCATTCATTAAGCAACAAAGAACATGGGAAAGTAAAAACGTAATTAAAACTAGAACAATCTCACCAATTCCAAACATATTTCCATGATTCATCTCGATTGCCCTTCTCCATTTTTCTTGTGTAGTATAATTGCCCTTAGATTTTCAAGTTCGTGCAAGTATAGCCTAAGATAATGATTAGAAAAATATCGAAGATTCAAGATTGAGTGCTCTCCAAAAGTTATAAAATTCGCAAGAGAGATTGGAATGAAGAATGACAAATCAATTTATAGAAAATTGATTATTCGAACGACAGGTCAGATTGAAAGATTAACGGATGGTTGAGATTGACTGATTGGACATGCATTCAGATAACTGACAGAAATGACATGAGTGATTCGAATTATAAATAGGATTAAAGATTAAATAAATAATTTAATCTTTAGTTCGGCATTCAAAAACATTAGAAATATCTTTGCATGACAAAGATGAAGATTGATTATAACGACTCACTGTTCGAATGCACGCACAAAATTTAATTAATTAAATAAGAATATTTAATTAACCCGCATGTGCACGCAAATGAGTTAGAACTGGACGATTGCATGATTTGACGAAGAGATTACTCGAAGACGCCACTCAGACATCAAATCAATAGTTAACTGAGCGATTAAAATAGATGTCGAGTCGAGTAAAAGTGAATACTTAGATAACTCACATAATTATCTAAAATATAGAGGAATGCGTTAAAAAAGAATTAATGAATTAAATAATTCATTTAATTCAAGACTCGATATTCGAAGAATAATTAAATAAATAATAGTTATTTAATTAAGTGATGAAGGGATTATAAATGAATAATTAAATAAATAATGAATTTATTTAATTATAGTTGAAATATGATAAAGAATAAATTAAATAAAGATTTATTTAATTTGACAAGAAGAAGGTTAATTAGTAACATAATTAAATAAAAAGTATTTATTTAATTAATCAGATAGAATAAAGAAAAGTGAATTAATTAAATAATTAAGATTATTTAATTAATTAGAAGGATTAATGTTAAGATGATTTAATTAAATAATTAAGATTATTTAATCATGACCATGAAGAATAAGAATTATGAAGAATATGAAAGTCGCAGGCCTAAACTAAATTTCGATGTCTACATTTGCCCCTCTTTGATACAATGTCACTTTTAGGCATTGTGTCGAAGAAAATTGATAAAAAAATATGCCCCAGTCATGCTCCAGATTAGAATAGGTGAAGGTATGCCCCCTCAGGAAAATTGACAAATTTCTGAAATGTTCAGAAAAATTTGGAAATGCTCCCGATTAGTCCAGTAAGTAGGCAGAAAAAACAATGCAGTTGACAGAATTGGGTTCGGAAATGGGAGGGACGAGTACGGGATGATAGAAAATGGAAGTTTACATGGCCAGTAGGACAGAAATGCCACCTAAGCCCTAGGTATATATTTGAATTGGGGTGAAAAACTATTCATTTGCACCCACCTAGCTTTGAGATTGAAAAATTTGCTTTGACTTTCAGCGAGGATGTCTCCAATTCCAGCCACTCACCATCGTGCATACAGGATCCAGACATACTAGAGACCAGCCGGCGCGGACCGCTCGGTATGGACCTAAAACTTACCTTTTAAATTTTTTTGATTTGTGCGTTATTTAATGCATTTAATTCAATTTGTAGTTATGCGTCATTTTTCATTTTGCACCACATGTGTATGCGCGAATGACGCATTTAACCGCGAAAAGCCACATTTGAAAGTTTACGTCGTTCATTTAGAATAGGCTTTAGCGAATAAACACATCTATTTATTTTTGCTACGCATTTGACATTTTGCAACGCATGTGAATATTAATAGCCGCATTTGTTTATTTTGAAACGCATTTGTCATTTTGAAACACAAATGTTATGTTTATGACGCATTTGATTATTATGAACCGCATTTGATTAATAATGACGCATATAGAATTTGTGAACCGCATTTGTTAAAAAGTGACGCATGTGTAAAAGAATGACGCATGTGTAAAATAACGACGCATTTGCATTTTATGTTAAAACAGTCATTTTTTTACTAGGATAGATGATTCAGGCTGACATGAGACATGTATAATGTTGTTGCAGGTTGTATTAGACCCTATTTATACATGGGAGTCGAGACCCACAATGTTTCGATTCAGAGACAGCTTGCGGCCGGCCGAGCGACAGACTCTATGGCATTTGGGTTTGTTGCATGTGACTGATATGCCCCAGATTCAGGAAAATCAGGGATTACTGATAGCACTATGTGAGCGGTGGCACTCAGAGACGTCTTCCTTCCACCTTCCAACTGGAGAGGCCACGGTAACATTAGAGGATGTATATAGGATATTGAGACTACCGATTAGAGGGACACGGGTGGTCTATGATACACAGAGGGGGATTGCCAAGATGTGTAGATATTACCCCCACACCGACGTTAGACAGCTAGGGGTTGATGACTATGAGATTAGGTGGCGGGTATTGGCCCAGAGATATAGACAGTTAGACTGTCTAGTAGCGACACTGATAGGTGGTATTGTACTGCCTGACCGCCATGGTCATGGATTCCCTATGGGATGGGGGGAGATGTTAGTGGGCATGCTGGAGCACCAAGTCATATATGCCTGGGGTTCGTGTGTGCTAGGGATGTTGTACTTCCACTTGCATGACATTTCCTACCGAGAGGCACAGTCGATGAGTTGCAGTACCACGCTCTTGATGGTATGGGCGTGGGAGCATATTGCTATTTTTCGACCACCTGTTACAGTAGATGTACCTCATGGAGCTCCATATGCCTTCCATTATGTGGGGGCAACCACACAGCATCACATTGGGGACACAGGCTACTTCAAACATGCTATAGACATGATGCAGGAGTTCACATGGAGACCGTACCTGGGCTGCGAGCAGTGGTCAGATGAGGATGAGCACCTGCCATTTTGTAGACAGACACAGTATTTGGTGTGACGGACAGTGTCCCACATGCACATTATAGAGCGGCAGTTGCCGGATCAGGTATTGAGACAGTTTGGAGAGGTACAGGATGTACCTCGAGGGAGAGCTGAGTTTGCCAGGTCATCACGAGAGGTCCTACTATGGGGGCCAGAGATTCCAATCACCACTGCGGAGGCAGATATTGATGGTTGATAGGCACTTCCATGTAGATGGAGAGATGGACCAGTAGATCCAGGGACCACTCCAGCTTATGATCAGTGGTGGGCAGTGCACAGGCCGATCCCCTTGACAGATCCAGCACAGCCAACACCGGTAGAGCGGCGTGGGACAGGTCCTAGAGGCAGGTGAGGCAGAGGGAGAGGCCGAGGAGGCAGAGGAGGCCATGGTGATGGAGGGGATGATGGCAGAGGTGGCCGACGTGGAGGCAGGAGAGGGAGGCATGGTTGGAGAGGACGAGGACCAGCCTTGTCACCGATCTGAGAGGAGAGAGGAGAGGAGGATGTGGCCATGATAGATGTGGCGAGATGTGGTGAGGAGGAGTAGCCAGTAGAGGCTGTTATCCCAGGCATCCCAGATATCCCAGTAGAGGCGGAGGTAGGTTCCAAGGAGGTAGGAGGAGAGGAGGGAGTTGTCGAGGAGTTAGTTGGAGAGGAGGCAGAGATTGATGCCCTTGGGTTGTTAGGTGCCTACCAGGAGGACAATGATGAGGATGATGATCACGAGAGAGAGATCAGGGATCAGATCCTAGAGGAGCTTGATGAGGAGGAGGATGGGATAGACAGGGCCAGACAGGATGAGAGAGGGGCAGAGGATCTAGACATGGATACATTGCGAGCCCAGGTTGCCTCATTGGAGGATCAAATGAGAGTGTTGATGGCCGAGAGAGATGCCTACAGGGTGGAGAGGGATAGAGCCTTGATGGACAGGGATCAGGCCATAGCCTGGCAGCAGGAGACTGAGTAGAGGTTCACAAAGCTTAGGGCATTATGCACAGGACCATCAGCTGCGTTTGCCAGAGAGTTGGTCAGAGCTGGAGAGAGGGAGAGGTATTATCGGGACTTATATGAGGCAGAGGTTCCCCTAGAGAGACAGGCTCCTAGTTTTTCAGCGGCACACAGTAGCAGGTCCCAGACCAGGACCCACACTCAGACAGTCAGCATAGAGGGGGTGGATTAGCCACGTAGAGCAAGGCCATATGACAGACCTCCCATAGCTCAGAGATCAGTAGGTTCCCAGCATCATTCTCCCACACACTCCCGACATGATGGCAGTGGCAGTTCAGGATAGAGATACTGCTTGAGATTATTTTGAGACATTGTATTTTGATCTTATAGCCTGCGAGCTTCCATGTATTATTGATACATTATGACATTGTGATGTGACACATTTGAGCGATATATATATATGATTTTGGCGGCGATTCTCGTGATATGCATTTCTATGTATTGATTATGCAGTCTTTATTTATACATGTGATGTTTATATGATATGCCTATGTGATGGATGAGTGTATGCATTTTATGATGTTTATGCAGCTAATAAGATAATGTTGATTCTATGTGATGTTTAATTCTATATGATTATGAGCTGCTATATGATGTTATATGTATGATGCAGATGACATGTGATGTTATACAAATGTAATGTGATGCCTATATTTATAGTTGATTTGTACATGGAATGCTTATAATATGTATTGTTTTTAATGATTATTGTCTATTATTCCATGATGATCTAAATGTGAAATATGCCTATATGTATGTATGTTTCTAACATGTATGTTGATGTAGGATGATGTATACCGTTTTGTGTCATAGGACTCCATCATAATGCAAGAAAGAAGAACTGTTAGTGCGGAAAGAAAGATTGACAAAGAATGAAAAGATGGAAGATAAATGTTAGTATTAGGAATCTTCGATATTTTTCTTTATCACAAAAGGTATTGCACTTTATCATCATTGGGCGGGACTAATACAAATAGAGAAAAACACTGTGATATGACATAGATCAAGGTGTGCAAGGTCATCCATTTGCTGATAATAGACAGTCGCAGACAAGGATTGTCACCAACTCATACTAAGGACACAAGTTGCCCCAGTCTTTTTGTCAAGACAAACCATAGACAGCAAACAAAAGAAAAAGACGGGTCATGAGACATCATTGCTCCTCTAAATCCTTCATGGGACATCCTTGAGGAAATTAGTAACATGACTCAAAATCGAATTTAAAAGACAGTTGACAGACAACAGTCAAAGAAAATAGAATTCTGATATGTCGTTGCTTCTCTAAATCCTTCATGGGACATCCTTGAGAAAGCTAGTAACATGAATCCCAGTCATCAATTCAAGATAAATGATAAGATAAATAAGCCATAAAGTCACAAAGCCAGTAAAAATATTTGCCAAAACTTGATCTTGTTTGTTTGATTTGTTTAATTGATAAAAGGATTGATTGATAGAGCCTGGTGTTAGGAGATACACATATCGGATAAGTCTGAGTCTGGTTTCGATGTTATGACTATCTGTATAAGGCATGACAAAGCTTGGTTTCAGAAAGACATGTATTGTATAAGACGTTGAGTTAGATGTCATTGATGTGATAACCTATGTAAGGCTATGTTTGATTGTTTGACCTTGTCGATTATGCAGGAAGGACTCATCCTGAATAAGACATAGGTTGATTGTTTTGATAACGTCTATTTCCAAGGACACATCTTGTAGCAGATTGTAGTTGATCTATTTGAATTGTTTTGTTTGGCAAGGTGTTTGATTTGACTTAGAGATGTTGCTGACTTGTTCACCAGATTGATGCATGACTTGATATGACATGTGGACAATTGACTGCATGTGACGACAAACCCTAAAGGACTGACCTAGTGCGGCCTTGGGGGCTCATCAATTGATGACCTTGCCTATGTTTTATACGCAGAGACCTCGTAGTTCGACTTGACTGCGACTGAAAAGACTAACTAAAAATAGAAAAAATGTGTGAAAGTGAATGCGACGAACCCTAATGGACTGACCTAGTGCGGCCTCGGGGGCTCATCGATTGATGGCCTTGCCTACGTTATACACGCAGAGACCTCGTAGTTCGACTCAACCAATGACCTTGTGATATATACATGTGGATTGACTCATGACTTTATACAGACAAACCTAAACAAATGGACCTAATGCCTCGGGGGCACATCGGCAGATGGCCTTGCCTACATCTAGTCGCAGAGGCAACGCAGTTCGACAAATGACAAAGACTGACAAGCGCGACTGACTCTGACTCTATTTTTTGGATTTTTGAAATGTTTCAATTTTTTTTTGTCTTTTTGAAGTTTTCTGATGTTTTTGTGTTTTCTCAGGACATTTTGCGATGTTTTTGGATTTTCCATGGTTTTACGTCTTCAATCAACCAATGTAAGAACCAATATGACACATGTCAAGTGTTTTCCCCTAGTTGAGTATAAAACCAATTGATTATGAATAGGGTAAAGTGGAGGATATGAAATGCACTCGATGTCAATCGTTCCAAGTTATGGGAAAGACTACCACTTATTTATGAATGCTATATACAAACGATGGATAGGGTAGTGGACTATGTACAAGGAAGTGGGCTATGTATACGGAAGTTGACTATGTACACGGTAGGGACTATGTACAGGGTAGGTAGTATGTACAGAGATAGGTAGTATGTACAGGGATATGGACTATGTACAAGGTAGATTAGAATGATAGTAGACAAAGGAGCAGAGTTGAGTACACATGGCACCTGTTTGCCAGGTTTTCACCATGGTACCTATCCAAAGCACCACCGAAGTGGTTTTCATTATTGGATGAATGATTTTTCTTTACTATTTTCCATATTATCTATTTTTTTTGGTGTTACCAAGATGCCTGTTTACCAGGTTTTCACCTTGATAACAATTTTTTTGTGATTTTTCATTTTTTTTGTATTTTTGCTAATTAAGACAAAGGCTCCCAGAAGCTATGTGTAAAACTTCTTCAGATGCATACTATTGATTGGTGAGGACAATGGTTCCCCTTCAGGAGTAGAGAGTTGGTACGCTCCTGATCCAAAAGCTTATGTGACAATATAAGGTCCTAACCAATTAGGTTCAAACTTTCCTGGTTTGTCTCTTTCTACTTGATTCTTTGGGTTCTCCATTAAAACCAGGTCACCAATGTCAAAGTTTCTGTTCAAGACCCTCCTGTTATAGCTACGATGAAGGCGATTCTGGTATGCTTGAAGATGTTCTAGCGCCTTTTGTCTTCGCTCATCTAAATATTCTAGCTCATGGAGTCTTGACACTTGGTACTCTTCATCATCAATGTGGTCTTTCAGGGATACCCTTAGGGAAGGAATCTCAACCTCAATAGGCAAAATGGCTTTAGACCCAAAGACAAGTGAATATGGGGTGGCACCAGTGGGAGTACAAATACTTGTACGATAAGCCCATAACGTAGGGTTAAGCTGTAAATGCCAGTCACGATCAGCATCATTGACAGTCTTCTTGAGGATTCTAATGATGGTCTTGTTAGACGCCTCCGCTTGGCCATTACCTTGTGGGTAGTATGGAGTGGAAAAGTGATATTGGATATGAAATTGATCACATAGGTGACGGACTTCTTGATTCTTAAATGGTTGGCCATTAACAGTGATTATGGACTGAGGGACACCATATCGACAGATGATATAGTTCAGAGATAAATCTAGAAATCTGTGTACCGGTAATGTATGTCATAGGAATGGCTTCAATCCACTTTGTAAAGTACTCAGTGGTAGTGATAATGAAATTGTGTCCATTAGATGATGTGGGGTGGATCTTACCTATGAGGTCGAGTTCCCATTGAGCAAAGGGCCATGGTGATGTGATAGGATGGAGCTCCTATGCTAGTGCATGTATCAAGTCTCCATGAACTTGGCATTAGCGACATTTTGTTACAAAGACATATGAGTCTTTTTCCATAGTAGACCAGTAATAACCCAATCTCATAATCTTTTTGGCTAAGGTAGGACCGCTAGAATGGGAACCACATATACCCTCATGCACCCCACGCATGGTTGTTTGTGCTTCAGTAGAATCAAAACATCTCAATAGGGTATTATCTAAGGCACGTCTATATAGGGTGTCTCCGACGATGGTGTATTTGGCTGACTTGCGGAGGAATGTCCTACGTTGGTTATTGGATAGGCCAATGGGTATAACTTCGGCATGAAGGTAATCATAGATTTCTTTGTACCATGGGGAATTAGGACCAACAATGTCACACACCATTTCAAAATCTGGGATATCATAGGCTGGGACCAAAAGCTGTTCCACCAAGAACTCAAACTTAGGCACGTTGTTAGGAATCTCAAGAAGTGATGCAATTGTAGCCATAGCATCTGTTGCCCTGTTTAAAACACGAGGCATCTGATGAAACTTGACTTTTTCAAAGTACTCTTTAAAGCTATCAGCCATGCACTTGTACAGAGCAAGCTTCTCATCCTTAGTCTCATATTCATCATTTACATGTCTTATTACTAGTTGAGAATCGCCATATACTTGTAGGTTCTTGATTTTCCACTTGACTGCCATGCGTAAACCTGTCACTAAAGCTTCATATTCCGCCATGTTGTTAGTGCATGGAAATGCAATCCTAAATGACTTAGGGATGGAATCCCCCTGTGGTGTGATAAACAATAAACCCGCTCCTGAACCATGATTTGTATGTGAGCCATCAAAGTACAGTTTCCATGTTATGTTTGTGTCAAATGTGAATATGAACTCATCAGGAAAGTCTGCAACTAATGTGTGATCTTCCTATAGGGGTGCGTCAGCTAACTAATCAACAATGACCTGTCCTTTAATAGCTTTCCTTTCTACATACTAGATATCATACTCATTAAGTATCATAACCCACTTGGCCAGTCGTCCTGTTAATGCTGCCTTATTGAGAAGATATTTCAGAGGATCTATTTTGGAAATCAACATTGTTTGATGGTTTAGCATGTAGTGCCTTAGTTTTTGGGTAGCAAATACTACTGCAAGACAAGCACGTTCAATGTTACTATAGTTGAGCTCGTAACCAACCAAAGTCCGGTTGATATAATAGACTGCCCTTTCATGACCTTCATCATCATTCTATGCAAGCAATGCTCTGAGTGATGAATGGGTTGCTGTAATATAAAGAATCAATGGTCTTCCTTCAATAGGTGGCATTAAAACAGGTGGTGTGAGTAAATATTCTTTAATGAGTTGAAAAGCCTCTCCACACTTAGCTGTCCATGCAAAGGGTACTCCTTTCTTAAGTAGATGTTGAAAAGGATGTGTCTTGTCTACTAGCTGCACTATAAATATTCTGATAGATTGCAACCTTCCCTGTAATTTCCTTAATTGACTGAGATTGGCGGGTGGTGGCATGTCCATGATTTCTTTCACCTTAGCAGGATCCACTTCAATGCCTCGTCTTGAGATGATATAACCTAACAGTTTCTTGACTTGACTCCAAACACACATTTCTTTGGATTAAGTCTCACTTTATACTTTTCCAGCCTCTGAAATATCTTGTCTAAAACCTATAAGTGTTCTGCCCTTGTCTTGGATTTTACAATAAGGTCATCGACATAATCCTCCATAAGAGTGTGTACTAGATCATGAAAGATAGTAGTCATGGCACGTTGATAAGTTGCTTTAGCATTCTTGAGTCCGAAGGCCATAACATTCCAGCAATACATTCCCCAAGGACAAGTGAAAGTTGTCTTATGTTGATCTTTAGTTGCAATTCTGATCTGGTTATATCCTGAAAATCCATCCATAAGGGACAACATCTCATATCCTGCTGTCATGTTGACTATCATGTCTATATTAGGCAAAGGGAAGTCATCCTTAGGACAAGCTTTGTTGATATCTCTAAAATCAGTGTAGATGCGGATGCCCCCAGTTGGTTTAGTGACTAGTACAAGATTGGAAATCCAATCTGCATAGTCGATTGATCTTATAAAACCAACGTCTAACAGTTTCTTAAGTTCTGCCTTGACTAATAAAGCAATTTGTGGATGCATTTTTCTCAACTTCTGTTTCACTGGTTTGGCACCTGGTTGTAAAGGCAAATGGTGTAGAACAAGTTCAGGATCCAACCCTGGCATGTCCGCATATGACCAAGAAAAATTTATCTGTCTTTGTGCAAAGAAGTTGTGGAACTCAGGCTTCTCTTCTATTGTTAATGACGCTGCAAAATAAACCAGTCGAGGATTCTCTTTTGTGCCTATGTTGACCTCTACGGTTTCTTCAACAAGCATGGGTGACTTTTCCTATGTAATGGGAAGAATGTTCAAACCTCCATCCTTGGGTGCCTCAGAGAGGTTTTCACCTTCGGATGCGTCCTTTCTTTTTACTTTTTCATTGTCTCAAGGTGCCTTTCGGTTTTCACCTAGAGACTCATCTTTTTTATTTTGTTTATTATTTTTCTCATTTTTGCGACTAGAGGGTTGAACAAATTCCCCAAAATATGCTTTGTTGTCGAAGTCAATGGTAAAACCAGCTTTATGATCCCCGTTAGGTATGCCTTCATGTAATCCCAGGAACTCAGCAATTGCTTCGTCGTTCTCAAAAGTGTCTAAAACGGGTGTATCTTGTTGATCCCAATCGATGAGTTGGGGATAAACTAAGGGCATGTCATCGTTGGAGTTATCAAAGTCTAATGGAGTCAAAGTAAAGATTGAATTATTCATGTGGTTACAAAAGCCTTGTACCAAGTCCTTTTTGCTCTTGGGTTTGGGTCTAGGTGGATGAATAGGTGGGCCTAATGCCAAGTTTTGACAATCAGAAACAGGTGGCTTAGGTTGCCACAAGGTAGGATCAAGTGATTCCCAATAGTAGTGTTTAAACCACTCCTATTTTGTCATTTTCTTTGGTGGACAGGAATTTAAGGGATTTGGTGAGGAACTTAACATCAAGTCAAGTTCTCCAAATAACTTGTCAAGGTCCATGGAAGAAGTAGAGGATAAGGAATCCCACTCATAATCATTAGAGTCAGGGGAGTTACAATGATTTTGGTCCACTGGTTTGTGAGATGTCTTAATATCGTCTGAAGCACGTACTTCCTCAAGTAAGGGTAATGGAGTACTAGGAACGCCAATCTGAATCGGTTGAAACCCTAGCCCTACTCCTTTTGGCCATTGAGAAACAAATATTGGTTCAATTCTACTATCTTGGTTTAAACCTAAACCACTCTATCCATCATATCCTTTGCTTTGCATGATTTTGAAACCCTTCCCATTTAGTCTTGTAGGAATATGAGCAAGCAAAAGGGGTTCCTGATTATCTTCCTTATACAGCCAGGAAGTGACATCTTCTGCATCTACAGCCTCTTTGCTTAATTCACCCCATTTAGTGAAAGTTGTTGTGGGGGGGACATGTATAGTGATCATAGACTATCCCCTACCTGTTATAGGTAAACCATATGACTTAGGAGGAACCAAATGGCTAACATAATAAATAATAGGAAGTCTTCATGTAATACTCTCCACAACCCTTGTCTTGGATCTTGACCCTAGGAGTGGTAGGAAGTGAGGGTGAAATAGATGTTTGAGTGAGTGTGGATGGGTCAACATAAGAAGATGGATTAGACGGTGAGGCCTCTTGGTTGACTGGCACTTGACATTGAGGGATCTCCTTTAGATTGGTGCAATACTAGAAAGGATCGGGATCACCATCTATAGTTATTTCGGTGCCATTGTAAGGGAATTTAAGACACTGATGATATGTGGAAGGGACCGCCTTCATGGCATGAATCCATGGTCTACCTAGCAGAAGGTTATAAGGGAGGGTGAGATCCAAGACCTGGAACTTTGTCTCCATTACTGCAGGACCAATTCTAATAGGAAGTGTTACCACCCCCTTTGATTTTCATTCTTCATCATCATAAGCCTTAATGACAAGACTCTTAGTGGTGTCTACGCATGCTTCTGAAATACCTAATGCCTTAATTAGTTTTAAAGTGCATAGATTTAACCTGCTCCTCCATCTACCAAAACTCGTCTAACTTTGGTGTCATCAACAAGGACTTCTAGATGTAAAGGGTCATTGTGGCTCATCTTTTCTGTGGCATAGTCTTGTTCAGAGAATGTGGCATGCTGATTATTGGTCAAGTAGCCCACCATTTCCTGGAAATGATTGACATCAAGGTCATTAGGGACCGTGGTGTTCTGTAAAGCCTTATCGAGGATGGATCGATGCTCAGGGGAAATACACAACAATTCCAAGATTGAAATTTGTGCTGGGGTCTTCCCCAACTGGTCAAGTAGGTTATATTGTAGCTTGGAAGGTTATGATGTTTGCTGCGATGGAGGGCCTTGGATAGTGAACTTAGTACGATGAGTATTGACGGCACACTTAGGATTAGCATTGATAGTAATGGTATTGATGTTTTGATCGGCGGCACGAAGGCAATGAATGATTTTTCCACTATCATAATCATGTTTGATACTCACATAATTGGCTGACATATTGGCCTTAGTACTCGAACTGGGGACAGTTCCTTTCCCATGGTCATGTAGTGGGTCTGAAAAGACTTGATGATCAGTGTTCGATGTCTTTTGTTTTTGTCCACTAACTTCAATAATTCTCTTGTCAACAAGATCCTATATGATATTCTTCAGTTGTCGATAGTTTTGTAGGTTATGTCCCTTAGTCCTATGATAATCACAAAAGGCATTGTCATCCCACCAAGCTGGTTTAAACTATCCTAGATCATATTGTCTTGGTTCCTGCAGCTGTATGAGGTTGTGTTGTAATAGTTGTTTGAACACCGACTCAATGGGTTCCCCTAAGGGAGTGAACTCACGTTTCTGGAATCTCCTTGGTGGTGGACGTTGAGTATTTTGGACCACGTTGGGAGGTTGATTGGCAGTAGTAAGAGTGTTGGAAAAGTTATGAGGCCCTTGTAATGTGAGGAGGGGCCCTGCTTGTAATGTTTTAGCATCAACCACCCCATCATTTGTGACATTTTTGTTGTGAGACCAAAATCTATTTCTATCCGTGGGGGTGTTTTGTACGATTGGGTTTTGATTTGCTGTTGTCATCTTGAGCTCACCCTTTTCAATGAGATCCTTCTCTATTATCACACCTTTTTCCACTAGTTATGAAAAAGATATGCAACAATGTACCCTTAAGTTACTCCTGAGTTTTGGATGAAGGTTTTCTTGAAACATTGTAACCTTTTGTTTTTCGGATATCTCAACAGGACACCTACTAGCAATAGTTCTCCATCTCTGAAAGAAAGTAATGAATGTTTCACCTTCATCTTGTGTTGTGTGGCACAAGGTTGCTATATTTACCTCATGGTCAATGTGGAAGGAGAATTGCTCCACAAATTTCTTGACTAGTTCTCCCTATGATCTAATGCCAGAATCTAGACCCGAAAACCATTCTAGTGCAACTCCTACAAGACTTTGTGGAAATAGCCTCATAAGATACGTGGGATTGTAAGCGGCATCTATGCATATGGTAGAAAATTCCCTGATATGTTCTACTATATTGCGTTTTCCATTGTACTTAGGAAGATTTGGTATGACATATCCGTGAGGGAAAGGTGTCATGTACAATGATCTATCAAAAGGGAATGGGCATATATCCTTTGGTGAAAATGATTTCTTAGTTGACACCGACATGTTATCCATTTGCATTTGTAATGCGTGCATTTGTGTTTGTAGGACGTCAACTTGGGTCAAAGATGTGCTAGGAGGATTATGCGGATCCATGTATGTATTCTGAAATCCAAAATCTCATGATGGGTTTTGATTGAATGTTGGCATCTGAGGTGGATTCGGATTCAGAATGTTAGTAAATGTATTCTGGTCTGGAATTGGCATAAATTGGTGTTGACCTAGGTTCTGTGTAAATGGATTCCGAGTACCACTCTGTGAAAAGGGATTCTGATTCGAAATCGGTGTGAAATAGTTTTGTCCTGGAATCTATGTAGAGGATTCTGACTACCGATCTGTGAAAAGGGATTCTGATTCGGAGCCGATGTAAATTGGTTTTGACCTGGAATATGTGTAGATGGATTCTGACTACCAATCTGTGAAAAAGGGTTCTACTTCGGAATCGATGTAAATGGACTCTGACTGCTAGTTTGGAAAAGTGGATTTTGATTGCCATATTGGAAGGAGGGAATGCCCCTTGTTTGTGTAATCCTTGTTATAGTACTAGTGATTTGAGCACTAGGTATGGCCATTGACTGTGGTAAGGTAACCATGATACTAGCAGTAGGTATGGTTGTTGATTGTGAACTGGTGGCACCGACATAAGGTGTGGAAGCTAAGGTTTTAGACCTTTTATTCCCAACAAGAGGACCGAAGGGAGTAGATGATGAAGCCCCTGTAGTGAAATTAAATCCTGATGTCATGCTAGATGTACCAAATGGGGATGTATGGACTGTCGTACTCTGTGTAGATGTGCTAGATGGCATAGTCGTGGTGACCTAAGGTATAGTAGTACTAGCAGTCGTAGTATTTGTCCCTTGTGTAGGTTGAGTTTGTAAGGTACTGATATCAAATCTTGGAGGTAAAGTAGCACCTTTAGCTAGCAATTTTCCTAAAAACCGTTGACGATCATTTGCTAGGTAATCATCTACAAAAGAGGCAAACTCAGGGTCCTGTGTGGAAGCCTCTATGTCCTCTACTGCAATATGTCCTTGAGTGTTTCTAGTGGTGAATTTGTCTAATAGAGTCTTATGAGGTCTTGAAGAAAATGGATTGATGAACTTGTTTGGGTTCGACATGTTTTCTCTCTCTCTTCTCTTAGACCTAGTTTCAACCATGTAAGACAAGCTCAATATGCGGGAAATGAAAGACTATATGTATGAACAGTACGACCCTAGTCTATGTTTTTGGGATTTTCTTATGTAAAATAAGGGATGTCCTAGGATGACACTAGTCTAGACTCTAAAGATGCAAAAGTCTAAGCAAGACCCTAAAGTGATCAATTCTATAAACCCAAGATGAAGGGACCAACTACCTAAAGTCAAACCAAGGTGTCAATTTAGTTAAGTCAAGGAACCAATGTAGGATGAGGATCAAAGACAAGCTGAGTTTCCTAACTAGACTAATGAGCTAGGATGACTCTCTGTAGGACAAAGTATAAGATGATAGGATTAGGTTCAATGACAAATTTTTTTGACACTATGACTTTTCTAGAGTGCAGATGGTAAATCAATCCTAAATTTTGTAAGAGTGACCTTCCTAGAAGTCTAATGCAAGGTGATATGTACCCTATGGTGAAGCTAAACTCTAACTAAATATAACTATGGTAATGCCTAAATGAACCTAAAGGATGCAAAATTGAGAAAATCATTCCAGGTTTCTGTTTCAAAGACTGTTTATGTGAAGACACCTGAAACTGGTATAACCGTGTTGACTGGATAGTGACAGTGAATTTTGGTTTTCTGATAATCAGACAGATGCGTCGCAGAATTTAACAGATGCAGTCCAAGTTTAACAGTTGTGGTCCAAACTGACATATGCGACTCAAAATTTACAGATGAGACTCTTACTGACAGATGCGACTCAGATTATAACGCATGCAGTTTTTCTAGAGCAAATGCGAGCTAAACTGATAGATGCGACTCTATATTAACAATTGCAACTCAAAATTAACAGATGCAACTCAAAATTAACAGATGCAACTCTAAAAATCAGATGCGAGTTTCTGGTGAACAGTTGCGACTCTCTATGAATTTTCAGTGACATGAAATTTAAACTAACTGCGTTTTCTGTGATCAAATTCTGACAATCAAAGACAATCGCAAGACAAAGTGTTTTCAGTTTCAATTTTGAACTCAAAGAATGTTTAAAGTGATAACAGACAAGCACATCCTAATTGGCCAAAGGCCTAGGGTTTGTATACTTGGTATAGCCCACCTATTATACCCCGGATTGGTGATGAACACCTTTCCTTCTCGAGAGCGGATAGCTTAGGAATTTGGTGGCATTGGCTCCCCTCCACAGCTCATTAACGTCTTTCGAGCACACCAATTCTAAATTCTTTGGGCAATGACCTCCCAAGAACTGCTATCTCTACTCAAGGGGATCAGTAGTGAGTATCTTTGGGCATGATACTGTACCCTACACTAATACCAAGCAACGGCCACAAATAGGTTGGTCTCTAAAACAAAAGGTATTTAATTCGGGCATTCTGTTCGTGGGGTGTGATCCATATGGCGCGAGTCCCCTTTCAGATCCATCTGGTCGGAACCACACTCGTGATTCTTGGGGTTTCCCCAAGAACCCACTTTTATATACCGGCTGGAAGTCCCTCGGGTTCAGGGTGCTACCAGTCTGAGTCGTCCTGGGGCGAGTACTTTTTCCCACCAGAACAGGCCCAAGTTCTAGAGTTGGTAACCGTTTCTCTTACACCTAGGATCGCACGGATGTGTAAGAGGAGAGGATACTTCGATGTACCAAGTCGTAAAGGTGACCAAACTTGTGCTTTCACATCAAACACAGTAGACACTTGTTAATTTTAATCCAAATGAAAGATTTTCTACGCTACCAAACAATCTGTTTCAAATTTAACTAAGGTCTTCGAAAAAATGTCCTACAGAAAAACTCGTTAGTAATTTTCAATATTGTCTTCGTCAATCATCCTGCAAAAAGCTTGTTAACTCCGTAAAGGCCACATGCTGAAAATAAGATATCAGTAACACAAAAATCAATTGAAAATTTTAGATTGCGGGAAACGAAAATAAAATTTTACCAATCAATTGCGTCATTTCGTTACCAGTCAGATGCATCATTTATTTTTTAGTTGCGGTTTGGGAAATCACTTGCGGTTCAGAAACTTCAATTGCGTCATTTTTTTGTCAGATGTGGTTCATAAATTCAATTGCGGTGCAGAAAACTTCACATGCGTCGTTCCGTACGAAAAACTTGCAAAAATGAAAATTAAAAGATCTACGGATTCCCGAAGATGGTGTCTTCACGTCGGGTTCACCAAATGTAACGTTGAAAATAAAAAGCTTTGCACGATAGACAAGGAAGATCGTTAGAAGCACACATGTAATACAATACTAAATCTAAAATGCAAATTCATTCATTAAGCAACAAAGAACATGGGAAAGTAAAAACGTAATTAAAACTAGAACAATCTCACTTTTCTTTATTCTATCTGATTAAGCAACAAAGAACATGGGAAAGAAAAGTGAATTATTTAATTAATTCACTTTTCTTTATTCTATCTGATTAATTAAATAAATGCTTTTTATTTAATTATGTTACTAATTAACCTTCTTCTTGTCAAATTAAATAAATCTTTATTTAATTTATTCTTTATCATATTTCAACTATAATTAAATAAATTCATTATTTATTTAATTATTCATTTATAATCCCTTCATCACTTAATTAAATAAATATTATTTAATTAATTATTCTTCGAATATCGAGTCTTGAATTAAATGAATTATTTAATTCATTAATTCTATTTTAACGCATTCCTCTATATTTTAGATAATTATGTGAGTTATCTAAGTATTCACTTTTTCTCGACTCGACATTTATTTTAATCGCTCAGTTAACTATTGATTTGATGTCTGAGTGGCGTCTTCGAGTAATATCTTCGTCAAATCATGCAATCATCCAGTTCTAACTCATTTGCGTGCACATGTGGGTTAATTAAATATTCTTATTTAATTAATTAAATGTTGTGCATGCATTCGAATAGTGAGTCGTTATAATCAATCTTCATCATTATCATGCAAAGATATTTCTAATGTTTTCGAATGCCGAACTGAAGATTAAATTATTTATTTAATTTTTAATCCTATTTATAATTTGAATCACTCATGTCATTTCTGTCAGTTATCTGAATGCATGTCCAATCAGTCAATCTCAACCATCTGTTAATCTTTCAATCTTGACCCGTCGTTCGAATAATCAATTTTCTATAAATTGATTTGTGATTCTTCATTCCAATCTCTCTCGCGAATTTTATAACTTTTGGAGAGCACTCAATCTTGAATCTTCGATATTTTGCTAATCACTATCTTAGGCTATACTTGCACGAACTTGAAAATCTGAGGGCAATTATACTACACAAGCAAAATGGAGAAGGGCAATCGAGATGAATCATGGAAATACATTTGGAATTGGTGAGATTGTTCTAGTTTTAATTACATTTTTACTTTCCCATGTTCTTTGTTGCTTAACGAATGAATTTTCATTTTATCTAATTTAGTATTGTATTACATGTGTGCTTCTAATGATCTTCCTTGTTGTCTATTGTGCAAAGCTTTTTATTTTCAGCATTACATTTGGTGAACCCGACATGAAGACACCATCTTCGCGAATCCGTAGATCTTTTAATTTTCATTTTTGCAAGTTTTTCGTACGAAACGACGCATGTGAAGTTTTGCACAATAGACAACAAATGTAACGCTGAAAATAAAAGGCTTTGCACAATAGACAACAAGGAAGATCGTTAGAAGCACACATGTAATTCAATACTAAATCTAAAATGCAAATTCATTCGTTAAGCAACAAAGAACATGGGAAAGTAAAAACGTAATTAAAACTAGAACAATCTCACCAATTCCAAACGTATTTCCATGATTCATCTCGATTTCCCTTCTCCATTTTGCTTGTGTAGTATAATTGCCCTCAAATTTTCAAGTTCATGCAAGTATAGCCTAAGATAGTGATTAGCAAAATATCGAAGATTCAAGATTGAGTGCTCTCCAAAAGTTATAAAATTTGCGAGAGAGATTGGAATGAAGAATGACAAATCAATTTATAGAAAATTGATTATTCGAACGACAGGTCAAGATTGAAAGATTAACGGATGGTTGAGATTGACTGATTGGACATGCATTCAGATAACTGCTATAAATGACATGAGTGATTCAATTATAAATAGGATTAAAGATTAAATAAATAATTTAATCTTTAGTTCGATTCGAAAACATTAGAAATATCTTTGCATGACAAAGATGAAGATTGATTATAACGACTCATCAGTTGAATGCACGCACAACATTTAATTAATTAAATAAGAATATTTAATTCCACACATGTGCACGAAATGAGTTAGAACTGACGATTGCATGATTTGATGAAGAGATTACTCGAACAACATAATTAAATAAGAGTATTTAATTAACCCGCATGTGCACGCAAATGAGTTAGAACTGGACGATTGCATGATTTGACGAAGAGATTACTCGAAGATGCCACTGACATCAAATCAATAGTTAACTGATTAAAATAGATGTCGAGTCGAGTAAAAGTGAATACTTAGATAACTCACATAATTATCTAAAATATAGAGGAATGCGTTAAAATAGAATTAATGAATTAAATAATTCATTTAATTCAAGACTCGATATTCAAAGAATAATTAAATAAATAATATTTATTTAGTTAAGTGATGAAGGGATTATAAATAAATAATTAAATAAATAATGAATTTATTTAATTATAGTTGAAATATGATAAAGAATAAATTAAATAAAGATTTATTTAATTTGACAAGAAGAAGGTTAATTAGTAACATAATTAAATAAAAATCATTTATTTAATTAATCAGATAGAATAAAGAAAAGTGAATTAATTAAATAATTAAGATTATTTAATTAATTAGAAGAATTAATGTTAAGATGATTTAATTAAATAATTAAGATTATTTAATCATGACCATGAAGAATAAGAATTAAAGAATATGAAAGTTGCAGGCCTAAACCAAATTTCAGTGTTTACGATGCATGGATAAAGATGGAATGGATAAATGGTTCATGGATGAATGGATTTATTATGGATGAGATGGATGGAATGTCTGGATTTATTATGGATGGGATGAGATGGTTCCACCTAAACTGGCACATATGCTCAATTCTACACATGATGCCTGTTTGCCAGGTTTTCATCATGGCACCTATCTAAAGTGCCACCATAGCGCTTTTCACTAGAGGACGATTTTTTTCTTTACTATTTTCAATCCTTTTTCTTTTCTTTTTTTTGGACTTTTTTTTTTTTTGGATTTTTTTAATTTTTTGAAAGAATTTAAGCTCATGTTGAACCAGCTGGTGGAGTCGATGTAGGTGATTTTTTCATAATGTTCCATTGATATCCTTCTTGAAGAAGCTACTTTTCCAAGATACGTGCACTTGAATACAACTTTTGAGATTCTTGATCAATTTTGTTGATACCAGAGTTAACATTATCTTTGTGTGCACATCGCGATAGAGTGCCTTTTGAATCCTTATGATGAAGGGTCGTTTCCAATACATGGTAAATGTGAGAATTGGATATCATGTGTGGAGGCATGGATGGAGTGTGTTTAGGAATAGAAGATATATTGGTTGACAACTTGGAACCTTTAACTCTCCAAACTTTGGAAGATGAGCAATGATGGGTGGATACAAAAGTGTATGTGGAATTAGGACCAACAACTTGATATACTTTGTATGTCACTTGAGAAGCCCACCTTTTCTTTTGTGGACATCTTTGATGGATAATTTTCCCTGTTTTATTTTTCCCCATAGTTTCTTTGACTAATGGAGTTTGATAGGGATAATCTTTCTTTGTATTTTTTTGTATCCATATGTATTTTTTTTGTTTGATATGATCTTAGCTTCTTTTTCTTTGATAACATTCTTTGTGCTTTGATTCAAAACCTTCTTTTGATGTTGGTCCCAATTCATGGATGGGGTGATGGGTGGATGAAGATTCATGATGTGGCTAGTTGTAGTATTGGCATTGGTTTCACCATAAGGATTTTTTGTGCCCCCTATGTTGATGTTTTCTTGAGATGAAGTTTCCCCTAGTATGGTGGTAGTGGCACCTTCGTTCCTTGATTTTTCTTGTTTTTAGATGTCTTGTTTAGTAAGAATGCTATGATAAAGGACCACTATAGATGGTGCTATTTCCATTTGTTGCCCTGCTAACTCCAAAATGTCTTATTTTGTCTGACCTATTTCTTTGAGTGGATAATGTTGGATATCTTCATACATGATGTCCTTAGTCTAAATTTGGGATATATTTGATCCTAATGATGACAACTCAGTTTGACTATAGGAATCAATAACTTTCTCTTTTTGTGCAATAATATCAGGTGTAAAGGAATCCTATTCTGAATGAAGATCATCTATGTTTCCATCCACAAAAAGCATATCATGCATAGATGGAGGAGTATGTACTATGTGGATATGATCATCTTGTATAGATAGGATAATATCCATTAGATTATTGTAGTAACTTGGGGATACAAATTCTTGATCTTAAATGATTTTAGAATTATTTTCGACACGATTTGGATCAAGTTCTTGACATGGGTCAATTTCAAAGGATGAATTGCTTACAAAGGGTTCTTAGATATCTTCACTAGGCATAAGAAGTGGCTCAATATCCTCTTGATCTTTGAGTGAATTTGGATCAAGTGTTGATTTGAAGATTCCTTCAATATCGACAATCATGAGGTCGAAGGATGTCAATATGTCTTAGAAAGGACCATTGCTAGACTTTGGTGAGAGATGTTGATCATGCTTTAGAATAAATTTTTGAGATATGTCCTCTAACTTATTAGGTGATGTAGAAACATTTTCAACGTGATAATTGGTCGATAGATTGTTGACTATAGGATCAAATAATGTTAACACTCCTTGAAATAGATCATTGTCGAATATTGTTGAGGGATTCTTATCATGATCAAAAAGTGACTCTTGATGTATGTTGATTTGATCTTTGGATGAGGTAGAAAAAATTTCCATGTGTTTGTTGATGGATGTCTTGATCATGTGATTGTTGACTTGGATCGATGCATGGAGTCATTAGCATTTTGTTGGGATTTTGAACAACATTTGCTTGTTGGGCTTGGTATTGGGCTTGAGCTTGCGCTTGAACTTGAGCTTGGGCTTGTGCTTGTTGGTTTTATAATGTGGCTTGGGAAACTTGAGAAAATTGTGCAACTTGTTGAGTAGTTAGTTGTGTAGCTTGTCAGTTTTGATTTTGTTGGAGTTCCTTCTAATAAGTAGCCTACTGAGCAGCTTGCAACACAATGTTCTATTGGTTTGGGTGGTGGTGGTGGCGGAGGTGGTTTTGGAATAGTGCTTGTTGTGGTGATAAGAGCTACTGTCATATTGATGATTGGGATTTGAGTTGTGGATGGTGTGATTGATATGGTTAGTCCTTGAGAGACCATGTTTTGAGGGATGATAGACGATGTGTTGGTTGCTTGTGCTATAGGGATGGTTGTCCTTTTTTGTTGTGATATCAATGGCAAGGGGGGGGATTTGGTATGATGCCTTGATTGATGGTTGGGGGGATGTTTTGGATGAGCGGTGGTAGCAATGGTAGCCCCAAACCAAGAGGTGATACAAATGTTAATGGCAAGGGTGGGAGTGGTGGGAAAGTGAGTGGCATGCTCCCTTAGGGAAATGATGATGTTTGATAAAAAATGCCCCTTGGTCCAAATAAGTCACCTTCTCCTTGTGGGGCCGTAGAGAGAGAGGTTTGAGGGGTTGCATGAAATGATGATGATGGGTCATTAGGATTATGAAAGGTGAGGGGGAAATATTGGTGTGATGGATTTTGAACAACATTCGTGTGATCTACAAACATATCTATCCAAAATTTTACCAAGTGTGGATTTGAAATGTTCATGTTTGGTATAGTTGTACTTGATATATTCTCATTTGGCATGTATGGATTTGGTGGGATAATGTTGTTTTTTTGAAGACTCATGCATTGAGTATTTGGTTGATAGATTTGTAAGTTTGGACTTAGATTTAAACCTACCATCAGAAAAGTTGTTCCAAGATTTAGATTGGGTATACTCACATTTGTTGCACCATTGAGGTTTGTAGGAGATAACGATCCCATGTATGGATTGTATAAATGTGAGTTTTGAAAATTAATTGGCATTGTAAGGCTTTGATATTTTGGTTGACTTGCTTTATTCATGATGTATGGAGCAAGTTTGTATTCCATGTTATTCTTGTTTTTTGACCTTGTTGTAAAAGTGACCTCTAAGGTGTTTAGGACCAATGATGAGATAAAGGATGAAAGGGGTGAATGATATGGGTGTTGATTTTTTAGGAAATTTGGATCAATGCTAGACTTTAGGATTTTATTTTGATTGGTTTTGATTGGATAATGAACTTGTAAACTCTAATTTGTTGGATGTGATCTTTAGGATAAACTTGTTCAAAGGTGTGCTGATTTAACTAGAGGTATGAGAAAGGATGCATTCCCATAATCCTAATTAAAGAAGGTTATTTTGATTTGGTTTAAGGATGTACCCAATTCTACATAATGATGTTTCCAAAGATCTAAAGTTTCTTGTGGCATGGGATGATAAATGTTTGAAATGGATGAAGTGTTTGATTTGATCCTAAATGAACCTAACAGGAATTTTTTTTACAAGGCTAAGGTTTTGAAGAACATGCTTTTCCCTTCAAACCAAAAGATCAATTTTTTCTCAAAAGACCATAATAAAAAAGATACACAAGCACATGTGTGAGGTTCAATTGATTTTATCCTTATTAGTGAATTTATTTTACCACAAACAATTTCTTAATTATATTTTCAAACTAAACATCCAATGTCCTAACTTCTTTTCATCCCATAGAGTGTTATGTGGAATTCAAGGAAATCAAGGTAATGGTTACCTAATGTTGACCTTAGTAGAAGAAAATTAAGATGTAAACCCAATTAATTAGAAACATCTAAGAACATAATCCCTAAGGTAAGAAATAGTTCTTGGGTTTTTTCAAAGGTATTTTCTCTAACTAAGGGGTCTGAAATTTTGATTTTCTTGTTGAATGTGTGTTTCCCAATGTTTTCAAACAAGCAAGTGTTTTGATACCAAGAACATGCACAACTCTATGGATATGAAAGACTTTACTTGTTGAGTTCCAACTTGGACAAGTCTAGCTACACCTACTCTTAGTGAATGCTTAGATGCTTGACCCCACTAGCTCCCCTCCATGGCACTCACTTATACAGGGAATCCAATCATCAACACCCATGAAACTACCATGGCATGCTTTTCATTTCTACTAAGAGCCATAAAAATGTGGGATGGCTTCAGAATGACCATTCTTGCACCAACAATTAGATCAAATATTTTGGCCTTTTATAAACAAGGGTCTTAATTAAAACTTTTTGTTCATAGGAGTTGACCCATCGAGGTGAGAGACCATTGTTTCCCTTCTCGTTGGAGTCAACCACGTGATATTGGCATTTATTCCAATACCCACATTTATATCCCAACTAGAAATACTCTTGGGTTTAGAGTGTTACCAGTTGAGTCATTCCCTTTGGTGAGTACTTTTTCCCCAAGGCAAGCCCTCTAAGATTAAAAAAAAAGCAAGAAAACATATTCGTAGTTCAATCAACCTTTGTTTAGAAATAAAGGGAGAACACACGTAATATGTTCCAATCACACTCACAAAGATTTGTTCAATTTTAATCCCAAAATGAAGTGTGAAGGCAATCACTTACACAACCTAATATCACCAAAAGCCTTTTGATTCTCAAAATCATTGTGAGGCATGAGAGAAGCACATACGCCTTTTAGATGATATTATTTTGGGTAAGTGATTACAAAACAAAGAAACACTTGTTCATTTTAACCCCTCAAAGCAATGATTTCAATTCTTTTTAGAGCACCAAAAAGGAAAGATGAAAGTTTTTTTTATTCAATTGTTAACCTTTAAAAAAAATATAGTAAGTTGCCTAAGGTTCTTTTTAAGCCCTCTATTTTGTTCTTTCTAAACCCAAATTGAAAATCAGTAAGTCCTAAAGCTTGAAAAATAAAAAATCCTTAAAAGAAGGGATTATAATTGCTCCCAAAGTGTTTAAAAACACTTGTTACAATCATGTGATAATGATTTTTTTTTTACTTCCATGCTCCATGATCCTTTAAAACCTAAAATAAAAGCTCCAAATGTTAAATAAAATCAAGAAACAAGAAGATATGAGGGTTAGATAAATGATTAAGCATAAAACCCCTAAAATTTAGACCAAGTCTCATTGTGTTTTGACATTAAGTGAAAATTTGAAAATTTTAACTCTATCAAAGCTAAGAAACACCTACACCATTGGATAACTTATGAAATTATACCCCATTTCGAAAAAAAAAATCTTCAAAAAAGACCAAAAAATGACATAGATACGGCCATTTTAAGTTTGAATGAAAAAGCAAGAAAGTCCAATGGTTTTGACTATGATGGCGACATAGTTTGGAAGCTCAACAACACATTTTGGAGTTTGGAGCAATTTTGTATGCATAGGTGGCTCAGTTTGGAAGCTCAACAGTGTAGTTTGGAGTGGTTCTGTATAGCCCCACTAGACTATGAGCAGTTCTATATGGCCCCACTAGACTATGAGTGGTGTTGTTTCCTGTAAACACACAAAACCACAAAAAAAAAGAAATTTTCTCAAAAAATGTGATTTGATCTTCTGGTTTGACCTCCTTCTAGCGCCAAAATGTGAACCAAGGTGTCCAACCTGCACAAACACAACAAACAATCAATAGATTAGATCAAAT
The DNA here is from genome assembly GCA_007258455.2 of Sequoia sempervirens. Lineage (NCBI taxonomy): Eukaryota > Viridiplantae > Streptophyta > Pinopsida > Cupressales > Cupressaceae > Sequoia > Sequoia sempervirens. The sequence continues at coordinate 440,929,990 of VDFB02193867.1, forward strand.
TCAAGGTTAGAACCATGATTCCTCAAGAAATCCATTTGAATGCAAAAGAGAAGGAATGAAATGAAGAACACAATAAACTTAAAACAAATATATTAAATCCTATTCTAAAACAAAGCAGACTCTTAATCTCTTGAGGGAGTTGGTGCCAATTTGATGTGAAAATTGGCCCTTTCCCAACTCCAATGATGTGATGACGATGATTGATGATGAAGAGTGATCCACTTGATGAAGACCTCCAATGTGCTCCAAGATAAAAGTCTACATAACCTACCCAAGATTGGATGAAAATTGCTATGAATTTGAAGATGTATTTGAGTATAGTAAGCTTACTCAAATTGTGGATGATCAAATGAGGAATATGACCTCTTATTTATAGAATGTCAAGTTGGAAGAATGCCAAAAAGAGAGCAATGTGGACTAAGAATCAACAAATGGCAAGATGCCACTTGTCAACATGTGAATGGATGAAGGAATTGCAAGTTTTGAAGAATGTGTCAATAAATGCATATATTTGAAATTTGAAATTGTTGAAATGACATGTAAGAGGGAAATAACATACATTGAATGCCACTTGGATCAAGGAAAAGGGACTCTTTAGGTGGAGTAAATGCCTTGTTGGAAGGACAGAGTCCACTTGGATTTTGAATTCAAATTTGAGGAATATTCCTTTATTATGCCTTTTGAGAGAAAATGGAGATTTAATAAATAAATTAAATCTATTTTCATGTGTAAATTGCAAAAGCTAGAGGATTTGAGTGATTAAGATTAGCATTAATCATGATTTGATTAATTTAAAAGATGTTAGTTGATTTAACCATTTTGACTTAGATTTTAGGATTTAAATAACTCAAAATGAGAGGAGAATGATTTAGACTTAGTTAAATAAAAAAAAATTATTTATTTAACCAAAGGGGGTGATGTTTGATTAAATTAGATAAATATTTTATTTATTTAATTTGATAGAGGAACTATAGAGATTTAATTAAATAAAATGAATTATTTAATTAAAACAAAGATTTAGGAATTAATTAAATAAAATGGCTTATTTAATTAACGAGGAATAATGACTTAGCAAGATCAAATTGATTTATTTAATTAAGAGATGAAAATTGATGAATTTAATCAAATAAGGGTATTTGATTAAATGGTTAGCCAGAAGGATTATTCAAGACAAACCAGTGTTAGTAGATCAAGATCAGATGTGTGATATCAATTAATATTTTTCCATGTCTACAATATCCACGACAACAGGTGGTATTCTTCTGCATATTACCTAACATTTAAATTGATCAAAACTTCACACCATAGCCAAACTTATCTTTGATAAAAGAACTTGATTATTGCAAAGAGTTTCCATCATTGACTTCACTTCTTATTGCCGAATTTTCCTTGTTAGACCTAAAAGGATCCATGCACATGAGAAAATTCATAGAGTGAATTTTCTCTACCTCAGATGTAAGAAAAATCCCTTGAACAACTAATTTCAGTGCTCTTGTAGCAGTTGATCCCAAGCAAACTAGAAAGCCAAAAAGGTGGAATAATGGCTCATTGTTGCTTGCAATAACAATGCCAAACATCATAGGTACCATAGCCATATAAACAATAGAGGATTATCTCTTATAGGTTATTACATTTGAATGAAAATATTACTATGAAGAATGGAGTTGTAGCTCCTATAGCTTGATTAAATGAAACTAAAAAATAGCGCAAAGATGCATTTCCTCAAATAATTGAGAAGAAAATGAAGCTTAGTGCTAAGATCTTCAAGAACTATTTCATTGAAACAATGAACTACATTGGAATCATTTCTAACCAAGAAATTGCAATGAAGCAATAAATAGCATAGGCACACATGTGTAGCATTGTGAGAAATATTATATACTTGTACCCAAAGAAACTAAGAAGGTACTTGTTGAGCAATAGCACACCAATACTGGAAAAGTACCAAGTTGCAATATTGAGAGTTGTTGTAAGAGTCTGAGAGACTAGAGTTGCACCATACTTCCCTTCTCTTGTTGGAGTAGGGGGTATGTCAATTACTTCTTATTCAAGTAGCTTAGGATTGCTGCCTCACCTTGTCCATGTTTGGGTTGTTGGCAGGAAGGGGTGTAACCACACAACTTTACTGTTGTTACTGTATTGACAGAACAAAAAAATAACACATAGAAAATGCACAAAGAATGCACAATGACAACGAACCTAAACAGACAGAAATTAAATTTTCATATATTCCTTGTTTTCTTCAAAATACAAAAACTCAGAGGATATTCTCTAATTTACATGAAAAAAATAAAACTAAACTATTTGGATAGATGTCCAATGACTAGGTGCTACACTCACACCTCAAAAACTATAACTGCTACAATCTAGTAGTTGCAGAGCTGTCAATGCATTGCATCTAATAAACATTCCTCTTGTGTTGTTGATGTCACCTATTCTATGCTTAACATTCTCTACTTCATCTGTTGTTGCAGGGTCTTCTCTTCTAATACAAAAATTGACTTCTACTTCTTCTACAAACTCCACCGAATACATTCCTTTTGTCTTACTTAAAAAATGCTCATAAGAATGAGTGCACATATTGAAATTTCAAATCTACCTAATTCATTTAATGCTGGAAGGCTGCAACAACTATTTCAAACTCAAATATGAGCACTAAATTTCAAAATCTAAATTAACCTACCATATTAATTTCTTCTAGGTATACGTTGGAGGCAAGTTGACAAGTTATGTGGGGGCTGAGTTGAAAGGTCTTTTGACTACAGAATAATTAATATTCCAACACTCCCCCTTAATTTGTAGGTCAGTTGTCAATTTGTAGTTTCCTTTTGGAGCTGATCTTTGAAGCTATCCACAATGCTAAGCATATCTCTTAGGCATTCAAAACTATCCTTTGGCAATGCCTTGGTGAAGATGTTGGTGAGTTGTTGCTCGGATTTGCAATACTTCAACTCAATCTCACCTTGTTTCACCAATTCCCTTATGAAGTGATATCGAATCTCGATGTGTTTGCTTCATCCATGGAAGATCGGATTCTTTGTGAAATCCATTGAGGAAACATTTTCACAATGAATAATTGTGTTATCATCTTGTTGTTGTTGTAAATCTACAAGGATCATCCTTAACCAAATAGCCTAACATGTATTTTCTATAATATAATCTACTTCTGCTATGCTGAGAGAGACAATCGGTTGCTTCTTTGATGCCCATGAGATTGCACCCAATCCTGTGTTGAATACATACTCAAATGTGCTTTTCCTTTCATCCACATTTCCTGCCCAGTCACTATCTGTGAAACCATCCAAATTTAACTCATTAGATGTTGCATACAAAATGCCATAACTAGTTGCTCCATTGACATAACTCAAAATCCTCTTTCTTGCTTGACAATGTGTCTGCTTAGGTTCCTCGATGAACCTAGATATCAAGCTTACTGCATGCATTAAATCAGGACTAGTTGATGTCAAGTACATAAAACTTCCAACCATGCTTTTGTAGAGGGTTGGATTCACTTCCTTACTGCTATCATTCTTTCACAGTTTTAGAACTATTGTTGTTGGTGTGGGGGCAGGTTTGTTGTTATGCATTTTGAACCTTCTTAAACTTTTTTTGGCATAGTTAGCTTGTGAAATAAAAATTCCATACTTTGTTTGCTAAACTTCTATCATAAGAAAATACTTCAACAAACCTAGATCCATCATCTCAAATTCATTTTTTATCACCTCTTTAAAATCAACAATTCTATTGTCACTATTACCAGTAAAAATCAAATCATCTACATACAAAAGAGCAAATAAAATATCACCTTTGGCTGCTTTGATGTAGAGTGTGGGCTCACTGCTGATCTTGCTAAATCCATTGCTCAAAAAATAGAAATCTATTATGGTGTACCATACCCGAGGTGCTTGTTTCATCCCATAAAGATATTTTCAGAGCCTATACACTTTGTCCTCTTGCCCTAGGACTTCATAGCTAAGCGGATGCTCCACATACACTTCCTCCTTCAACACTCTATTTAAGAAGGCTAACTTTACATCCATCTGATACACCTTCCATTGATGTTGTGTTGCAACTGCTATCACTATCTGCACTATTTCCAGCCTTGCAACTGGTGCATATGTCTCATCATAATCTATACTAGGTTGTTGTTTGTACCCTTTAACAACAAGCCTTGCTTTGTGTCTTTCAATCTTCCCTTCAGTTATACACTTGGTCTTATAGGCCCACTTCAATCCAATGACTTGTTTACCCTTGGGTAAATCGGTCAACTCCCATGTTTGATTCCTCTCTATAGCATCCAACTCTTCATTCATGGCCTTACACCACTTCTCTTCTTTCACTAATTTCTCAAAGTGTGTTGGATCACTATAGGAGAATAATGCAAAATCCAAATTCTCATCAAAATCAGCATGCCATGTGTTGTCATATATCTCCCTCAAATTCTTTATCTTTCTTCGCATCAATGATGTGAGTGTGGGATCTGAATTTGCTTCTAAGTTGCTGCTACTCTGACCTCTTGAGCTACTATAATGCTGGCTAATGGAGCTATTACTCTACTATATTCTGGAGCTGCTAGATTGATGTCTATGTTCAGACTTTTTACCTATTGAACACCTGCAGAATTATTGTTCTACTACACATCACTGGAGCTACTATTTTCCAATTCTCTACGATAGTTTATCCCTGAACTACTACTCTCTTGAGCTCCCCCTATGTTTCTATTATCTATGACTTCTTCATCATCAAAGGGTATTGTAACTGAAATACCCATGGTGTCATCCATCATTCCATCCCTTGCTTCATTCTCAATAAACACATCTCTACTGATCACGACATTCTTAGTGATGGGATTGTATGGTTTATAGGATTTTGATTCTTCACTATAGCCTATGAAGATACATTTTTCTCCTTTTTCATCAAACTTCTGCCTCTTCTCTTTTGGAATGAGTGCATATGCCACACACCCAAATACCCTTAAGTGCTCAACACTCCATTTGTTGTTTGTCGATACCTCTTGTGGAATCCTATCACAAACAACCTTTGTGGGGCACCTATTTAGTATATAGGTTGTTGTTGCTACATCTTCTCCCCAAAATATGTGTGATAGCCCTTTTGCTTTCAGCATACTTGCTGCCATATCTTGAATGGTCCTATTCTTCCTCTCCACCACTTCATTTTGTTGTGGAGTATACCTTGTTGTGAATTGTTTGTGAATGCCCTCATTCCTATGAAAATTTAGAAAATCATTAGAGATGTACTCTCCCTCTCTATCTGTTCTAAGGGATTTGATATAATGACCACTCTCCTTTTCAACTGCTGCCTTAAACCACTTAAATTTCTCAAAAGCTTCTAATTTTTTTTCAAGAAATAGACCCATATTTTTCTGCTATAGTCATCTATGAAAGTCATGAAATATGTGTTTCCAACTAAAGTGGAGGTTTCATGGGTCCACACAAATCTAAATGCACTAACTCTAGTGGTGCCTTTGCTCTCCTAGAATACCTAGATTGAAATACTTGCCTGTGTTGTTTTCTTAAAATGCAAGCCTCACACTTGCCATCGAGTTCTACAATAGGTGGTAAACCCCTAACCATTCCTTTCCCAAACAATAAACTCAAACTTGAAAAGCTTAAGTTCCCATACCTTAAATGCCATTGTTTGGATGGGTCTTTGATGACTATCTTGAAAGAAAACTATTGTTTGATTGTCAACTATTGTCCAACTATTGTGAGTGTCGGTGAACAATGTTGTTGTTGTTTGTGCATTGTTTCTATCATAGACACTATGTGCATCCTGAGAGGAAACATTCTATTTCTCGTTGTCTGCACTACAACCATCACTTTCTTGCTACCTCATCTATCAAATATCTTGCATTCTCCATTCTCCATCAAGATTTTGTAACCATTTTGGAACATTTTTCCAATGCTCAATAGATTGTGCCTTATGTTAGGAGCATAATAGACATCCTGTATTTGCTACCTTTCACCATTCTTCATTTGGATGTTGACAACACATCTTCCAATGATGGGAACCTTCTCATTATTTCCCAATTTGATTTTTTTTTATAATGTCTATAGAGGCAAATAATTTCTTGTTACCACTCATGTGTTTGTTGCATCTGTTGTCCAAGTACCATACTTCATCATTGCTACATTCAAAAAGGTTGCAAAAATAGTGCATGCTAGTGCAAAACGGACTCCATAGATGTGCTCAGAAGGCCCAAAAACCCTTATTTTCATATAAAATATGATAGGGTTTGCTGAAAATTAATTTTTTAGTGTTTTGAAAAATTTCAAAACAATTGCCAAAAAATCCGTACGGATCCGTACGGACAAATCGATTTCTGTACTATTTTGATTTCTGTGCTACCTCGATTTTCATGCATGAAGGTTCAGCTAAATATTTTATTAATTTTTTTCATCTTTAAATTAATAAAAAATTTGGTTTAAAGCCTAAATGAGCATATTTAGTAAAATGGTCATATCTTGAGCATATGGTCTCCGTTTTTCGAAAACGAGATATCGTCGGAAAGCTGCTTCCGACGCCGTTCCAGTGGTACTAGTATTTTTTTTCTGATTTTTCCATTTTGATACCTTTTTCGCCTGTCAAAGCCAGAAGTTGTTGTTTTCACTCCGGAAGGCGTAACTTTTGCATCCTGGCTCTGTTTTTCGAAAACAAATAGGCGTTGGAAAGCTGGTTCTGCCCTCTTCTCAGATATCAGACCTATTTTTTGCAAAAAATTTACCAGGTATCTAATTTATTTGTCAGAACTCAGCCTTTATCTTTTGAGTTATTTTCTTGGGAAACGTGCAATCAGGAGTTTTTTTTAGATCCAAGAGGAATTTTTTTTTAATTTAGATTAGATTTTTAATTTTATTAATTTAGATTAGTTTTGTTTTAAATTTTTAGTTTAGTATTAGATTAATTTAGTTTAATTTTAGTTTTGTTAACTAATTCTTTTTAGATTAAATTTTGACTAGATTAAATTAGATTTTTAATTAATCTCTTTTTTTTTTTGATAGATTCCAACTTTTGTTCTTTTGGTTCTTCTGAATTTTTTTTTTCACAGCATAATAGTTTCTGCAGGACGCCAGTCAGAGAACTTGAAACACACTAACGGTTTGATTAGGACGCGTGACAAAGACTTGAAAACAAACACTTACGCTTGTCAAAGATCTTATTTAAAAAATATTGTGTTTGTTTTCCTGCTTTTCAATTCACATAGTCTAATTAGGGCTTCGTTAAAATTCTTAGGAGTTTCGATAGTGAGTAGGGAATTTGGCTCTTTGTTACATGGAGGTGATGACCATGGACAAATCCAGGCTCCTGATGATCTTACTAATATGATGAACTCTTAGGGAGCGGAGCAAGGTAGTGAATCTTTAGCACTTTCACTCGTCAGGGGATTATGCTCTTCTCTCATTGAGAGAATCAGAAACCCAAAAGCGTGTGGATTTGGTGAAGTGAAACTAGCTCGATGATTAAGGTTGTTTAGTGTGTTTGGGTAAAGAGACGGGCTAGAGAAGTATGCTCTTCTCCTTTTGGGAGAATCAGAAAATTAGAAACCCGAATCCGAGCCATGTCCAGTGTCACCTTTAGAGGGCCTGCCAGAAGTTGAACCTCCGGGAACGACCCAAGTGAGTACACACCTATCGCCGGTGATTCCACCTCACTATAATAAAGAATATCTTGTTGAGTCTAAAGACTCCAAGACCATAGTAACTTCTTTTCCATGACTTGGATGATCATCATGGAAAAGCTCTATTTATTGCACTGAGCGGCGCCGCTCTGAGCCCTGCTTGCGGGGGTGTGTGATTTTCAGGTGTTGGTGTGGCTGCAAGGCCCGAGCTCTGTATCAGAGGCACCAAAGGTTATTGTGAATGGAAGCCAAGTAAAAACCTCTTAGTTAGTTGCCTACCCGGTTCACCTCCGAAAGGAGTCATAATATTTGCGCAAGGAGGGGGAAGAATCTCTCCGTATGTTGATCATACACAGATTCCCATCATAGGCATACACCTGGACGTTTGGAGGCGGTTGCGACACTGGCCCCTGCTACAAGGGTAACCTTTGAATGTACACTGTTGAGTCCTTGGAAACACCAAAAACACAGGTGCCCTCTAGGGGGTGACATGGCTGTGTGAGGTGCACGTATGTGCATAAGCAATGGGGCAAAGGCTTTGGCTTCTCACCATTTTCTTTGGTAGGGATAGCTATGTGTTTGTTTTTTAGTCTGAAAAATTGTCCAAACATCTTCAAACAAGACTCCCCCGATACTATCAAGTTGCTTTGTCCTTGATAGATCTGTTATCGACTACTTTTTGTATCACAACTTGTCTGATTGAAACCTATGTGCTTGATCAAAATCTGTTGATATACTTGTTTGATCTTTGAAAACAAACAACAAACTAAAATACTGAGTTCTTCGATTGGGTGACTTGTCCCAGTTTTAGAGACTTGTTCTGTATTTAGGGTTTATGTGTCCTTGACCTTTTGAATTAGTGATCCTTGATCTCATAAGTGATTTTGCTTGAGATTGGCAAATTAGGAATTGTTCCTGTCAAATAGATAAATTTTTAGACTCTTTGATAACACACTTGGAGAGTGCTAGTAGTCTCCTTGTCCACCCATTTTCATACAATTCAAACTCAGTACACTTTGTGTAAGTCATCCTCCTGATCCATATGTGCTAGGGTGTTCACCCAAGAATTGAGCACCTCTGTGGCAGTGTTGGTTTGCACCTATTTGCAACAGTTCTATTTCACCATCTCTCTCGGACAAGAGAAAACTTTTACTATCCTAGTCGGTATTGGACGTTTAGAATTGTCTGTTTACCTGAACTCTCCCTTTCATGTCAGTCACAACAAGATATCAAGTGAGCCAAGGAAAGTGACCTCAGATAGTCTTTAACCAACTACCCCCAATTCAGACTCATCGAAAGAGAAAGGAAAAGGAACCAATATTTGGCCAGTCGCCTAGGAGTGTTGAAACCTATTTTGACCCAAAGAGCCATTTTAGTGACTTGAGTACCCCCTCAGCACCTTCCCATTAGGTATGGATATGAGTTATACTATCACTTCGTGGGGAGGGAAGCCATGGATCAAAATCTTGATGATATCTATGAACAACACAGAAACAACATGATATTTGGAGATTCTTCTCATGAACCTGGTTCACCCTCATTAATGCAAGATATTTGGATGCCCATCAACGGGATGAAAGGTATAAGAGACGAGCTCACCAAGAACAATGGTCACAACACGAAGACCAAGACAATGAACCTCGTGATGCTCATGTCAATACAACGTATACCAATGACTTGTTCAAACAGTCTAGACCAAGCTCACCACTTCAACATACCTCAAGGTTCACAAGTGATAGGCTCAAAAGAATTGAACGCGAAAAGAAAGCCTTTCTAGATGAACAAGCTGCAAAGCAAGAAAAGTTTAGACAACTTGAGGAAGAGAGCCAAGCTTTATTGGAAGTACAAAGGAAACTCGCTCAAGAGGAGCAAGATAGGTAGTTAGCCCACCAATTAAACAAACAATACAATACAAGGGGTGCTAACAGTGGACATAATTCTCCTCCCTCCACCCCTTCCAGAACACCAAGAAGTAGAAGGCGGTCAAGGACCCCTTCTAGATCTCCTAGTCCTAGAGGAAGAAGGGCCTCTCAGTATGCTCACTATAGGAGGCAAACTCCTCCCAGAAATTCAAGACCACACTCCCAACATGTACATCCTAGTTCCCAACATGGAGGTGGTAGCTCACATTATGACTTTGATACTCAAGACTTCATGCGAATACAACAAGAGCCTATCTTCCAACAGTATGTGGAGAGGTATTTGGAACAAAACAAAGATAAGTTCTTGGAAAGTCTAATCAACAAGGGTGCCAGAGTCCCTTATAATTTTGATGTGGACAACAAAATACAAAAGCAAAATCCCTCTCAAGAGGAAGAAATCTGCCAAATGAAGCAAATGATGGAGAAAATGATGCAACCTAAGAGCTCATTCTCACTAGACTCAATTTTTCCTAATCCATTCGACAAGAGTGTGAGTATGAAAGATTTTCCAAAGAGGGTGGAATTCCCACAATACGATAAATATGATGGTAGTGGTGATCCACACAACCATGTGCGTCAGTTCTATACTATGAGCTTTGAATTCCATCAGGATGACTCCTATTTGATGAGGTTGTTCCCTAGGAGTCTTAAAGGACAAGCAATGGAATGGTTTACCAATATCACTCCTCTTGTCAAGACTTTTAGAGAACTTGTTCATAGATTCGTTCAACACTTCGCATATAATCTGTCAAGATCTGTTACTATGTTGGACCTATGCAACTTGAAACAAAATCAGGGGGAACCCTTTGTTACCTTCTTGCAAAGGTGGAGGAGACAATGCTCTCGGTATCCTAGGACGATCCATGAGGATGAAAAAATTGACATACTTGTTAGTAATTTGGTGCTTGAAATGAGATATGAGATCAAAAAGATAGTCTTCACTTCCTTTGATACCATGATTGAAACTGCATGCCGCATTGAGGATGTTCTAAAAGAACAAGGCATTTTGACCAGACATAACAATAATACCAACAATGGTCAACACAACAATAAGGATAAAGGGAAGAACAACAATTGGAACAAAAACAAACAAGTTGTCAATGATGGAGTTGTGGATTCTTCCTAATCAAGAGATCAAAGTGTTCTTAATTTGACTAAGGTTGTGCAAGCAATGAAGCTTAGTGCACCTCCATAATAAGAAAGTAAATCAAGATATCAGGAGAGGCCCAAAAACCAGAAGCGGCAATTTACCAAATTGGGTGACTCATATGAGGATATTCTCAAAACTCTCATTGCTAACAACTTGGCACATCCTCAGGATCCTGCAAAATTTCACACTCCAGATCCTAAGCCACATTGGTGGGATGACAAGGCATTCTGTAAATTTCATAATGACCCTGGCCATACTGTTGAAAACTGTTGGAGATTAAAACATATCATCCAAGATTTTATAGAAAGTGGAAAGCTTCAAGTTGATGGCCTAAATACCAATGCTGATCATAAGTCTTTTAAGGAACCTTTGCCTAATTACGACAAGGGGGAAACCTCTAAATCATAGAATGGCAAAGCTACAATCAACTACACCTATACAGTGGCAGAAAATGTGATAAATATGCTTGAAGTTGTGGAACCAAGTGTTAATATGATAAGGAGTAAGTACCCGCATGGTTATGACTCTCCCCCTATTTTTGACAACCAACCTGTTGTGGTGCTAAGAGGTCCTCATTCTAGGTTATCTTCCCAAGCCCTTAATGTTGTTACCAGGAGTCAAGCCCCTATTATTCTCAGAGGGCCTAGCTCAGGTCCATCCAACAAATCCAAACAAGTGGCATCCAAGAATTTCACTATAAAGTCTGCCACTGCTCTCAAACCAAACTACAATCTTGTAGATCAGTTATAGAAAACTCCAGCACAGATCTCAATCTTAGAGCTTCTAGAGTTGTCCCCTAGACATAAGCAAATCCTTGAGGATGCTTTGCGCATAGCAAATGTCCCCAACAACATTGATATAGACCAATTCCAAGGCATTGTGAATCACATTACTATCCCACATTACCTATCTTTCTCTGAAGATGATGACAAATACCTAAGCCATCCACACAATCTTGCACTTCACATTGAAGTCATGATTCATAAAACCTGTGTCAGGCACGTGTTGATTGATGGGGGTGCTGGGTTAAATATTTGTACTTTGAATTTGTTAAAAACTTTGGGCTATTCAGAGTAAGTGATCGACACTAGAAAGAAGATCACCATAAAGGCCTATGATGAGGCAGAACGAAGTTCTAAGGGGTTGGCTGTCCTTCCTGTCAAGATTGGCCCAGTTGAAAAAGATATCTTGTTTCAAATTGTTGATACTGGACCCCTTGCATACAACATTTTACTGGGTAGACCATGGATTCATGATATGTAGACAGTGTCGTCTACCTACCACCAATGTGTTAAGTTCCCCTACAATGGAACAGAAATTTGCATACCAGGGGATAACACCTTATCAATTAACTCAATCTCAGCTAATGTTCATGTCCCTCTTAACTGAGCAGCAGAGGATTATGAAACAACTTTAGCGGTATCCAACAAATTTAAGTCAGTAGACCTTGGCATAGGGGGGTATCAACTTGACTCTTTTGCAAAGATGCATGTTTCCCCTAGGACATATGGAAAGCCTTCACAGGAGATGAAACCATCATCTTCAGCAATGACACTATTTGACAAGTTTGTTGAATCCTCAGTACCAATACAAGATGAAAAAGAGTAGTACATTAGAAGTTGGATATACAAAAGAGGAGAAATACGGCACAATGAAAATTTCTCCCCTCTCCTAGAATCACATGGGAGAGGATATACTTTTATCCAAGAAGATGGGTTATCAGGGATGGCCCTCTTAGTCACGAGGTGGGCCGCTTTGGGGCGTGCAGCAAATGGCAGGATGCTTGATGCAGAGGCTTGTTCAGGCTTTGAACAACAATAAATGCAACATCATTTGCAATAGATAGTGACTATATGAATGCAAGATTGACTATGGATAGTGTCTCCATCCCAGCTGCAACAGATGGTGATAATTTAGATAATTTTGTGATTGAGCAAATTGCTAGAGGAGAGGAGCCTCTTCCAAATCTTGAGGCTTCTACATCACGAGGCTCCAACAATAATTCAGAAATAGACTCTCATGAGTTTGAATGGGATTCACTCTTAGATGCAATAGTTGACTTGGATATGGATGTTGTCCACGCTTATAGTTCTCAACCTGATGTAACTGATGAGTCATGTGTTAGATTAGAAGATTGGAACCCACATGTCACATTAGTAGACGATTCTTCGCTTGCTAGGATAAATTCTGATTTAGACACTTTAGAGGGAAACTTGACAGATTCCAATTCTACAATCACCAGAGATGACATCACCTATATCCTTAATCTTGAACCGGTCATCAACCTACCCCTTGTTCACCCCAACCTTATTGATTGGTCTCAACGTTACCAAGAGCCTCAACTCTTGACATTTCACAATGACTATGAGATCACCTGCTATCTAAATGCCAGACACCTTAATCTCTTCCACCGATGGGCAAATACGATTATGATAGAGACGACATCAAATTACCTTAGTCACAAGATAAAAAGAAAGAAAAAGAATAAGAGTTCTGATGGCGAAAACCACTATGTGGCGGTGTCATAACCAAAAAAAGTAAAAATAAAAGACGTATCCAAAGGTGAAAACCTCCTAGAGGCACCTACGGATAAGGTACTTGATGGTCTCCCAAGCTATTTCCAGGATAGATCATCAGTATTGGTTGAACCTACAGAAGCTGTTAATTTGGGCACAGAGGAAGTTCAAAAAATTGTACACTTGGCTAAATCTTTATCACCTGAAGAAAAGAAAGCCTATATTGTGTTCCTCCAAAAGAAGAAAATTAACTTTGCATGGACATACTCAAACATGCCAGGGTTGGACACTAATCTCATTATGCATCATTTGTCCATAGCTCCAGGTGTGAAACCAGTCAAACAGAAGTTGAGAAAAATGCACCCTCATATAGCTCTTTTAGTGAAAGTTGAATTAGAAAAGCTCCTTGGTGCAGGATTCATTAGAGCCATAGACTATGCTAACTGGATTTCCAACATTGTACCTATTTCTAAACCTGATAAAACCATTCGAATCTACACAGACTTTAGAGATCTTAATAGAGCATGCCCAAAGGATGATTTTCCACTTCCTAACATAGACATGATAGTGGACATGACAGCGGGATATGAGTTCTATTCTTTGATGGATGGTTTTTCTGGGTATAATCAAATCAAGATAGCTCCTGAGGATCAAGAAAAGACTGCATTCACATGTGCCTAGGGTACTTATTGTTGGAATGTCATGCCCTTTGGATTGAAAAATGTAGGAGCTACTTACCAAAGAGCTATGACAACCATCTTCCATGACATGATGCATAAGAATATGGAAGATTATGTGGATGACACCCTAGCTAAGTCTAAGAGAAGAGGAACACATTTGGCTGATTTAGAAGTGATTCTAGATCACATGGAACAATTTCAACTAAGATTAAACCCAAAAAAGTGTGCATTTGGTGTTACTTCTGGCAAATTATTAGGATTCATCATTTCAGCTAAAGGAATAGAAGTGGACCCTGAAAAGGTTCAAGCCATTATAAATATGCCACCTCCCAAAAATGTCAGCCAAATGAGGAGTCTTCAAGGGTGCCTTCAATCCATAAGGAGGTTTATTTCACAATTGGCAGATAGAGTACAACCTTTCAACAAAAATTTGCATAAAGGTGTTCAATGTGTCTGGAATGAGGATTGCCAAAAGAGCATGGATCAAATTAAAGAATACTTGGCAAATCCTCCCATTTTAATGCCTCCCATTCCAGGAAAACCTCTCATTTTATATGTCTCAGCTACTGAATCTTCACTGGGGGCATTGTTGGCTCAATTAGATGAACAAGGGAAAGAAAGGGCCATATATTATATTAGTCGCACTCTTGTTTCTTATGAGGTTAATTATACTAGTATTGAAAAAGCTTTCCTCGCAGTAGTGTTTGCTTCTCAAAAATTGTGACACTATATGCTCACACACACCATACACCTCATAGCAAAAATTGATCCTCTCAAATACTTGCTCGGTAAAGCTGCTCTCACGGGTAGACTTGCTAAATGGATGATGATTTTTTCTGAATTTGACATAGAGTATATTGAGTGCAAAGCAATCAAAGGCCAAGCTATTGCAGATCAACTGGCTAATTTCCCTATTCAAGATAATATGCCCATTCAAGTCAACTTTCCAGATGAGCATCTTATGTACATGACTGAAAGATCCTGGAAACTATTCTTTGATGGTTCCTGCATGCAAAATGGTTCTGGAGCTAGTGTGTTGTTTGTTTCTCCTCATGGGTATACTATTCCTAAATCTTACAAGTTACTCTTTCCATGCACAAACAACATAGCTGAGTATGAGGCTTTGACAAATGGACTAAAATGGCCATAGAGTGGAATATCACAGAACTACATATCTATGGGGATTCTCAGCTGATCATCAATCAAGTCAATGAACAATACCAAACAAAAGATGACAAGTTGGTACCTTACAAAAAATGGTTGATTCATTAAGACGGTATTTTACTTTTGTCACCTTTCAGCAAATCCCTAGGGCTGAGAACAAAGCAGCTGATGCTATGGCCACCCTTGCTTCACTTCTTCAGTTAGAGGAACATGAGTCCAGATATGAATTCCTAGTGGAAGAGCTACGATATCCCATATTTGACTCACCCGAAAGCCATGTCATTTGTACCCTTGTCAATCATGAATCCTCCCGCTATGGTGCTATTTACTCATATCTTCGTGATGGCATCATCCCTGATACATTTAACCGATCTGAAAGAAGAAACCTTATCCGCAACGCCTCTCGCCATTCCCTCATCTTTGGTGATTTGTATAGGAGGGGTCTAGATGGAACACTTCTTAGGTGCTTAGAAAAGGAGGAATCCGATCAAGCGCTAGTTGACATCCACGAGGGCATATGTGGAGGACATTCTAATGGTCTTTCCATGGCTAGAAGGTTGCTTAGAGCAGGGTACTATTGGCCTACGATGCAGATAGATGCAGTAGCATTTGCTAAGTCTTGTGAAAAATGTCAGAAACATGGACACCTAATACATGCTCCAGGTAGGGAGCTAATTCCTTCTATATCTCACTGGCCATTTCAGCAATGGGCCTTTGACCTTGTTGGGCAGATTCATCCCAACTCATCAGGTGGGCATAAGTTCATTATCACTGCTACTGACTACTTCACAAAATGGGTAGAGGTTGTTCCACTTTCTATTGCCTCAGGCAAGACAGTGTCTTTATTTATTTTAAACCATATCATCTGTCGATATGGAGTGCCATCTGAGATCATCACTGACAATGGAGGTCAGTTAAAAAATAAGGACCTTAAAGAACTCTGCCAAAGATTCAAGATAAAGCAACATTGGTCCTCCATTTACTTCCCACAAGGAAATAGTGGGAGTAGAGCTTCAAACAAAACCATTCTCAAGATTTTGCACAGAACAGTTCATAAGAATGGTAGAGACTGGCACCTACAGATAAATCCGGCCCTGTGGGCCTATAGAATGAGTATTCGTACTCCAACTAGGGCTACTCCTTTTGCCCTCACATACGGCGCTGAAGCAGTGTTACCTTTAGAGGTTGAGATTCCATCACTTCGGGTCTCTCTCAAAGGTCTAGTTATAGATGAAGACTATCGTGCCATGAGATTGCAAGAATTGGAACTTCTTGATGAGAAGCGTAAAGCATCATTTGACCATATGAGGGTCTATCAAAAGCGGATGTCCAAAGCCTTCAACAAAAAGGTTCGCCCTAGAGAATTCCAAGTAGGAGATCTTGTCCTGCGAGAGAATCCTAAGAACCAACAGAATCGAGAATAGAAGGGAAAAATTGAACCTAATTGGCTTGGACCCTACATCATCATAGCAGCTTTTGGCACAGGTGCCTATCTACTATCTACTGAAGAGGGGGAGCAGCTCCCTGAGCCTATCAATGTTTTGCACCTGAAGAAGTTCTATCCTTGATGCCCATTCTATCTGGGGGCATCCTTTGTATATAATTATGACCCTGAAAAAATCCAAAAAATTCAAATATGATGCTGAAAAAATACAAAAAAAAAAAAAGAAAAAAATTAAAATAAAGAAAAAAAAAAAAAAAATCTTCCAAGTGGTGAAAACCTGGAAACAGGCGCTACTTGAGGCCTTTGCATCCCTATTTCTTAGCATGCATCCTCAACACTTAGCCTTTCTCCATCATGCCTTGTCCTTATTGCCTTGGTTTGGAAGGTCTTTGTCTTTGTCTAGGGGCATCACTGTGTTAGCTTTGGTCTCTTGGATATGCTTGTCTTTATGACACCTCGCAAATGGTGTTTTTTTAACACTAACCCAACTGTGTTTTTCAACACAACCCCTGACATCATGTGTTTTTCAACACTTATCAGTTTGGTCTTATCCAGTTCGGTCATGTGATCTTACCTACTTGCAAGCATTCGATCCTTATCCTCAGAACTCAATATCACTTTACACACTTAAAATTTTTTTAATTGCAACACTTAATGCTTGAGATATGCCATGATTTTTTCTTTGTGTGCTGACTGATATTGATTTTCGTTGAGTGTCCTTGTCTAATAAGTCTCTCCGTGATGCATAGCTAGAGGACTTGGGGCATGGGGCATGTTTTTATTTGCTTTCTGCTTGTGGGTGTTGTCTTGAACCTCTTGAGTGTCTCTTGTTGTCTCCTTGACACACTTAAGAGATTTATGGCATCATCCTTGAATGTTTTTGCACAACCATTCTCATGGTAATCCTGGCGTTTATGTCTTGATGTGAGCGTGGTTTTGCTACATTAAATTGGGTAAGCTAACATTGTAGTCATCTTGACCTTCATGTCTTTGATGCTCATGTTAGAATCTTTCCACATTCCAAGATGATATAAATCACATTCATATCTTCATAGTTGCGTTTGTGACTAGTGATGATTGTGTGATTGTCCGATGTCCGGTAATAATGGCCCAATGATGAAAATAAGTTCTCTTACATTCTCTAATGAATGATGAACACACAAAAACCTATGTTACCCTATTGCAAGTACACCTTTGCATTTTCATATAGCTTGCATTATTTAGACTTCATGTTAATTTGCACTTTAAGAACATTATTATGGGTTTGAGGAGGTTCCTTCATCTTTCTTGTAGTTTCATCAAGCTGTGATCATTCTTCATTTCCTTATCTTCTTTCGTGATCTCAATCAAAATTCCCTATCTTAAATAGTTGATTGATTTTGATGCATCCTCTTTATTGGGGAAGATTCTCTTCCTTCTCTTCATTTCTTTCCATTTCTTCTAAACTTATATCTTCCATTACGATTTCACCCCACTTCTTTTCTTCCCTAATTCAACCTTAGGGCATAATTTTCTTGCTGATCTACGGGTTACGTGATTCTTATTTTCATCTTACATCAAGAACCTTATCTTTTGTTGATTTGATCAGGTCCTTCTCCTCTATCTCATTTCGATTCCGATCCGCGAGGCAATACCTGGCAAACTTCAATCCTTGATTCTAACTTTATCAATTTATCAATTGCTTCTCTTGGGGCAACCTTGGCAGAGATTCTTGTCTCTCTCACTTTGGATGATCAGAATGCGACCTCATGTTCAAAGGCCTTTTGTTTATGTTTGTCGGATGTGATCACGGATTACTCACATCGAGTTGTTTACTATGATCTAAATCGATCTCACATTGCAACTTCATTCTTTGACGCATGTGAT
Source organism: Sequoia sempervirens (assembly GCA_007258455.2). Classification (NCBI taxonomy): domain Eukaryota; kingdom Viridiplantae; phylum Streptophyta; class Pinopsida; order Cupressales; family Cupressaceae; genus Sequoia; species Sequoia sempervirens. Next base: position 440,948,371 of record VDFB02193867.1, read on the forward strand.
CGGGTCGACCTCACATTAGTCAGAGAGGGCAAATGCAACCTAAAATGGTCACCTAGACTTTGGGCCCCATTTATTTAATTTGTCAACATCAACTGAATCAATACGGTTATTAGCATTTCAAATCAAATTTCTTAATCAATTCATAACTATTTCAAATGTTTCAATTTTCCCCTAAGGTTTGAATGCTTCATTAATTTTATTTAATCAAAAGAAATAAAACCTTTTTAATAAATAAAATAATGTTATTTAATTGAAGTTAATATTACTTAAATAAAATGATGCTATTTAATTAAATCTATTTTTAATTAAAAATTTTTATTTTATTCTATTAATATTCATTTCTAAATTACATAATCTTATTTTATTTTATTAAAAGAAATATTATCATCTTAAATAAAATAAAATAAATGAAATATCCTCTCAAGAGTATCCTGTGATGAAAAAAAGGAAACAAATCGGTTAAAAGGGAAATAAACTAAAAAAAGAATTCCAATCAAGATTTGTTTCTATTTTTTTCTATTTATCCCACATTGCTTCTGAATTTGCCTTCAATTCCACTTTTGCCTATAAAATGAGCCCCTCATTCTCATTTCAAAAAAAAATCACGAATTTTTACATCAGACTTATGCTACAAAGTTTCTTGAATTTTATCATTTGAGATTACACATTAGTTTGATTTTATAAGCATCTTAGTTTTAGAGCATATAGTTTAATAATACATTTTAGCTTAATCTTCATAGTAGATTAATTTGCAAAGTAATTCATTTATGGCATTGCATGTAGATCAATTTTCATTTCAATAAATTAGTTTTGTTTGTTGCATTTTACAGTCATGTAGAATAGTTCTCATTGTTGCATTGAAAGAATAGGATTCATAGAGATTGGCATTCTTGCTTCTCCTCTTTGAATCTCTCATTCTGAGACTGTATTTGCAGGAGTAACTGGGTCAATCTGAGGGCCACAATATCAATCCCTGCTCTTCTCAGATAGAGAGCTGTGAATTGATTTGCAAGGACTCATTATTGAGTATCCTTGCATGCAAGGATTCACAGAAGTATAACATATTTTCAGTTATACACTCATCATTTTCCAATTTGATTTTTTTTTTATGATGTTGTCTATAGAGGAAAAGAATTTCTTGTTACCACTCATGTGTTTGTTGCATCTGCTGCCCAAGTACCATACTTCATCATTGCTACATTCAAAAAGGTTGCAAAAATGAAAACATGTGACCGTTTGTCATTTTCTACTTTTTTCTCATTGGCTACATTAGCATTTTGACCTCCATAGTCACGCTACTTATTTCTACACTCAATAGCATGATGGCCATATTTGTGATAGTAATAACACTACACATTACTTTTATCAGGTCTACCTTTGATTTGAACTGCTATTCTTCTTCTAGTTCTGGTTTGATGACTCTGAGATGCTCGGCTTGTTTGTGTTGTTAGAACCTCCTCTTCCATAATTGCTTCTTCCTTTGCCTCTTTGACTTCTACCTCTATTGTTTCTTCCTCTTCCTTGACCTCTCACATTGGTCTGAGCTTTGAATGCTTGCTCTAGGGAAGGAGCAAATCGATTCAACTGATGCTCATGGGTTTGTAGTGAACCTATCAACTCATCTATATTCATCTAAGATAAATCCTTTGCCTCTTCAATGGCAATGGCTATATAATCAAACGTAGTAGGTAGAATTCTTAGGATTTTCTCAACAATCCTTTGATCTTCCATTGTTTCTCCATTCAACTAATTTATGAGGGTTGAAACCTTAGTGTGATAATTTGAAATGGACTCATTATCTTTCATTAGAAAAGTCTTAAAATTTCTTCTCAAGAGCTGCAGCTTAGCTAACGGGTATGTGCAGGATCATGATGGGCCAAAAAGTGGCGATATTATGGGTATTTGTAGGGTATGCAGCTGACGACTTTTTTTTAACCCAAAATTGATGAAATGAAAAGGGTTTTTACAGGAGATTCTCATTTTTCCACCAATATAAATTATGGTTTACTTTGAATTTAATAAATAATTATTATTCATTTTCTATTTGAATTACGACTAAAGTCCTGATTGATAGGTTGATTGAAAAACATTTATAGCTTTCAAATAGTATCACATTTTTGGAATCCAAAACATGCACCACATTCTATGCTTCACATACTATAGAATTAAAAAAATAAAAATTGAATATCACGAAGTTTTGACCAAGTTAAGGTGGTCAGACATACAAGTTTTTATATATTTTTTAAAAAGTAATACAAAATTCATAATTAATTATTTACTTGGAAAAAAATTTCAAAAAATTATGCATCACATCTAGACATGAGTCCTATACTTATGTCTAAAAACATACAGAAAAATATTATCATTTTATTGTAGTTAGGGTGGTCAGATAGACACCTACCTCTTATTTTTTCCCTGAAATTTAAGTACTACTGCATTGAAAAATTTTACCAAATAGATTTTTTTCTTTTAAAAATCCTAGTAGTTTAGAAAGTACATTCAATTTGCTACAAATTCTATTCTTACATATTTTTGAAATAATATAGATAAATTATTCAAATTTTTATGTCAAGTTGCCTAACTCTGATTTTTTTGAATTTTTTGCCACTTAAGGGCCCATTTTTTCCATGATGATCCTACACATGCCATAACCTCACTTTGTCAGTCCCTTTATAACTATTTTGTGATATATCCCAAGCTTGTGTTTGCATGGTTTGATGTTGTAATATGCAAGAAAATAGCCTCACTCAAGGCTGCCTCAATCAAACTAAGGGCTTTTGCATCCTTCATTTCTATCTCCTTCAACTAGTTTTTTGTGCATTTGAAAGGGTTGCAAATGCATTTGGGTTTGTGATATCAGTGAACCCATTTGTGACCAAATCCCATAGGTCATTTGCAACTAAGATGGTTCTCATCTTCTTAGCCCATATTTCATATTTTTTTCCCTCAAAATTTGGTGGCTGCTACCAACCTTTGTTGTCATCTCCTGCCATATTTCTCAAATTTGAGAAGACTAAACAATGCCTAGATAACCTAGGGCTTTACCCATAATAAAAAAATTGATTAATTGCCTAGAAAAATAAGGCTCTAATACCACTTGATGGCAGGTAGGGGTGCAACCACATATCTTTATTGCTATTATTGGATTGACATAATAGAAAAATAACACATAAAATGCACAGAGAATCCATAATGACAATGAATCTAAACAAAAAAAAATTAACTTTGCATATATTCCTTGTTTGCTTCAAAATACAAAAACTCAGAGGATATTCTCTGATTTACATGAAAAAAATAAAACTAATCTATTTGGATAGATGTCCAAGGACTAGACTGTGTTACACTCATACCTCAAAACTAAAACTGCTACAATCCTATAGCTATAGTTTTCAATGTGTTGCATCTGATAAACATTCCTTTTGTGTTGTTGTTGTCACCTATTATATGCTAAACATTCTCTACTTCATCTGTTGTTGCAGGGTCTTCTCTTCCAATACAAAAATTGACTTCTGCTTCTACAATCTCCAACGAATACATTCCTATTGTCTTACTTGAAAACTGCTCATAAGAATGAGTGCACAAATTAAAATTTCAAATCTACATAATGCATTTAATGCTGGCAGGTTGCAATAGCTATTTCAAACTCAAACACAAGCGCTAGATTTTAAAATTTAAATTAACCTACCATATTAGTTTCTACCAAGTATACATTGGAGGCAAGTTGAAAAGTTACATGGGGGCTAAGTTGAAAAGTCTATTGACTACAAAATAATTAATATTCCAACATGGGTTTTGGCCATAGCTGTGTTGGAAGAAATGTAGCATCCCATGCTTCTATACTTCGCTTTGATGTATACCAAGGAACCTCTAACTATAACATCACAAAGTTTTTGTGCCTTGTCTATCCTTCTACTTTGTGCAATGGATGGGGGAATTTAGCTTTGTGACTTTCCAATTGCATTCACTTGAGCCTTTCAATGAGATTTCTTGGTTCATATCCTACAATTGATGAGATCTCAAAGGCATTCTATCAAACAACTTATGTGCTTGTCAGGTGATCAACCTTTTTACAAACTTTTGAACCTTTAGTCAAAGTTTGGGAGTTTCAAAAATTCTTGACTCTCTAATCTCAACAATGTTTCAAAACACTCAATATATCGGCCTCTTAACTAACACTTAGCTTTGGCTCCATGTGTTTTAATGTAGTTAGTCAGTGAAATAAAGGAGTTAAGAAACTTTAAAAATGCCCAACATCTTTTAAAATGCTTTTTCTTTTCTTTTTCTCTATAGATCACCATCAATACTTGTGATATGTGTTTTGCACCTTGATTTTCCCTATCTTCTTTGACACCAACTTAACTCAAGTTTCTATGGAGTAACATCGTAGGGTATATCAGATGATCATCAACAACCTTGATATCATAAAATATTTCACAAGTTGATTACAAATACTAACAACAATTGTGCATTTCCATCATTGTCACTACTAATTACTTATATGTTCCTCATTGTGGAAGACATAGAATTCATTGAATCTTGAAGAACCACAAATTTCATCGAATGATGCTTCATCTAATGCAAAGGTCAATGACAATTATTTTTAATGCTTCAATTTACTTTATGGTTTTAAATTTCTGAAATTATCATCATTCCTGAGAGAGTACACCTGCCTTTTAAGAGTGAACTTTTGCTTAAGTGAGGCTCTGTGAAAATAATGAAAGTGTTGCATGCATAAAGCCCTTATACACCCCAAATTTGACAAATATCTTGATAAGGATAATATTTTTTTTTTTATGATCAAAATTGGGTGTAACAATACATTAAAAAAATCATTCTTAAAACAAATTATTTATTTTAGAAAGATTTAATAAAATGATTTTATAAAGAAGAAAATGAAGAGTTATTTAAAAAAAAAAATGTTTAAAAAATAGTTTACCTTTGCTTTCCCTACAAATTCAAATTCTCTCATAATGTTCACCCCAAACTTCTTAGTCAATTATGTTCAAGAAAAATATTTTTTATAAATTTGAAAGTGAAGTATTTAATATGTTCACTTTAAAAAAAAATTATATTTGAAGAGCATAAAATTCTAGCTTTTAATTGGTTCAAAACTAACTTATTAATAACTAATTAACAAAATGACTTGAAATTTTGAAATAGTACAATTCTTAAAGGCAAGTACTAATAATTATTAAAATAAATTGACATTTAAATTTAAAAAGATTTGAACATATAATTTATTATTTATATATTATATTTATTATAAGAAATCTAAAAGTCTAAGTTTGAAAATTTTTAAATAAAAAAAAATGCATTCTTATCCTACCTTTCCCTACTTTAAAGCTAAGATTGGCTAAGAGTGTAGTTATTTTTTTTTTAATTATATATTACATTTTTTAATATTTTAGAAAATTTGATGGTTGAGATCATTTCAATCATCTTGCATCCTTCTCTATAACTTTCAACTATTGATCTTTAAAAGTAGGTTGTACACTTCATTTAAGGAACTTCTTGGGCATAATAATTTAATTTATAGAATGGGATTTTATTTATTATATTAATGCTAAAATATATGTTTATTTTATAATTAGTTGTGCAAAGTTTTATTTAGAAGTTCACAAGTTTAAGAGAAGGTTTAATAAATAAGAAGTCTAAAGTAATATTTTTAATAATTATTTATTTTATATGTGTTAGGCATGTTGCTATACTATTTATTAAATTTAAATATATTTTCTAAATATTATTAAATTATTAATTATATATTTATTTTTTATTTATTTATAAATAAATGTCATTTGACATTATATTGTAAAAGTTTAATAAGCAAGATAGTAATTTGTCACATCTACAATTTTTTTTGCTATTAACACTCTCATGTAATTTGAACTAAAATTAAGAACTTAACATTAAAATTTTAATTGTGCATGATATTTTGAACAATTGTAGGGATTTAACAATTAATGCTTTAGATTTAGTACTTAAATTGTCAAGAATTTAAAAGTTTTATTTAGAAGTTCACAAGTTTAAGAGAAGGTTTAATAGATAAAACGTCTAAAGTAATATTTTTTATATTAAATGTGTTAGGTATGTTGTTATACTATTTATTAAATGTAAATTTACATTTTCTAAATATTGTTTAAATCATTAATTATATATTTATTTATTTATTATTTATAAATAAATGTATTTTGATATTATATTGTAAAGTTTTAATATGTTTGATAGTAATTTGTCACATCCCCAAAAAAGGTATTTTATTTTCGGTATTAACTACTTACGTTCTCACGTAATTTGAACTAAAATTGAAATCCTAACATTAAAATTCAAATTATGCTTAATATTTTGAATGATTGTATGGATTAATGATTCATGATTTAGATTTAGTACTTCAATTGTTTTTTTTATATTAAAAGTAGGGGGAGGGCCCTTGAACCCATAAGTTTAAGCTAAAAAAAAGAGAACAAAAGAACATCAAGGCCAAGCAACTAGAAATAAGCAAAAGGAGGCGTGCAAACCTCATATACTTAATTGTTAATTGTTACAATTCTCAAGTATTGAAAAGTTATGAATTAACTAGTTCTGTTTTAGTTTACAACATGGTTATATTTATATGTATTCAAGTTAAAATTTGGACTAACAAGGTACTAACACCTTGTGGTGATGGGTCTATGTGATAATTGGAATGGTTTTGTAAGTGTTAGGGGTTGAAAAAAGTGGACCTAGTAACTTCACCTCATGAATAGTCTTGAAGCCATTCAACCATACTTTTGTAACCACCATATTGAGATGTGTTAGATGGACCAACCAATTGTGAATTCCTTGTGAGATGCTTGTTGTGTCCTTCATACTTAGCTAGTCACCTCACTCTTAAATGATAGTTAAGAAAATCAATTATCTTTCTCAAAATATTCTATAAGATTTATCAATAGTGAGATGGTGGATTCTCCACTTTCATCAATCAAATGTTCACAACTCTACTTTGAAAATTTACATCTTATCTCAACTAACTATTATGATGTAAAAACAATATAAAACATATTAATTGTGCCAACACAAATATGTATGTGTGTGTGTAAGTATCAAATTAGTGACAATATAAAAAATTGAAAAGTGAGAAAGAAATGAGTCAAATTTAATTTAAAAAATAAAAACAATGAAAAGGGAAATGGGTGTCACATTTTTTTCCAAAAGATTGAAAATTAGAATGAAAAATATCAGTGGAGGAATTACCCTAGCTTTTATGGTTGGGAAACAAACTAAATTAAATGAGAATGGTGTTTGTATTCTTAAGAGGGGCATTTGTGTGATTAAGAGGGTGTGGTGACCCTTTCTTTAGGAAGAAATTATAGGTCGTGGGAAAAAAAAAATCACACAAGGTTGAGAAAAGAGCCATGGCCTAATTATAAAGTGTTTTTAGGTAGAAATTTGGGCATAAAATAGAAAATTGAGATCAAAGGAGATCAAGAAAAGATGAGGGAGGGAGCATAATCACATGGAGGGACATTGAGTTGTGCTACAAAAGTAATTGCAAGGAAAAGTAGGCATCAAACATGACTATTAAGAGTTTTTTCATAGTAAAAAAGTGCTGAAATAAGCACTTGGAAAAACAATTGGAAGCTCTTCATTGGAAATTCTTAAACAAGAGGGTTAAGTGTTGTAAATGAGTGATTTGCCATAATTTAATATTTGTTGAAAGATACATAAACATATATGGATTGTATATAAATTAGACATACTTGAGGAGCCTAATGTTGAAGGAGAAATTGAGTTGGAAAGTGAAGATGGGTAGTATGGATAGTGAGGAAGTGATGACTACTTGAATGCAGGAAGAACTAGAGCTCACTTCCTAGAAGGTATATAGTTTGAGGATAGTCTTTATTGTACACAAACATCTTAAAAGGGTACCAAAAAGTATCAAAAAATAAATAAAAATAATATATTGCAAAGAATACAATAATGGAAAACCCATACTCTAACTTTCATCCCCAAGGAGGCAAAACAAATAAACCAATGTATCCAAAGGGGTATTTCACACATCAAAATACCTAGTTTTTCAAGATTTTTTTATTTAAATATATACTTGGATGAAATGGAGGAAACTTTCATAAAAAAAGACATGCAGATTATCACACTACAAGATACACAGTCTACAATGCCACATGCTGGTGAAAGCATATCAAGATACTATTCCTTGATGAAATTCTTGTAAAATCATTATTAGAAGAAGATACTTATAGTAAGAAGGAGAATATACTAGCACTTGCACCAAAAGAAGGTGCAATAGTTACGTTGATTGTATTTTATAAAATATTTTATATGATTTTGAATAGCTTTCTAATAAGAAGCTTCAAGGAAAAAGTTTGCACTCAACACATATAAGTCCAATTGAAAACATATTTTTCTCAATATCCTTGAGTTGAAAGTTGTGGTTTAAACTTCAAGCACTACTTTTATGCATTAGTGCAATGACTGTATACACATATGCTTTGAATATGAACTTAGCTATGAACTTTGAAATAATCCTCTCCTATCGGCAATCACAGATTAAAAAGCTTTGGAAGATTGCATCCCATGAACTAAAACATCATTCAAACCTCTTTGGTGCCAAATACAATCATAACAAATGTTTTCTAGAACACTCATTCAATTGGTAGGAAATGGTATGTGCGGATTCACATTACATATTGCAAAGATAGCTAAAGATCAACAAATATTCAAAATAATGTAAATTTACAAATCCTTTTTTTATTGGTTGACTATCTTATGTGCTACAAGGCAAGGACGTATTGGATCTAAAACATGAGGGCCTCTGCAACAGTATTCACTAAATTAAGTGGAACAACACAAAGTGTCGCATAAAAAAATCCTAAAAATTTTAAACCCCATAATCAAAATCCAAAAAAAATCAAATCATAGAATTTCAAAATGTAAAATTTCAAACCATTGGATTTCAAACCCTATAATTTTAAACCCTGAAAAATTCAAACCCTTAAAAACTGAGGGATAGTACATGTCGATGCACCCAAGTTTTGTGTGTGCACTTAAGTAACAATCTAAAAATATCGGGATTTTAGGGCTACTCAATTCTTGAGGACAAAACAAGATTGTTGCAACCTTTAAGAAGAAAATACCAGTTGTGAGTGAAAATTAATTGTAACATGCATATTAACCAAAATGTAAAGTGAATTCAATCTATTGAAGTGGGACTCTAAGAATAAATTCAACAATTATATAAGAAGTAACAAAATCTTAATTTGGTTGGCATTGGTGTAGAACAAAGTTCTAACCTTGGAATAGAGTAAATTTCATAATGTATGTATTGTTCATTATTGATTATCCCATAATTATGTCTTGCTTAAAGAAATAATATTATATCAATCTATTACTTCTTCCAACTAAAAGAAACATGACAAAGAAATGAAATGTACCTTAAGTGTCATCTCAAGAACTACCTTTGTGTCAATGTGGATAAACTTGTTGGCAAAGGTGAGAAAATTGAAAAAAGGAGTAGTGTAAAATGGATAATTTTCTAGGACATAATTTTTCCACTATTCATTATATCGACTACCATCTCAATTATCATCCATACTTTTCCATGCATGAGAATCAACACCAACTTTTTGTTTGAGAAGTAAACCACCTGAAAAAGTAGACAAACCTTTAACTGGATCTCTTAACATCTTATTCTCTACCTCAAAATAGAAATCTTCATTAAAAACCAGCATCAATTGCCTATCTACAACACTATTCCACGGCTCTAAACAGTCCAACCACAAGTCAAGAACACAGGAAATCTTTTCAACACATGCACCTAGCGCCCAATAAAGGAAAGCTCTTAACAAAGGTCAATACAAAAATTGAGACCAGGAACAAAGTACAACTACAGCTCCTGGGGATGAAGTAAATGATCTGGAAATCCAAATAGGTATCACTCCATACTAGAATTTTATATTTGATATCACTTTGGGAGGAATTGAATTCATCTTGTGGTGATTGTAAACTGTTATTGACATAACTCGCCAATATCTTTATAGCCTATATGTGATTGGTAGTAGGCGGAATATATCTACAACACTCATTCTTAAAAGGCAATTTGAAATATTCAAAGACTGGCAAACCCATAAGGATATGGAAGAGGAATCCCCCTCGATAAGACAAAACTGTACAAAGGTATGAACAACAAATTCACCACGAGAAAAAATGTCACGACCATCTGTGAGACGAGAGATGCACTAAAAGGCAGTGAAGATGAATCAGAATCAGATACAGGCACAAAAGCATGCAGATAAAGATTCACAAGGTGCAAATAAGGCTTCGATTTGACCTTCCTTGGGCTTACCCTACCATGGCTAGGGTGTAAAGCAGACAGAGAAGGGGTCTATTTTTCCAATCGAAACTTTGAAACCCTCCACCCCCCAAATTTCACTAGCTCACTGGAGTCAATTTCAATCTCACTGTTGTTTTCTTTGCATACAACATAATAAGCAAACCAAAACATAAAGTGCTAAAAAATATTCAACTACACCTGAAACATCCAGCTTTGCTGACACCATCTTCCTTCAATCGACACTTGAATGCAACAGGATAAAGCTCAGAAAAACATGCAAACACCTGTCTAATCGAAGAATTGAACGAATCCAGGTTGTCAAACGCTCTACCAAAAAACCTAGCACACCAAATTATGCTCATCAGCTGCAAACATCAAACAAAACAAAGAACTGGAAGGCGATAAAATATTCACAAGTGCACTGGGTGAGTGATCACATGCCTGAGCAATCAATCCACAGCCAACAAAGTGCTGAGAAGAATCTTTGAATCCGAAGATTTTATGAAGAAAGACAAGAAAAATTTAGGAAACCCTACCATGGCAGAATGTTTTTAAAATGAGATGAACCGAAACCTATCTCGCCTGAGTTGCTGCTTCAATCTATTCACAGTAAAATGAAAGTAGATCTAAAAATATCAGAGTTTTAGGGTTACTGAAGTTTGATTTGATTTGGAGATTGGTGAGATTTTTTTGATGATGGCAAGATTTTTTGGTGTGAGAATTCAAGCATAAGACAATTCTGGTGGGCTGAGCCCACAATATATAGCCTATTGGAAAATATAATCCAAAAAACCAGGGGATCAATCACTTTGAAAGAGAATTTACATATATGCATCACTACATGTAAGGGACAAAGAGAATATGATATCGAAAGACAAACAATTGTTGTTGCAGAAATCTCTTCCCTTTACACTGATAGAAGGAGAACTATATAAAATAGGAAGAGATGATATCATTCATCATGTAGTTTATGAACATAAGAGAAATTATATCTTGAGGGAAACGCATCACATGAAGGCATGCCTAGCAGACACAACTTCAGAGATGCTACCACTAAGAAAGTAAAGCTATTAGGACTGTGATCGCCCACCTTAAACAGAGATGCAAAATAATATGTTAAAATTTGTGATATCTATCAAAGAGTTGGCAGACCTACTACAAGAGTTGAAATTCCCTTACAACAAGTACAATCCTAGCTGCCATTTGAAAAATGGGCTATTGATTTTATTGGACCCATTGATCCAACAACCAAACTATCTAAGGCTAGATTCATCATCGTTAGAGTAGAATACTTCTAAAAAATGGGCAGAGGCATAACCAACCAAAGACTTTAGTACAAAGACAACAACAAAATTTATATATCAATATGTCATCACTAGATTCCTATTACCACTTAGCATAATTAGTGATCAAGGGAAACATTTTGTCAACGAAGTTATTAAAAAATTACTACAAAGTTTTATTGTAACCCATAATTGTAGTAGCCATTATCACCTACAAGCCAATGGAGCAAGTGAGGCTCTAGAAAAGATCATATGGACCACCCTGACTAAAATTTGCAATAAAAACAAGATAGATTGGAATGTCAAAATACCTGTTGTACTCTGGACATATAGAACAATTTTAAAAAGATCTACTGAATTTACCCCCTTTGAATTGGCCTATGTGATGGACACACATCTACACATAACTTTCATAGTTCCAAACCTCTGCATCACAATTACTTTAAGACTAAATGATGAAAAATCACGAAAACATAGAATTAAGGAATTATAAAACTTGGATGAAACTAGATAGCTTGTAGTATACCACCAGCTCATGGAAAGAAAGAGATAGAAAACATGGCATGACATGAATATCAAACATAAAAGATTTAAGAAAGATCACATTGTCTTGTTGTATGATAGCAAATTTGAGAAGAAAGGAGAGTTAAAAGTCAAATGTTTCTAGGTCCTTATTACATTGATAAAATATTACAATCTGGAGTAGTCAAATTAAGGAGATTAGACAGTACACAAATATAATGATATACCAATGGGGAAATATGAAATAATTATCATCAAAACCTAGAATGATCAAAAGCATACTTGTATTAATTTGTAACGATAGTGTACTATAATAGATACTAACCCTTAAGTGCAAAAAAGAGCTATAGATAGATAACAGTCACAAAAGCCTAAGAAGAATGGCTCCACCTACCATTATGATTAAATTTACCACAATTAACACTATAAAATCCCACCACTGCATTCACTTATCCCCACTTGTACAACCATTAATTCGTAAGATCTTATTCAAGAACCCTAGCTTATTATTATTTTCTTCCTCGTTATAACTAATAATGGCTACTTCCACATTATGACCATCTCTCAAAATCCACAACCAAAATATAAATAGTTGCCCTATAATGCTATGTAGGTCGATCGTAACAAGGACTTTTCCAAAGTACCTACAGATGTTATTTACATAGAGGATGTTTGGTGCTACATTCATGCATCATTAATAGAAATTCATCATACAAAGTTAGAGGAGATAAGCAAGAAACTCCTATAACTTAAAAATATTCACATCTCCCATAATGCAAACAAATTTGAGCACAAAATTTGGATTTCTAGAAAGACTTCTCGGACTCCTATCGAGAAGAAGGATAAGGAAGAATTATATTGATCAGAATTCACGATGAATACATATGTTTATATAAGAACTACCACATAACAAAGGAATCATTACAAGTTGTAACTCAGCTAAGCACAGTAGAGGAGATATCGTTCAAGAAGTATATAAAGAATAGTGAAGTCACCAAGTTGACTAAAGCAACATTTGACTGTCAGAGCTTAGACGTGACCATGATCACCAATCTAGCAGTGTGGTATGCAACAATGTGGATTGTGTATAAAATATTTTGTGTAAACTATGAGGATTCAACCACAACAACCTCTGTACACAGTGTATCAGATAGTGGTGGAAGATAATAAAATTAATCTCTAAAAAGTCCTACTGGAATAACTCTTAGAACATTTAGAGGACAAAGAACACAGACTATCAATTCAAGTATGGAATGCTCATCATCTCTCACATTCTATTTCATGAATTCCTTACCATCGTTTGCAGGGAACATGTGGGAAAATAGAAAACCAGTAGCCACTTAGAGTAATAAACATATCAAGCATTTCAAGGATGCTTCATCATACACAACGAACTACTGGGGGTTCCTCACAAGCCTTTAAAAACAAATGAAAGAGGGCGAATGGATTTCAAGTGATACGTTCCAAAATATATAAAATAGATAGTCTTTCTGCTAGATAAATATTTTACATTGATGGAAATAGGTGATTTGTGGGTTTCTTTGATACTACGACTTCCTTAAGAAGTTAGAAATGATTAAATCAATGCCTATGAAAAGATATTGTTAAAAACCCCAAAATATCCTAACACAGAGAGATTCCCCACATATCATGACTTCACGTGCAACTAGCCAAGAAAACAATAGAAGAGCATGTGGAGAAAATTAAAAGAAAAGCTACATGAGAAATGGGGAATTCTAAAATAATAAACTCCAGCACTAGAGAATTCGACACCAAGGAGATCTAGAGGATTGAATTTGGGACCATAAGAACAAAAAATAGAGTAGGAACCTATCCCCTTATCTTCAAGAACTCCACCTATTCTGGAACAAGATCCGTCTTCAAAAACATTATTATAGATGAGCTTGGAAAGGAAAGGAGTGAAAAGGAGGATTTTAGGATAATTCAAAGAAGAGGAATCACGAAAGGAGGTAGAAAAATCAAGGAAGAGAACTACTCGAAGCATTGCACAAATCCAAATCTAAATAAACTCTCTAGAACACTCTAGGAAAGAGGATATTATGGATATTGATCTTCTTACTAACAACCTCCACAACAAGAACATCCTAAAAAAGACTGTATAAATGTATGGGAGATGGAGTTAGCAACTAAGGAAGTAATAAAAGAAGCTCTGAAAAGATACACAAGAATATCTTCAGATACTCTGGAGAACATTATTATGACATTCTCACAGAATTTGGCATCAGTAGCTAGGAAACGAAGGGATAAGGCCATGAAAGTACATGGCCAGTTGAGAAAACAACCATTGGATGAGGTTGACTCTAACCTCTCTTCTACATAGAGGAAAACAAAGTTAAAATTATAAAGGAAACAAGGGAGGTCACTAAAAAGGTGTATGAAGGAATGAGAAAAGTAGAAGAAAAGAAACAAAAAGAATAGCAAACACCAAATAATCCACCACCTTCTCCAATGAGATCATCCTCCACTTCTACAGCCTCCCCTCTATAGTCTATTAAATATTTTTAGCATAACAGAAGCAAATCAAACCACTCCCTAGACCACAATTGCTTCAACTTCTATTGACATGCACACATGTAGACCTAACAAAACTATCTCCTCTTCTAAAATTTTGAATAGGGGACACATTTTATAATATTACAAAAGAAGAAGTATTGAGACAACATGTGGAAAATATAAAACAGTTTGAAGATGTCATTCTAGAGCTCCAAACAGATATGTCTCAACCCCTAAGCTAACAATTGAAATCTTTAGTAGAAGGGTTAAAATAGGAAATGGATAATCAGATCACCACCATTCAAAACCAAATCATTGTAGAAAGAAACAAGAATAGGATGGAGGAAGGTTAGAAAGAAATGTTCAGTTGCCCATACTCAATTGGAGGACGTAAAAAGAAAATTCCAACAATTGGAGATGTCAATATTATATATCAGTACTGCCTACAATGACAAAAACAACTAAAAACCTAATCTATCAGGTGGAGGAAAAAATAGTATATATGGCCAACAGTTATGGGTCATTGTAAGATATTGATAGGTTAGTAAGTGTGCACGTAGAAACACTACATACACAAATTCAACAACTACAGGACCAGAGATATAAAATCAAAGTGCATATAAAACAATTAAGGGAAGTAATTAACCTCTGTTTGGCTCATAAGACAAGAATACTAAGCAAATCCAAGAAGGCTACACAAAAAATACAAATCACTATTAATGTAAATGAAGCAATTTCTCGGGAATTCATTAAGGATCATAGCCTATTGATTTAAATTTTAGACGGTTATTCATGTCAAGGCAGCTACATTTTATCACTATCGTTAAACTAGTGATTAGATAAGAGCCATGCACTATGTTTTTAAAATTCCATTAATAGGCGAGGAATCCTAATCATATGACTTAAAGAACTGATGGTTTTAATTTCTTGGAAATTAAATTTAGGGCCTCCAATTAGCATCTTATTAAATAGACATACCATTACAGGTTGCTTTGTTTTAGGCTTATAAGGGAAGTTTGTATAAATGGTAACTGAAAAGATAGACGAAGAGGTATTTAAGAATGGGAATCATACGGAGAAAAGCATGCAAATATGATAAGCCATTATTTAAGCAAAGAAACTATTGTCGGAGATAATGACATTAATCTTGAAGGTGTTCTCTCGGATGATAGTTATTTCTTCCTAGTGGACTATGTGATTTCATGGGGCTCTTCTTAAAGTTGTACCGTGATTGAATAATGATGTCATATAAGCTACTAATAGGATTGCTTTAAAGTGCATTTGACAAGGTGGGTGAATTATTATCTCTAGGAGAAAAGGTCACAATTTACAATAGCCAGCTGAATCTAGTGGAACATTAGGAACAGAGACATGTGCAATAGCATATATTTTTCCAAAGAATTTGGTTATACTTATTTTGTTCAGGTTCTTAATGTTAAGAAGAAAGCGGATGATCAATCTTTAGTGTATGGAAAGATTTGACATAGGAAGGCTCTGTTAGTGACACTAGCATACATGATGATACACCATCTCTCAATGATGACATGGGTGACCAAAGCACTAGTAATGCTAAATATGGTTTTGATGATCATATTTGTCCTTTAACCCTCCAATCAGAGATATGCGATTATTATACAAAGAAGAATATGGGTGTTATTAAGAATACTCTGAAAATGATATTTCACAAAGGTAGCTATGGAATGAAACCTATAACTATTCAAAATACAAGTCTATAGTAAAAGATGCCTATGATCTATGTCATACCTATTTCTATGAAGATGACAACAACTTGATGAATATATAAGAACTGAACATGCCTTATACAAGCCTGCCTTCCAATTATTCTAGAGAAATTTATATTCAAGAAAGGAAAAGAAGCTTATCAAAAGCAATTGGAATGCATTTACTTGAAACCCATGTTTCTATTGAATGGATGATTCATGGGTTGAAAGAAGACATAGTTTGGCTTGACATACTAATCTAAGGCAACTCCAATGATGAGTTGTGTTCATAAGAAGAAAGATTGTGACATATGTAGATTTTCTAAAATTCCTAAGGATCTTTGTTTTAAAGGGACTTTCAGATGCTTATTAGGGGGCGCTGGCTATTAGTGTAGATAGATAAAGGGATTAGTGTGGTCAGTTTGGCTGAGATCAGAATGCACACATGAAGATTACCTTCAAAACTACAAAAGCGTTGACAAATTTGTAGTAGGAATTGGAGCCAAAGGTATTTCACAGAAGCATTAAAACAAGCAACATTTTAATAGATTATGGGTTCAATGCCAAGGTGTTTGATATTAGTTAGCAAAGCTTATTGGATCAAGGTATATGCATTCAACAACGCATGAAGGAAATGTATCAAGCTTCAATTCCCATGGAAATCATGAGAAATGATGGTTGTTACAAGGTTGCAAATATTCAATATGTTTCTTATCTTTGACCATTTTGAAGGTTCTATGGGGAAGAATAAAGTCTACAAGAGGCAAATTCAAAGGACCTATAAAATGCAGCCATTGTCACTTAGAAATTCAAGATATATACTT
This sequence comes from Sequoia sempervirens, assembly GCA_007258455.2. NCBI lineage: Eukaryota > Viridiplantae > Streptophyta > Pinopsida > Cupressales > Cupressaceae > Sequoia > Sequoia sempervirens. The sequence goes on from VDFB02193867.1 coordinate 440,965,562, forward strand.
AAGTTGATGAGACAACTTTATTATCAAGATCAAATGACCAAAGTAATTTGATGTTTGATATGTAGACATCATCAAGGGGAATATTAAGAAAAGGAATGGCTCTCAAATCACAAGATAATGAAGAGTCATCAAGGTCTCACGATTGCCCTACAATTTGAAAGACACAAAGGAGTAATCTATTATGAAATATATGTAATAGTATTCCAAAGAGGGGTTTTAAAACAAATGAAATTAAAATCATTTCCAATGATCGAAGGTTGTTTCGAAAGGTGCTACTACCACAATATTGATTAGTGTGATAGCAATAATACAATTCACTAAGGTCTATTGAAGAGCAAATATTTGTCAAATGTAGATTGGAGTGCATGCTCTCAAAGACCAAGTTCATGATTACAAGAAGATACAATGCTTGCCTCAACTAAATATTTGTTCTTTCTTCCAAAAGCTAAAAATTTCAAATTCTCATTTTGGAAAAGTGACTTATATCGCTTATTGTAATTGAAAGGTAGAAATCCAACCTTATTTGTAGAAAGTATGTAAAACCTAACCAAATGAGGTTAATTATTTTGAAAACCATTATGTTACAAAAATTAGTTAGGAAGTGGTTACAAGTTAGTTAAAAGGTAGTTATCAAGAAGAATCTTATAAATACAAGGCTATTTTAAATGTAAATGGATACTTTTATAGAGGGAAAACTTTTGAGAAGAAATTTTTGGAGAAATTGTATGAAGAATTTTGGTTTGACACTTTATACCCAAGGGTTTTTTGAATCGTATAATTTTATAAAGATAATGTAGAATGTATTTTGGTTTGCATGTATTAAATGTGTTCTTGTGTTATTATTACCAATTTCTTATATGTTAAATTAGTAATCCCTTTATGTAACTATGCAAACCATTGGTAATCTATGCAATTGATGCAATGAATGCACTCATATCTTGCTATTTTGGTTTGAATGTGTTGAAAAAACTTGTCTCTTCATATGTTGATATTTGTTAAACTCCTTCCTTTTTCATTGCATATCAAAACTAGACAAATGGAGCGATCTATTATGATTTCTAACAAACTAGAAATTGACAGACAAAATTAGAATCCAAAAATTACAAGAGTAGACACAAGTGTACCTTTCATGTAAATTTGAGCCTGATCTAGGTGGTCTAAGGTGCAAGGACATCCTAGACTAGCTTCCTCTTGTCTCAAATATGAAAATGTAAGCTTTTGGACACTAGTATGTAGCTTTTTTCCTTTGGGACTTGTCAGATCTTTGTCTGTTGATGAGAAAATGTAGATTTTGTGACTTATCAATTGTAGGGTTTTGATGTATGAATGAGAAAATTGTCTTCAATCTTCCTCTAATCCTCTTTAGATCTTGTTATCCCTTGTTTTCCGACTTGTTTAATTTTGAAAATTGGTCACATTAATCATCACCTATTGATTAATGATAGTTTGGGTTTCCTATGGTATCTTCTGATCATTCAATTTGAGCAAGATAGGAGATTGTCATTTTGAAAAACCTTGTTGCCAATTAGTCAAGCCATGCCCTATTTTTGCAATCACAATATCCTCGAAACCATAATCCTTGAGTCTAATTGATTTATTTTGGCTGGTAATGTTAGTTCAAATGTTAGATGTTGAAGTTGAAGATTATTTTATGAATGGTTCCAATTGTACTCAAAATTAGCTTCCTACATTGGGAAAAAAGTGAAAACAATTAAATCTTGAAAACCATGTGTTTTTGGAAGAATTTTTCTTGGTGGGGTGTTCCTAGGGGTTTTCGGAGCAATGTGGCAAGTTTTCACAGCAACCTAGATTTTGGATTGAGAGAATTTAAAGTTTAGATTTTTTCAGCAAAATGTTAGAAATAATTACAATCTAAAATTTGGTTGCTTGATATGAAGTTATTTTTTTGGATTTTGCTCATCATGGCCTATTTTTATTGTCTCAAAAAAATGTTTGGGAAAAATAATTTATCAGTTTAAAGTTATGCAAGTTTTAGTGTTGTGGTGATGAGAACTATCAACGGGTTTGTTGATCACTAAATGAAGTTTTGCTCAACACTTAAATGTCTTATTTGAGGTGACATTGAGTGGGTTTAGTATGCATTATTTCTTCATTAAGCCAATTGCTCACTTTTGTCCAATTTCTAAACTCATTGCTCACTTTTCCCATTTCCTAAACCCTATTGCTCACAAAATTGAAATTTCTAACCTCATTGCTCACTTATGCCCATTTCCTAACCCTCAATTGCTAGCATTTCGGAAAATTTTCATTTGCTTGCATTTGAGTGAATCCTAACCTCATTGCTCAAGTTTTTCATTTTTCTAACCCATTTCGTTCGCATTTCAATAAATTTGAACCTTCATTCTTGCATTTGGGTGAATTTCAACCTTTTAGAATTCTTGTGAGCATTTCAAAATCAAGGGAAATGAGAGTTAGCCATTTTCAAAGATGGATGAAAAGAATGATTGTAAGATATACACTTAAAGGATTTTGTCAGATGTTTTAGTTGTAATCACACGCCACATTTGTCCAGTAGTTTTGATTTAAACTGTTGACAGTGAATGCCTTAAAAGAGCTCAGCTGATGGAAATAAATAATTGCCGAATAAGAACACAACAGAAATGTTAAAAAGCCTTTGGAGATTTCAGAGCAAATGCAACAACAGGTGTGCAGTTTGGAAGGTATGCGCAGGGAAGATTTAATGAAAAGTTTCAGTTTGAAATTCTCATGTGCGCCTCCTCCTTTTCTCAGCCACAGCATACAGAAGTTTTTGCAAGGGATATGTGTATGAGTCAAAGCTTTTAGAAACTTTCAAGAATGCAATTAACAAGTGTAAAGCCAAAAGCCACGACCTTTCCCTGTACACCAAAATGAGAGCGCTGGAACAAAGTACGAGAAGATGTTAAAACACAAAGGACAGAGTAATTACGTCTAAGGTTATGTATAGTTGTAGCATAAACACAAAATGGATTTGTTGAAAAGGTTTTAGAAAGTTTCAAGCAAGAGCAACTGATAGATATAAAGCCGAATTCCTCAAGCTTCACACCATCATCCCTGCCTGCGCCAAATGAAAATTTTGGAATAAAAGACAAGGCACGTGAACTGTTTGACAGAATGTCTTAAAGGAATATCGTCTTAAGTTTCAGAAAGTTTCAAGCAAATACTCTGAACAGGTGTAAATAGAACTCCTCAACCTTTGCAAACATCCTCCCCTCCCTACCCGGGCCAAAATGGGCGCTATAGAATGAAGTTTTGAATAGAAATTAAATACAAAGAATAAGGGGAGTTTTATCAGACATAGCTACAGCCGCCCTGATTAATGGCAAACGTGGAAGCATACGCGCGGTACGTTATTTAATTGACAATGCTTCAAAATTTTATCTCATGGATTGCCATGATTGCAGGATGTGCTAAAATGGAAGCTATGGAGTAGTGCTGGTTGACATGCATGTAAGTCGTTTGACAGAATACCTCGAAGAGATGTCTTCTTATAGAGTGCGATGATTGCAGGATTGCACAAAATTGATTTGTTGAAATGGTTTTGGAAACGCTCAAGCAAATGTATTTGGCAGTTATAACACGAAATTCCACAACGATTGTCAGCAACCTCTCATGGCAACCTCTTCCTCTCCTATGCTCTGTGTTAGCAGAAATGTAAGCAAAATATGGAAAGATAGACATGGCGTGTGGACTATTTGACATAATACCTCACGGAGATCTCCTTGCCTGCGCCAAAATGAACTGCTAGAACAGGATATGTCTATCCATCAAAGCATTTTGAATAAAGGGGGAAGATTTTATCAGATATTGCAGCTGCAAGCGCCCTGGTTGAAGCAAAGACAAGGCGTGTGATTTATTTGAAAAAATGCCTTGAAGAAATGTGATGGAATGATTGGTTGAATTTGGGAAAATATGGTGCAGTAAAGCATAAAAAGAAGGCATGCGTACTGTTTGACAGATTGCCTCAAGGGTATGAATCAAATTCTTCAACCCACGCGACCTGTTTGATTGATTGCTTGAAAGAAAACGTGGTCTCAGGCACAGCGCAATAGAGTATGTTCACAAGCCTGCGAATAGTTTGACTGCAGGCCTAAAAGAAGCGTTGTCTCATGAAGTGCGGTGGATGTAAAGATAAATCACATGAAATTTCTTGCAAAATTCTTTACATAGATATTGTCCCATGAACTGCAACGATCATAGAGTCTGCGCAGATTGGATTTGTTAAAATGTTCTAAAAACTTCCGAGCAAATGCATTTAGCGCTGGCGTGGAAATGGAGTATATATAATGTAACCGCTGATTAATTGTGGTCTCCCACTACCTCTCTGCTCTTTACTTTTATTTGTTCGTGCTTTTTTTGGTTTGTAACGGTCAGATCCAGACTTTATTTTTGGCTTGTTCTGCCTTCTTTCTAGAAGCGTGGGTTTTTGGGTTATTTTTGGAGTTGGGGGTGAATAAAGAAGAGACTACGTTTCATTTGTATGGGGAAAAAAGGACGAGAACGAAATAAAGAAGATTGTTGTTTACTGTCAATGTTATCATGAATGTTACTGGTAAAATGGATCTGGGTTTTGGGTTTGAATCTTTTTGTGTTTGGATTATTAGTTGTTGTTGCATCTTCTCTTGGTGTTAGTGGATATTTCTTAGAAACTAACTTGTAGGTCACTGAACGGTGAAAAGTGTTGAGAAAGAGTAAGGCGCTCTCTACATCAGTTTGGTATCAGAGCAATCAGTAATGGCCTAGAGGGGCCTATGTGTGAATTGGGGAGGAAGAGGCAGAAGAAATGCAGGCAATCATAGAAACATTGCCAATGCAGTAGACCCTATGGAGAGGCTTATTGAAGCCTTAAAAAGCCAAAGTTCCAAGGTAAAAGTTGATATTTTTTATTTTAAAGGAGAGCTCAATTTAGATGTATTTCTAGATTGAGTTCAGGGGTTGGGGAAGTATTTTGACATGGAGGACATTGATGAAGATGATCCAAAAAGAGTGAAAATTGTTGCATTCAAGTTGAAGTCGCATGCAGCCTTGTGGTGGGAGAATGTGCAGATTTCAAGGAAAAGACAAGGAAAAGATAAAATTAGGCTTTGGCCTAAGATGCTTAAACATTTAAGAGCTCGATTCTTGCCCTCTAATTACCAACAAAAATTGTTTAAAGAATTCCAAAATTTGAAACAAAAGGATCAGTTAGTACATGCTTATACTAAACAGTTCATGAGACTTCAAAATCGAATAGATATATAGGAGAGTGAAGAGCAAGTAGCAGCTTGGTATGTGAATGGACTCAAATTTCAACTTCAAGATGAGCTTGCATTGTTGAAAGTGCCTACATTGGATGAAGCTTATGAATATGCATTAAGGGCAGAAGAGAAGCTAAGCCGAAAGGGTAAATTTATGAGTAAGAGAAGTGATAACTACCAAAATAGAGGAAGAGGGAGTTCCTCCAAGTCTAATAAAGAAGAAGAACTAGATGAGAGTTTGAATCCAAATTTTTGAGAAAGGGAAAGCTTTAGGGGTAGAGGATGTGGACGATCGTCTTTTGATGAGTGGAAGCCTTTAAAGTGTTTTATTTGTGATCAAGCCCACAAGGCTGTAGATTTCCCTCAAAACCCCAAAAGGGTGATGGTAGTCCAAGAAGAAGAAAAACGTTGGGTTGAAGAAGTTGAAGTAGAGTCAAGGGTGAACCTAATGTTGAGGAGAACTTTGATATCTAGGGACAAAGAAATTCTTGAAGTTGATTGGAGGAGGAAAGTGTCTTCTGAACTAAATGCAAATGTAAGGACAAGGTATGTAAGGTGATCATAGATGGGGTATCTACTGATAATTTGGTGAGTAAGGAGATAGTTGACAAATTGCAACTTCCTTGTGTTCCAAAATCTAATCCCTAGAAAATTTCTTGGCTAAAGAAGGATCATAGTGTGCTGGTGGATAAATCTTGTCTTTTAGCATTCAAAATTGGCCCTTATGTGGATGAAGTGCTTTGTGATGTTGTGCCAATGGATGCATGTCATTTATTATTGGGTAGACCTTGGCAATATGACTGAAATGTAATCCATCGAGGTAGAGAGAATATTTATGAGGTTCAACATGAATGAAAAAAACCACTCTTAAAACCATGGAAAGAAGATGATGCATTTGAAATATCAACATTGTCTCTTGTTTCAACAAGCTATAAGAAATTTTTCAATGAGAACAAGGGATCAACTTGTTATTTGTTATGCTCAAAAGAAGCAAGGGAGCCTAGTAGAGTCCAACCTCCACTAGAGATGCAAAAGTTGTTGAAATAATATTTTGATATAACTCCAATAGAGTTGCCTACTGGTTTACCTCCTTCACGAGGTATTACTCACCATATTTATTTAGTACCAAGATCCAAGCTGCCTAACCAAGTTGCATACCGACTGTCTCCAAAAGAAAACGAGGAAATGAGAAGGAAGATTTGCAAATTGTTAGAAAAAGGGTTCATAAGAGAGAGCATGAGCCCTTGTGCCATAATAGCTTTACTATCACCTAAAAAAGGGGGTAGATGGAGATTGTGTGTGGACTCTAGAGCAATCAACAAGATCATGGTAAAGTATAGGTACCCCCTTCCTAGAATGGAAGACATATTAGATTGTTGGGTAGGTGCTAAAATCTTCTCCAAGGTTGATTTGAGGAGTGGTTACCATCAAATTCGAATTCAAGAAGGGGATGAATGGAAGACAACATTCAAGGTCAATGATGGTTTATATGAATGGTTGGTGATGCCTTTTGGGATGTCTAATGCCCCTGCCACCTTCATGCACACCATGAACTAGGTATTTAGATCCTATATTGGAAAATTTATCATAATCTATTTTGATGCTATTCTAATTTTCAATAAGAGCTTGGAAGAACATTTGGAACATCTTCAAATTGTTTTTGACATGATTAGAAGAAAGAGGTTGTTTATCAATCTTGAGAAGAGTGAGTTTTGTAAAGATAAGTTGGTTTTCCTTGGAAATGTGATTTTAGTTGGAGTAAGCATGGATCCTGAAAAGATTAAGGCTATAATTCAATGGCCTATCCCTCAAAGTATTACAAAAATAAGGAGTTTTCATGATTGGTAAACTTTTATAAGAGTTTTATTAGAAATTTTAGCAGAATAAGTGCTCCCTTGAATGATTTTACTAAAGGAAAGTCTTTTTCTTGGACTCAAGCAGCTGAGAGAAGTTTTGAGCATCTTAAAAAGAAGGTGACTGAAGCCCCTATCCTTGCCTTACTAGACTTTGAAAAGATTTTTACCATTAAGTGTGATGATTTAGCAGTAGCCATCGAGGGTGTACTGAGTCAAGAGGGCAAACCAATTGCCTACATTAGCGAGAAGCTAAATGATGCTAAAAAGAGGTATGGTACTTATGATAAAGAATTGTATGCTATTTTCCAAACATTGAAATAGTGGAGGCACTACTTAATACATAGAGAATTCATCTTGTTGATAGACAAGATTCAAGCATTGAAATATATCAACTCCCAAGCTAAATTATCACATAAACATGCCAAGTGGGTCTCTTTTTTGCAAAATTATACATTTGTGGTTCAATATTTGAGTGGAAAAACTAATGTAGTAGATGATGCTTTATGTAGGAGACATCACTTACTTGTCTCAATGACCAATGAGATTGTTGGGTTTGAAGAAATGAAGGGAGAATATGCAAATGATCCTTATTTCAGCAAAGTCATTGTTGCCCTCAATAGTGCTGCTGTTACGAGGGACAAATTTTATGAAGGTTATTTATTGGTAGGTGGATTTTTATTTAGAGGAATCCAACTTTGCATCCCCAAAGGATCCAAGAGGGAAAAATTGATTTGTGAAATGCACTCAAATGGCTTGGGGGGATACTCTGGAAGGGACAAAATTTATAGCCTAGCGAGTGAGAATTTTTTTTGGCCTCAATTAAGGAAGGACGTGAATAAATTTGTTTCTACATGTAGAATTTGTCAAGTTTCTACAGGAGGATAGCAAAACACAGAGTTATACAAACCCTTACCCGTTCGTAAGGGGTTGTGGACTTGCATCTCCATGGATTTCATAATGGGGTTACCTCTTACTCAACATGGAAATGATTCTATTTTCATTGTTGTGGATCGGTTCTCAAAGATGGCGCACTTCATTCCTTGCAAAAGTATTATTGATGCAAGTAAGGTTGCTGAATTGTTTTTCAAAGAAATTGTTTGCTTGCATGGACTACCCAAAACTATTACTAGTGATCGAGATACAAAGTTTTTGAGCCACTTTTGGAGGACTTTGTGAGGAATCTTGATAGTAAAATGCAATATAGTTCAACCTATCATCCTCAAATTGATGGGAAAAATGAGGTGGTAAATAGGAGTTTGGGTAATTTTCTTCGATGTCTAGTTGGGGAGAATCCAAAGCAGTGGGTTTTGACTTTGGCACAAGCTAAGTTTTCTTTTAATTCAAGCATCAATAGGTCCATTGGTAAGTATCCTTTCCAAGTTGTCTTGGGAAACAATCCTAACGGGATTGTTGATATTATTGATCTTCCTAATGAGAAATGGGTTAGCCAAGATGTAGAGGACTTTGCAAGACACGTACAGGAAATACAAGTGAAGCATAAGCTACAACTAACCAATGAGCAATATAAAAGGAATGTTCATGTGCATCAGAGAGAGAAAGTATGAGGAAGGTGAGCAAGTTATGGTGTATTTGCATAAAGAAAGGTTTCCTCAAGGAACTTATAACAAATTAAAGCCTAGGAAAGTGGGACCTTGCAAAATAATAAAGAAAATTAGTGAGAATGCTTATTTATTAAATTTTCCTGAAGATTTGGATATTAGTTCGATTTTCAACATTGTTGACTTTTACCCATACTACTCTGGCCTTGAACAAATTTCTAATGAAGATGTGCTAAGAGACTTATTGAGTAAATTGCGATAGAAGAGGAGAGAGCAAATTGAAAGGATAGTGGACACCAAGATTGCTTCCAGAAGAGCAAAGAATTATAAGATGTATCTACTAAAATGGGTGGGTTTACTGAATTCCAAAAACACTTGGATCACTAAAGGAGATCTCATGAAGTTTACAAAATTAGACACTTATAAACCAATAGATTCAAAACCTTTCAAAGGCTAGGAAGATAATGTAACCGTTGATTAATTGTGGTCTCCCACCACCCTCTGCTCTTTACTTTTATTTGTTGTTCGTGCTTTTTTTGGTTTGTAATAGTCAGATCCAGTCTAACTCTATTTTTGGCTTGTTCTGCCTTCTTTCTGGAAGCACAGGTTTTTGGGTTAGTTTTGGGTTGGGGGTGAATAATGAAGAGACTGTTTAATTTGTATGAGAGGAAAAAAGGATGAGAATGAAATAAAGAAGATTGATGTTTACTGTCAATGTTATTAGGGTATGTGTAGGATCATCATGAAAAAATAAAGCCCTTAAGTGGCAAAAAAATTAGAAAAATTAGAGTTAGGCAACTTGACATAAAAATTTGAATAAGTTATTTACATTATTTCAAAAATATGTAGGAATAGAATATGTAGCAAATTGAATGTAGTTTCTAAACTACTAGGTTTTTTTTTTTTTTAAATCTATTTGGTAAAATTTTGAAATTTCAATGGAGTAGTACTTAAATTTCAGGGAAAAAATAAGTAGGTGTATGTCTGACCACTCTAACCACAATAAGATGATAATATTTTTTTAATAATATTTTAGATATAAGTTGAGGACCCATGTCTTGATGTGATGCATATCTTTTTGTAAATTTTTTCCAAGAAAATAATTAATTATGAATTTTTTATTACAACTTTTAAACAATATTAAAACTCGTATGTCTGACCACCTTAACTTGGTCAAAACTTTATGATTTTTCTTTTTCTTTTTTAATTCTATAGTATGCAAAGCATAGAATGTGGCACATGTTTTACATTCAAAAAATGTGATACCATTTGAAAGCTATAGATGTTTTTCAATTAGCCTATCAATTAAGACTTTAGTCGTAATTCAAATAGAAAATGAATGATAATTATTTATCAAATTCAAAGTAAAGCATAATTTATATTGGTGGAAAGCTGAGAATCTCCTTTAAAAACCTTTTCGTTTTATCAATTTTGAGTAAAAATAAAGTCGTTAGCTACATACCCTATAAATACCTATCATATCATGACTTTTGGCCCATCATGCTCCTACACATACCCATCATGCGTGTCACTAGTAAAATGGATTTGGGTTCTGGGTTTGAGTCTTTTTGTGTTTGGATTATCAATTGTTGCATCTTCTCTTGGTGTTAGTGGATATTTCTTAGAAACTAACTTGCAAGTCACTAAATGGTGAAGAGTGCTGAGAGAGAGCGACGCAATCTCTATATCAACAAAACAAACAAGTAACTATTGCTATTAAGTTTCAGAGCAAATATCGTCTCATGGTTTGCAATTATTGCAAAATTTGCACAAGATAAAAGTTGAAAGATATGTAAAATGTGAAGGAAGAAACAAAGTATATAAATGAACTTGTTGCATAGAGAGGAAAATGGCATGTAAATTGCAAGAATTATTAAGAAATATGATAATGTTGAATGTGATATTAGCAAGGAGTATTTAAAACTGTTTTGGGTAAAAGCACAAACCTGTGTCACACTTTATAAAGGAATCAACCAACAACAAAAAAAATTATGAACTTCGACCACATAAAAGTGGTCTTTATGTTTTGAATCTCAAATTGGTGTAAACTAGTGAAATGTAGAAATTTTGATGAAATTTATTGCTGTAATTTTTAAAAATTTTAAAAAAATTGTTTTCATTATGTTTTTATCAATCTAAAGACATAATTTGGAATGCTGAAAATTTCATAAAAGAGTGACTTCACGGACTGTCAAGAAACAAATTGAAAAAAACTTCATTTCTCCCTAATTTTTTTTCTCCAAATAGGTAACTTCAATATCTTGTGCATGAAAAAAGAAAAATAAAATTTTGATGTATATTTTTCTCGTAATAATGTTTAAAAGTCAAATATGTCAGAATTTGATAGTTTTCATGGGTCATCAACTATTTTCATTTTTTTTAATCAGTTTCAAAAAAAAATTATACCCTTTTGAAGAAGACTCTCTCCTCTTGTGCCCCATATAAGATTTAAGTTTTTTTAATAAGTTTTACTATCTTTTTTTTAATTTGTAATCAGACTCTTTTTTCATTTTAAAAACCTACTTACATTATTTTAAAAATAAAATATACTAAAACTAATCAAAATATTAAAAAAATTATATATTTGGATTCTCCACTCCGAGCTCTACAAAAGGGTATTTTTTTTTTCAGAAAAACTATTTTGACTAAAGAAATACCTAGCTAAAGTTGAAAGTTTTGGAAAATTCTGAAAAAAGTTGAGTTGGCTGCCAACTAGGATGCCACATAGACAGTTTCGGTAGAAACTATTTCTATAGAAAGGGTTTCGGCCGAAACCCTTCCTATAGAAACTTTGAACATTAAAAAATGCAATTTCAAAGCCAATTTCAAAGCGGGAAATGAAAAAAAAAATTTGGGATTCGGGCAAAACTTATTCGGTCGAAACATGTGTGCCACGTAATAGGCCACATGGTTTCAGCTGAAATCTAGTCGGGCAAAACCTTTCTGGCCGAAAATATTTCACTCGAAACTATTTATTTGGCCAAAAGTGTGACACAACTTTGTGCTTTTACCCTTTTGTGATTTGTAATGTAAAGGTAATCAACAAATATAAAGCCAAAACCTATTATTTCCTATGCTTGTTATTAATCAAAATCTGATTGGCTATACATTGACAACAAATTGTCATATTTTCCAGATTTAAGGTGAAATAGAAAAAAATGGTGAATTTAAAAATCTAAAATTGTGCAAAATGATTTTTTTCTCATGATCTTTACACTTGGCAACATAAGTAATGATTTTCCAGCATATTCAATTCCATAGTAGCAGTTTTATACAAAAATGAAGTATAAATACCAAGGCTATGAGTACATCTCAATACTTGAGAGTATGTTGGGTGATCCCACAATACTGGTTTACAATTTTCGGGAGATTCTATTTTTACTAAAATCACATATTTATAAAAAATATAATGATTTAAGCCTTGAAAAGTTTCATTTAAAGGATTCCAATTGAAGAGGGTTTGATCGAACAACCTTAGATCAAACCCCCTTGGATAGAACCCCACTAGTTTTAAACCATACCTATAACAGAGTCTCCTTTACACCTATCAAAATGATGATAAAAAAATTTTGATTTACCTTTTGGGGGATCAGATGAATTTATTTAAAATTTATTTTTTGTATGCAATCCTTGTTATAAGCTTCCCAAAAAGTATAATTTTAAATAAATTTAATTTTATTATTATATTTATTTTTTATTTCTTGTGAATGTAGATTTTTTACCAAAAATCAAGCTCTATGTTATGCACATGTGGAAAAATAGTAGATTATCAAAAAAATAAAAATAAAAATATCAGTGCACTAGATATTGAAGTCCTTGATCCAAAAAAAATAAAAAATTGATACATACAAATAAAGTTACGTTGTATAAAGTCTGCCTATATCTGAATTGTAATTGGTTTGAATTCAACATTTGATTAAGGAAAAAAGATCAATAAAACACTATGAAACCAAATGAAAGTGCTAGAGATTGTAGTTACAAATCTAAGTTAAAAAAAAATATAATTTTATCCTTCATGGAAAAAACTTGTGTTGTATACGCTGAGCATCACTCCTTACAAATGGTGTTTATTGAAAAAACTAGTTTTTGAAGAGATGGAAAAAGAAGTGCAATCTGATTCCAAAAATTTTGAAAAAAATATATTTCAAATCTATAAACAAAATGTCACAAATCACTAGTTTGCATCATCTTCAAATTCCTCATGGTTTAGCTGCAATAGGTGGCTGAAAGTGAAGATTTAGTTAGGAAAAATTAGTTCAATGTCCAGTTTGGCCAAAAATTGTAAACTAGTATTGTGGGATCACCTTGCTTCCCAAAATAAAAGATACCAAATTGGGATTTATTAGCATTCATGATTTTCGAGAAATTATGAGAGGAAGGAGGTCAGAATTTGCACAAAATGTATATGGACATTGTCGCTCTTCACCACTTCATCTAGGAAAATCAGGTTTAAATTCAAACCACAAGCACATTGTACTCTACTCAATTTGTTTTCATAGTTTTAATTTTTCTATGAGTTTTTAGATTTGTTGTTTCTACATCAGAATAGTTAGTTGCATCATTAGCCTAGTTAAATCATTTCATTTCATTCCAAGATCAATTCCAAATTTGGTAAAGGGAAGGTTGGCTCACCTTTCAGGTTGTAAGTCAATCTTATACCTTGACCAAATTCACAAAACCCCCACTACCTCAAAATTTAAATGAAACAATTAAAAAAGATACCTAAGCCCTAGAAATAAAACCATAGAGTAACCTTTTTTCTTCATTACAGATAGTAAGAGAACTTCAAGGGAATACTAGGCTTAGAATTTCTCTAGAGGCAACAATCTTGATTAAACAATATGGGAGTTACTTTATCTAGTTTCTAATATTTACATATGTATGAATTGGGAGTTTGATGAATATCCTTATATTTTTCCAAGATACACAGATGGAAAATTAATTTTAATTGAAGTATGTAGAAAAATTGGCTAAATCAATAAAACATACAGGGATAGAAGGAAAAATGGCATTCCTTTTCCTATAGGTCTTGGTTACTATACATGTAATTCTTCATTAGATGCTCAAAACATCAAGAGAACAATTGACAAACCATTTATGAGTGTGTATAAGATGAGATTCTCTTTGATAGAAAATGGTATGTTAGAGATAATTTACACCTTAGTGTAGGCTATTGTCATTTTCCAAAAAAATGAGGACTTTTGGGAAGAATGTGAGGATGATTTTGAAGTATGAAGGAAGGATTGGATGAAGTTTACTATTGAGTAGATCACAAAGTTTAGATTAGGATTAGATGTGATCATAGAGGATGAGAGATTAGATTTAATTGACCTTATTTATTTTGAGAAAATTCAAGTGTTACCTTTGCCAGCTATCAATTTGGAAAGTCAGGAGTCAAGAGAATTGGGTGAGAGGATAATTCAAGCCATAAAGAGATTAGAAGAATGTTTAAGGAAGAAGATACTTGAAGCCACAACAATGAGGCCAAGGGATAAAGATAGTTCTTCAAGAAAAAGAAGTGACACTCAAGAATTTTCTTTCTCTTCAACCATTTCATAGGTTTCTATTTCAATTCCTAGTTCTCAGCATAATGTTTAAGGTGGTGGTGATGACGAGGATCTAAATAAGAGAGGTAATCTTGCAAGTTCATGTGAGAGTGCACCAAAGATAAGAAGAAAGATGTTAAAATTGAAAGAGGAATTGGACCCAATTCAAGATGTCACAGAAGAAAGGGGATACTTAAATTCTCAAAATGATCCTAATGAAGAAGAATTAATAGGACCCTTTATCTCACCTTATACTCTTCTCTTGTCACCTTCTCATGATGATCCTATTTCTTATTTTAAAATTCATGCCAACAATAATCCTCTTGATGAAATTCCCTTACCAGTTTCCCTAAATGTTCCAACATCATCAAAGCCACCATTAGTGAATGTTCTAGGTTCCCCACAAGTGTCTTCTTCATCATGGTTGCAATAGATCTTATTGAACAAAACTTGAATGGTTTAGCTAATTTCTCCTAATTTTGATATTTTTGGTGTGAATAAATGTCTTGTACCTAGCTAATTCACTCACTAGGTAAATTAGGGGACATATTCACATGTTAAGTTTACTTAGGATATAAGATTCTTTCTAGAAGTCTTAGTTGGATTTTCTAGAACTTATCCTATCTAGCTATATTGCATGATTCCTAGGTAGTTGGTTATCTCATGTTATAGGATTAAGACACTTGTCATGATCTTGTCTAATCCTATCTCTCAACCTTTCCTTTATAAGCAAGGAATCTCATGTACATTTTTATCATAAATTCAAGCTTATTGAAGCATATTCAACCATTTTTCAATCTTGCATTGTGAAGCAAGCTTTATTGCCACTCTCTCTCTTGTGGAAGTGGTTTTGGTCGCAACTATTGTTGGGGGTGTTGGGGAGTCACCATTTACTCCCATAGATATAGTGAAATTTTTAATTTAATATATTGCAAAACCAAAGAAGGAAAAAGTCACATCCAAATTGATAATGGATTCTTCATCTAAAAATTTACATGTTGAAGTGGCACAACCTCTTTTAGAGAAAAATGTAGATGAAGTGGATGAGATTGATTTGGATATTACTAAAGTTGATCTTGGTCCTTTAACACATGATGGTGGTATCCATAATTTTCAGATATCTATAGCCAATATAATACAAATGATGGAGAAGGAGAAATATTCTAAAGATAAGTTGAAATAATAGGTCCAACCATTAACATCATGTCTCAAATCCATAGTAGACACTTCTACTCCACCCTTGTATGTTTCTTATACTTCATTGATTTTTGAAATAATAGGTCCAACCATTAACATCATGTCTCAAATCCATAGTAGACACTTCTACTCCACCCTTGTATGTTTCTTATACTTCATTGATTCTTATTCAAAGAGGATTCATTTAAAAGGAAGTATGGAAAGTGTGTACAAATATCAGTCATATGGGAAAGTGACTAAAAATTGGGTAGATCAAATAATAGAGAATGCCTTAGATTTTATTGGTAAGGCTAAAGAAGTTCACAAGAAGGTTGATTTTATGCAATAATAGATTACAAAAGATTTGAAAAACATTAAAGAAGAAGAAGCAGTTTGACAAGAGATTGTAAAGGATCTTGAAGAAATGGTGAAAATGGATGTTGATGTTTTGGTTTCTCACAAGGTTTTCCCAAGTATAGAAGAAAAACAAATATATATGTGTCTTCCAAGTTTATATTGGAAAATCATTAATATTATATAGATTTTAATGGAACATGAAAAATTGTTGACTTCTTGTGAAAAAATAGAGAAAAAAGTTTCAAATGACTTCTTATCAATCATTTTAGATGCATCAACAAGGGATGAGGTTCAAAATACGGATTTTCAAGTCATATAGAGCAACATTGAGAAGATGATGGACATAGATTTATTCAACAAACTAACTTTCAATGTAGATGTAATGAATAAGTTGAGTGTTATTTGTGTTGCACTTAATGCACGAGTGATCATTTTACTAGCTACCATAAGAGTATAGAGGATCTAGCTACCATAAGAGTATAGAAGATATTCAGAAAGGGCATTCCATTTGGAAGATGAGGATGGTGAATGTATTGTTCCTAGGAATAAAGTATTGGCATTATCTGTTAAGTCATTCAAGAAATTCAAGACAATAATTTCTTTTCAACAAAGGAGAGATATAACTCAAAGGACTTCTTTAGAGGACACCACATTCACTACAAATAATTGAAAATGTAGCAGATTTATGTAATTTTCTCATTTAATTGGGTATGTGCAGATCATGATGGGCCAAAAAGTGGCGATATGATGGGCATGTGGTTGATGACCTTTTTTAACCCAAAATTGATGAAACGAAAAGGGTTTTTAAAGGATATTCTTAGCTTTCCACCAATATAAATTATGTTTTACTTTGAATTTAATAAATAATTATTATTCATTTTCTATTTGAATTATAACTAAAGTCCTAATTGATAAGCTGATTGAAAAACATCTATAGCTTCCAAACAGTATCACATTTTTTGAATTTGAAACATGCATCACATTCTATGCTTCACATGGTAGGGTATGTACAGGATCATGATGGGCTAAAAAGTGGTGATATGATGGGTATGTGTAGGGTATGTGGCTGACGACTTTCTTTTTACCCAAAATTGATGAAACAAAAAAGGTTTTTAAAAGAGATTCTCATCTTTCCACCATTATAAATTATGATTTATTTTGAATTTAATAAATAATTATTATTCATTTTCTATTTGAATTACGATTAAAGTCGTGATTGATAGGCTAATTAAAAAACATCTATAGCTTTTAGACAATATCACATTTTTTTAATCTGAAATATGCGTCACATTCTATGCTTCGCATAATATAGGATTAAAAAGAAAAAAAATGAATTTCATGAAGCTTTGACCAAGTTAAGGTGGTCAGACATACGAGTTTTTATATTTTTTAAAAGTTGTAATAAAAATTTCTTAATTAATTATTTACTTGGAAAAAAATTACAAAAAATTACATCACATTGGGACATGAGTCCTCTACTTATATCTAAAATATTATAAAAAAATATTATCATTTTATTGTGGTTAGGATGGTTAGACAGACACAGGTACTTATTTTTTCCTTGAAATTTAAGTACTACTGCATTGAAATTTTAAATTTTCACCAAATAGATGTTTTTCTTTCTTAAATAAACCTAGAAGTTTAGAAACTACATTCAATTTTCTATAGATTCTATTCTTACATATTTTTGAAATAATATGCATAACTTATTCAAATTTTACATCAAGTTGCCTAACTCTAGTTTTTCTAAATTATTCGCCACTTAAAGGCCTGTTTTTTCCATGATGATCCTGCACATACCCAGTATAGGATTAAAAAAAAAATTCATGAAATTTTGACCAAGTTATGGTGGTCAGACATACGAGTTTTTATATTTTTTAAAAGTTGTAATAAAACATTCATAATTAATTATTTGTAACTTCGAAAAAAATACAAAAAAATATGTATCACATTAGAACATGAGTCCTCTACTTATATCTAAAATATTATAAAAAAGTATTATCATAAATTATTGTGGTTAGGGTGGTCAGACAGACACCTACCACTGATTTTTTCCCTAAAATTTAAGTGCTACTACATTGACATTTCAAAATTTTACCAAATCAATTTAAAAAAAAAAAAAAACCTAGTAGTTTAGAAACTACATTCAAGTTACTATAGATTCTATTCTTACATATGTTTGAAACAATACAGATAACTTATTCAAATTTTTATGTCAAGTTGCCTAACTCTAATTTAAAAAAAAAAATCACCACTTAAGGGCCTATTTTTTCCATGATCCTACAAATACCCAAATTAAGTCAAAGTCACAGGTTATGTTTTATTGTTATATCATTTTGTAATGGTGACTTTATCAATTTTGTAATAAGTTAGAAAATAAGCTGAGTTACTCAAAGTTTTAAAAATATAACTTTAATAAAGCTTAGTTTTACTCCTCACTTTTTTTTGAGGTAGTTACTAGGGTGGCTTCAAGTTGGTTATGAGATAGTTATAGGGAATAGTCTATTACATTGGTGGTTGCAGTTGCACCAAAAGATTGACCTGTTAATGCTTGATACAACTTCCAAATTTATACAAGATCCATAGAAGGTGGTTAAGCCATGTCACAAACCCAAGTGTCGCGTTGCACATAGGAGACCAAGGGATACACTATCTTGCAACAATCCCCTGAACACAAGTGAGGGGTTCAAACCTATGACCTCATCTCTAGTACCAATTTCTACATTGGTGGTTGTCATTGCACCAAAAGATTGACCTATTAATTCCTGATACAATCTTCAGATTTATACAAGATCCAAAGGAGGTGGTTAAGCCATGTCACAAACCCAAGCGATGTTTTGCATAGAGGAGACCAAGGGACACACCATCTTGCAATACAGTCTATAAATAAAAATATCTAATCATTTTAAATAGATTTTAATTCTCACAAGTTTAATAGAAGGGAAATTTTTGGAGTTGTACAATTCTAAAAGCAATGGAAAATAGTTTTGGAGGTGCAACCCTAGAATTTTCTTCTTGTTGTTATTGACCTTTCATATGTTATGTGTTGATTATAATATTTTCTATCCTAAAATTAATTTGTGAAATCAATTGTCAGATCATCATAAGTCTTTTTCAGATATATTCATTTCTTGGTATCTAGAATTGGATGTATTTGGGTTTGAAAATGTTTTCATTAGTAGGTTTCTTATACGCAGTATTTTATCCTTATAATGGAAATATTTTAGTTTAAAGTATTTTTGTGAGACTCCACTGATATTGGTATCTTTGTTATTGAGAGTTGCTCTATCACTTTTAATCATTGTAAACCTTTCATACTCTTACATAATTTCAAGTGAAAAGTACACAAAAATCTTAAAACCACCATCATACAAGGGAGTTTCCCCTCTCAAATGCAAAGGAAGATTTCCATTTCATATACAATCTCTCCACTTTTTTGTGTCTATTTGTCACATTTCATTGGGAAGGTTAAATTATAATTTCAAGTGCTAATCCACATGCCAATAGATCTTTAACCCACACACATAAAAAGGAGGGGAAGGATTGTGCCATATAGGGGCTTGTCTCAGTCAAACCATGTGTTTGTATTTCTACCTCCACACTGACAAAATTGATGAAATGAGAGCTTATCCTTTTGAGGGATATAGGCTAAATGATAAAAAATGATGAAACAACACTTTTATACAACTAACCACTTAGATATGATCTCCTTGATGGATTGAAGTCATACTCATCACCTTCAAGGATCAATTGTTACTTGACTTGATTTCAAGACCTACAAGTGTTAGTGCTAAAATATAAAATACATACAAAGAACAAATGAAGCTCACATAAAAAACTGACAAGATGCTTGGATGACATAATGCTACAATAATCTTGATAATTTTTTCCTTGACTAATTTTAGGATCCTCAATTTGCTCAATAAATTTTCTTCTAAATTGCTTCCTTTTGAAATGATAAAATGACTAGGTATTTATATTAAATTCTTCTAATTTCTCAACAATAAAATATCAATGGCCAAGAATTGAAATTAAAAATTAAAACAATATATTACCAACATTAGCATATTTAAATCTGGGGCCAAATTAATTGGTCAGGGTGTAGGGAGCCCTAGGCTAGATTCCCACTTTTTCAGGATGAAAAGTCTCGAGAGAAAAGCATTAAATGCACACTTGTATTTCCCATGTTTTATTTATTTCAAGTATGAGCAATTCTATTATCATTGATGTCAACAAGCATGTGTTGTCATTGGTGTCAACTGCACGTGTTGAGGGAGATTGTTGTAAGTCTTTGTTGTAGATGGTGTGTCTATTCTTTGATTAGTTGCATTATGTTGTCATTAGTAAAGCTACTATTGTCAACCTCTATAGTTTCTTTGATAAGCTTCTATCTATAGACATGGTAGTGCTAAAGGTGATGAGGATTTATTTCTAGTGCTTGGTTTCTAAGTGCTTTTGAAAAAAAATAATAAAAGGAGGAAATAGTGTTGCAGTGGTGTTCAATGTTGTAGAGGTGTGTTATGGTTTTTCTTTGCATTTCTTCTAGGTTGAATATTTTCTAGTGTGGTTTGAATATGTTGATTAGAGATGGTTATATGAATTATAGCTAGAATTTGGTGTGTTGGATCATTGTACAGAAGAAATTGTGTTCACCAATGTATGAACTATGCATTGCAAAGTTGTCTATGAGAAATTTCTTTGCTTTGAATTTCTTCGTAGTTGTGTTTTAGGTCTTGTGGATCCAAGGGAGTGTTGATGGTGTTGGTATTTTTCTTTTATCAAGAGGATTCATGGTTTGGTTTTTTGTAAGATGGTTTTTTGAGTTACAATGTATGGTAGTGTATTAGGTTTGTACATTCTTCAGGTGAAAGTTGTTGTGAAGGAGTTTGCTGGATTTTAGGGTATTATTGGAATATTCTAGATTATGTTTAGATGAAGTTTGTTTTCTGCAAGTTATGGATGGATCAAAGGAAGTATGTACTTAAAAGATCAATGGTGTTTGCATAGGTAACGAATGACCTAGTGTTAACACTACATGTGAAGTATCTTCAAGTATTGTGGAAGCATGGTGAGGTGTTTTAGGATAGATTTGGGTCCTAGCTAACGATTTGTGTGGTCCACCTTCATTCCTTTCCACTGCGAGAAGTTTTGGGTGTCAACCCAATTTGAATTTACATGATTGAGGTGCATATCCAACCTTGGAGAAAGGTTTCAAGGTTGAAGATGGTATAAATAAGTGATGAGTTGTGGAGGGATGAAGTGTGTTAGAGTATGATGTGAATGATGTGAATAGTAGAGTTGTAGTGTGCAAATTTGAGTAGTGTGAGCTTCAAGTGTTAGACTATTGGATGTAGTGAGAAAAAGGTGTCTGCAATCATTCAAACAAGGTTGTGAAGGTGTTGAAGCTATTGTGGTGGAATTTTTATTGCATTGAGATAATTTTCTCATTGTAACACTTCTTTTCTATCTTCTTTCTGTGTTCCAGTAATGAGCCTAGCTATGAGCCTTTTTGGACAATGTCCTATTCTAGTAATGAGCCTTTGTAACCAGTTTTTCAATTACTTATATTGTGAGCTAATACTCACCATGGTTTTCCCTTCTTGGGTTTTCCATGTAAATATAGTGTTCTCTTGTGTATGTTGTTATTGTGTTTTAGTCTTAGTTATCTACATTTCATGTTTAATCATCATAAAAGATTAAGGGTTTAATTAATGCATGCAGATCTGATTACTATTGAGGATTTTGATGTTTTGATAAGATACAATTGATTTACCCTCCTTCATAGTTGTCTTTTTCATTCAACAATTGTTATTAGAGCAAGGTTCCTTGGAGAAAAGATTAACCACTTTAGGTAGATTTGGGATGGTGAACAAGAAGATCCCTATATTTCATGGCATAGATTATGCATTTTGGAAGGCGAAGATGGAAGGCTATTTGGTTTACCATGGATATGATGTTTGATAGTCAATGAAGACCATATATACTTATAGACATGTAAAAATGGCCTAATGTATATCACATATCCTAAACTGCATTTTTCCATTATCAACATTACTATCATTATCACTATTGCATATCACTTCATTAATGTCATTAATCCCCTTTTTTAACACCATTTGCATCAGTAACCCTATTTTTCATCTATTAATTAAGTAACCTTGAATTATTTAATTAATTCACTATGTCATCATCTAATTTAACATTATTCCTTATGATTAATTAAATAAACACAAGTTATTTAATTATGTCACTAACATACCTTATTCGTCTAAATTAATTAAATTTCTATCATTTAATAATTTAATTAAACTACTTTCCCTTCTAATTTGAATAATTAAATCAATTATTCAAAATCACTCAACATGGTTAACAAATAAATATATCTTTATTTTTGAAAGTCAAATGCAACTTGCACGTTTCTCTCAAACATTAATTAATTATTAAATTAATTAATAAGTCCTCACATATCTTGATTGAATAAATCATGACCACTAATTTCTTAATATATTTCCTAACTTAACCTCACTTCTTCAATCCCATGAATCATTCAATCTAATCCCACTAGCTATTCAATTAAATCCCTTGATTGAATCAATCAAAGGAGTTGACTGATCAATCTATTTCATCTCAATAGTTCTCAACCACTGATCGTGATCTTTCATTGTTGCATCTCAATCACTCAATTTAAACCTAAAAACCTATCAAACAACCCTCTTCCTTCTTAAAAAAATTGATAATCTAGAGAATTTGTGGAGAGGTCATGCCAAATTGGCCATTGAAGCACATTTAGCACATTCTTGCATTCAAAATCACCACTACTACCATTGAAGATTTTACCAATAATGGAGGCTTCATATTGATCAAGCAACCCAACATCCACTATCAATACAAACACACTCCAACATAGGATGGTAAAATTGTAACATTTTAATTTTTTTAATGTTCTTGTATATGCTAACATTGTTTATTGAATTCATTGCTTTACAATTGCATTTCATGAGTAGATTGAGATTTAACTTGTTTTGATTTCACTCTTTTTTTTTCATTGTTGTGATTCCATCAATCCATTTCCCCTTTATACATTTTGGCATGCTTGGTGGGACTGTTATGTGACTTTTTCCCCAAGAAGAAAAACTTATGAAAACAACCCTTTAAAATTAAAGGGAGAATAAAGGATATTATTATCCTTTGATTAAATGAGATATTAAGAATAAAGGATATTATTATCCTTTGATTAAATGAGATATTAATAAAGCATATGTGTAAAATCTCTCTTAAGGAGGTGGAAACATAATTATTTATTGAAATAACTATTAAATGGAAATCTCGTGAAAGGGTGTGATGGTTTGGAAAACCACCCCTTAAAGTTTATATAAAGAATTTATGTGAGACTTGGAAAAATAAGAAAAAAATATTGAAGAGGAAAATCAAGTGGAGCACATTGTGGGAATAGGGTTTCAGGTTAGTAGGCTGTGAGTAGGATGGAGAAGGGGCACTCCTACAGTAGGTGTCCAACCTGGGGTACAAGTGTGTGCACTCAGGACGGTCCTAGCCAGGGCATGGTTTTGAGGCATGAGTGTTGAGCATTGTTCTAGTGGAACCACCACTCATATAGAGCAGCAAAGTCTGCTTTCCTCCCAGACTACTCACAGACAGAAGAGGCTGAACCAAGGACCATTCCAGCAATAGTTGGGATTTCTTTTGCACATTTCCACAGATAAGTATTAAAGCTTAATAAATCATTTGAGCAATAAAGTGTTTAAGTATTTAAGTTTATTAAATTAATAATTTATTTATGGCATGCTTGAATGTACTGAGCAAATGGTTAATTAATTTATTATATTCCATTTAGTTGTAAATTTTTAAATACTATATTATTTTCTTAGCATAAAAAGTTTTTTTGAAAGTAAATCATGAAATCATTTTAATTACTGCATTTTAAATTTGAGAATTAGTTGAGTTTCATTTAAGAATTAGTTGCATTTTAAATTTGAGAATTAGTTGCATTTGAGAATTAGTTGAGAATTTGAGAATTACTTTAGATATCGAGGTTTACCTCTATCCTAGATAGAGAATGAGGAGTAGGAAGCAAGCCTTTCTCTTGTGAAGAAAGGCTTGAATGCACACAAGGAGAAGATTTGAGAATAGCAGATAAGGGTGGATCAACATTAAAAATATTACAATTTACATCCACATTACCCCACGATACAGAAGAAGAACCATCTTCAATAGTGGGTTTGGATGATACTGTCAAAAGGTCTAAGTGGATTGAGTCGACTTTATATTCCTAAATGAAGGAATCTATAAAGCTTAGAGAACCCCAATCATCACAAAGAAATGCATTCTTTTGAGAAGAGGTAGAAGGAGTAGACTTAATATTTATTGCTTCAAAAAGATCTTCCTTAGGGACATTTATCTCAAGAGTATCCTTTGAAGTAGGTACTACTGGAGTAAACATCGACACATTGGAAGACACTAAAGGAATAAGAGTAGGCACAACTAAAGCCTGATTGACAGCTACCATTTCACATAAGTGCATAGCATCAGGGTTAGCCTTGACTGTGACTACTTTATTATTGCAAATAAACTTAATAGATTTATGCAAGGTAGACAAGAGTACACCCATAGTGTGAATCCACAGTCTACCAAGAAGAAGGTTGTATGGTAGCTTTTCTAGCATAACATATACAAGGGTAGGTATGGTAATGGGTCTCAACCTCAAAGGAAAGACTCTCATACTCAAAGGTTGTCAAAAAAACATTATCGAACCCACAAATGTCATCAAAAGAAGCATTAGTAGAAGATAGATCAATATTAATATTAGGTAATAGATCAATACTGCATACATTAAGCACCAAAATAACATCAATGAGAGTACGTCTAATGAAAATTTTATTGATGATAACTATAATCATTAGAGGATCCACTTGCTTCTGTACTTTCAGAGGTGGGAGTTCCAGTGGATCGAACGTAATATTCAGTGAATCCACACAAATATACGACATCAACGCATCAACATCCGTTAGCCTAGTGGAAGAAGGCAAGAGGATATTTTTCAAGGCTTCCTAAAGCATACCTTGATAAACCAGAGCAAAATAAAGCAAGTCCCATAGTGAGATCTTAGTCAGAGTAACCTAAGGTTGCTCGACAAGATCATAATCACTAGGTGCTTTAGTTGTAGGTTTATGTTCTTGAGGAAGACTTGGTTGTTTATTCATTCTATTCTCATAAGTATGGGCTACCACTCTATAAGAGGGGGCCATAGGAATATTAGGAGAATTACTATCAAATGCAACACCATCAATAAAAAAAATCCTTTTAGAAGAAGGACTAGCTAGAGTCATGCAAATAACTAGTCTCTTAGGCCTTTGAGGGGCACTAGAGACATAGATTACCTTTACTAAATCATCACAACTAGTGGAACAATTATTTGAATACATATTCTCAACATCGATCCAAATAGGATCAAATGTGGAAGGAGATCTACCATTCACTAATGCATCATCTCTAGGAGAAAGTGCATCAAAAAAATATAAGATTCATCATTCACCAATGCAACATCTCTAGAAGAGAGCACATTGGGATGAAAAGATTCATCATTCACAAATACATCATCTCTAGAAGGGAGTGCATTGGAATGAATAGAAGGTAGAGTGACATTAAGAAAGGTATCAATGATTTCATCTTCTTGCGACAAGATATCCTCAAAAGCAAGAGGAATCTCGTGAGAAGGACCAAAGATACCAAGTGACATGGGCAAAGCCAAGTAACCATCACATGCATTAAATAGAATATCATTAACATTTTGAACAAAATTAGTCACTAAACTAATTAAAGAAGATATTAAATTCATTATTATTTTTTTGATATTTTCTATGTTTTAGTAATTTTTGTTTTCAAAGGTCTTCAAAGCAGAATTTGAGGTCGTAACTTGCGTCAATCCCTAAATTTTGACTACCAAAGGCACTTGTATTTTAGGGATTGAACTAGTTCTCTTGGAGACCTTTCCAGTGGTGTAAATGGTTCTAAATTCTGACCATCAAGTCAAAAGTTATGACCCTTCCAAGTAGGGGTAAATAAATTCCTAGTTTTTAAAAAAAAAACCCTCTTCATGTCAAGTTTACGAAAATGTAGAAGAGGGGGATTCACTACTCATGTTTTCTCTTCATTCAAAGAGCCTCACGAGGTGAAATTCCCTAATCTACCTCAGAAACAATAATGATAGTTTTAGAATCAGAAAGAACAAGTCATTGAGATTTTCTAGACAAACTAACAAACTCTTGGCCAAAGGATGTCAGTATAGGAAATAGACAACAGCGTGGCATGCTAGCATCCCAGAGGCACGTTGGAATCTCGTACGGACCAAAGAATGAGTTTATCATAGAAAATTCTTAAATGACTGTTAGGTATCTAATTGCTAAGAATTTAAAAAATGTGATAAAGTAGTAGACAATGATAGAAAGAGAAATGAATCGAAGTAGAAATGAAAAAGACAAGGAGAAAAAAGGAAAGAAGATTCTCACAACCGTGCAAGTAATGAAGCTTCTCATAAGTGAATGTATTCAATACTTGCAAGCATGATATGCAGAGAGAATGTTGGGGCTATATAGGGGTTTTCCTCAATCAAACCCCTGTTTTGGTGTCCCCACCTCCATAGACAGACAAGAAGATAGAGAGAAAGAGTGGAATGAAAAAAGCATGTGGTGAAAAAAAAAATCCACTCAGGAGTAGAACCTACACCACCAAATAAGCATGTGATAAAATCAAACCCCGCTCGAGGAGGAGAACCCATATCACAAAAGAGGTGATAAAAGCAATCCCCGCTCAAGGAGGAGAACCTGTATCATGAAGTATGAGATGCAAAAATAGGAAATGTGAAGTCCCAAGATGCTCACAAGCAATGAATAGGGGAAGTGAAGCTACAAGAGTGAAGCTAAGAGATATTGAAAGTGCTTGAAGTTGTTGTGACAAATAAGGGAGTTGTGCAAGAAAGAGTTGGATGGAAGAATGGAGCTAGAAGAAGTTAAGAGAAGTTAGAAGATGCAAATGGAGTGAAAAGACTACTTTTAAGGAGAGAAAATAAGCTCCTCCAGCCATTACAAGGAATCCAAAGCTGTTACCATCGACAAAAGGTGAGGACAAGTGGTAAACATGCTCAAAGATAGTTGTTTGAGCATTGAAACATCACAGGATGCTAGCATAGCATGTAGACATCCGCATAGAACACTAGTGTCCAGACATGTCATGTTATGAAACAACAAGAATAGGAAATGTATCAAATTTGATGCAAAGCAGACACATGAGGGTGGCTGCTGAAAAGGGGTGTTGGAGAATCTTGAGAAGGGAAAAAGGTTGATGCAAGGGCTAAAATGAGTCTACTCAAGATGCTAAGGGAGTGGACACTAAAGTAGAAGCAAGAATGTATGTGAAATTGCAAGGGGTGCAATTTTATGATTATAAATATACAAACCCACAACACAACATGGCTCAAGGGCCATTGTATATACATACCCCTAAATACAACACAAACAACATTACAAGGCAACAAGGCTACAACATCTCTCCTTACAAAATGAATACACCTAGTGATGTTGTAGCCTTACAAATATAGAATCACAACCAAAGGATATCAAATATCCAAATTGGAAAACCAAATAAGAGCTATGCTCTATAAGATATATGTCCATATCCCTTTGATCAAAACTTATCTATGATACCCTTCCCCAAGAACTTTGAAGTACCAAAATTTGAAAAATATAGTGGAAGAGAGGATCCAATAGAGTACGTGTGAGAATTCTCAATACCTTGCATGGATCTATAGTGAAATGATACCTATTTAATGATGATTTTCCTATAAAGTCTAAGTGGGGCCGCTATCAAGTGGTTCTCTCATCTACTACTTGGTATCAAAACATTCAATGAGCTATCAAAAAAAAAATCAATCATTTCTCATACAACATAGAACAAGATGTAATCGTCCTTGATCTATACAAAATTAAATAAAGCCAAGGGGAATCATTTGCTTCATATATACAAAGATGGAGACATAGACCTAGCAAATGTAAATGGCCCACTCTTGAGAAACAACTACTAGAGATCTTTGCCACCAACATACAAGAATACATTAGTTACCAACTCACAATGTTGTGCCCTAGTAATTTTGAGGAAACCATTGAAAAGGGCTTACTCATCAAAAGAGATCTCATAGCAAGGGGAGTTATTAAACTATATAGAAATAGAGGCCAAGCTTCAAGTTCTAATGATAAATGAAAAATTACGCAAATAACAAAAAAATTACCAACGATGGAGTGGTAGATGCCAAATTTGTATGAAACGTGTAAACTCTTAGAAATCCACAAAACAATGTCCAAAAAACTCAAGCAAATTACCCACCAAACAATGCTCGAAACAATGAGCTCACATATCCTCCAAACAATCAACAAAATAACCAACAAAAAAATAAAGGGAAGGATAATCAAAGAGGGATACTAAGGAAAAATAATCAATTTAGGAGAATCTTCACTCCACTAGGAGAAAATATTGAGGTAGTTATGCATAAATTGGTCTAGAAGAACCTTATCAGGATTCCTAATCCAGATAAAAAACTTCTGATGAACCAAAATTCAAACCCCCTTGGTACAATTAAAATGATCGATGCGAGTTTCACAAGATCAAGGGTCACACAACAAATAACTGTATGAGACTTAAAAACATTATAAATGACTTGATAGAAAAATTAGAGGTTGACATAGAAAATTATTCACGGACCTTTGGTAATCAAGACATGGGAATATAAAAGGATTTACTCCCCAATCATTCTAGGGTAAATGATAAAGGTAAGGGTTAAGATTACCGAAAATAAAACTTCACCTATGACAAAGTCATAGGAACCATCTCCCAAGCCAATAAAAATTTCAATGCTATGACTACACAAAGAGGAAAAGTCACAATACAAGGAGCTCCACTTCCATCCAAATCTACCATTAAGCCTTCCACTAACTATAACATTATTGAACAAGTAAAGAAAAATCCAACATTGATCTTTATCCTTGACCTTTTAAAATTATCACTGACACATAAAGAGATCCTAGAGAAAGCTCTCATTGAGTCTTTGTTACCTAATGACCTCAACACTGATCAGTTTCAAGCCATGGTTGGTACTATCACTTCACCCCATCACTTGGTCTTTTTTGAAAAAGACCTTCCACAAAGATCCTTCCATAATCAAGTTTTATATCTCAAGGTTTTTTTCAAAGTAGTTAGGATATTCTAATGATGTGATTGACAAGAGCAAGAGTATTACCATAAGAGTTTATGATGACATGGAGAGAAATTTTGAGGGCACAATAAGACTGGAAATTCAAGTGGGGCCATCAATAGCAGAAACAACTTGTCAGGTTCTAGATCTTGAGTTTCCATATAACCTTCTCTTGGGACATCTGTGGATCCATGCAATGCATGCGGTCCCTTCAACCTTTAACCAATGCCTAAAATTTCCTCACAATAATAAGGAAATTATGTATACATTGATCTTGAACCCTTCCATTAGTGCTCAAACTTGGAGAAGTACAAAATTCTCCTTCAAATACCTAGAAATGGCACATCATTCCACTTATTTTCCTATGTTGATCCTACAACTCCATCTACTTCAACCGTAAATCCATCTATGTTAACCTCAGACTCCATTTACATTAATCGATCCTCCTAAATCCGGCCTCAAGATCCAAGCGCTTGAAAAGGGTTGTGGAGAATACCATTTCAAACAATCCTTCTACACTGGGGAGCTTCCCCCATTACAAAAATCCTATAGATGACCAAAGGAAATAAAGCATGTTAAGGTTTTTACATGTGAATTTAAACCCACTATCTTCAAAAAGTGGGGATACATGAATGATGAAGTGGTATTCAAAAAGGACCTCTCATCATGGATCTACAAAGAAGAACAAGAGGAACAAGAACAACTACATCTCCTTCTTGTGGATCTTAGCAATAAAGGTTATCAAATAACAAGAAATATGGGATACACAAGAAAATGTGGCCTTGGTTTACATGAAAAAGGCATAAGAGAATCCATCATAATAAAATGATGCAAGAAGAACATGTGACTAGGTTATGGTTCGATAGACGTGATTACCCCAAACATTCACTACTGAATTTGACACCATTTTCTAATGGACGTTCATCGGTCATTCGACAAATCTTTGTCAGAAAAGCGATGAAATGACAAAAAAAAAATTGTTGTTGTTTTTTCGTTGCACTCTCGACGATGAATTAAACATCAAAATAACAACGTAGATTCATCAATCATCAACATCATAAAATAACTCGGATGTTCGTCAGAATATCAACAAAAACTTCATCTATCCACTGACGAATTAAAATCAAAATGCAATTGCAATGGCTCTTTCAAAGCATTGAAAGAACACTAGAAGTTCGTCGCCATTTCAATGAAATAGACAAGTATTTACAATGAAGCCTTCATCACAGATAAGCAACTTCATCAGACCTTTTATGTGATTCATTGGTGGCATTTGCTGAAACTGTGATGAAATGGGCAAGGAGTTACGATGAAGCCTTTGTCACAGCTAAGCAACTTTGTCAGACCTTTCATGTCATTTGTCAATGGACTTCATTGAAATGGTGACAAAATGGACAAGGAGTTACGATGAAGCTTTGTCACAAATATAGCAACTTCGTTAGACCTTTTCGGTGATTCGTCGGTTGTGTTCATCAAAATTTTGACAAAACAATGCAATTTAAAAAAAAACATATTCATTGAAATGTACCATCGGTGAGAGATCAATCAAGTCACATCCCTTCGTATTCAAATCTCAGGCAATTATTTTATTTGGTCATTTTCCATGTTTATTAGACACCTAGTGAGATGTCATGTAGTTTTGCCAACACCTTGAGTCTCTTCGACAGTCAACATTACATATTGCTTCGGTGTCACATAGTCTCATCGATGTTCTAAGTCTCACTGATATCCAATAGATCATATGTTGCTATGGTGTCATGCAGTCATACCAACATTCTAAGTCTCCCCAAGAATTATCCCTTTAGTCTTAATTGTATCACTACGGTTCTCACTAATGATAACTTATCGCTGTGACTTTGGGGGTCGCTAGGACTTTCCTTCGACTACTTGTATCTTGCCGAGAACCTTCCTTTGACAATTCTAATTGCTGAAACAAAATGTTTCTCCTACTGATAAAGCTATATTCGGTTTGACTTCCATATCTCTCTCTGATGATGCCAATCTCACTGATGAATCTTGTTATCAGCAAGACAATGAATATCGCCAAGTCCTATTACCGATACAATTACACTATAGTGATATGATGGGTCGACAAGACTTCCTCGAACTCACCCTGATGGTACTATACTACTGATGAGACCCACTTTTCTAGGAAACTTATTGAGAATATTGTAGATTCATTTTTGATGCTCTGGAATTGCACCACAATCAATAAGATGCAAATAAGCCTGTTATGACTTACACTGATGACTTAGGTCTCATCGACAATCATTTTGTGCTTCATTGGTATAACACACGTGCTCGTTATGACTTATATCGATGAATATTTTCTCGCCGATAGGATCCTTTGGTCCCTGAGACAATGAACCACATCTTGCCGATATGTGTCTTTAGATGAAATCATATCAGTATGGCATTCCCGAACTCTTGCTGATAGACTGCAAAAAATATACTTTAATATAAAATGCTTTATGGATCGAGGAGACCCTCACCATCTCTTTCCAATATGAATTATACATTGAAATACTCAGGGTTAGATGAATTTTATGGTATCACATGACATAATATAGGAAAAAAATTATGAAGAGAGGATTCTTGTGCTTATGGTATGGGAATTTTTGGGAACTAATGAGTATATGCAGCAATGAAATTTTCAAAATTTTATAGTTCTAATAGTGGCTCCATCTAGGGATGAATAATTGTGAGATCATTGCAAGGATCCAGATTTCTAGGTGAGTAGACCAAACTCAAGGTGATGGACTAGTGAGCAAGATGGAATGAATGGAAATGGAGATGAACATGACCCTATACTACTGTACATAGAAAGATTTATTTTAAAAGAAGGAATTTCAGGATTGTCCATGTACTGGAAATTCTTGTTCCTTTTATATCCTAATTTACTATGCATGGAAAATAAATTTTTGAGAGGATTTTCAAGAGTCGTCCATGCACTGGCAACCCTTAATCCTATGTATTCCTTTGGCAAAAAAATTAGATTTCATTTCAGTAAATGATGGCTCAAGGCCACCCAAAAGAAAGGCCCATAGTTTCCTTTGTCAAACACTTGATTTTTCTTTGAATTGATCAGATTCTTCTTGAAGACATTCATGCAATTTTCCCTATCACTATTATTGAATTTTTTTAGAGAATCATCATGCTCGGCTTGGCCCAAATTCCCTTCACTATGCTGTAGTTCATATTATCCATCTTCTTGTGTATAATGTACTTATATTCAGATTTGAATTCGAGACCAATTGTCAATGCACATTCCATTTTACTTACACAAAGTATTTTATAAGCAATATATTGATAATGCTAAATGATTTATGGTGTTGTACAACTCTACCTATTATCACAGTTCTGTTGTTCCCCCCAAGAGAATCCTACAAAGACAAGTTTACAATGCCAATTCAAATAATATGTAAAAGAATTACTTCAATACAAATTAAATGATTATTCTCACAATGGAAATTATTTAATTACAACAACAATTCCATGAAAGGTTATCCATGCTTCATAAGAGATGAATGATCATACATACAAACTACAAGATGCATATAAAAATAATTACACATGAGAACAACCAAGGGCTAACAAGGGAAGGAGTTAAGAAACATTTGGATTGAAGAGAAAATGTGTAGGGATAATGTCGAGCAGTGTCAAGAGAACAGAGCTTGTAGAACATATTCTTGACCTAATCAAGCTCTTGAACAACTTAAACAAAATTAAAATACTAACACATACATGAGACATGTAATGAACTTCCAATATCTACTATCTTTTTTTTTGTATTGAAAATAGTTTAAGGTCCATTACATATCATGAAAATTCCTATCCAACATTAGGATCAGTACAAATCAAATCATTTCCATAACAAGAAATATACTATATCAGTACTTTACACAGCAAGAAAGAAACCAAAAAGCACCAGTTCTTTTCAACACCATCATAGATAATACGAATTGTGGTTAATAGCACCATAGGTTGCGGCTATTCAAATTAGCGTAAACAATACATAGTGTGGATTACATTCTCCTCATTGCTGACTTCTTCAATATCAAGGTTCGCCATTGTTTCTCCTTGGGGGTCCAACTGTTAGGGGGCGCATTGTCTTTTTGTGCTTATAGCTTCATCAATTGCTCTCTGGAGCTCATCAAATGTCTGCTGGAACAGAACGGTCTCTTCCAAGGTCAACCTATAGGTGGGTCCACTTCTTAGATCCTCTCTGGTATTGTTAGCAGCACCTTCAGTTATTGACTTCAAGAAATTTTCCATTGAGATCTCCACAAGAGTTGAAACCTACAAAGCAACAGAGTAGAAAGTGAGTCTCTTGCAAGAATCAGTACGTACCCTCTTGATAACCTTAAATTTATCATCATTTATCGCCTTTCACAAATGCCACATGATCTCATTGGATAAGAAATACCAAAGTAGCTTACAATCAAACTTGAGCTTGAAATTACAAAACAAAATATCATGCCAATTAATTTTACCATTGCTATTCTAGACCTTCAGCTTATGTAAGAATAAGTACCAAAATTATTGAGCATAAAAACATTCAGAAAGAATATGTTTGATAGTTTCTAGAGTCCTACAGATACTACAGATTTCAATACTTTCATGGTTAGATTGATAGGGATCTATCTTTTTCATTAATGCAAAGGTAGGTAAAGGAGAAATAATTATAATTGTAACACTATTCATAGTCTAGTAAATTATGTTTGTAATTTGTGTTCAATGGACCTTAGTTTTATCATTATAATGCCCATCTAATACCATATTTTAATCCAAAGTTCAACTATCTCAGATCTAAAGAAGCACCTTCAATTAACCATTTAAATTACTATAAAATAAGGTAAGACTTTTACTTGAGAAAGATTGGGTACACTTGTAGGATTAAAGTTCTCACAATCATCAGGATTTATTGGCACATAGACACAACCTGCAACATAAGAAGTAATGGATGACTACAAGTTAGTGAAATGGTCCTTAATATGTGAGTGGTTTGCAAATTGATTGGTAGAAAATAAGGTTACAAATAGATCTACATGAAAAATTATAAGGACAATGTACTATAATCATCAAAATAGATGAAAAGTGCAAAGGAAAGAGCCGAGCTGCATCTCTAGAGCCTAAAAAAAAACATGCAAGAAACATAAAAAAAAGAACAAACTAGTTTTTGGATGAATACAAAATGGTGTCTTTAGCAAGTGATTCATATGCTTTCACCCCTGACATAGGACATTAAGAAGATTTTGGTCTTCCTTTGTGAAATTAACTACTTACAAAATAAACCCAGAAAGAAATATTATATACCTCCATGTCTAGTCAAGGGTAGGTATAAGAGAAAAAAAATTCTTCAATGCAATGCCGAAAAATATCAATGTGTGTATAGGTTTGTATTACTCAAAATACTATTTCACTACCTAAGGAAAAATACCAAAGTGATGTTTTAAATTTCAATCTTCACATAGGCTCCCTTATTTCTACACATGAATATACAAGCATTATTTGAGCTCTAAAATATTCAAATATTAAGGATTTAATTAGCTATAAGATGGAAAGTTGTTGTTTAGACATAATCCATCATCTTTTACATATTTTTATTCACTCCTAGCGCTTCAAATAAATTTGTGTAAATGAGATAGAAATGTGAATCTTTTATGACAAAGAAATCCTTAAAAGGAAGGGGGAGAGAGCAAAGGGTAGGGGGCAAGAGAATACTTGAATGTATAGCAAAGTATAACATTTTTATCATTATAACAATGAAACGAATCTTAACTTTGAAGCATTAATATCATTTACAACATTTATGATCAAGAATGAATGTAAGTAGAGAAATTTTTGCATACTTGCAGATGGTACAAAATTTCATGGTTAAGTCGAAGCCTCCTATCAACAACAAGATCCAAATATTCGTGTATCTATCTCAATCAAGCCTCTAAACCCTTTAGAGCTGTTAATTTTTCCACTAACCTGTTATGCAAAAAAAGTCAAATTTTAGAGTTATGTCACCACTAAAAATAGAAGAAATAGAGCTTTGAAACCAAATCCACACACAACACAATGTGGTATTCATACAAAGCCATAAAAAAACACTAAACTCAAAACATTGGAATGGAAACAACTTCAAATTATGATGCAGAGCATGGATTCAGGGTATAAAGAATCATTTTTCTGCCACCATAGTGAAAAGTTAGCACTTTCTTTCATATTTGCGTATTGGTTTGATGCTTCAAACGATGCATTTCTTATATTGAAAAGTGCATTACCTTATTGAGCTTCTCTTTGTTTCAAGAATAGTTTAATATTCTCTACCTAATAGGGCCAACCACATGATGGTGGAAGCTCATTTGCCCCCCCCCCCCTCACATCACTCTTAATTCCCCATACCCAATCATATAACATTAATCATTCATTCATCCATTAATAACATATAAAATTCATTCATTAACATATAACATTCATTAATTAACATATTCACATTCATTCATTTTCATATAATATTCATTCTTTCAATTTTTACATATTATCAAAAATATGGTTGTCATGATATGATTACAATCACTTTTTTTTGTTTCTTTTTTAAAGCTACAAAAATCTGAACTGGAGTATCATTTTCTAAATCAATATTTGTCCCCCCTTTAGTTGTTATGCCCTCTACTTATGATCTTAATGTACGCCTAGTCGTCTGCTTATCACATGGATGCCGCTGCAAGGGGGGTCTGCTGCAATAAGAAAGAAATGTTAAACTGATATGTTTTATTATTATTGTTACAAGTATTTCATTAATTAAAAGAACATTAGAGTGGTTCTCTTTACATGATTGGTCCACATCATGTTCCTAAAATTTTGTTATATAATCATGCTCAACATGTTGAACACCCTCTAAATCTTGATTTGCAGTTGAAACATGAAAGGTTACATTAATTAATACACCAATTGAAATTAAATATGTTTAAGAGAACATGAGGGTGGTCCTCTTTACCTGATGGGGCCACATCATGTCCCTGATCTTCTCTAGCCTGATCATGCTCAACACTTTGATCACACTCTACATGCTCTAAAGTTGAAACACAAAAGGTTACATTAATTAATACACCAATTACAATTAAATATGTTTAAAAGAACTTTAGAGTGGTCCTCTTTACCTGATGGGGCCACATCATGTTCTTGATCTTCTCTAGCCTGATCATGCTAAACATGTTGATCACACTCTACATGCTCTAAAGTACTGGGATGCACACCATGACCTTCATCTGCAGGTTGTGCTCCACCCTCACCAGGCTACATTCCAATGTCATGTGCAGTATTATCATTCCTTGAATGTTTAAAACAAATAGGCAGGTAATTACTTTATGGTGGAAATTAATATTGAATAGATTGCACAAGTGTTCAATTTTAAATAAATTCATTGAGTTTATTTACCTGTGTGTCGGATGTAGTGGAAGGTTGTGTTTTCCAAGTCAAGACTCTTAGGCATTCAGCCACGACTCCATAGCCTTGTTGGAAGGCAATCTTCAGGTAATCTTCTATGGGAACTTTGTTGAATTCAGAGCCCTACATTTTTGAATAAGATCATGAATTTTGCTTCTATGGTGTGATAAAACCAAAAAAAAATCAATTTATTATTTGGATACTATATTTCATTTATTGATACTTACAATTCATGTGGCTAATTTCATATAACCACCAAAGCCAAGTTTGTGCTTCCCGTGTTTTTCTAATCTTTCCTTTGTTTCCTTTGATGTGTTGGGAAGCCTATGAAAAGTTTGAAATACATTAGATTATGTAAAAAAAATGAGTAATCAGTATATAATTACATTGTTGATAGTATCACATACCTTCCTTGGCCTGGTGGTGTCTTTCCTTTTTTATTTCAGCCTTCTCCTTTCCATCTGACACCAGGTCCTTCCACTCCCTCTCTAGAATCATGGGGGGACACTCGTACTTTTTGTTCTTCTCTAAATGTGACCTATATTGGTCCCTTGCATACTTTAGATAGGTATGAACTTTCTTAAGGACCTTAGTTCGGTTGAATGTTTTATCACCGAACAACACAACTAAATGGTTAATGAGCTCATTTTTTAAATCTTTATTTTGGGAATTCCACCATGTACATATGGTGGGACTGAAGAGCTCCAATGTAATATCACGTAGATGTTTATAAAAAATAT
The DNA here is from genome assembly GCA_007258455.2 of Sequoia sempervirens. Classification (NCBI taxonomy): domain Eukaryota; kingdom Viridiplantae; phylum Streptophyta; class Pinopsida; order Cupressales; family Cupressaceae; genus Sequoia; species Sequoia sempervirens. Next base: position 441,002,728 of record VDFB02193867.1, read on the forward strand.
CATTTCCTATGAAATGATCATGGGATCAATAGTCTAAAAAGAGCGATCAATAAGTAAATTTCAATTGGATTATATATAATAATAATTAAAACATTTTAAATTACCTGGGACCTTTTCTATCTTTATGGGAACGAAATCCTCGGTCACCAAAAGTGTGACCGGCAATGTTCCTGTACTAGTAATATGGGAAGATCTAGGAAATGCTACTAAAAACATGTCCTGATGCATGCTGTGGCATGTGTTTGCTGCCAGAGGGTGCATTTATAATGGATCCCTGCATGGTATGTGTTGCCGAAATTTTAGACAACAATATAGGCATAGATGATGGAGTCAAATGATGTGATGTATGTGTAGGAAGATCAGGATGGACACTTATACCAACCCCTACTCCTCAGGCAGCACTTGCAGTACCTTGATCATGGCCAGGAGCATCATGAGGAGGAAAATAACCCTGTAAAAACAACACATGTTTTAGTTCATGACATAAATGAGCACAAAATATAAAACCATGAATGAACTCATTTTTAATTAAAGACCTCATGATAGCTTACTTGCAAGTTTTGTAATCTCTCAGATAATATTTTAACCCTCTCTCTTATCTCATCTATTTGAGGCACTATGAATATCAACTTAACAATTTATTCATTGCATTTTTTTTGGATCTTCCTTATCATAATGAGAGGGTTTGCTGAATAAGTGATGTCATCATCACAAAATATTGACTTCACCTCACCATGGATGCTCTAATCTACTGCTGGTGCCTTTCCCCAATCAGTCGACTGCAACAAGAATATTAAAAACATTATCAAAATTAACCCAATAAACTTATGAATAAAACATAATAATAAATTTTTTTTCTCATATCTAATTTGTACAATTACAATGAGGTAAACCTGTCAGGTAGAAGCACCTGAAGATACATCATGATCTATGCTCTGGGCCAGAGCCTTCTCCATATGATCAATATCCCGCTATGACAAAAATTAAATATAAAAAAATATTACCGAAATGAAACCAATAGACTTACAAAAAAATACATAAGAATAAAATGGTATATTGGAGTCATTAATTGGAGATTGGCTAAAATGGTACATAGTACATACCACCCCCATAGTAATTGCGTTTGTAACTAAGCGATTCAAATTGTAATCGATTAGCAACTCTTCCCCTGCAGTTATTAATTTTATCGCACATACGAATACACAGTTTCCCTCGCGTGCCTCGAATATGCAATTGGGTTGCTTATTTGTTGACCCAAGTCGTGTACTATTTATAAACCTTGCAATATTCCCTAATGCTTTTGGCCTTTCGTCAATGTACATATCCACTTCTTTATTTTGATCCTTATTTTTTAGTTGTATATAATTTGCTAACAGTGCATACCTACACATACTTTGTGTATATTGAACCAATTGCATCCAATCTTTGTAACTGTAATAGGGTTTGACGTACTCCATCAATTTAGTAACTTTGTCGTAATAGACCTTTATGCTGTCCATACAAAATAGGCCCAAACCATGTAATGACGATGGTGCTATGCGATATATCCTCTCATTGGCACAAAAATTAGTGTTTATTGTAGGAAGTTCCTTGGGTACCCATTGTTTCTGTAGATCTGTGTACCTCAAGGGCACCTCGATGTCGCCTATGCTCTCATCACCATAAGAACATGACCCCCCTTTAGCAAGAAAAAATTCCATGTGTTTACAAAATTTTCTTCTAATCTTTTGACCTCTAGTTGATCTCCCTGTTTTAGACATACTACATGTCTCGCTATCCTCTTCTCTTTCTGAATTTCCCTTGCTCGAGGAAGACAGATGTGACAAATACCTAGTTGGTGGTACCTACACTCATAAGGATGTTGGATGAAGTTATTTCATGGTGATGTGATCCCAAGGTGACATTAGGATTAATCTATCATTTCATCACTAGAATTTCATAGGTTATAAGGTAATCAAGTCTTGATAGATTGCAAGTTATTGTTAGTACCATCCAAATGTGTCAATTACCAATCAAATCTACTTAATGTTTTAACTCCCAAACATTGTAACAAGTGTTAAATGTGACTATGGTCCGCCAGTAACACAACCAAGGCCTCAAATGTATTCTCTAATTGTAATCAAAGGAATTTTTCTCTTCATTCAAATAAATAAACTTGAAGGGAAACACCACCAAGTGGTTTATTGGACACCTACACGACTAAAAATAGCAGCAAATTTACATTTAATTTTTATATGTCTAAGTGGTTAATAGGGAGGGAGTGTGTACTAGGCCTGGTTAAGTCATCATAAGTTTATGCTTTGGGAATAATTTTTTTTAAGTCATCTTAAATCTTCCTATGTCTAATTGCTAGGAGACTTTTGGTATGTTTTAAGGTAGGATGATTGATGAAAGAGCCCAAAGAGCCTTTCTCCATGATATCCAAGTACACATAGCAGCGGTCTTCTCTTATACAGTTGGACATGGTTTAAAGAACTTAGCTAGGAATTATTCATTTTGTGTGAGGGAAATGTTAGTATCAAAACAAAATAACTAAATAACACCAATGCAACATTAAACTAAAGAAAGCTAAATAGAATGAAATCAAAGAAATCAAACAGAGCTTCTTCAGAATCGTTCCATTGTCCTCTATCTCTAGTGATTCACTTGAAGCTGTTGCTCTCAGATTGTATAAGCAAAACTTCTTAGAATGGAAACCTACAAAATGAGTATGCAAAGGGAGAATGCTTCTCTATCCTATATGCTGGTGGAGTGAAATGTTGGTTTGTGGATATGCATAGGGGTTGTAGATTATACATAGGGACCGTGGATTATGAATGCTATTGAAACTATGATATGAGGTTGATATGCTATGCTATGGAATGCTAATATGCTAAGCTATGCTATGTTATGATTCTAGAGACTATGAATGATGGAAGGCTGATTGACTATAGTTCTCCCATATGAAAGATTCTCCTCTTTTTTAGAGACCCGACAGTCCCTTTTATAGCTTTTTTACAGGCAAGATCCTAGCTGGCAAAGATCAATGGCTGTGAGATTGTCTGGTAACATTGAATGGTGGGAGATGGAGAGGTTGAGAGGAATATGGAAGATGTTGGGAGGTTGGAGAGAAGAATGGAGGTTTTTCTTCAACCCATGGGAACAACTTTGCTCAGAAACAGAGAAATTTGTTAATTTTCTGTTTTGAAGTTATTTCACGGTTGTTGTAGATAATCTAAATTAAATAAATAAATTTATTTAATTTTATGTGAGTTTGAGGATTTAAAACATTTTTGAAATATTTGATTTTAGGACTATAGAAGACTCAATTAAATGTTTGGAATATTTAATTGCGAATAGACTTTAGAAGAATTAATTAAATATTTGAAATATTTAATTGTGAATGGAATTTAGAGGGTTTCTAGAAGAGAAGAATATTTAATCTTTATTTGAATTAAGAATTCAAGCCAAGATTATGTGATAATTAATATAAATTAATCGTAATGTTTATTTAATTAATTAAGCAATGGATAAGAAAGTTATTAAATAAACTTATTTATTTAATTGAAATGAAAGAATGACAATATAAATAAATTATTTAAATTCATTTATACGTAGATTGAATTAGAGATTAAATATTAAAAATATTTAATTAATTACGAGACTATTGAGATGTGACCATTTTTAGGTATATACATTTTGCCCCTCTTTGAAGTGATGTGTTTTATGCATTGCTTCAAAGAATTTTGAAATTTTCCCCAAATGCTAATTGTCGAATGTTGATAGGTATATGCCCCCTCGGACGATGAATCGATAAGATTTTGATTTTTTGTGATTTTTTTTTTAAATTTTTAGATTTTTGGAATTTTTTGATTATTATGAATTTTAAGATGCTGATTCATCGTTTGAAAATTATGATGTGAAGAAATTGACGTGGAAAGATGTGAGATGAAAAATTGATAACCTAAATTGCCCCTACAATGATAAAATGTGATAAAATGCCCCAATTTTTCCTTTAAATAGGTTAAAAATGGTTATTTGATAAGTTTGCTTCTAAGGTTGTTAAAAACAAACAGGATTTTGATAAAGTTGCTTTTCATGATTTGAAAAACAAATATTTTGTTGATAAGTTTGCTTCTAAAGTTGTTAAAAACAAATAGGATTTTGATAAATTTTCTTTTCATGATGATGAAAAATAGATAGTTTGTTGATAAGTTTGCTTCTAAAGTTGTTAAAAACAAATAGGATTTTGATAAAGTTGCTTTTCATGATTTGATTGATTTGATATTGATATTTTTTTGATTTGTTTTGAGGATTTGATATTGATATTGATTTTTGTATCTCAGCCATTACCTCTAGGAGGGTCATCAGGGGGTGGAGGATCAGGGGCAGGTGGGACAGAGCCGAGACTGACAACATCAGAGGATAGCACTTTGTAGTGCATTTTGCATGATGTATTATTGATACTCTATTGAGACATTTGTATACGGATTGATATGGTTCCATTTTTGATGATGCATATTATGTCATGCATAGTTGACATCTTTGTATATTTTGATGAATGCTTCTATTTTCTATAAATGCAAAATGTAAATTCTAAAATGAATGTAATCTATACTAACCATGTAGGGTATCTGTACAATATTTCCATTATGAGAGCTTATTTGTGTTTTTTATGTCATCATAGAGCATTGAAATGTTGAGAGTTAATACACACATAAAAGGGTATATTAGCACCAATGATGACCTGAGTATTGCTTTCATGATTTTTGATATAGCAAGATACTACAAGCATCTAGGTATAATTGAATCAAGATGACCTGAGTATCACTTGCATAAACAGACAAGAGTTAACCTATTTCCCATGTAAATTCTGAAATGTCATCAATGATATTTAGTAGAGCATGTCTCACGACCAATTTGCATAGTACTAATGATTTCCTCACAAACAGCAAAAAAAGAAAAAAAATCATACTCCTTCCTTGCTTTTCTAGTTCAGTACATCATCGAATTGCTCTAGAGATATGATAGAAAATAAACCAATAATTCAAAATTTTCCTAAAGTATTCCAAACATTATTCAGATTAAGATCATACAACTTGGCTATCAACATTGATGTTTGTGTTTTGATTAACGATGTTTTGACCATGTTGTTTGATTTCATTGGCATTGAGTGATCATTTTAGTGTTGTGGTTGATTTGATGTGTCAATGTATGTTGCGTTTTGTCAAACTATCATTTGTCCATTTGTGTTGTTCTAAAAGCTTGTTGCCCCTCTCTTGTTTAGTCTGTGTTTCTGCCCCCAGTTTAAACACAATCCGATTGTTATGGATATGTACAAATTTCATCAAGCCATGATGATTCCCGTTGCATGATATGGAGATGATGTGATATGTACAGATGATAGATATGGATAGATGATGCCATAAAATGAATGAAAGGCATAAGCTAATAGATATAGGAGCCCATTTTGATCACAAGTAGCGTTTGTTTGCTAGGTTTTCACCACTTGTTTTTATTGCACCTTTTTTTTTATATCATGTGAATTTTTTTGTTTTGTTTTTTTTTTTAGATTTCTTCAGGACTTTTTCTGATTTTTATGTATTTTTTCAAGAATTTTTCAATTTTGATGATTCAAACATAGAACTTCTTCAAATGAATGTTGTTGATGGGTTCTTCAAACAATTCCCCTTCTAACGTAGATAACTGATATGATCCAGAACCATATGCTGCAATGATGACAAATGGACCAAGCCAATTTGGTTCAAATTTTCCTTTCTTTTCTCTATCTTGTTGATTGCATGGATTTTCTTTGAAGACTAAATCAACTACTTGAAATGTCTATGGTTTAACTCTGTGATTTGTAGCTATGGGACATAACTTGTTGATAACCCTTCAAATGATCAGCTGCATGTTGACATCTTTCATCTAACAATTCTAACTCTTGTAGATGAGATACTCGGTAGTCTTCATCATTTATCAATCCCTTTAATGAAACCCTAAGCGAAGGTATTTCAACCTCTAAAGGTAAGATCGCTTCTGCTCCATATACCAAGGCATATGGGGTAGCTCCTGTTGATGTGCGAATGTTGGTTTTGTATGCCCACAAAGCTAGATTTAACTAGACATGCCAATCACGATCGACATCATTTACCATCTTTCTCAAGATCTTCAAGATTGTTAAATTGTTTGAAGCTTCTGCTTGACCATTTCCTTGTGGATAGTAAGGTGTAGAGAACCTATGTTGGATGTGAAATATTTCATAAAGTTCATCAACATCCTAATTCTTGAAAGGCCTCCCATTATCAGTAATGATAGAATTAGGAATTCCATATTGGCAGATGATGTAATTCAAGATAAATGAAGAGATTTGTTTACCGGTCACGGTTGTTAAATGAACAACTTCGATCCATTTTGTAAAATATTTTGTAGCTGTGATGATGAATTTATGCCCATTTGATGATGAAGGATGAATTTTTCCAACAAGATCTAATGCCCACTGAGAAAAAGGCCATGTCAGAGTGAAAGGTTGCAGTTCCTGTGCAGGTGCATGAATAAGATTCCCATGGCTCTGGCATTTAGAACACTTTTTGACAAAAGTAAAATATTCTCTCTCCATGGTAAGCCAATAACATCCCATTCTAACAAGTTTCTTGGCTAAGGTTAAACCACTTGAATGAGCTCCACAAATACCACCATGAACCTCTTGTAAGGCTTTTTCAGATTTGTCACATTCAAGACATCGAAGGAGCATACCATCAAGACCATGCCAGTAAAGGATATTGGCGATCAAGATATAGCGAGATGATTGGCGTATGAAATTCCTTTTTTGGTTTCGAGATAAGTCCGGAGGTAAGATGTTATTTTTCAGATAGGTATAAATCTTTCCATATAAAGGTGAATCGGAACCAGTTAAATGGCATATGACTTGGGTCTCAAGATTATCATAGGGAGGAGAAAACAATTGTTCCACCAAGAATTCGCACTGCTTTTGATTTTCCAATAATTGTAACAAGGAAGCAATTGTATCCATTGCATCTACAACTTTATTATCAATCCTTGAGATTTGTGAAAACTTGATTGCCACAAAATACTTTTTAAAATCGTCCACCATGTTCTTGTAAGGTAGCAGCTTATCATCTTTAGTTTGATAATCATCATTGATTTGATTAATGACAAGTTGTGAATCACCTTAGACTTGTAATCTACCATTCCAATACTATCTTCATTCCTGTGAGCAATGCTTCATAGTCAACTATGTTATTTGTGTAGGGAAACATCAACCAATATGATTTTGGAATGGTATGTCCTTCAGGTGTGATGAAAAGAATCCCTGCCCCTGAGCCATGTTGTGTATAAGATCCATCAAAGTACAATGTCCATGATTTCTTAATTGTTGTTGTGAAGACGTTTGCATCAGGAAATTCAATGTGCATTGGGTTTTCTTCTTGTAAAGGTGCTTCGGCCAACTGATCTATGATGACCTGTCCTTTTCTAGCTCTTCGATCTACATAGTGAATGTCAAACTCACTTAAGATTATTACCCATTTTGCAAGTCTTCCTGTTAAGGTAGCTTTGCTTAAGAGGTATTTTAGTGGATCGATTTTGGTTATTAGCTTAACTGTATGAGCCAAAATATAGTGTCGCAACTTGTGGGAAGCAAACACTACTGTTAGGCAAGCTTTTTCAATGAAAGTGTAGTTTAGTTCATGACTTGTTAAAGTTTTGCTAATATAGTGTAATATAGTTTAGAATCCTCTTGTTCTAGTAATGCTCCCAAACATACTTCTGTTGCTGAAATATAGAGTATGAGAAGCTTTCCTAGAATTGGTGGAATTAGAACTGGTGGATTCATGAGATATTGCTTTATTTGATTAAATGCTGCTTTACACTTTTCCTCCCATTTGAATGGGGCATTTTTATACAATAGATGTGTAAATGGTAGGCTTTTGTCTACCAGTTGAGCTATAAACCTCCTGATGGATTGTAGTGGTCCTTGTAGTGATCAAAGCTAACTGATATTTCGTGGTGGCGACATGTCCATTATAGCTTGTACTTTTTCTAGATCAACCTCTATGCCTTTTTCTGAAATAATGTATCCCAAGAGTTTTCCAGATTTAATGTTGAAGACACATTTCTTTGGATTGAGTCGAACATTGAACTTATCCATTATGATAAAGATCTTTGATAAGATTTCTAGATGTCCTTCTCTTGTGTTGGATTTGGCAAGGAGATCATCGACATAATCTTCCATGAATGTATGCATCATATCATGAAAAATTGTTGTCATTTCCCGTTGGTATGTAGGTCTTGCATTCTTTAACCCAAATGGCATTACATTCCAACAATAGGTACCCCAAGGGCACGTGAATGTTGTTCTATCTTGATCCTTTGGTGCAATATTTATCTGGTTGTATCATGAAAATCCATCGATTAATGAATGCATTGCATGGCCAACAATTAAATCAACAATCATATCTATGTTTGGTAAAGGGAAGTCATCTTTGGGACATGCTTTGTTCAAATCTCTGAAATCTATACAAATTATAATCCTTCCGTCTGGCTTTGAAACATGTATGATATTGGAGATCCATTCTACATAGTTAATAGACCGAAAGAATCCAACATCTAAAAGCTTCTTTAACTCTTCTTTAACCAATAATGCAACATGTGGATGCATTTTTCTAAGTTTTTGCTTCACAGGGTTTGCCCTTGTGTTTATAGATAGATGATGCATTATCAGATTAGGATTTAACCTTGGCATATCGGCATATGACCAAGCAAATTTGATTTGATTCTCCTTCAAGAACTCTATGAATTTTAGTACTTGTTCTACTGTTAATGATGCTACAAGTTGCAAAATTTTTGGTTGCTCTGTTGTACCTATGTTGATTGATTCTATTGGCTCAATCAAAATAGAATATCTTTCTTGATAATATTTGGGAAGAGTGTCAAGTTTATCATCCTTCAGTGCCTCAAAAAGGTTTTCACCATCAGATTCTCTCTTTATTTTTCTCTTGTTGTGATCTACCACTGTCACTTTTCAGTTTTCACTAATAGATATATCTTTTATTTCATTTATTTTATAGCTAAGAGACTTGACACCCTCCCTATCAAAATCTTGAGTATGAAATTCTTTGATGGAACAATTGTTTTCTTTATTAGATGAACAAAGAAAATTTACAATATCCTCATCATCATAGAATGTAGGGATATGGATAGGTGCATCATTGCCCCAATCAATAAGTTCCAGATAAACTAAAGGAATGGGATCATTAGGTTGAGTAAGATCTTGAGCTATCAAAGTCATGATATGGTTGTCATTTTCATGATGAACAAGGTCTATGATGGTATTTTCTTGTTTATTATTAATCTTATTAAAATCTAAATCATCTTTACTTGAGTCATCATCATGTTGTGGTTCAAATTCAAATGATTGTGTTCCTGAGCTTTCTCCTTGTATGAGAATGGGTGCATATTTGTGTATGGTATCAACTTGTTTATCTCTCCAAAATTTATCATTATAGATGGTGTCCCATTCATATTCATTAGAATTAGTGTCTGAACCATTTTGCAATTGGAAAACTGATTCATAAAATTTTTGTAGAGTGACATCTTCATGGGGTTATCTAAAATTGATTCTCCTTCATGAGTTTGTTGTGATCACTATGAAGTTGAGTCTTCTGTATCTTTACCATATCCAAGTCATGTTTTATCTTTTGGATGTATTGAAATAGGTTGAATTGTCTCAATGATACCGTCTTTTATTTTTCCTATAGGTCCATTTCCTTCATAGCCCATTCTTTGCATGATGGTATACCCTTTTCCATATTGTTCAATAGGTAACTTGATGTGCAAAATAGATTCATCTTCATCTTTGTATAGCCAGCTTAGGATGTCCCTATCTTTGGCTTCTTCCTCAGTAGTGTTATCTTTAATGAATTTTCCATCAAAATTTGTGATCGGCACATAAGTTTTGGATGTAGAGGTTGTTGCGATCTTTTGATTTGATAGGGTTGGTTGACCATGTGACCTCAAAGAAGGAGGTAAGCTAGAAAGGCATAGTGAATATGGAAATAATCCATTGTCTTTAAAATGTAGCTTGGTGTCAAGATTCTTTTTCAATTCTTACAATTGAGCTTGTAGATCGGAAGAAGAAGTAGTAAGAGCCTCCCTATTGTGTGGCACAAAGGTGTCTTGAGTTTCTTAGAGATTTGAACAAGTTTGGGTACTATTGTAGTTAGCTTGTATAGTTATTTCCTGTCCATCATACAGAAACTTGAGGCATTGATGGTACGTTGATGGTACCACCTATATATCATGAATCCATGGATGACCCAAAAGTATGTTATAAGAAATATCACGATCTAGAACCTGACAAAAGGTATTTTTCACAACAGGTCCCACTCTAATAGGTAGCATTATTAGTCCTTTAGAAGCTCTTTCTTCATCATCATATGCCTTGATAGTTATTTTCCTTCGTGGATCAATGGAATTTTCTAATATTCCTAAGGCATGTATTAGCTTTAATGTACAAATGTTTAAACTGGCTCCTCCATCTATCAAGACACATCTGATTCGGTGTTTATGGATCATGACTTCAAGATAAAGTGATGAATTATGTAGATGTGTCATGGAGGCATCATCTTTTTTAGAGAATGAAAGACAAGTAGGGGAAGAAAAATGTCCCACCATGACTTGAAATCTGTTTACATCTAGATCGGTGTCGACGGTTGTGTTTACAAGAGTTTCTTCTAAAATATTCTTGTGTATGGGGGATATTTTTAGAAGTTCAAGGATGGAGATTTGAGCTGATGTTTTTCTTAGTTGATCAACTAGATTATAATGAGTTGGAGGAGGAATAGCTACCTTAGATGAACTTCCTTTTAAGACAACTTTTTCTTGTCCTCTCGTAGTCACATTAACCTATTGATATTCTTTTTTTTCCTTGATTTTGATAACATTAACCTGCTGATCATCTGCATAGATGTGGTGGATTATGTTGTCTTCAACATTATTTATGCTTTTCACTTTGACATCTAATGTTTCCCCCTTTTGATAATTTGGTAAAGGATCTTTGAATGCTTCATGATCGTCATTCGTATGATGTCCTTCAATTGTGATAGTGCTATTGTTAATTAAATCTTGTACTAGATTTCACAAGGCTTGACAATTATTTGTTCTATGACCTTTGCATTGATGATAATTGCAATAATATGAGTCATTCCATGAGGGTTATTTGAATCATGGCTCATAATCTCTTTGTGGTGGTAAAGTGATAACCTTATTATTAAGAAGCTCCTTGAGAGAAAACTCAAGAGATTGACCCAAAGCAGTAAAATTCTGTTGATTTGAAAAGAATGGAGGTCTGGATGGATTTGATGCTTGGGTATTACCAAGATTTTTATTGAAATTACCATGATTATCCTTGTTGTGTTGATTGGTCATGCTTTCTTGATTGGATTTTTGTGCTTGTTGAATTATCAAGTTTTATCACTCCTCTTTTGACCAAGACCCCTTCAATGGTGATTTTGTTTTCAATCAATTTTTCAAAGTTAGGGGGACAATGAAGGTTAAGCTTGTAGCTTAATTCTTGATCTAGGCTATTGATAAATATATCCATCTTTTCTTTTTTAGGAACAGGATGGGAATATCGTGCAAACAACCTTCTCCATCTTTGCAAAAATGTAGTGAAAGATTCTCCTACTTTTTGTTTCACTTTACAAAGATCAAGCATGGTTATCTGGTGTTGGATGTTGTAGGCATATTGTGATATAAACTGATTTATTAACTCCTCAAAGGTTTTGATGGGGGAAATGATCTTTGAAAGCCACTCCATGGATTGTCCACCTAGACTTCATGGAAACAATCGCATTAAGTAGGTATCTTAATAAGCGAATTCTAGACTCATATTTCAGAAATCCCTCACATGTTCAATGGGGTTAGTTTTCCCATTGTACCTATCAAATTTAGGGATTTTGCAATGTTTTTGAAAAGGAATCATTTGAAGACTCCTATCAAATGGATAAGGACATATATCATCCAAAACATATTTCTTTGTTGGACCTCCTTGCATTTCTTTTATTTGGCCTTGTAATTCTTTTATCTATTGAGTAAGGGTAATAAAATCATTAGGAGGAGTTTCAGGATTCTCTTTAATCCCTTCTATATCAAAATTGGGAGGTAACTTAGCTCCTTGATTAGCTAATGAAAGGAAATATCTTTCTTTGTTTCGTTCTAAAAGCCTTTCCATTAAAGTATGGAATTGGGGATCTTGCTCTGCTTCTTGAAGCTTCTCTTCTGTTATCTCTTAAGTATGAGATGGATTCTCTTCTCTCTCACTATTATCACCCATTTTTCTTGTGGTACTTTCTCTTAAATCTTTTTCTATGTGCTTTCAAGATCTTGTGACAACAGGCATAAGCTTTGCCCCAAATTCTACTAACTTTTGATCAAAAGAATGAAATAGTGCAATTTTTGATGGATATGAAAGTCAGGATAGAATGAAGATTCTATGACTTAAAATATTTCTAGTCTTTAGCTCATGTTTTCCCTGATTGAAAGGATGAAAATCTTGTTTGCTGGAATTTAAACAAAAGATCAAGAAAAAATGATTTTGCACTTTATGATGTTTGATCGTAGCTTCATAAGAAGATGGATTTGTGATAAATGCCTAATGTGATTGAGTTCTCTATTGCAGAAATTAATTCGGACGAGTAGAGTATACAATTGTAGGTTGAGGAATATAAGAGGAATGAATATGTTGATTGTGGTTGTACTTTTGAGAAAGGGCTCTTTTTTGAAAGAAAGCTTGTGAATATAATGGTTTTATAGCATAATCGTCATTGAAACCTCTAACAAAGTTGTGATATCGATGGATAAAGGTTCTATGGTCAAGTAAAACCTTTCGAATTTGGTACAAGAATCATTTTTTCTTCAATAATTTCTTGTAATTAAGTGGTTTCTTTGGCTTTTTGATTCATTTGAGAATAGATTTCTTAACAAAAGTTGTGGATTTCCAATCTCTTAACATGAGAGTAATCAATGTAATTGTGAGTTTTTGATGATCTTTACTGAATTAATATTTTGAAGACACATCAAGTAAGTTGTAGAATAGTTGTTTCAAAGACCAATGATAAAATAAATTAAACAAAATCACTCATATGGTCAAAATGTCACCATTAATTTCATAGCCCACATCTTAAAACTATGTCAGCTCACATAGCCCTATAACCCCCTAGAGGGCAGCCGTGTTTTTGCCTTTTCCAAGTCTTAACCAAAAAGAAATAGTCAATGGTCAGGGTCTATGGTAGTTATATGGTGAATATCTTTAGGGTAGATTCTTCCCTCCCCTTGCATTGTGAGAATTAAGGTGTTCGAAAACTGAGAAGTTAGCCACTAGTTCTAAAGTTTGTAATATGGGTTTCCGTTCAGTGTGACAAATGATATACTCCCTCGAGAGACCTCCCAACCTTTAGAACAAAGGTTTTGGAGATGGTTATTAATGCACACTACCGTCAAATAAGATTTTCATCAACCATCTACATTTGATTAAAGTGGGTTGGAAAAATTGGCTTTAGTTGTTCCCATTTAGGTCGTTCCCGTAGGGTGAGTACTTTTTCCCACTACAGAAGGCTTTCTAAAAGGTTTTAACAAAGCTTAAAATTGCATGAAATAGAATAGATGAGTCTTGCATTTTGATCACCCAATTAAGGGGAGAGCATAGGCCTATCACCGTTTAATCACAACAAGCAAGAGGTCAATTTTAAGCCCAAATAAATAATTTTCTATGCTAGGTGAAGATATTGCTTCACAAATACATGGAGTTCTTTTTAGTCCAAAATAGAAAATGAAGTGACTATCCTAGGATTGCTTCATTTTTTAATTGACTATCCTAGGATTGATTCATTTTTTTAATTTTTTTAAAGCTCGTATTGGTTGCGGTCGCGTCAGATCCAGTCAAATTTCTACTTAAGTTATAGATTTACAGTTGCAGACTTACAAATTCTAAGCTAAAATAAAAAAAATGCACTAAAACATAAATGCTCTAAGGAAACTAGAAAGAGGGCTACATAATCATTAATGGGCACAACAGAATCGTTAAAGGGCACTACAAAATCATTAAATGGTACTATAGAATCATTAAAGAGTGCTACAAAATCATTAAAGAGTGTTATGGCATCTGTAAAAAGCACTAGAGAATCATTGAAATGTGCTATGGAATCTGCAAAGAGCGCTAGAGAATCCTTCATGGGCACTGAAGAACTTGCAATGAGTGCTAAAACACAGTTAAAGAGCGCTAAACTGGGTGTGATATGCGTTGAAGCATGTTTGATGCGCTAATACCCTCTTCTAGCCATAACTTGTCAGAAAAATCTACACAAAGATGTTAAAATTGGGGCAATAGCCCCACGGTGGGCACCAAAAATGTGTGTGGGAAATGTTAGTATCAAAACAAAATAACAAAAACACACCAATGCAACATTAAACTAAAGAAAGCTAAATAGAATGAAATCAAAGAAATCAAACATAGCTTCTTCAAAATCATTCCATTGTCCTCTATCTCTAGTGATTCACTTTAAGCTGCTGCTCTCAGATTATATAAGAAAAGCTTCTCAGAATGGCAACCTGTAGAACGAGTATGCAAAGAGAGAATACTTCTCTATCCTATATGCTGGTGGAGTGAAATGTTGGTTTGCAGATATGCACAGGGGCTGTAGATTATGCACAGGGGCTGTGGATTATGAATGCTATTGAAACTATGATATGAGGTTGATATGCTATACTATGGAATGCTAATATGCTAAGCTATGCTATGCTATGATTTTAGAGACTATGAATGTTGGAAGGCTGATTGACTATAGTTTTCCCATATGAAAGCTTCTCCTCTTTTTCAGAGACCCGACAATCCCTTTTATAGCTTTTTTGCAGGCAAGAGCTTGGCTGGAAAAGATCAATGGTTGTGAGATTGTCTGGTAACTTTGAATGGTGGGATATGGAGAGGTTGAGAAGAAGATGGAAGATGTTGGGAGGTTGGAGAGAAGAATGGAGGTTTGTCTTCAACCCACGGGAACAACTTTGCTCAGAAACAAAGAAATTTGTTAATTTTTTGTTTTGAAGTTATTTCATGGTTGTTGTAGATAATCCAAATTAAATAAATAAATTTATTTAATTTTATGTGAGTTTGAGGATTTAAAACATTTTTGAAATATTTAATTTTAGGACTATAGAAGACTCAATTAAATGTTTGGAATATTTAATTGCGAATAGACTTTCGAAGAATTAATTAAATATTTGAAATATTTAATTGTGAATGGAATTTCGAGGGTTTCTAGAAGAGAAGAATATTTAATCTTTATTTGAATTAAGAATTCAAGCCAAGAATATGTGATAATTAATATAAATAAATCGTAATGTTTATTTAATTAATTAAGCAATGGATAAGGAAGTGACTAAATAAACTTATTTATTTAATCGAAATGAAAGAATGAACAATATAAATAAATTATTTAAATTTATTTATACGTAGATTGAATTAGAGATTAAATATTAAAAATATTTAATTAATTACCAGACTATTGAGATGTGACCATTTTTAGGTGTATACACATTTAACCTAAGGTTTTCTCATAATGCCATCATTGGAAAAGTATGATCAAATTCTTCTATTATGAAGAATTGGTCTCTGTGCCTCTAGTAATCACTATAAATGTTTGTAAGGATAAAATGACTAATTGTATCAGGTAGGAGACAATAAAATTTGAGTTCTTCAAATATTATATTCCTCTATTCATAATTTTTAAGGGTTGTGTGTGGAGGAGGTTATCACTACCAAGAAGGGAGGAGACCTTTCCTTGTATTCTTTTATAATTTTCATTATTCTTATTTATTTTATACTTAAATTTACAAATACACATACATATGTATTTACTATTTTCATTTATTTCTCATGTAGTTTAATAGTTTGATCGATTTCATATTATATGTGTTGAAGACTTTAGAATTTCAATTACATTAATTTATGGATATGTTGTATCTATAACACCACAAAACCATATGCTCTTTGCATTTACACTTGCATTTAGAAATAAAAATCTATATACATAGATATAAATTTCTTTAATGATATGTTGCATTTATTTTTCTAGGAGAGCATCCAATAATTGCATTTACATTTACATTTAAAAACATACATACATACATGCATACATATATATATAGATATAGATATATATGTGTGTGTGTTTGTGTATCATTTATATTCAGTGTTCAGAAACAACCCATTAGGTCTACACATGGATAAAAATTCATAAAATTAGATCTCCCATACATGTTTTGTTGAAACCTAGGCTTGAACCTCTCATTTCACATGCTTTTCTTCATAAAACTATTCAGGATAGCAGCTATACCTTCTTTGTTTCTCATCCTACGCCTTATGCATGCATCCTACAATTACAATAGTATCCATGGGGCCTCTTACACAAGCTACAATAATCACAAAAAGTGTAAGATCCCCTTTATATCATGTTTCGACTACAAAGCCCTAAAAAAAAAGGCAACTGAGCTGTATGCAAAGAAATGAAGCTTTCTAACTCAAATCAATGCCTTAAGCCCTCAATCATATTCAAATCAAAGCTAACACATATCGTCATGACTTGGAATTGATTTCACATCAAAATATGGATGCATGTGACCATACAGTGCTACATAATAGGAAAATAACAAATATTTTAAAGAAAAACACAAATTTTCGAATGTGAAGAGCTTGTATTTTAAATCATTAACCGTCAACAACCATTACAATTATCAATTTATGCATTTTAAAGGCCTTTACATGTCAAACACTAAACAACCACCTCTACAGCTAACTTTTTAATCGTTTATGATCACATGAAACATAAAACACACTAATTTCAAGGTTGTTAACATCACTATTGAAATGTTTTAATTTTTTGACCTTTGAAACATTAAAAAGTACATCATTAAATTAATTATGTAATGGCATAAAAATTAAAAACATCATGAATTAATTATGTAACCACATAATTCAAATATAATTCTATCAAGAAATTAATATCAAATAGATAATATAATCGCATAACTCATACATTTCAATGTCATTGATCTTTTTCTTCATCCAACTCTTTGTCTGTCTCATCCAATCCAAATTTGACATTGTAAGGATTGGTAATATCATCATCATCATCAATATCAATTTCGATAATGTCATCATCTACATGAATATCATCTTCATGAACATTAACTCCTACATCATTATGATCTAGTTCCTCCTCTTCGACATCTTCGTTAGGGACATCATCAACTAACTGTTGATCCTGATCATTATCTACATCATCTTCTAGTTCTTCAATATCTTTTTCTTCCACTAGATTATACTTTACCGACCTTCCTCTTGGATCATGTCTAACAACAAATGACCAACCTAGTTTACCTGAAACCTCTGAGTAAAATACCTGCTCACATTGGCTTGGAAGAACATAGGGATCATTTCCAGCTCGCTCGATCAACCTTGTATTAACCATGGTAAATCCATTATCATGTTCAATAACAGTTCTCTCAGGATCATTTTCATTCAACTATAGCTTGTACCATAGGATGATGAACATAATTAATCTGAAGGACTTAAAGTCACACTCAAGTATATCAACCAAAATCCCATAGTATCAATTTTCTGAGACTTCTGGATGTATGTCGCTTCTAGATTAAACATTAGTCACCTGAAAGACTGCAGTTATACCAAAATCACAAGTTTTCTTCATGTCATCCAACATTTTGATTCAAAATTTATGATCATTGCACCACATAGCCTTGTGGTGTTTCACCTGCAGTATGTAAAACATGTAAAAATTATTGCAATATCATCAGTTGATAAACATATTTATTCTTGGCCGAATGTATGCAAAGAAAAAAATCTCAACATATATATACATCAATATAATTGAAAATAATTAAATAATATGGGTGATTAATATATTTATATGTACCTGTTTATCTCTTAAACCATATGCTAAATCAATTTCCCTTTGTGTAATATTGGAATCCTCATTACAATGAGCTTCTTTAACCAATGAAAACACACCTTCCCATGTTAATGCACGACTAGATTGTTGACATCATTCAATCCATACCATCATCCAATCAAGATTGTTGTTGATGTACAAATGTAGTGCATCCCACTCTCGACTAACTGTATTAAAAAATTTTGAAATTCACAAACGATGTATAATTAGTTAAATACCACAGTATACGACGTTAATTTATAATTGATGAATATTGAAGATTAAAAATTAAATAAGTACAATATACATAAAAACCATATGTAAAATGCATTCCAATTAATCTCCATGACCATCTTATAATTACCTCACTTTCCTCAATCTACTTTTCCCCATCAAGTACTCTCCTTTGAATTTGTTAATGGAGTTAGGATCCCAAATATGATCTACATGGATCTTTGCTGCAAACTTAGGAAGATATTCACTAATGTATACCATGGTCTGGTATACCATATATCCCTCCACCATATAACCCTTAGGATTTTCTCTTTGTCTAACCAAAGCCTTAAAAAATTTCAAGTGTCTTTCAACCATCCACATTGATCTTTTGTGTACAGGTCCACACAATTCATTCTTCTCAACTTGGTGAATGAGGTAGTGTTCTTGTGCATTGAAAAATGTCAAAGGTAGACACTTTTCCATTTCACACATTAGATGAGGAATTTTTCTCTTACAATAATTTATATCTTCTTTATGAATTTCTTTAGATGACATCCATCTACAAGTGATTCAAGGCACAAATATATTAATGAGATTTAACAAAAATATACATTATATTACATAACAAGTAAAACAAATGGCAATTATAAGATGTATACAATGAATTGAACAAATATTGCTACTTAGCTCATGTATTTTCTAAGATCATATATAACTTGCTTGACATTTTTGTGAAAGTTGTATGGGAGAGATAGAGGTAGAACATACTGCAAGAATTATAAAATGATCTTTTCATTATTTTTCCAAAAGTAGTAAAAACAATACACTGAAAAGAACATGCATTAAACACAATTTACTAAGTACAATGTACTACAATAATTATAAAAGAACATGCATTAATGAAGTTATGTCAATCATGTGTTTTCATCCCTGACCTGAATTCACCTTTCTTTGTTAGTATATTGTTTATGTTCACAACAAATCCTATGGGAAATCAAATTTTTTGTGTGACTTCTTTTATAGCATTGCTTTGATGCTCTGTTAATAACCAAGGAAGGGAACTTATACGAATTTTGTCTCTATCACTATTTAATTGAATGACATTTTTCATTGCATGATTGGCTTCCTGAATGTCACTACAAATTTTGACAATTTTTTCTTTGTCATGCCTTCCATCCAATATTTTCCATAATGTTTATGTTATATTCTTTCTAATATGCATTGTATCAAACAAATACAAAATTTTTAGCTACTCATAGTAGGAAAACCTACTAAATTGTTTGGGACAACTTTTCAGTCCCTGTGGAAGTCATACATTAATGCCTTAATGACCTTCATGAAGCATATACGTTAAACAAATAAACAATGACAATCATTATCAATTAAAACATGAGTACACACAACACAATATAAAAATATAAATTCAAAACATATCATGTATGATAGATAAAGAATTTGATCTGATGTATAACCTTGATGATTAATTCTATTATATTCTAACTTCCATAAGTGAGGTGTCATTCTTCGTGGTTTTGATGTAGTCTTCTATTTTCCATTGAAAAGATGTTTTTCAATAGTTCGATACTTATGATTTCTATGAAGTTCCTATAATCATCAAATACTTGTTTTCCTAAACTTGTTGAACAACGAAATTTCATCTTGGGACCACAAATTAGACATGCAAATTTTCCCTTTGTTTGAAGACCTGCAACATCATATATAATTGGATAAAATATGTCAATTTTTATAATTATATATAATGAATAGATTATTTTAAAAATATGCATGATATCTACTTCATCAAATTAAATATTGTTAAAGTGTAGTGGAATGTTATAACATACCACAAAAATGTGTTAGCCCTCGGGCATCATGAATTGTAAATACAAGCATTGCATGGAATTGAAATTGTCTTTGTCTTATTGGTCTAGAGACGTCATACATAGTGATGCCATTCCATAACTTTAGTAACTCATCTATAAGAGGCTCGATATATACATTCATATCTTTAACTTGGTACTTACCTAGTTGAATGAACATAAACATTACATAATTATTATAACCATTTTATTGTAATATATATAAATTAATGTACATGACTATTGAATGAAAAAAATATAAGTCATTACGCAACAAATAAGACCAATGAGATGCTACTACGTTAAAGAAAATTGATGTAAAAAAGTACCTAGAACAATCATTGACAACATTATGTGCTCCCTCTTTATTGACATCCATGGAGGAATGTTATTGTTGATAGTAAAAATAGGCCACACCGAGTAAATAGATCTCAGCTCTCTAAATGGATTGACACCATCTACTCCCAATGAAATCCTGAGATTAGGAGGTTCTTCTTTAAAGTGTGGCCATTTTTCCTCCATGTCCCTAAATGTAGAACCATCTGTAGGCATTTGAAGAATGTCATCTCCACTTCTATTTCATGCATGGTAATCCATAAATTGTGCTAAGCTTTCACACCTAAATAATCATTGCATACATGAATAATGGGAATATAGCAAAGAACCTTGCGAGACACCCTTTTTGTTAGTTGATCTGTTTGATATCTACTGATATGAATTTCTGGGTATTTTTGTTGCAAATTCCTATTGTTTATGTGATATAATATGATCATTGGGACATGCATCTATTGCTTGATACTCCATTCCAATATCTTTTATAATGGAAGATAAATCTCGGTATAAGCAAGGTAAAATATTTGATGGTGGTAACAAAAATTCGCCAATCAATCTACAACAAAAAATAATTTGTTAATATAAAGAAGATTAATGGTACATATTTCATCCTTTATTTACTAGTGATGAACTAACAACAATTAAAATAGATGAAAAAAGATGACATATATGACATACCTTAACATTTGTGAGATTGATATGTTCGATAAACCAATCATAACCTTCAAGTTCAACAACAACAACACAACAGAGAGAAGAGTTGTTTCAGAGCCTTCATAAAGGGGCTCGTATGCCTTCTCAAGTATAGGTAAATCATGAACATCATCAAATTCGTCTTGATTATTATGATCATCTTTTCCACTAAATGTGTCATGGATCAATGTATTCATACCATCATATTCAACTATATTTTCTAGTTCATGATCATCTTCTTCCATAGGATCATTAACTTCATCTTCGATATTCATAACTCCATGTTCATCCGCTTGCAAAACCACATTCTCTAGGCCATGATAATCCATATCATCTACCCTAGGGTGCCCCACCTTTATAATAATGATAGACAAAAATAAACCATGATCATGATCAAGTGACTCTATATATATATAAAATGTTAAAACAATATAAAAATTTATAAATTCAATCAATATAAACACATATAATGAGCAACTTATCAATGGACGATAATCATTCCCCCCTTAATGTGACCATGCTTCCTACAATGTTTCTCAGTTGTTGTGATTAAAATTCATCTCATCTTTAAGCCCTTGCAATTATTGCAAGGACAATAACATTTCCCATCACCCTTTCTTTTCAATCTAGCCCACAATCTATCAAGTGTCTCTTCATTTTGTTTTGGACTAATATTATCTGACATTATTTTTCTTTACCAAGCTTGACTATTTAGATTTTCAAAAAATATCAAACTCACACTCCAATAATTTTTATTCATAGACAGGTAACAAAATTTAATAATTCTGATATTTTACACCCAAAAAATTTGGCATGCAACCACCCCTACAAAAGAGAAGATAGTATGAAGTTGATGACCCCAAAAAACACTTTCAAATGATAATTCCAAAACTTATTAAAATTTGATTTTACTATGATTTCCAACCATTAATACTCCAAAAATTAGAATATTGAACTTGATTGCAAACTTCCTACAACAATGGAGGTAGTGAGCTAGTAAGAGCAAGTGACCCATTCCTAAGGAGAACCAAGTCAGAATCATCATTGCTAATGTCAATACGGATTTATCCTTTTAGTTAAAGATGCAATGTGTCACTTCTTATGACAATCTTATCCCTAGGGCCCTCAACATTGAGAGAGCCCTAATTGCACAAGGAAGCACACACTAGTAGAATTTGACAAATAAATGACTAGGTGACTAAAACTTTTAGTCACAACTAAAAATGACTAAATTTTGCTCATTGTTTCCAACTCAGCTATAAATGAGTAAATAAATTACTAGTTTGGTCATTGATTAAAAATTATTTAGTCACATAAATAAAAATGACTAAATAGTTAGTCATTTATTTAGTCACAATCCATTTTAATAAATCATTTAAGGAATCAAGAATATAGCCCATCAAAATACTCTAAAGCTTTAATAAACATACCTTTAAACTTCTGTCAAAATCTTATTTTTAGGCATAGCCCACCATAATGGAGTTTTCATTTTAATATACTCTAAAACCTTCGTCAAAACATTATTTTTCAAGCATAGACCGAGAAGTATTTTTGTAAAGAATGACAGAGAACATTGAGGAGATGTGCGTGAAAGGAGGCATAGGATTCATTGCTACTTATCTCATTCCTGCTATGCTCAAAAAATATTACATTGTTCCCACTACTATTTGTAATCTAGATATTTCCTTGACATATGTTTGCATAATCTCAAATTCCTTTAGAGGAGTTTGAAGTATCAATGTATCCTATATAGGGTTTAGAATGATTTCTTTTAATTTAAAAAAATAAATAAATGATGTATTTCCCTATAATTAGATAATATGGAGATCTCCTAAATCTGCCCCAACACACTATCCTCTTTGGCACTATATTCATTACTCTAGCTACTAGGGTTTTGCATGTGACATCTTTAATATCTTCATGACCATGGCTTTTAAATAGATCTTAGTCTTTGCTTTAATCCTTTTCATGGTAACCCTTGAGTTCCATAATCCACCTTCAATCTCTTCTAAGAACGTGTCTTAAGCTAGACTGCATAGTATGCATATAAAGCAAGTCCTTCATACCTGCCATTGTTCCAAACCACCACTCACTGCCTTGCTTAAAATGTTGCCTCCATAAGCACAATAGCATGTTTTAAAATCATGGTTGCTAGTGATTGACCATTAAGGTCACCACTTTCATCATGAAGATACAATGATATTTTTGTCTTCAAACTCAAGGCATTATGCAAAATAACATTGTGAATTGTTTGTTATGTACGATTTTATTTTCTTGCACATTTATTGCTTTGCTAACTTCCTTTAAGACTGGGTATTGCACCCTCAATTGCAATCTCAAACAACTCACTCTCTATCACTTGAAGATTCCTTTCATGAGCTTCCTTCTATAAAATCAAACTATACCCTATAGACTGCCTACTTACTATAGGGGACTCATTGTTTCATGGTATTGTAGTTCTTAAGATCCTTCAACCATATTGACACTACTTCACAGTCCACAAGGTATTATTCACTATTCTCCCATCTTTGATGAGTCTCAAAACACTTCTCAAATATGCAATCCACTACCTCCATTATACATTAATGGCTAAGAAGAAACATTGAACCTATGATTACCACTATTACTTCATTTGGACACTCATTCCCTGATTGTATTTTCCTTGTCTAACACTACCAAAAGCATTTGAAAAACCCTTAAGGTCAGCAAGGGGGTAAGGAAACTCACTGTTAAAATCTCCACTTTATTATGCAAGGTTTGAGCTTTATTATCTTGTCACTACTCAGCCTCTTTTTGACTACCACATCTCAAGTGACTATCATTCTTCTTACCGTAGATTGCATTTACAAATGTCACTAAGCTACATAGTGTGCTTGTTATTGGATTCAATCTTTAGATTGCAAGATTTTGTTATTACCTACAATGTCTCAATCTTTCTAGTATTGCAACCTCACTAATCTGCTATAGTTATTGTTTATGTTTCTATGGAGGCCTAGGGTTTCTACCCTAATCATGCTCTTACCAATGCTTATGTTGGTATTAAAAAACAACCTTAAATCTTGGGTTAGAAAATTAGTTGTCTTGACAAAGTTGTGGTATGATCTTGGATTGTATTCTAGAGTGTGTGGAAAGCTTGTGTTTGATCATTAAGGTATGTAAACCTGATCAGGGAAATGTATCCTATATATCATGGGTCTTTCTTTAATACTTTCATTAATGGTTATTAGTAGATCACATTATTATAGTTTGTGGTAACCTAAGATTGCATTCAAGTATGTAACAAACTTGGTTTGTAGTTTAAGCTATACACTTTTTGTGCGAACCCTTTTCCTACTAATTGCAAAACAACATGAATAAGCGAGTTAGACAAGGAATTACAAGCCTAAAGAAGGATTCCCCATGAAATCCATTTAGAAATCAAATTAGGAATGCAAATAATGAAGAACACAATAAAATGGATAAACCAAAGATTGAATCCTAATTTAAATAGAAAACTCTTAATCCAATGGGGGAATTGGTGTCAATTTGATGTGAAAATTGGCCCTTTCCCAATCCCTAAGATGCAAGTTGATGATTGTTGAAGAATGTTGATCCACTTTGATGATGAATGTGAAAGCTCCAAGCCTAAAATCTGCAATAACCTAGCTAAGGACTCAAATGATGGATAGAAATGGCTAAGTATTTTGGCATGGTAACTTTGCTTGGATTGTGGATGATAAAATGAGGAGAGGAGATCTTCATTTATAGGATTTAAAAATGGATGAAAGTCCAAATTTTAGCAATGTGGGTCTAACATTCATCCAATGATATGGTGCCACTTATCAAGCTATGAATGGATGATGGATGTGCAAGATTTGGGGTCTGTGCTAATAAATGCCAATATTTGAAAGTCAAATTTGTTGAAATGACATGTAAGAGGGAAGGGAAAAATGCAATAAATTCCACTTGGCTCAAGGAAAAGGATATGTAAGAGGGAGTTATTGTCTTGTTGGATGTACATGTTGACTTGGAATTTTTGAATTCAAATTGAGATAATATTCCAAAAAATGCCATGTGAGGGAAAATAGGGATTTAATAAATGAATTAAATCTATTTTCATGTGCAAGTTGCATTATCTAGAGGATGTGACATGTGATTAGATTAAATTAATCAAGTGTTTAATTAATTTAACAATAGATTATATGATGTGACTCATTTGACTTAGATTTATGGATTAATTTAAATAAGATAAGAGAGGAATATGGCAGAAGATTAATTAAATAAGGATTTGATTTATTTAATTAAAGGGGATGATGTTAAATTAAATCAAATAAGGTTTTAATTTATTTAATTTAATAGATGAACTTTAGAGATTTAATCAAATAAATTGATTATTTAATTAAATAGGGATAATTAGATCAGGTGGATTGATTTAATTAACAGGAGAAAGTGACTCAATTAGATAAAGTGATTTATTTAATTAAGAGATGAATATTGATGAATTTAATTAGATAGGGGAATTTGATTAAATGGTTAGATCAAAGGATGATTCAGGAAGAAACAATGTTAGTAAGTCTGGATCGAATGCACGATGTCAATCAGTATATTTTGCGTGTCTACATTTTTCCCCTCTTTGAAGCAATGCACTTGTTGCATTGGTTCAAAGAATAACTGATCTTGATCAAAGCTGAAAGATTTTCAATATTTAGAAACTTTCCCCACTACTGCCTGGGGAGAGAAAACATGCCATTATCATGCCCCCTCGAGAGATTGGACAAAAATTCCAATTTTTGGGTGATCTCGAGAAAAAAAGATGATAAAGTGCCCGACAAGTCCGAAAGGGGTCTGAGAGGATAAAAACATGTCTAAATGCAATAAGATGATGAATAACAAGCCTCAAACAGATGAAGATAGGTTCAGGGGATAGAAACCCTAGCAGGACAGCCCTAAAGGGTCAAAAAAACCTAATTTTTAGGCTTAAAAGGGGCCCGAGGGGTCACTTTCAAGTCATTTTCACACACCTCCACTAACAAACCTTGAGATTCGAGCTCTGACCCTCCAATGATATGGCACAATGACAGCTTCCTCTACACATCTCAGACCGAGTTCAGACCTACCAACTTCCACCAGGCATCGGGGCACCGGTATGTGGTCCCTACCAAAGCTTAATTTTTTCATTTCACACATTTATTACATGTTTTTAAGATGAGCTCGTCTCCAACGGTGCACTTTTAGAGTTGCTTGGTGTTCAAAGTGCACCACTAAGACCCTTTCTGCACTGCAGCGATGCAGTTTGGAGTTTAGAAACTCCACCGCTGGGCTCAGGCTTGGTGGTCCGGTTTGACCAAAGTGCACCACAGTGGCATCCTTTTCACAAAAATTGTGATGTTAGGGTTAAACTACATCACAACATCTCTATTTAGCTCAATTTAGGGTCCAACATCGAAGTTTGAGAAAACTCAAACTACGACACCTTCACAAACTGCACCACTGGATGCAAGTTTGGAGCGTTGGGTTAGATTTTATTTATTTATTTTTAACGTGCTAACTTTCCCTGATGCAGGATGGGCCTAGGGAGCTTTATTCTCGGGAGCACTGATCGCTAGATTTAGCAAGCATCCTACGGGACTTGAGTGACTGAGACTAGGATTGACTGGGAGTCGTAGGACTATGGCACATTGTGTACACAACACTCGTGCATACACACCTTGGGATGTTGTCAGCGTTGGCCGAGAGGTGGCATAGTGAGACCTCATCATTTTATCTTCCCACTGGTGAGGTGACAGTCACATTGGAGGATGTCTAGCAGATATTGCAATTGCCCATTCATGGCCGCCGAGCGATCCATGACATGGAGGATGGACACGAGTGTTGCACTAGATTCCTCGCCACTCGAGACGTTATCTACTTTGAGGGGCAGATTGAGCTAGAGAGGTACAGGGCTGTAGCACCTCCCTTCCATTAGGCCATTGCAGTGATTATTTTAGGTTTGGTTGCCCCAGACAGACGAGGGCGATATTTTAGTCTAGACTAGGGATACTGTTGGGAGAGGATGGTCCGAGATAGGCTAGTTTGGTTTGCATGGGGACCCATCCTACTGGCTTCACTCTACAGGGATCGCCATGAGTACGTTAACATAGATGGTAGAGCACTAGGAGCTAGATTGACTCTTCTTCACATTTGGGCATGGGAGCATATCTTCGTGCTACGTCCACGGGTTGCTCCAGTTCTGATGGGGACAGATGATGCCCTCGTGGCTCAGTACAGAGGCGGTTTGTCCTTCACACACACTAGAGAGCAGAGGATCCCCTACTAGAGGCAAGTCCTGGACGATATGCTCATGTTCACTTGGCGTTCATACCTTGGTCGGCCCAGATGGGCCGACGATGCTACTCATCTTTTCTATTGCCACCAGGACCGATATATGCAGGGCTGGGAGCATACAATGATTGAGAGATACCTACCCAAGCATGTACAATGTCAGTTTAGGGAGCCCCAGGATTGGCTAGATGATGGTTATGTGGCCATCTTTGCAAGGAGCATGACACAGACAACATGGGGGCTTGACATTCCTATAGTAGAGGCAGTTGATAGCTTCTAACAGTTGGTAGCCCGACTGTGGGCTTATGATCAGGGCCCAGCAGATCCAGGCACCACACAGACCTATAGAGATTGGTTTAGACCTCCACTTCGATTGACCATTCCCGGAGAGGATCCAGAGGTACACAAGGTCAGAGGCAGAGTGAGAGGATGAGGGCGAGGGCGAGGACCCCAGATCGAGATTCGACAGGATCCACCATTGGTGCCCCCAGTTCCACCTGGTCACAGGGATGTCCCTATGCAGGACAAGTAGCAGGACCCACCAGTCCCACCACCACGAGCCGTAGGTGAGGCTTAGCCTCGAGCATAGCCACAAGTACAGCCAGCGGGGCAGGCAGACGGATGGGATGCCTTGATCTTACAATTACAGGCATAGGTTCAGGCAGTGACAGCTGAGAGGGACTAGGCATAGGCTGAGAGAGATCAAGTGGTCTAGCAGAGACAGGCTGCAGAGTTACAAGCAGCCACAAAGTTAGGCCGCAGGCAGCAGATTGAGAGTATGACAGCCTCCTCATCCCAGGGTACTATTCTAATGAGGTCCTACAAAGAGGCCATTTGAGAGATTGAGTACTATCGTTGATCCTATCATGATTTAGTGCCCCACACAGATTGGGTCCCAAAGTATTCAGAGTGGGCTAGCAAGAGACCACTAGAGGGTCATGGTGATAGAGGCGAGGGCAACATTCATGGAGATTGACCATGATCTAGTTGATACACACATTTTTTGTGCCTTATGGGCTCCTTTTTGATAGCTCAATGGGAACTTTATACTTATTGACATACATATACAGTGATCCGATTGATTTTTTTTTTGTACTATGACGGTAACCTTGATGATATATATGAGCCGATTTGGATGAGATGCGATGTATTCTTGTATGCATGGATGGTTCATTTCTATATGCTTTGTAGTCCTACTTTATGTATGTATTTATTTCTAATGATATATGTGATGCCATGATGTGCAATGATGTTATGTATATGATGATTTATTTTATGTCAATGCAATATGTGATATGGATTTGATTTATGTTATATGCAATGATGTGTGTAATGATGCTTAATTATGAGATGAAATATGCTGCAATGATCATGATATGATGCGAATAGTTTTATCCTAAATGATGTATGTGATGCAATGATATGTTGATGCTTATATGTCTATTTTCTTATGATTATGCGAAAAAGATGATGGAATGCTTTTGTAAATGCTATGTGATGATGAAATGATTATGAAACTATAAATGAATGCTATGCAATGTAATGCAATGGGTGAAATGCGATGACATGTATGTACTTATGAAAAATGTTTATGATGACCTATGTATATGATGATTAAAATGTAATGTGTATGTTTCCTATACAATATGTTTATGCAGTGTATATGATTTCTATATGATGTGCTTATGCAAATGTGCTTAATGCTTTGTGGATGCAGGATCGATGATGATGATGGTGATGATGATCAACTGTCATAGTACCTTGTTAGCGCAGTTAGAAGGAAGAGAAGAAGTCATTTCAACAAGATGCAAGATGACACAAATGGAAATGATGATGATGATGATTATTATGATTACTTGCCGAGGAATTGGGATCCTCAAAGGGCCAAATTTTCTTATTTTTGATAACACACGTGGTACGATGCATCAAGGTATAGAAAACCAGGATGGTGTGGTACCTAGTGTGATGGACTTTGACACAACAATTAGATAGGAGTATTATTGTTCACACTTTACATACGAAAACCTTGCTAGGACGTACCTAACAAAGCAAGTATTTGCCAAGTTATTTTACAAGAATGTCCAACAAGCACAGCAAACAAAAGATAATGATCTTGCTCCCATTTCCATTTCTCTAAATCCATTGTTTTGGGATATCATCGAGACGCCCTTGGAATGAGTGCAAAATAAGACAAGTTAAAAGATAAAGACCAAGTAAACAAACTAACTAATGCTCTTCAATACCGCTAACGAAAAGAGGATGTGTTTTCTAAGATGATAAGCAAAACTTATTGCCAAAAGACAATGCCCATTGTAGGAAGGATTCATCCTAGAACATGTTAATGGATGGTGGCACGTCATTTCGTTTATAAGGGATGATTGATATGGGACCATTTCAGATGACATGTTACTAATACGAAGAGATGACCAACCTACTTACGTACTGACCTAGATTTTAAACCTGATGCTTTTGAGTTCTACTTTTAATCTGCTAGGCTTGCTTCTGACCGTTTTACCAAAGATTGAGGATGATGATTAGTTTATTATGAATGATTGATTATTGCAGGTGTAAGCGAGATGAGGCAAATGGATTTTTCAAATATTTGGATGTTTTTTATGTTTTTGGAATGTTTTGTGGGTGTTTTTGGTATTTTTTAGATTTTTCAAATGTTTAGATTTTTTATTTTCCAATTTTTTTGGGATTTTCTGAGATTTTGACCAAGATACTAACCTAAAGACCTATCCTAGGGGCCTCGGGGGCTCATCAACAGATTAGCCTTGCCTACGTTATACACACAAAGACCACATAGTTGGACTGATGACTTGACCGATTTACAGATGATGATGTACATGATGAGATGTTAGTTTATTATGACAGAATCCTATAGGACTAACCTAAATGTCTCAGGGGATGATCAAAGTTCAACCTTTCCTACGTTCAAGCTCAGAGACGATGTAGTTTGACAAGATGACTCTATTTTTTTACTTTTTTGACTAACTTTTTGACTTGTTTTTGGGATTTTTGATATGTTTTGATTGTTTTTGGATTTTCTAATTTGAGGATTTTTAAAATCATACTCGAATTTGATTCAATGAGAATGTGCCCCCAGCGTGATGCAATAGACTACCTCGATAAAGGCAGGACAAACTAAACTTGAGGATGGGCCAAGTAGTACTAGGAGGGATCATGATACGGAAATAGGACCAAGCTATGGTGCAGATTCGAGTGGATGAATGATGGATGAAGACCTGAATGCAATGGATGATGGACATGTAATGGATGAATGATGTTGAACAAGCTACAAAGATCCTGGTGGATGGGAAGTGCTTATTTACACAAGGTGCCTGTTTGCCAGGTTTTCACCAAGGTACTTGCCCAAAGTTGCACTGGAGTGGTTTTCACTAGAGAACAATTTTTCTCTTTACTATTTTCAATCCTTTTTCTAAATTTTTTTTTGTATTTTCTACTTTTTTGATTTTTTTGTTGTCACCAAGATGCCTATTTGCCAGGTTTTCGCCAAAGTAACCATTTTTCTAGACATTTTCTGATTTTTCTAGATTTTTTGGTTCTATACCCTGAAAGATTTAGGCATAAAACTTTTTGAGATGGGAGCTATTCATGGGCTTTTGTAGAGGTTCCCCTTTAGGTGTTGATAGCTAATATGCCCCTGATTTGTAACTTGCTATGATGATGAAAGGTCCTAACCAATTAAGTTCGAACTTTCCTTTGTTGCTTGGGTTTGGGACATTCTTTTGATTCTCTTTTAATACTAGTTCCCTGACTTGGAATGTCCTACTTTTGATCTTCTTATTGTACCTTCATTTGAGTCTATTCTGATAGACTTGCAAATGATTTAAAGCATCTATGTGTCTCTCATCTAGTAGCTCTAGCTCATTCAATCTTGACACCCAGTAGTCCTCATCATTAATGAGGTTTTGCAGTGATATCCTAAGGGATGGGAGCTCAATCTCAATGGGGAGTACCACTTCTGATCCATAGACCAAGGAAAAGGGAGTGGCACCAGTGGGTGTGCAGATACTGGTTCGATAGGCCCAAAGGGCAGGATTAAGCTGCAGATGCCAGTCACAACTTGCGTCATTGATTGTTTTCTTAAGGATTTTCAAAATGGTTTTGTTTGTGGCTTCTACTTGGCCATTGTCGTGGGGATAGTATGGGGTGGAAAAGTGATGTTGCATTTTGAATTTATCGCATAAGTCACAAATTTCCTAATTTTTGAATGGTGTCCCATTATCTGAGATAATGGCTTGTGGAACACCATAGTGGCATATGAGATAGTTCAGGATGAACTTTGAGATCTACTTTCTAGTGATATACATCATGGGTATGGCCTCCACTCACTTAGTAAAGTATTCGGTTGTAGTTATGATAAATTTGTGGCCGTTGGATGAGGTGGGTGTGATTTTCCCAATGAGATTGAGTCCCCACTGCGAAAAAGGCCATGGCGTGATGATAGGATGGAGCTCTTGAGTGGGAGCATGGATGAGGTCCCCATGTTGCTAACATTGTAGACATTTTCTAACATGATCATGTGCTTCTCGTTCCATCGTGGGCCAATAATACCCCATCCTTAGCAATTTCTTGGCTATGGTCATTCCACTCAAGTGTGAGCCACATATGTCATTATGAACTTCGGTTAAAGCAGTTAATGCCTCCTCAACATTTAGACATCGTAGTAAGGTACCTTCTATGCTTCTATGATATAAGGTATCACCTAGGATCACAAATCTAGATGCCTTTTTGATAAAGGTTCATTTTAGGCTTGATGGTAGGTCAGCGTGTATGGCTCCTATGTGAAGATATGTATAGATATCATGATACCAAGGATCGCTAGGACCAACGATTACACACACATATTATGATTCTGGTACCTCGAATGTGGGAACAAGAAGCTGCTCAATCAAAAATTCATATTTTGGTACGTTGTGAGGGATGTCTAGTAAGGACCCAATTGTAGCCATTGTGTCTGCTGCTCTGTTGTTGGTTCTTGGAATCTGCTCGAATGTTATGTCTATGAAGGACTCCTTAAGGGTCTCCACCAATTTCTTGTATGGAGTTAGTTTGTCATCCTTGGTCTGATATTCATTACTAACTTGATTTATGATCAACTGAGAGTCTCTATACACCTTGAGGGCTATGATGTTCCATTGCACCACTATCCTGAGACCTATAGTCAAAGCCTCATATTCTGTTATGTTTTTAGTGCAAGGAAATGCCAATTTGTATGACTTAAGTATGCAGTCTCCTTGTGGGGTGATGAAGAAGACACCAGCTCCTGATCCGTGTTGTGTATATGAACCATCGAAGTACGGTTTCCAATGATTAGCTATATTGAGGTTAAAGATGGATTCGTTTGGAAATTCAAAGACAAGAGGATTCTCAGAGTAAATAGGTGCTTCTGCTAGTTGATCTACGATGACCTGTCCCTTGATTTCTTTTCTTTCCACATACTCAATGTCATACTCTGATAGTATCATTAACCATTTTTCCATTCTTCCTATTAACATTGCCATTGATAAGAGATACTTGAGGGGATCAATTTTTGCAATGAGTTTTATCTTGTGTGCCAACATGTAGTGTCTGAATTTTTGGGACACAAACACTACTGTGAGGCAAGCTTTCTCGATGAATGAATAGTTTAACTCATGCCCAACCATTGTCCTGCTGATGTAGTAGATAGCCCTCTTGGTTCCATTTTCATCATGCTGGGCTAGGAGAGCTCCAAGGGTTGTTGTTGCTGACACATATAAGATTAGTGGTTTCTTTGGGATAGGTGGCATTAAGATTGGCGATGTCAGTAGATATTCCTTGATCTTGTTGAATGCCTCTTCAAATTTTGTATCCCATTTGTATGCTACCCCCTTGTGGAGTAGGTGGGAATATGGATTCTGCTTGTCTGAGAGTTGCGCTATAAATCGTTGGATGGATTGAAGTTGGCCTTGGAGACCTCTCAGTTATCTTAGTGTTTTTGGTGCTTCCATCTCAAGGATCACTTTCACTTTTTCCAGATCCACCTCGATACCCCTCATGGAGACTATGTATCCTAGCAATTTACCTAATTGTACGTTGAAGATGCACTTCTTAGGGTTTAGTCTAACTTTGTATTCTTCTAGTCTATCAAAGATAGCACTTAGGTTTGCTATACGATCTTATCTTTTTCTGGACTTAGCTAGGATGTCAACATAATCCTCAATGGTTTTATGTATCATATCATGGAAGATCAATGTCATAGCCCTTTGATAGGTTACTCCTACGTTCTTCAGGCCAAATGGCATCACGTTATAGCAATATGTCCCCCATAGACAAGTGAATGCCATCTTGTGTTGATCTTCTTTTGCTATCATGATCTGGCTATATCTTGAGAATCCATCCATTAGTGATAGCATCTCATGCCCTGCCATCATGTCTACTATCATGTCAATGTTGGGAAGTGAGAAATCATCTTTTGGACATGCCTTGCTCAAATCTCTGAAGTCTATACATATTCGAATGGCTCTGTTAGGTTTTGAAACATGTACTAGATTTGAGACCCATTCTGGATAATCAATTGGTCAGATAAATCCTACATCTAGCAACTTTTTGAGCTCCATTTTGACCAATAGAGCGATTTGAGGATGCATTTTATGAAGCTTTTGTTTGACAGGTTTTGCTTCTGGATATACAACTAGGTGATGAACCACAGTCTTCGGATCAAGTCCTAGCATATTAGCATAATTCCATGCGAAGTTTATTTGTCTTTTCCTTAGGAATGTTGCTAGGAGTTCTTGCTCTTCTAATAATAGTGATTCCGCATAGAATGTGATATGTGGGGTCTCCTTTGTTCCTAGGTTGATAGGATTGCATTTTTTGGCCAAGACTACTGACTTCTTCTGATGGATAGCTCTTAGAGGAAGATTGAATCCTTCATCCTCAGGTGCCTCAGAGAGGTTTTCACCATTGGATATGTCCTTTATTTTACTTTTTTCTTGTCTGAGAGTGCCACAATGTGGTTTTCACTCAAGGATTTGGATTTGATTCTTAGTTTCTCACTTTTGTGACTAAAGGATTCAATCATTTCCCTGTAATAGGCCTGTGTGCCTAATTCCATTATAAACCCTGCCTTATGATCCCCATCTGGAATGTTATCCCTCAATCCCATGAATTCTGAGAGCACTTCATCATTTTCGAATGTGTCGAGAACTGGTGGTCCTTGTTGGTCATAATCGATCAATTGGGGA
This sequence comes from Sequoia sempervirens, assembly GCA_007258455.2. Lineage (NCBI taxonomy): Eukaryota > Viridiplantae > Streptophyta > Pinopsida > Cupressales > Cupressaceae > Sequoia > Sequoia sempervirens. Next base: position 441,037,363 of record VDFB02193867.1, read on the forward strand.
TACACTAAGTGGATTTCATGGTCTTGATGGTTGGGTTCAAAATACAAGGTACTGATCATGCAAAGGGTGGTGTCCTCAAATAACCTAGGTATGTTGGTCAAGGCATCTTTGTCATCACTACTAACATAGGGCTTAGTTATGAAGTTATGTGTGTTGTTGCTTCTGACCATTGGTGAGTGTATTTGTACTAGTACTAGCTGAGGAGAGTCATTAACTGCTCTAACTGGAGGACCTCAGCCATGTATGGTTATCCTTGGAGGGGTACATCCAAGGCCAAGATTTGTTATGGGTCGTGTCTCTGGTATGATGGGTATTATAAGGCCATTATCATTCGGTCCCAATCTTTGATTCCTTTCATAACCCATTGCTAGCATCATTTGTAGCCCTTTCTTGTCTCATCCATTGGTAATTCAAATGTTGGTTTTTCATCTCAATACAACATGTGAGATGGATCTGCTTCAATAACTTCCTAGCCAAGGTCTCCCCAGCTTGTGAATTCAAGATAATTTTCAAGATACAATCGTGATGTGGAAACTTGATTTCCCTGTGGGCGGCCCCGTGATCTAGGAGATTGTGGTAACTCTCCTATCACAAAAGCATTATTAGGCAGCTTGTAGCTTCCACAACTATCTTCCTGGATGATGAGCTTGATGTTGAAGATGGTGGGGATGGTGGGAATGGCAGGTGTCTCTATCGCAGAAGTGGATGTAAGAGTGGTAGGGTCGATGTATGTTGTAGATGGGCCCTCGTCATTCTTTGGTACTTGGGGGATTTTGTAATATTTGGCCTCAAGGTTATTGAAATATGAGAATGGTTCGGGATCTCCATGAACAGTAACCTCTTGTCCATTATTTGTGAATTTCACACATTGGTGGAAGGTTGATGCTACGACTTTCATCACATGGATCCATGGGCATCCTAGGAGGATGTTATATGGAAAATCGAGGTCCAAGACCTGACAGGTAGTTTCCATGAGTGTTGGCCCTACTTGAATAGGGAGTTTAATTCTGCCCTAAGACAATCTTTCTTGGTCATCATAAGCTCTTATTGTGATGCCCTTTCCTTTATCGATGGAATCTTCTGATATTTTTAACTCCTTGATGAGGCTGAGAGAATAGATGTTCAAACCTGCACCTCCATCTACCAGGACTCTTTTAATTTTACTCTTTTTTACAATGGCTTCCAAGTGAAGTGTGTGATTATGAGATGGTTGGGTGGGAAAATATTGGTCAGAGAATGTTAGGAGATTAGGTGTTATGATATTTCCAACCATAGCTTGGAATTGTTTTGTATCAAGGTCTGCAGGGATGGTGGATGAGGCTAATGCTTCTTCAAGAATTTTCCTATGGGACAATGATATTTTCAACAACTCCATGATGGAGATGTGTGTTGGTGTTCTCTTGAGTTGATCCACAACATTGTAACCATGTGGAATAGATCTAGATAAAGGGAATCTATTTGGTTGGGTTGATCCTATGATAGTGACTTTGTCGCCTCTTGTGGTGACTCCACAATCTTCAAAATGGGTTCCCTTGATAGTGATGACCATGCAGTTTTCATTTAGGGAGGAAATGACTATTTCATACACATGATTTACACTACCCTTCCCTTTATCATTTTTATTCCCTTTGTTACCATGATTCGACATCGGATTCGTATATATCTTAAGGTCCTAATTTCCCATAGGTTGTTCCACGTTTATGATTCTCTTATCAATGAGATCTTGGATGATGTTTTTGAGTCTCATGCAATTGTTTGTGGTATGACCTTTGATTTTGTGGAATTCACACAGTTGATTCTCGTTATACCAAGGCGGTTTGACATCAGGTTCTTGGTAATTTTCGAATGTAGGTGCTTTGATGAGTTTTTAGTTGATCAATCTTTTCATGATGTCCTCAAGGGGTTCTCCTAACATGGTGTATTTTCATTTGGGGTATGTTCTACATTGAGGTGGTCCCCTTTGGTCATTGAGATTATTGATGGTTGGATTGTTGTTTGTGTGATGGGTGTTTTGATTTTGTGTTTTGGTTTGTTGTGTGGGTGTGTTTTGACGAGGGCCACTAATGACCACCTTGGCATTAATGATACCATCATTAGTGACATTTTTGTTTCTTTCCCATGTATGAGGTTTATCATTATAATTAGATGGTGGGTGGTTGTTTTGTTGTTCATGGTATGATGTTGATTTTACAGGTTGAGTTGCAAGGGCTCTTTCGATGCTAAGCACCTTGGGGATCAATTGATCATATGTGGTGATGCCCTAAACCTTAAGATGAAATGCCAAGCAGCCTTCAAGGTTAGCTATGATGGTGCAAACTTGTTGTTCCTTCAGCATGGTCCACTTGCTCCTATTGGCCTTAGATCGCCATCATTGAAGGAATGAAGCAAAATTTTCATTCTTTCCTTGGTTTAGAGCATATAGTTCTTCGAGTCTAACATCCAGTGCAATATTACATGTATAGTTCCTGATGAATGCATGCCTAATTTCTTGGAATGTTCTATTGCCTGAAGGTAAGTGAGAGAACCATTCTATGGCGGGACCTGCCAAGCTTCTAGGAAATAGCCACATTGGATATGTACCGTCATATGCGACTTCCATACAATGAACCTAGAATTCGATATTTGTCAAATTTGGGGATTTCAAATCCTTTAGGGAATGGTTTCATTTCTAAGCTTCTATAAAATGGATAGGGAGACAAGTTGCTTGGTGTTTTGGTTGTTCACCCTGATTGAAGGTCAAGCACTTGTTGCAAGAGCAACTTGATTTGTGTCATTACGTCATTTTGTGGATCAGGGGGTGGGATGAAGGTGTTTTGGAGTGTTCCAATCATGTTTTGGGTGGGTGGGTTGGTTGGTGTGTTTTTTGATGTGTTGTTCAATGGTATGTGTATGTTCTGTTGAGCTAGGTAGGCTTCAACTTGCTTTTGTATGAACAATGCTTGTTGTTGGTCTTGTTGTTGTTGCGCTAGGATTTGTGCTTGCTGTTGTGCTTGTTGCTATTCCAACAATGCTTGTTGTTGTGCTTGTTGTTGTTCCAACAACACTTGTTGTTGGACTCCTAATTTTGCTACTTCTTGTTGCTCTTGATATTGCTTTAATGCTTGTTGATATGCTTGCAATTGTGCTACTTGTGCTTGATATTGAGATTGTGTGTGAGCTTGTGCTTGTGCAACTTGTGATTGTGCTTCTTGTTGTTGCAATAGCATTTGTACTTATGCAACCTTGTGTGCTTTTAATGCTTGGGTGGCTTGTTGTGCTTGTTGCACCTGTAAGGCGGCTTGTGCAGCTTGGGTAGCTTGTGCAGCTTGAGTAGCTTGTTGAGCAGCTAGGTATACAACTTTTTGTTTCTATACTTGTTGATATCCTCTTTGAAAAGCAGCTTGCAATGTTGCATTGTATTGATTTGATGTGGTGAATGTTGGTGGTGGTGGGGGTGGTGGTGGATTTGGAATGGTGTTCATAGTGGTGGTGAATGATGATGTCGTGTTGATTATTTGATTGGTGGATGGTGTTATTGATGTGGTAGTTTGAGTGATAAGTGGCATTGTTGATGTAATCATGTTTTACAATGTTATGGGGATGTTTGCAATTGCTTGTGACAAATTTTGGGTGTTTGGTGCAATTCTTTGAATGATGGTTTGGATATAGGTTTGATTGAAATTTGGTAAAGGGGGAAGCCCTAACCCAAGGAGTGGTGTGGATGATAATGGCAATGGTGGAAGTGGTGGAAAGGTAAGAGATGCAATCCCTTGTGAAAATGTCTTGGTGTCGAATATGCCTCCTGGTCCGAACATATCTCCCTCCTCTTGTGGATTTGTGAGAAGAGAAGTTTGAGGTGTGGCGTAAAAAAATGATGATGATGGATCATGATGGAAAGTGAGAGGAACATTCTTATGTAGTGGATTTTTGGGCATGGTTTGGTCCAAGGTGGTGATTGCATCCAAGTTTTGATTATTAACAAGGGGGTGAGTTTGAATTGCATTGTGAAATGCACTTCCCTTATTAACGTTGGGTTGGGTAGGAGCAAGAGATGTGATTTGTGGAATGTTTTGGATGATGTTTTGGGATGGGGGTGTGGATGAAATGGGTATGGTGGATGAGATTGGAGGAAATGATGTCTCCACTATGGTGCTCATATCAAAATCCGAAGGAAACTTGGCCCCTTGTTTTGCTAGTTCAAGCATGTACAATGAAGGGTTGAGTTTCATCATGATATTGACAATCTTATGGTTTTCCGGATTTTGAAGCATTTCATGAGACATTCCAAAGGGGAGGTCTTCTCCTTGAGCCTCTTCTTGTGGATTTTGTGAGAGAGTCAAAGGATTTATTGATTCGGCGGGATTTTCAACATTTTTTTGGCTAAGATCGCTTGAAGGGGGTGTTTCCTTGTTGGCTTCCATGCTTTTCTTGTATTGAGATATAGTTTGAACCATAAAATAAGGACCAATCCTTTAAGAATAGGAGGTGAATCTCTTGATTCTTTGGATTGATTCCTATTCTAAGTCCCAAAGTAGAAACTTCTAGGATATCTTGAGGATCAAAGGTGATGTGATGATGATGTAAAGGATGAATGATGTGGATGTTATGATCTTTTGGTAAGTCTTGAAGAAGATACTATGCTTTTGGGACTTTTTGATGATTTTTTTATTCTGAGATTTTTGAGATTTGTTCCTTGATTTTGATTTCGGATTTTGAACAAATAGTCAATAATATGTTTGATGATGATCTAAGGGATAAATTTGATCAAAGGATGATAATTTGAATATTTGTGGGAAGAAGGATGCATCTACCCACTCCTATCCAAACAAGATATTTGTCTCACTAAGTATATGAAGAAGGATTCATCTACATACACTAAGCTAGACAAAATGATTTTGATAATTTTGACTAAGTATATGCAAAAGGATGCATCTACACATACCTAGCCAAAATTTATTTTGATGATAATGCTTTCAAGGATTTCAATCTCAAAGGTTTTGATGATTTTGATCTTTTCCAAAAAAGCCTAATATCACAAATAGTTTCAAGATTTTCCAAAAGGTGATTTGTGAGGTGATGTTATGATGTTTTTGAATGTTTTGAAGGATGGATGAAAAAATATTTTGATGTTTTGATCCTAAGGGAGGCCTAAAAAGGTACACTTTGTTTGCCTAGACCTAGGTATTGAAGAGCATGTAAATGCTTCCTAAAGATCTTTGTAACCAAGAAATGATTTAATTCGAACACACATTTTTGGATATTCAATCAATTTGGGATAATGATTTTTCAACACACATATGAAAGTCCTTTTTTCTTAGCTTTGCTTAATGTCTTTATTTTACCAAAAACACTTTCTTCAATTAGATTTTTCAAACTAAAGTGTCCAATGTCTTAATTTCTTCAAACCCCACAAGATGTGGAAATTTAATGAACTTAAGGAAAATATTTCCTATTGTTTACTTAAGGAGACAAATTGAGATATAATCCAATGCTTAGAAACCTCTAAGGATGTAAATCCCAAGGGAAAGCAATAACATGTGGATTGAGTCAATTGTATTTGTCCTCAAAAGGGTTTGAAATTTTGATGATGTTAAGTGTTTGTCTTTGAGATGTTTTCAATCAAGAAATGCATTTTGTAACCCAAGAATAAGTACAATCCTATGGATGTGTAAGAAAATATTTGTTGGATTCCCACTTGGACAAGTCCAGCTATGCTTATCTCTAGTGAATGGTTAGATGCTTGACCCCACTGGCTCCCCTCCACTACACTCACTTATATGGGGAAGCCAAGCATCAACACCCATGAAACTCCCATGGCATGCTTTCCATTTCTACTAGAAGACCGTAAAAGTGTGGGGTGGCTTCAGAACGACCGTTCTTGCACCAACAAATAGATTAAGGATTTTGGAAAATTCTAGCACATGGGTTCTAGTAAGGAATTTTCGTTCGTAGGAGTTGACCCAATGTGGCAAGAGTCCCCTTTTGGATCCATCTTGTCGGAGTCAACCGCGTGATATTGGTGTTTCTTCCAATATCCACATTTATATCCCAGCTAGAAATACTCTTGGCTTTAGAGTGTTACCAATTGAGTCATTCCCTTGGGTGAGTACTTTTTCCCCAAAGCAGGCCCTCTAGGATAAAAAAAAGCTAGCAAAGACAAAATCCGTAACTCGATCAATATTTGATGGCACAAAGAAAGAGAATATACACAAAAATGCCCCTACTCACACTTGCAAATGATTTTGTTCATTTTTAAGCCCAAATTTGAAGTGTGGAGGTGATTGCTTTGTCTTAACCCAAAGTCATGGAAAAGGCCTTTTGATTCTCAAGATCACTATAAAGCATGAGAGAAGCGCATACGTCCTTTTCCAATGGCTTTAGTCTAAGTAAGCCCTCACAAAAAACACAACTACAGTTGTTCTTTTTAAATCCTCAAAGCAATATGTGAATTCATTTTAAAGCACCAAATGAAGTGTGAGAAATTTCCTTGTTCAATTTGTTAGTCCCAAAAACAAAATCTAGTAAGTTGTTGGTCCTAAGATTCTTTTTAATCCTTTTGCAAGAAATAAACAAAAAAAACTCTTTTTTAAACCCAAATGAAAGCTAGTGTTCTACGAAAAGAAGAAGATGAAAAATTCCTAAGGAAGTGTTAAATAAACACTTAAGTGTTTAAAAACACTTTAATTAGGCAAGGTATCATCGCCGTACTCCTCATTCCTTTTCTTTCGTTTCCCAACCTACAAAGAAGAAAAATAGTTAAATTCTAGAAAAACACAGAAATTAAAAAGCAGAAAACAAAGAAAAAAGCAATCATAAATTAAAACATGTGTTAAAAATCAGATTCTCCCTTTTTGATGTTTTCCAGCGTTGCTATTTTTTCCTCTTAGCGGTGCAATTATAGTGCCGCTTTACCAGTCAACGGTGCTCTATGTCAGGACAGAGAGCATGATTGCGTCGTAGTTTTCGATCAGTGTTAGAGTTTGTGAAAGCATCGCTGGTTAAATTTTTTTGAAATTTTTGCAGATCGGCGAGTCTAGTGGCAAAGTTAAGAATTTGAAATTTTTGGCAGGATGAGTCCAGTGGTTCTAAAAGAGCAACATTGGCAAGCCTGCGGTGCTAAAATAGCGACGCTGACAAGCCCACGGTGCTAAAACAATGACATTGGAGAGCCCATGTTAGAATTTCCTGTGTTAAGAAAACGCATAAATTTCAAGGAAAAGTTGCAAATAATGATGTCAAGCCCTCCTTCTAGTGCCAAATGTGCAAACCCTTTTCCTAGTACCTGCAAAACAACATGAATAAGTGAGTTAGACAAGGAATTACAAGCCTAAAGAAGGATTCCCCATGAAATCCATTTAGAAATCAAATTAGGAATGCAAATAATGAAGAACACAATAAAATGGATAAACCAAAGATTGAATCCTAATTTAAATAGAAAACTCTTAATCCCATGGGGACTTGGTGCCAATTTGATGTGAAAATTGGCCCTTTCCCAATCCCTAAGATGCAAGTTGATGATTGTTGAAGAATATTGATCCACTTTGATGATGAATGTGAGAGCTCCAAGCCTAAAATCTGCAATAACCTAGCTAAGGACTCAAATGATGGATAGAAATGGCTAAGTATTTTAGCATGGTAACTTTGCTTGGATTGTGGATGATAAAATGAGGAGAGGAGCTCTTCATTTATAGGATTTAAAAATGGATGAAATTCCAAATTTGAGCAATGTGGGACTAACATTCATCTAATGATATGGTGCCACTTGTCAAGCTATGAATGAATGATGGATGTGCAAGATTTGGGGTTTGTGCCAATAAATGCCAATATTTGAAATTCAAATTTGTTGAAATGACATGTAAGAGGGAAGGGAAAAATGCAATAAATTCCACTTGGCTCAAGGAAAAGGACATGTAAGAGAGAGTTATTGTCTTGTTGGATGTACTTGTTGACTTGGAATTTTTGAATTCAAATTGAGAGAATATTCCAAAAGATGCCATGTGAGGGAAAATAGGGATTTAATAAATGAATTAAATCTATTTTCATGTGCAAGTTGCATTATCTAGAGGATGTGACATGTGATTAGATTGAATTAATCAAGGGTTTAATTAATTTAATGAGAGATTATATGATGTGACTTATTTGACTTAGATTTATGGATTAATTTAAATCAGATAAGAGAGGAATATGGTAGAAGATTAATTAAATAAGGATTTGATTTATTTAATTAAAGGGGATGATGTTAAATTAAATTAAATAAGGTTTTAATTTATTTAATTTAATAGATGAACTTTAGAGATTTAATCAAATAAATTGATTATTTAATTAAATATGGATAATTAGATTAGGTGGATTGATTTAATTAACAGGAGAAAGTGACTCAATTAGATAAAGTGATTTATTTAATTAAGAGATGAATATTGATGAATTTAATCAAATAAGGGAATTTGATTAAATGGTTAGATCAAAGGATGATTCAGGAAGAAACAATGTTAGTAAGTCAGGATTGAATGCACGATGTCAATCAGTATATTTTGCGTGTCTACACTTTTAAGTAACATTCATAAGGTTTAGAAAATCTTGATCACTCTCTAGAATAGCCCATTAAACATGGGTTGTGCTTGAATGCACTACATAATTGATATAACTCAACCACTTTGCATATCAACTAGAGTTATAGGCTCTTTATTGCAACAAGAGGTAATCACTCTTTGATCATGCTATAATTACATCCTAACCTATTAAACTTGAGACAACCTAAATGTACCCAATGATGATTGACACATCATACAACCTGAATTAAATACATTATATGAGTGCCTCCATTTATATCACAACATAGTCACATTAAACTTGGGTCACACATGAATGCATCTTTTATTTGTTATAGCACAACTATGCCACATGACCAATAGAGTTATGGATCACATAATTACAGTGACAAGAATCTATTCCTTGGTTGTGGTCTTATGGTGATTCCACAAAAAATATGGGCATGAAATTCTCAAAACCCTAAACCTCTAAAAATGAAATATGATGAGATATTGCTTTAAAATCTGATTTTCAAACCTAGAACTACAAATATGACTTCACAATTGAATTCTGCAAAAAGATAATGACTACCCTCAACTTGGTGATATATTCTTGATTTTTTTATAATTTTTCCCAAGAAAATCATCCTTAGTTCTCCACAAACTATCTCAAGTAGAGCAAGACACTGTCATAATAAATCAATGAACTCACTTTTGTTTATGTCGGCCACAATTTGATTTTTTTCTATTTTTCATGTTTGTGAAAATTTTGACAAAATTGATAGTCAAAATTTCAATGAACGTTGAGGATAAACTTTCAAAAAATTGAAAATTACACTAAATTTTATAAGCACCCGACGATACATCAAATTATACATATTTTGTTGGATTTTGTAGTCAAATTAGTTAGTGATTTAAATTACCTCTTATTAGGAAATAACTCCTTCTACTGTTAATGATACATTAGATAACTATTATCTTATCGAAGATGACCTAACAATTGCATAACTATTCAAAAACTTTGGCATAAATACCATCACCCTCAGACCTAAAACTGATGACTACCATACTAAAATAGACTCCAATGAATGGGAATGGGATTCTTATGCCTCTAGTAACTATGACAAGATACCCTATGGGATCTTGATAGCTCCACAATCCTTAACTTTCCCCATCCAAATCCACCATAAGCTTTGCTGATAACAATGATAACTTACCCTTATGTCAGCAACAATTGACTGATTGGGATCAACATCATCACACACTTGTTGTAGACCTATTCCAGAACAATGAAGCTATTGCAGAATTCACGGGAACTCAACAAGGTGTCTATCAAGGAGATCACAAAGCTAGTTTTTTCATAGAACTAGAACAAGGAGCATACTTTGGATGTATTCTTTTTTGGAAAACCTTGTATGTATTGGAAGATATCTTCTAAAGCATTGTAGTATGTATTAGAAGATATCTTTGAACACTACCTAGTTGATATATTAATGTATTTCTCAACTAAAGTGTTAGGACCTAATGACAACCTATCAATTTTTGGTGTCATTGTTAGGGACCTTCATTTTCTAGTGTTAGTAGGAGAAACCTATTGGAATCAAGGAACATTGAGCAGGGGAGTGAATCAGTGTTCTATAAATTTTAATTTTATTAATCTAATCTTTAAAGTACTAATAACATTCAACAAAAAGAAAGATGCATGAACACAAGAAAAATAACTACAACACCTTAACACAAGGATTTTTTACATGGAAACCTTGTTAGGTGAAAAACCATGGTGGAGGTTAATCCACAATATTATCTGAGTATACTCAAAAGGATGTTTATAAAATGGGAATGCACTTGCATTTAGGCACACTACTTAGAGCTCACTACTCAAAAACATAAAGGCTCAATGCCATACAATCAATGTCAAAAGATAAATAGAGTGGTGAAATATTAAATAACATCTACAAATTCCTGAGAATAGTTTCTATTAAGCTCATAGATCAAATTATTTGACCTTTTGTCTAATTCTGCTCTTCTACTCTATTCTTCTTTAACTCGCATCAAAAATCCCTTATTGTACAAGTGAAACTATGAATAATTGCTCTACAATCCTTCTAATTTTCACAAAACACATCAATTCACTTCGAACACACATCAAAATGATATAATCAATTGCTTATATATATCCGCAACTAAATATTTAATCACTACATGCCAATTTCAATAAAATAGAAAATATTTACAAACTATTGGCTCAAACCATGAATAAATTTCAATGTGCATACAAAAAAGTTGGCCACAACATAGTGAGGACCCCAAATCAAAATGCTCGAACAAAAAAAACTTAAACAATTACTTGAATATTTGCAACCTGTGTTATATTCACTTAGTCGGCCTTCATGCACTAATGAACATAAAATCAATCAACCAGATCTTCTAACTTGCACACAAATAGATACGATGCTCTCAGATTCAAGGATAACACATCATACATAAAAAAACCTTCCCTAAGATCCACAACTCAAAATAATAACAAAAAAAATTCATATGAATCGATGAACACAAATATGTCAGATGCTCTTTTCTAACTTGACTATCTTCAATCTATCTACTGGTATGATCAAATGATGACACATGGATTGAATCACTAACTAGGGTTGCCATCAATGACAACACTAGAAATTTTTTTAGTGTCTCTTGCCAACAATGTCTCCCTTTTGCATTAATGGCAACACTTAGTGATTTATGACTAAGTGTCAGATCAGTACCAACATGAATACACTGCCAACTTCAGAACTTCAAAAAAAATTTCAATCACAACTCAAAATTATAACTTCCCTTGAGATGAATATAATATACGTTTTTCACTATTCTACTCCCCCTTTGACATCAATGGCGAAGGCAAGAATCTACATACCAAAAAAACCTTCAAACTAGATATGTACAAACTTGTTTCTACAACTTACACAAACTTTAAAAGATCTGCAAAATTGGTCTTCAATGGGTTCAAACTTCTATCCCAACCCTTCTTGAGACTCTCCAAGATAGTCATGTGACCACATAATAGATAAGATTGCATCTTTATAGACTCAAGGTTCACTAGATCATTGACCACTAAAGCTTCTTGTATTTCCTTCAATGCACTCAACATTGTTTCCATCTTTGGACCAATTAGGCCTCTAAGCTCACATGCTCTTTCCACAATTATGTCATTATCATGCTTCAAAATACTTATCTTGTCAAGTATGGATATAACCTGACCTTCTTGCTTTCCAACAGAAATAGTTAAAGGATCAAAGGAAAAAAAAAATAGCAACTAACTATTTCTCACGATCCTTAATCTTTTTCTCATTGTCCTTAGTAAGTTTAGACAAAGACAATCATGACTTATAGATATTTCCTCCTTTAGATAGTTCACTTTGAATATTCTTCACACAGGTAGCTAATAATTATTTTTCATTAGCAATCATGCACTTTAGCCTATTGAACCTTTTATCATCAAATTCCTTTTGTACCTCGACGTCAACTGACTTCTCAAGGGACTTAAAATGAATGCTTATAGAATTAATAAGCTTCTTCAGCTCATTGGATGGAGAACTAGATGAATCCTTAACATTAGAAGGCATGAATTTCTTCAAGATTCTAGATGTGAGACTCAATAGATCACTATCCTCAATGTGAGACTTCAACAATTCTTCCCTATCCTTCACCTGAGAAAATAATGTAACTTTCAATTTCTGAAACAGAGACAAATTAGACAAATTATAGGACCTTTTCCCAATTCAAGGTCATACTCTTTCTGGTGCTCTTCCATAAATTTCTTCACTACCTCTATAATGTCTCTTGCTTCAACCTTCTTTTCTTCAATCATTGTTTCATCAACTACAAATTCTTGCTTGTCTTTAGGAATCTCAACTTCTTCGCTTGATATCTCCTTTTCTTCAACTGACACAACTTTAGGAGCTTCAGTCTCCATAGGTATTTCAATGTCTTGAATGTCAAGGGGATTCAGAGTATCCTCAAATGTATCTTCTTTTCCTTCTTCATTTACTAGATCAGATGCAATATCTCCATCATGACTTTCTTCAAAAACAACATTGATTCTATTCTTTAACAAAAATTCCTTTAGAATTCTTTTAGTTTCTTTTGCTACCTCTTTAGTCTGACCAATCATAAGCTTGTTTACTTTAGTGTTTCTCTTGAAATCCTTCTTAGCTTCATTCAGGATTGTCTTTATTTCCTCAATAGACATCACTAGACATAAATTTGCAAGAATTTGTTCTCTCATTTGGTCTTCTTCAATTCTTGCACTCACTCTCCTCACTTTCAAAATTTCATATAGTTCCTTAGGAAACTCAGACATTATCTCAATGAGAGTCATATTGAAATTGTTCAAATACTTTATTGTATTCTCCTCAAGAGCTCTTTGACCAACACTATCAAAGGTATCATACCATTCACATAGTGGGTTAAGATTTCCATCCTTGATTATGCCTCTCTCAACTTCCTTTATAGACATACCTAGTTTGTCAGTCTTCATCTTCTTCTTTGCTTTCTCCTCTTCACTAGAGGGCTTGTCCTTAGTGAATTTTGTTGCTTGGATGCCCATATGCTTAATTTCTCTCAATTCTTCATTAGATTCTATTTCCTCATCTTGTAAGACAACAACATAGACTCTTGTACTCGGGTGTGTGCGGGATCATCATGGAAAAAATAGGCCCTTAAATGGAATTTAAAAAAAAAAAATAGAGTTAGTCAACTTGATGTAAAAATTTGAATAAGTGATCTATATTATTTCAAAAATATGTAAGAATAGAATCTGTAGCAAATTGAATTTAGTTTCTAAACTACTAGGTTTATTTAAAAAGAAAAAATTCTATTTAGTGAAAATTTGAAATTTCAGTGCAATAGTACTTAAATTTCAAGGAAAAAATAAGAAGTAGGTGTCTGTCTGACCACCCTAACCACAATAAAATGATAATATTTTTTATATGATTTTAGATATAAGTAGAGGACTCATTTCCCAATGTGATGCATATTTTTTAGTAATTTTTTTCCAATCAAATAATTAATTATGACCTTTTTATTACAACTTTTAAAAAATATAAAAAACTTGTATATTTGACCACCTTAAGTTGGTCAAAAATTCATGAAATTCAATTTTTTCTTTTTAATCATATAGTATGTGAAGCATAGAATATGACTCATGTTTTGGATTCAAAAAATGTGATACCATTTGAAAGCTATAGATGTTTTTCAATCAACTTATCAATCAGGACTTTAGTCGTAATTCAAATAGAAAATGGGTAATAATTATTTATTAAATTCAAAGTAAAGCATAATTTATATTGGTGGAAAGATAAGAATCTCCTTTAAAAACCTTTTTTTATTTCATCAATTTTGGGTAAAAAAAAAAGTCATCAACCACATGGGCCATCATATCACTTACATATCGCCACTTTTTGTCCCATTATGATCCTATACATACCCACTCTTATCCTTCTTCCTCTTACCAGATGCCTTAACTTGAGCTTTCACATGACTTGTCTTCTTTGTAGGACCGGATAGGGGTGCAAAGCTCCTTATTGATCTAGTTCGGGTAGAGGATTCTCCTAGACTAGCAAATTTAGTTCTAGTAGATTCTTCTGCTTCAACTTGTTATCTCTTCCTTCTAGCTTATCTCACAACTTTTGCAGATATACCCATGTTCTCCGCAAAGGCTTCAGCTTCCTTCCTTACTCTCTAGACTATCATAGGTTTCTTCAGCTACTCATGTACTAGTATATCTTTTTCTTCAAAGGTTCCAAACCTCTCTTCAGTTGGATACTGAGGCTTACTCAACAAATATTGTGCATATAGTTCCAAGATGTTTTCCTCAACTTTATATCCCATTGGCATAATCCAAATCGTTCTAGGATTTGCATCTTTCATAAAGCACTGATCAATGTCAACCATAAAATAGATAGTGTCTTTGTACTTCTCCATAGTAGAAGCAAGAATTCTTTCTCTTGATTGCATCTCACTCTAAACTCTTGAAATATACCTTGATCATAGTTTTCCTTGTCTTACTATCACCAAATCTATATAACATGTCTCTTATCTGAATGGCTATAGGTTTATCACTATTCCAATGCACTTTTCTAACTCTCAGAAGTTCATTCATGAAATAAAATACCAAACACAACAACAAATTACCATACTTAAAGGAATTCTTCTTATCTTTTTTGATCTTACCAAGATTCTCCATAAGCTGACTTCAAAATAACTCGCATAGATTATCCTCTACATTCTCCTTCACCATCTAATATGCTACATAAATAGCTATACCAGAGACAAAATTATCTTGGTTGGAGTGATAAACCTTGTTACTAATGACCATCAAGGAAAATTTCACATCCACATCAATAATATCATCAATTTCCAAAGCTCTTTTATCAAACATTGAACTGGTTGCATTAATAACTGTCTGATTCTTCACAGACTTCAAGATCGGCAACCCACCAAAGGAATTTAAACAAGTAACAATTCTTATGGCTTCTTTTTAACATTAAAAGGTTGACTCAACCACATAAATTTAGCATGAACTCGACTCAAAATATACCAAACCCACTCACTTTCATCAAACACAGGGAATTTTACAATCTATATGAATTTCTTCTCCTCTAGGGTTTTGAATTTAGGTTTAACATAAAACTCCTCTCCAAATATATGATTGGAATACAAATTAAAAATTGTGAGCTCCCTAAATCTTTAAGATTTGCATGAATGTATGCCCTAATGTCTTTAATATGCAAGACACCTTACATAATGGACAAAAATGCACCTAAGGGCTCTATCTCAATAGAATTGAAAGGATACCACTTGCATTTTGGATGAGGTCGATCCTTGACATCAACTACCAATAGAGTAGCCATTTTAAAAAATTCACAAGTTCACAAGTTTTCATAATAAATACCTTTTTCGCCAGATTAGGGTTTGATTGTTGAATCTCCTTCACACTTGAATCTTTGCCAAGTTTGACCAAAGTTTGCTTCAGATCTCTCTAAACATCTTCTTCTCAAAGTGAAAAGTGACAAATGAAGAATATAAATCACCTTTTATCATTTGCACACCTAACCTTTTTTTCACAATAAATTATTTTTACCTAACTCATCTAGATACCCTATTTCCATACTCTATGAAAGATAACTCTTCTGTGGACCCTCAAGTCTACATAAATACTCTCTCCAACTAATTCAACAACATCTATAGATCATCAATACAATCACTGCACTCATCCAGATCCTGGTGCCAACTACCATAGGGAGTTTGAAGGATTTTCTTGATAACTCCCCCTAGGCTAGAGGCTTGAATCTAATTCTTGGAGGAATTACCAGAAGTAGGTTCAGGTGCTGGCTCATTTCCTATAATAGAGGAACTCTTCTTCACCCATAACTTCTTCATTTGTTTCCTAATCTCATCTGTAGTGACTTTTCCTTTTCCATTTTCATCCTTTTGCATGTTTCTCCTTTGATTTATCAGACCCTTTCTACTTTTGCAAAATCTAGCAATGTGACAGAATTTTTTGCAATTATAGCACACCACATTTATGTGTCCAAACAAGTTGTTTTGTTGATTTTCCCTTGATCTGCACTAGTTAGAAATATGGCCAAATCTATTTCATGTATAACATCTGACATCTCTATAAAAGTAGTTCATCATACTTCTACATTCATTTCACTTATGACCATACTTATTGCAATTGAAAAACTAACTTGAGAAAGATGGACCACTTGGATTCATTCTACTTCTACATTGTGCTTCCATATGACCAAATTTATTGCAAAAAAAACAATAACCATTAAACTTTTGAGCATCAGGTTGTCTTATCGGATACCTTCTAGCTTTGTTCATATGATTTCATTTCCTGTATCTCCTTTGTCTAGATCAAAAAAAATCTCCTTTCTCATATCCAAGACCTTGTTTGTCACCTTCAGTCCTCTAACTTTTAATCAGTTCATCAATCTTGGCTAAGATAATCTTGAAATTCTCCTTGAATTAATTTGTAGTAGCAATTTCATCTCTGAGATCAACAAGTTTCTTTTCAAGCTCTTCTTCATTATTTCTAGATTGTTCCAATTCAAACTCCAATTGATTGAATCCATTAGTAGTTTGGATGCATTCTTTAGATTTCTCTTTCAAGGACTAAGCAAGCTTCTCTTCATTCTTCTTTTTGTCTTCAATCTCCTTGGTCATCCTCATCATAATAGATTCCATCTCATGCTTTAGGACTGCATTATCTCTAGAAAAAATTTCACATTCTTCTTTCTTTTCATTTAGGGCTTGACTCAGTTGTTCATCTTCAAGTCTTTTACTGTCTTTCTTCTTGATCTAATCACCGAGTTCCCTTCTTTTCTTCCTGGAATTATTGATTTTGTCTTTCAATGATTGAATGAATTTCTTAGCATTCATGAAATTTTCTTTTAATTCTTGGACGTCATATTTTGACCAATCAAGATCATCTAGGAACACCAAAATTTGTTGTCAAAGACTGCTTGAATCCATTGAAACACTTTCCAAGATCTTCCCAAAGCTGTTAAACTTTTTTTGAGGAACTAGGCTCTAATAGGTCAATTGTTGGAATTAGTGTTCTACAAATTTTAACTTGATTAATCTAATATTTAAAGCACTAATAACATTCAACCAAAAGAAATATGCGTGAACACAATAAAAATAACCACAACACCATAACACAATGATTTTTTATGTGGAAACCCTGTTAGGGGAAAAACCATGGTGGAGGTCAGTCTACAATATTATCTGAGTGTACTCAAAAAGATGTTTACAAAATAGGAATGCACTTGCATTCAAGCACACTTCCTAGAGCTCACTACTCAAAAATAGAAAGGATCAGTTCCTTACAACCAATGTCAAAAGACAACCTAAGTGGTGAAATATTAAATAGCATCTGCAAATGTTGGAGAATAGTTTCGATT
The DNA here is from genome assembly GCA_007258455.2 of Sequoia sempervirens. NCBI lineage: Eukaryota > Viridiplantae > Streptophyta > Pinopsida > Cupressales > Cupressaceae > Sequoia > Sequoia sempervirens. The sequence goes on from VDFB02193867.1 coordinate 441,054,836, forward strand.
AAACTCATAGATCAAATTCTTTGGCCTCCTATCCGATTCTAATCTTCTACTCTATTTTGCTTTAAGTCACATCACAAATCCCTTATTGTACACGTGAAACTATGCATAATCACTCTAAAATCATTCAAAATTTCACAACACACATCAACTCAGTTTGAACACACATCAAAATGATATAATCGATCGCTTATATATCCACGACTAAAGGTTTAATCGCTACACATAAACTTCAATAAAATAGAAAATATTTACAAACTGTCGACTCAAATAATAAATAACTTTCAATGCACATCCACCAAAGTCAGCCACAACATAGTGAGGACCCAAATCAAAATGGTTGAACACAAAAACACTTAAAAATTTACTCCTCAAATATCTACAACATGCTATATTCACTTAGTCATCCTTCATGCACTGATGAATAGAAAATAAATCAACTGGATCTTCTAACTTGCACACAAATCAATACGAGGCTCTAAGATTCAAGGATAACACAAATAATATGTCAAAAAACCTTCCCTAAGATCCACAAATCAAAATAATAATAGAAAATTTGCATATGAATCGATGAACACAAATATTTTGGATGCTCTATTCTAACTTGACTGTCTTCAATCTGTCTACTGGTATGATCAAATGATGACATGTAGATCAAATCATTGAATAGGGTTGCCATCAATGACAACACCAAAAAAAATTTGTAGTGTCTCTTTCCAACAATACCTTGAATACCTCTTTTATGAATAAAATTAGTTGTTTGGCTTCTTTTTCTACATGGTCATGAAATGAGGCCCCTATGGAATATTCATACCAAAAACCCCACCAATCAATGTACCAACCACAAGTAGGGAGGAAGGAAGCTCAGATCAAGAACTTATTGAGGAATTGACCAAGCAGGTTCAACTTGTGACATTCCCACATACCCTCGAAAGAGAACATGTAGTTGTAGAGAAGTGCATTCCTTTGCAAACTCCAAAGCCTCACCCAACTAAGTGAATCCTTGAAGAGGACCGCATTTCCTTCAACATCATGGGTGACCATATAAATGATGCCAACAACAATAACACTCCACCACCATGCACATTCACTTATCCTATTGCTATTGATGCAGATGATGATACGATGATGAAAAATGTCTCACCAATCTTCTTCCCAACCTTTCAAGGTTTTTCTACTAAGGACCCTGACCAATTTCTAGTTGAGTTTAAAGTCTTGTGTCAAACATATGACTACAAGAGTGATAATCAGAAACTAAATCTTTTCCCGTCCACTTTGAAAGACTCAACCATGCGTTGGTTTATGGGATTAGCTTCTCAATTGATAACCTTCTGGGATGAAATGGATTTTTCCTTTTTGGAGAAATACCAAAGTTATTGTAGGATGACTGATAGGAAAGAAGAACTATTCAAAATAAGGAAAAATAAGAATGAAAGTCTAGAGGATTACCTAGATAGGTTTATATTCTTATCTAAATGATGTGGTGGAGAATTCACAAGTCTTGATGTTCTGAAGACCCTATTCCTCAAGGGTCTCGATGATGAAACTCAAAGGATCTTGGACTTAATGGGAAAAGGATACATGTACCAACTAGGACCTTATGATATTACTAAATTGTGTTGAAATTTCTCTCATACTCGAGGAGGTATCCAAAATTCCACCCTCTTTAAAGGTTCCAATGAAATAGGAAAACTACATGAAGACCTAGCCAATTTCAAGACTAATATTCTTATTCAACTAAACACCACATTAGATGACATATAGGCTAAAATGAAAAATCCTAACAATTTGTCCATTTATTGTCCCAAGTGCTAAAACAAACATTTGCTAACAAAATTCCCTTTGGAAAACGTTAACAAACTTGATGTTTGTCAAGTTTGTGACAAGAATCACCCCATTGATCAATGTGAGCTTCTAAATGCCATCAAGAATTATAAGAAAAGAACACCCTCGGTTGAGGAAGAAGTTAATGTTGTAAATCAAAGAATCGAAGGGAATTTTTCCTATGGCCAAAATTCAAACCCTAACTAGAGACCTCAACCCAAATGGAATAATAATCAATGGGAAACAACCTAGCCTTAGGAACCACCTCCAATACCACCTAATTATTGAACTTATCCTTGGGGACCACCCAATTGGAAAATCAATCTTGGGGCAATCCTCAATGGCCTAACCAACCTCAACAATAGTGGTACCCTTAGAATCCTATTCCTCAATGGAATCAACCTCAACATCAGTTTTATACTAGTCCTGGAAGGATACCTACTCAATAGAAAAATATTTTACCACCTCCCAAGAGTACATAAAAAAATGAACAAGTTAATGAACACTTTCAATTGAGGTATGCAAAAACACTTTCGCCACTGACTTATTCAAATTTTTATGTCAAGTTGCCTAAATCTAATTTTTTTGAAATTTTTTCCACTTAAGGACCTATTTTTTCCATGATTATCTTGCACATAGCTCACTATGAAAGATACTCTAGAAATGACCACATCTATTGAAACCACATTGATACAAGAAATTAAATAGTTGCAGATTGAAGTCCCTTTGCTACAAGTGATTAAGGGAATTCTTGAGTTGAACCAACTGATCAAATAGTTGTGTATCAAAACTCGAAGAAGGAAACAAAAAGAAATAAATACTATCCACATAAATGGTTATCTATCTAAATTTTTGGCTAGAATGACCACTACTTCGAAATATGACGATCTAGGTAATCCACTTATAACAATAATAGTTAATGAGGTAGTAATACCTAATGCTTTGGTGGACCTTGGAGCAGCCATTAACATAATGAATGTTGATGTGATGGAAAAGTTGGGACTTATTGATTTATGTCCCATGACTACAGTCTTGTAGATGGCAAACCAATCCATAGCTATTCCCAAGGGTGTTATTGATTTTTTTTTTTTTAAGGTGGATGGATGGGAATATCTAGTATATTTTCAGATAATTGAGTCTCTTACATGTAAAGATAGTTATCCAATAATTCTTAGATTACCATCACTGGAAACTGTTGTAGTCAAAATTGATTGTAGAGAGGGAGGAATGACCATTTCACATGGACCTAATAGAAAAAATTTATTTTTGTATCCTCTTGCCAAGCCTACTGAACACAATAAAGTATGGGTTGATGAACCTGAAAGTCCCAACAGACAAGAAAATTTGGCTTCACTGGCCATGGTAGTCATCAAACATGTTGAAGAATTAGAGGATGAATTGGAAAACAACGTGAAAATTCTTACTATGGATTGAGTGGTGAGAACATGATAGATGTAGAAGAGATCCTCAAACACCTAATCAACATAGATCACATAGAATTTGATAATGTTAGTTTCATGGGATTGCTTTTTCCTTTGACAAACTTAGTTCCAAAAATGCACCATTTCTTTGCAGACATTACTAGGTTTCATAAAACCATACCTCATAGTTGTCCTCTTAACACCTTGATAAGGCCCATGTATACTGTCACATCCAACCATCTAGGAGTTGAAACCATTATGTTACATCTAGGAAAAACTTTGAACATTAACAGTTGGTTGACTGAGCTAGAAGAACACAATTTTTTTGATACCTTGGTGAATAGATCTAAATCTTTCGCTTGGGACTATACAAATATGAGAGGAATACACCCAAGTGTGTATACTCATCATATCTATATTGAGGATGTTCAACCTATTCACCAACCACAATGGAGACTCAATCCTTCTCTGAAAGATATCATTAAAACTAAAATTGAGAAACTCCTACAAGTAGGGTTTATTTATCCAATTTTTGATAGCAAATGGGTGTCACCTTTGGTTGTAGTTCCAAAGAAAAATGAAAAGTGGAGAGTGTGTGTAGACTATAGGGAACTGAACAAAGCAACACACAGAGAATATTTCCCTCTACCATATGTAGACCAAGTGTTGGATAACTTGGCTGGGAGGAAATATTTTTCATTTTTGGATGGATTTAGTGGTTAAAACTAGATGCAGGTAGTAGCAAAAGACAGGATAAGATGAATTTTACCTACCCTTGGGGGAAATTTGCATGTCAAGTTCTTCCTTTTGGGCTATGTAATGCTCCTACAATGTTCCAGAGAGCTATCCTGGCTATATTTGTTGAGTTGGTGAATGAGTGTGTGGAAGTTTATATGGACAACTTTACTATATATGGTTCAACCTTTTGTGAGGCTCTCCAAAATATAGATGAGGTGTTGAAGTGATGTGAGGATCATTGTTTGTCCCTAAGCCATGAGAAATGTCTGATAATGGTAAAACATGGAATAGTGTTGCCTAGGACACCATATTTTAGCTGAAGGGATTAAGGTTGATCCTAAAAAAATAGAAGTAATACAACTCGAGACCCCAAAAACCCAAACTGATGTTAGAAGTTTCTTAGGGCATGTTGGATAATATCAAACATTCATAAATTTTTTTAGCAAAATCACAACCCCTATTTTTTCCCTTCTTCAGAAGAATGTAGAGTTCATCTGGGCACCTGAGTGTCAGTCATCATTTGAAATCATTAAGGAGAAACTCATCTTTTCTCCTATCCTTCATGGACCTAATTGGAACCTTCCATTCCATATCTATGTTGATGCATTTAATGATGCCATTGGAGCAATTTTACCACAAGAAGATGGGAATGGGAGAAAATATGCCATATATTTCATTAGTAAGAATTTGACTCCAACTTAAAGGAATTATACCACAACAGAAAAATAATTCTTGGTTGTAGTTCATGCAATCAAGAAATTTCAACATTACATCATGGGATACAAATTCATAGTATACAAAAATTACTCATCCATCAAGTACTTCATGAATAAAATTGTGGTAAATGCATGGATAATTAGGTGGTTGCTTCTTTAGGAATTCAAGGTAACAATTATTGACAAACCAGGGAATTCCAATGTAGTTGTAGATTTCTTATCCCATATTAAACATGATAGTGATTCTACTCTAGTATAGGATGATTTCCTAGATGAAAATTTGTCTACCATCGCTACTAAAACCCCTTGGTTTGCTAGTATTGCAAAATACTTGGCCATTGTAGAAGTACCACCTCATTTTTCATCAAAATATAAGAAGTGACTTGTTAGAGGAAGTGTCCCTTTCAAATGGATTAATGGGATCATATTTTGATGTGGACTTGATATGGTTCTACAATATTATGTTAAGGTAGAAGAGGCCTATAGTATCCCTAGACTCTGTCATGATGATCCTTCTAGAGGGAATTATTCTACTAAAAGGAAAACCCACAAGATTTTGGGAGCAAGATACTACTGGCCTTCTATGCATAAGGATATCAAGTAATATGTTCACAAATGTGATAAATGTCAAAGGGTAGGAAGACCAACCGCATCAAATGAAATGCCCCTACAACCTCAGGTAGTGCTTGAAACATTTGAAAAATGGGGTTTGGATTTTATCGGCCCTATAGACCTTCCTTCATAAGGAAAATAATACATTTTGGTTTGTACCAACTACCTAACTAAGTGGATAGAAGTACAAGCCCTACACATTGCTAGGGAGGAACAAGTATTTGATTTCCTTTACAACAAAATTTTCCTTAGATTCAGAGCTCCTAAGACAATTGTTGTAGATCAAGGCCCCCAGTTTATGTCTAAAGTTCTATTAGCCTTCATAGATCATTTCCAGGTGATCCATAAGAAGTCCTCACCCTACCACCCTCAACAAAGAGGATAGGTTGAAGTCACTAATAGGGAATTGGAAAACATTTTAACAAAAATAGTTTCATCAAGAAGGAAAGACTGGGATTAGAAACTAGCTAAATCCATTTGGCCTTATAACACCACCTGGAAATCAACTATTGGGTATAGTCCATACATTTTAGTTTTTGAGAAGAAGCCTCTCTTTCCCATTGAATTTGAACTCCAAACTCTTAGGACAACCATGGAGTTGGGTATAGATCTTAAATGAGCCTAGATAGAGAGAGTTTTACAACTTAGTGAATTGGATGAAATCCATTTGGATGTCATCCATCAAACTGAGTTGGTGCAACAACAATACAATGTTTGACTTGCTAAACATATCAAGGAGAGAGAATTCCACAATGGGGATTGGGAATTATTGTTCGATTCCAGATACAAGGATCACTAGGGAAAACTCAAAACACATTGGCTTGGACCATATGAAATTTTTGAGGTATTTGCAAATAGTTCAGTTTAGTTGAAACCCATTGATAGTGATACATGAACTCTCCTAGTTAATGTACACTAATTACACATCTACCATAAGCCTATTAATAGAGAATAATTTACAAAAATGGTAGAAATGCAGGGAGAAATCTAGTGCATTAACTCTAGTATGGCAGAGTCATTATAGTTTTTCCCATAATAAATGTCAAAAATAAAAAGTGTGTGTGAATTTATTTCACTTCAGAATGTTCCTTTCAGTTTCTTCATCAACTTCATCATTTAAATTTGACTATTTTTTTTCTATATTTTGCAGGACTTCATTTCTTTGGTAAACAAAATTTTGGCACACCCTGTTATGATGCTCCAAAACTTGTTGAATAGGTTGCTATGATGCTCTGGAACTTGTACAAATAACTTGTGTTTTTCCTCATTCTGATCCTACATTTTGATGCATCACTTAATGATGCTTCGAGAAGTCAAAGGCCAAAATGTCACATTCTTCTTCCTCCTTCTAGCTACATCATCCAATGATGCTCCATAATTTTGTTGTTCCTTCTTCTAGATGCATCTTATAGTGATGCTCCATAATCGTGATGTTTCTTCCTTCTGGAGACATCTTTTAGTGATGCTCTAAAACTTGTTCAGTTGCTCTAGAACTTGTTTGGATGCTCCAAAAAAATTTGGTTGCTGCTCCAACTACATCTTTCGATGATGCTCTAGAAATTTATGGTTGCTACTCCAACTGCATCATTCGATGATGCTCTAGAAAAATTTGGTTGCTACTCTGGTTGCATCTTTCGATGATGCTCCAAAATCTTCAATTTTGTTGCTGCATTCCAATGATATCTCTCAATGATTCTCTAGAACTTTCTCTTCTTTCACCCCAATTATGCTTTTCTATAATGCCCCATATTTTTGTAAACTCTTTCCTTTTTCAATATTTTTATTTTTCGTAATTTTTGCATATTCCCATCATTTAATTTTCCTACCACCTCTGGATCCACTCCCTAATTGTCATTTTTCCATATCATATCAAATCTTTCCGTAGTAAATGAAATTATCATGGCAAATCTTTTTTCATAATAATTTTCTCCATCATTTAAACCATTCCATCCATGTCATAATTATCTGCCACCACCCTCACCAAATCATGTAACTGTCTAATTATGTCAATAAATGTGAGTGATGTTTGATTTAATGACAATATTGAGGTGCGTATGGATTTATTTACTTAAATTTAGTAATTATTCTAATTAAAGATTAATTAATTGGCATGAACCATTCCCTCTCTCAATTTTGAAAATTGTTCCATCACACAATTGCTAAAAGTACGACAATGGTTACGTAATTTCCCATGTAGAATTGTCATGATTACTCAGTAAGGAATCAAGTAAGGTGATTAATTCCTCTTCCATTGGTTATATTGAAACTGTGTCCCTTTTCATCTACAATTTAGTTAATTGAAGCAAGGAAAATATTATAGAGTTATGTAGAATTTGGCAAAGTAGCAAGGGAAGGTAAAGTGGGAGGAGCCAAGAAAAATTCTGAACCAACCTCAACAACTCAATTTTTGGCATTAAGTAATGTTGCAGGCCTATTTCAAAAAGTTGGGTGGTTGGAATTCATGAAATTTTTTGAGGGATATACTGAGGAGTTGGTAAGATAATTCATAGATAATTTTGTAGACTGATAGACTGTAGTGTGTGGCAAGTGTTTCTAGGTAATTCCATAAATTATTGCTTGTCTTTCCAGTCTTGAAAATAGAGGAATTGATTTGAATGAAACTACCAATATTACTTATCAAAGATTGGTATAATTGTTTCATAGGGAGGGGGAGCCTCAACCTACAATCACCATAAGTACTAAGGGAAAAAAAAAAGGTTTCCATAGAATGTCTATATCCCAAAACCCTAGAGAACTTCCATAGCTTGGATAATAAAATATTTTACCTATGAAGGACAAATAACTATGGTAGTGGGACCCCCTTTCTGTCTGCTAATTAATTTGCATCATGGCATTGAGGACCCTTCTGTTAGGGTTAATTTACTATCCTTTCATGTCATTTAGTTATCACCATAATGGAAAAATATAAAGTTGGGACAGGGCCCCTCAAACACCATGGCCTTATATAGTTGATATGCAAGTACCATTTTTGCAAAAAGCCAGAAAAGAAGTGGAAGAAATTTCTACAAAAATTTGGGAAAGTGGAGTCTGAAAGACCACTTGAGGAGGGTGAGTCCTCTAAACAAAAAGAACAATATTTAGAATAACCCTCCTCTAAGGCCTTAGGTGCTCCTAAATCCCAATAGAATTCAATGACTCCTAGCAACAATGTGCCAAAAACTTTTCTGAATGTGTTAGAAACCCTAGGACAGTTAAGGGATGTGGAGATTGTGCACTCTAGAGAAGAAGAAGAGCCTCCTCAAAAGAGGAAGAAGTAGACTAAAGTCACTTTTCAAACAACCCCTCCTCTATGGAGAAGCAAGAGGTTTTTTGCAAGTTGAATGAAATTGTGCCCTATGAGATAGGTTCAATTACTTCTAAAAAGAAAAATCCTAGGACTCGAATAAGAATTGTGGAAACTAAAATTCAGCCTGGTAGTGAGGAAATAAATGAAATAGAAAATAAGGTTGATCAATCCCCCAAGGATGTTTAGAGAAGAGAACACCATCTCTAAAGGAGCAAGAAGATGAAAAAGTACAGTCCCCACATTTTGTGGATATTGAGGATGAACCTATGAGGGGAATCTCCCCTTTTCTTAATAGAATTGAAAATATACCTAGTACCGAGGAAAATGCACCTCATATTGACATGGAAATTCCCAATCCATATTTCTTTGTGGACATAGGGGATGCATAATCTAGTTAGAAAGAGGAGGAAATAGAGAAATTGAAGGAAAAAATTACTAAATTAAAACTTCAGTTACAAAGTAATGTAGAACAAATCATCCAACAACAACAAGAAATTCAGGCACATGCTACAATTATAAATAAAAGGGATCAATAGATTGAAAAATTGATAATGCAAATGGAGCAAAAAGATAGGGTCATTGAGTAGTTGTAGTACCAAATCTATCAATGGAATTAGTAAAGCAAGCAACATATGGCTAATATGTCTAAGAAAGACAAGCATATCCAAGGCTTGAAAAATAATTTTATGCAAATGTTTAATGCTTTTGAAGAAGAAATAAATAGGCAAGAAGTTGAACTTAATGCTTCTATGAGTAGAATTGTGGAGTTAGAGTAGGATTTGCAGGAAAGTGACACTAAACCAATAATGGAATCCAAGGGGACACAAAATGAGCTAATTTTTTTAGAATGGTTCCAGGTACATATCCCTCCATTATTGATGAAATGGATGGAGAGATGCTATTTTCTAAGGGATGTAGAATTTGAAAATAATAGGCTAAAAAAAAGAGTTAGTATTATTAAAAGCATCATTTCATAAAGTAGATAAAGGTAAACAAGATGCTTGTGAAATCGGTGAGTTATTGTTGGCTTGTAGAAGACCATCTAGGTTGTATTATATGTTCCTTAATGAAGAGCTCCTAAGGTGGAAGTTAGTTATAATTTACAATAACCTGCCACATGACCTTGATGATAAAGAATTTGTTAAGATATTTGTTGAGTCTACTCTTGATCAACGGGATTTATTATGTGAATTGTTTGTCCATAATTTTCTCTTGGAAGAATATACAGATTTTTATGTTAATTTCTTTGTGGCCTCAGAAGTCTAGCTATGATCATTCATGTCCACACTGTGTAATCAGCTTCACTGGTAGGATCGATCAACCTTGGGAGTATGCACATTCAGAGAAAACCATTGGATTGCAAATGAGATATCCCCATAGAAGCCCTTCTATTTCAAGGCATAATTTTTGGGTGTTAAACTAAGAGAGAATGTACAAAGAAAGTATAATAATAACATTCAGTTGTGCCATAATCATTTTTAAGATCAAGGACCAAAGTTGATAGGGAAAGCTTGGCATGCATGTGAAGAAAGGTATAACCCTCTTCCTATGTATCTCAGGAAAAGAGAGGTAATCTCACCTCTTAATATTAGATGGTCCTATAGAAGGGTAGTAGCCTTGGCTTATATATCCTTGAGCAATTAAAGTTTAACAAGATTTGCATGAGGCAAAGAGCACCTCTACTTCTTTCACCACCCCCTATAGCATATAGCAATATAGATCAGAGTGATGACAGTTTTCAAAGATGGGTACAAAGGGTCACTTTTCATTAGGTATTTCTTAAGAAACCAAAGTAGATATAGAGGTAGATGACTTGTATGATCTGAGTGCTAAATATGAGGAGATGAATAAGAATTGGGGAAATGAAGGGAAAGGGGCACAACAAAGAGTAGGAGGACTTCCTCAGGCTTAGGAAGGGGAGGAAATGATGAGGTAAAAATAACCTCATCAATATAATGGACTAAATACTTAACCTCACATCTTTCATCCATCCTTACCCTACCAATTAATTGTCTTTAGGATAAGTAATTGATTTCTTTTTATGAACAGGTGTACAATCTTTATTTGTTAAAATTAGTCGAACTAAGATAATTTGAAATTAATGGTTTAGTTTTTGAGCATTCCATAGGTCAACTCCCACAATTGGTTACCATCCCAATCAAAGAGTTTTAATGCAGACTTCAATACCATTGAAGACAAGTGAATGGGCACCAAAACTTTAGGAGCATACATGATGGACCAAGTTTTTGTAGTTTTGTTATTTTTAATTAAATACGGACTTTATGGCTCATGTTGAGCCTCTTTAATATTTCATGTAATGGGCTTTAAAGTCTGCTAGTTGTTGACAATCAGTTGAAAACTTTACCAACGAAAAAGCAGGATTTTGTTAGCTGCTCATATATAAATATGTAACTATTGAAAATGATAATATACAAAAGAATATTGTTACATTGTCACTATGTTTTTCTATGTTACACTTTTCATATGAATAAAATGAGTTTTTCCTACCACCTTTGGAGTTATTGAGTAATGTGAATAGATTTCTTTGAATGAAGTAATTTTTGAGTTACTAGTGGATTTGATATGAGCTAGACGTAGGAGCACCTGAGAGCTGGCCACTCGAGTGGTTGTAGATTAGATAGATAAGAAGTTTACTTTTAATTTTGTACTTTCATTATAGATAACAATTGTTATTGAAGTTTATTTCATGTGTGTAATTATATTAAGACTAATCCTATAGGTTTTAGCTAAGTCTATAGTCTTTGAGTTTAGTGTCTAAAGTTCCAGAGCACCTTCTTTCAGTTGTTTTAGATTGTTAAATCATTTTATGATAGTTGTTTAGATTGTTATAGTTTGTTAGATCCAAGTGATCCCACAATACTGGTTTACAATTTTTGGCCAAACTGTACACTGAACTAATTTTTTCTAACTATATCTTTACTTTCAAGCACCTATAGCGGCTAAACCGTGAGGAATTTGAACCCCTAAAGACAATTTTTTTTCCATGGGGTCATTTTTTCTCAGTTTTCCTTCCTCCATCAAATTGTAAACCACTATTGTGGCTTCACCCTATGGTTTACCTACAATAGATAGGAGACAATCAGTGGTCACCATACACATCACTCCCACAACGATTTTCAAAAAATGGGGGGAACTAAGTAAAGAAGCCATAAATAAAGATGTGAGCTCCTGGTTATACAAAGAGGACAATGAAGAACCTCCTCTAGTTCTTTATATACCTATAGATAAATGAAGAACACCCTCCACTTGCTCATGATCATGCAAAAAAAAGGATATAATGGACATATTGGCTTAGGGTTACATCAGAATGGGAGGACTGAACCTATCATTATTTCTAAATGGCTGAAAGCCCTAGGGCTTGGGTTTCAACTACTCCAGATGAGCATTTCTAGTACCATAACACCTTTACTAGATGAAGTAAGTGCTTCTAAAGATATTGATACATCCAATGATTTATCTGACCAACCCTACTATGATTCCCCTAACTCTAATGAATATGAGTGGGATTCCCTAGCCTCCACCTTTGTCATGGACCTTGATAAACTATTTGGAGAACTTGACCAAATGTTGAAATCCTCGCCAAATCCCTTGAATTATTTTCCACAAAATACTTTGACAAAAGAGGAATGTTTTAAGCATTACTATTGGGAATATCTTGATCCTACCTCTTGGGAACCTTACAAATCCACATCAGATAACCAACCCTTGAGAATAGGCCCACCTTAGAATCTACCTATGCCCAAGAAAAAGAGTAAGGAGGATTTGGTAAGAAACCTTTGTGACTATGTGAACAACTCAGCCTTTACCTTGACCCTTGTGAATTTTGATACCTCCAATGATGACACACCCTTAGTATATCCCTAGCTTATCAATTGGGATCAACAAGACACCCCCTTTTTAGATATCTTTGAGAATAATGAAGCAATAACTGAGTTCCTAGGACTACAAGAAGGCATACCTACTGGTGACCATAAGGCCAAATTTACCATAGAATTGGATAACATGGCTTATTTTGGGGAATTTTTTCAACCCTCCAGTCACAAAAAAAGGAAAAACAATAAAAAAATAAAAAATGGTGAGTCCCTAGGTGAAAATCGAAAGGCACCTTTGGAAAATGAAAAAGAAAAAAATAAGGACACATCTAAGGGAAAAAAACTCTCTTTGGCACCTAAGGATGGATGTTTGAACATTCTCCCTGTTGCTTAGGAAAAGTCACCCATGTTAGTTGAAGAATCTGTGGAAATCAACATAGGCAATGAATAAAATCCTTGGCTAATCTATTTTTCAACATCCTTGACAAAAATAGAGTAGCCTAAATTTCACAACTTCTTCACACAAAGATAGGTCAACTTTGCATGGTCATATGCTAACATGCCTGGACTGGATCTTGAACTAGTGTTACATCATTTTCCATTACAACTAGGTGTTAAACCCATGAAGAAAAAATTGAGGAAAATGCACCCACAAATTGCTTTATTAGTCAAGGTTGAACTAAAGAAACTGTTGGATGTTGGCTTTATCAGATCAATTAACTATGTAGAATTGATTTCTAATCTTGTACCAATGACAAAACCAACAGGGGGCATCCCCATCTATACAGACTTTAGAGATATAAATAAAGCATGTCCTGAAGATTATTTTCCTCTATCGAATATTGACATGATTGTGGACTTGACAAAAGGATATGAAATGTTATCCCTTATGGATGGATTTTCAAGGTATAATCAAATCTGAATCACAATCGAAGACCAACCTAAGACATCTTTCACTTGTCCATGGGGAACTTATTGTTGGAACGTCATGCCCTTTGGACTTAAAAATGTTGGAGTAACCTATCAACATGCCATGACAACTATTTTTCATGACCTCATACACACTCTCATGGAAGACTATGTGGATGATCTAATAGCTAAATCATTAACAAGGGTTGATCATTTACATGTTTTAGACAAGACTTTTCAAAGACTAGAAGAGTACAAAGTGAGGCTAAATCCAAAGAAATGTGTATTTAGTGTGAAATCAAGAAAACTTCTAGGATATATCATTTCTAGATGAGGCATTGAAGTGGACCCAACAAAAGTGAAAGCTATCATAAACATGCCTCCACCAGCTAATATCAGTCAACTAAGGACACTACAAGGGAGATTATAGTCTATCAAATGATTCATAGTGTAGTTAGAAGATAAAACACATCCCTTCCAACATATAATTAGAAAAGGAGTACCATTTGTATGGCAAGAATCTTTTCAAATAATCAAGGATTACCTACTCACAAAGCTAGTATTAATACCACCTATTAAGGGACGACCATTGATTCTCTACATTTCAGCAACCACGTCAATACTAGTAGCCTTTCTTGCATAGAATGATAATGAGGGTCATGAAAGGGAAGTATACTATATTAGTCGCTCTTTGGTAGGTTATGAGCTCAATTATAGTACCATTGAATGTGCTTGTCTTGCAATAGTATTCGCTACTCAAAAACTCAGGCACTACATGCTAAACCACCAAACAATGTTGGTTGCAAAGATAGATCCTCTAAATTATCTCCTTAGCAAAGCAACATTAACAAGACAACTATCCAAATGGGTCCCACACAAATCATGGTTTAGGGGTTGGTATATTGTTTATCACACCATAGGGTGACTCTATTCCTGAGTCATTTAGGATTACCTTTCCATGTACCAATAACATAGCAGAATATGAGGCTCTTGTGAAAGAATTACGTATGACAATAAAATGGGAGATTAAGCACTTACAAGTTTATGGTGATTCTCATCTAGTAATCCGACAAGTGAATGATGACTATGAATCTAAAGATGAAAAGTTGGCTCCATACAAACACATGATAGATAGTTTCAAAGAATACTTTGACAAGATTAACTTTCATCAAATACCTTGCATTCAGAACAAGGCAGTAGCTGCCATGGAAACTATTGCTTCACTCTTGGACATACCTAGCAATGTGCCTAAATTAGAGTTTTTGGTAGAACAAATTTTGGTCCCTGCCTTCAGCATCCCAGATTCAGAGATGGTGTGTAAGATTGATGGTACTAATTCCCCATGGTATAAAGACATATATGACTATCTCCATGCCAAAATCCTACCCCCTGACCCAACAACCAATTTAGGACATTTATCCATAAGTCATCCAAGTATACCATCATTGGAGATACCCTTTATAGATGTGCCCTAGATAACACCCTATTGAGATGTCTCGATACTGAAGAAGCACAAGCAACCTTATGTGGGGTACATGAGGGTATATGTGGATCCCATTTTAGTGGTCCTACCTTAGCCAAGAAGATTATGAGATTGGGTTATTATTGGCATACAGTGGAAAATGACTCATATATCTTTGTCAAGAAATATAGGCAATGTTAGATACATGAAGACTATATGCATGCACCAACATAGGAGCTCTGTCCAATAATGTTACCATGGCCCTTTTCCCAATGGGGACTTGATCTCATAGGTAAGATACATTCTACATCATCCAATTGTCATAAATTCATTATTCCTACAACTAAATACTTTACCAAGTGGATTGAAGTTGTTCCTATTACCTACATTATTGACACACAGATTTCTAAGTTTATCTAGAACTATATCATTTGTCAATATGGTGTTCCACAATTCGTAAGCATAGATAATAGCCATCCATTTAAGAACCAAGAAGTTCATCACCTCTATGAAGAATTCCATTTCCAACACCATTTTTCCACTCCATATTACCCACTAGGTAATGGACAAGCTGAGGCATTTAATAAAACAATCATTAGAATCCTCAAAAAGACTATCAATGATGCTAGTCATGATAGGAATTTATAGCTTAACCCATCCTTATGGGATTACCACACAAGCATTCATACTCCCATTGATGCCACTCCATATTCCTTGGTATTTGTTTCTGAGGCCATTTTTCCTATTGAGGTCAAGATTCCTTCCCTAAGGGTATCTTTGAAAGGGAATATTGATGATGAAGAGTACCGTGTTTTAAGACTACATGAGCTAGAATTCCTAGATGAACAAATATAGAAGGAATTAGATCATATCCAAGCATATCAAAATCATCTTCATCATAGCTACAATAGGAAGGTCTTGAATCGAAACTTTGAAATTGGTGACTTGGTCTTAATGGAAAATCCAAAGAATTAAGCATAAAGAGAAAAACCAAGAAAGTTTGAGCCAAACTGGTTAGGGCCTTACATTGCCATAGAAGCCTTTGGATTAGGAGCATATCAACTTTCTACTCCTAAAGGAGAACCATTATCAACACCAATCAATAGCCTTCATTTAAACAAGTTCTACGCATAGCTTCTGTCTTAATCATCAAAAATACAAAAAAATCAAAGAATCAAAAAAATCATTACCTAGGGGAAAACTTGGCAAACATGCATTTTGGTAACATCAAAAAAATAAAAGAAAATAATCAAGAAAATAATAAAGAGAAATAAGTCATCCAATAATGAAAACCACTTTGGTCATGCTTTGGATAAGTACTGTTGATGGTGTTTTCTACATAGCAACAACTTAGACAAGATACAAGTATCCTATCTCTCTTGAAAGGTAGATCTCTATTAGCAAGCCGCAAGAGATAACCCCAAGGTCTCTAATTTTAGGTCTTGACAATGCAAAAACAACTTAGTGATAAATGTGAAAATGTTGGTAATCACAAGGGCCTTACAAATGAACAATGTTGAAAGTGTACTTTCATCAAATGCAATAATATGGTGATGCTTTCAATCCTAAAACTAACCCAGATTCAAAAAAATAACAAAAGAGAAAACGTTGAGAGAGAGATTTCTATTCTAACTCCTGAGATCAATCACAATGATGATGAATGTTGCAAATAGACAAATCTCCAATAAAACTAATCTTTGCTTGATCAAGGACAAGCCCACAACTCTGCAGAAATGGTGCAATCTTCTAAGGAAACTAAAGATTTTTAGACAATGAATGTTCATCCACATACCCAATAACTCGCACAATGTAAACAAGCATCCACAGTTGAACTTAACAAAAAATAATGCTCAAACTAACTTTGCATAAAAAATTACAATCAACAAATTGCTAAAAGTATGGATTGGAGAATGATCAACATCATTAGCATTTCACCATCATTGCAAAAGAACTAAAATCTAATATATAACATATAACATTTGAGAATCAAGAACACGAAACCATGAACTATCAAAGTGTAACACAAAGCTTTCCAAATCAACAATCCAATTGCATTCACTTCTCCAGCATTACATAACAATTTCTAGTCTCTCTCCTCTCCTACATCTACTATCTTGCAAAATTTAACTCCTAACTTAGCCAATTTTGGCTTTTACATCTTCTAAAATCTAATCTAGTCTAACCTCTTACAAATGAGAAGGCACTAGCCTTTTATAGAAAATTGCATTTTGAATCAATGGTTAGGATTAATTCATCCAATGTCTGCAATTGTACTTCTAGAAGCATCAAGTTGTTACATTTAATTTGGGAGCTCATGCTACATCATCATCCAATTGCATAAAAGTAGTTACATCATGGAACAATGAGAAAACAATATTATGCGAGCTTTTCATTAATGGAAATTTTGGTTGGATGATGAAATCGGCTTCACATGTCTTCTAGAAATCCCTTCTAGTTGTAGATAGTTTGGGCACAAATTCTTATGCAGGCTCCACTTTAATATTTGAATTGAACTCTTCAAGATTTCCCTTTTGGCACGAATCCATATGCAAGTCCCCCTTTTTATTTATTTTTATTTTTGGAAATTTTCTATTTTTGGAAATTTTTATTTTTTGAATTTTTTTATTTCAACAATTCTTCATTTTCAAGAACATTTTAAAATTTCAAGAAGAAAATTTTTCCATTTTGGAAATTTTCCATTTTGGGAAAAATCATTTTTGGAAAATTTTGGGATTTTGAGGGGTGCTTAGAAATTTCCAAAAATGGAAATTTCAGGATTTTGACCCCTTCACGGAAATCGAAATTTAGGGGATTTCCATCAGGGACAGAAATCCCCCATTTTCGGGCAGGGTCAAAATCCCCTAAACCTCATAACTTTTTTTCTGTAAGGAATTTTCAAAAAGTTCAAAAAGCAACCTAGCCTAATTTTTCATCCTCTATCCACGGGTGCAAAAAATATTTACATATGATCTTGAAAATTTCTATTTTTGGAAAAATTCGATATTTCCACCCCTTCGTGAAAATCATAATTTAGGGGATTTCCACCAGGGATGGAAATCCCCCATTTCCGAGCAGGGTCAAAATCCCCTAAACTCCATAAATTTTTTTCTAGAAGGAATTTTGAAAAAGTTCAAAAAGAAACCCAGCCTAATTTTTCATCCTCTATCCATGGGTACAAAAAAATATTTACATATAACATTGAAAATTCACTTCAAAATTCCCCTTTTTCAAATTCCAAGATAGGTGAATTTCCCCTAGAGCCTCAAAATATTGCCTCCATCAAACCCAGTTTGGAATTAATCCCAAAATAGCCTCCCAAGAAGAGGAAAACTAAAAATTTGACTAAGCCAAGATGTAGAGGTGCAAGAGAAAAAAGAGGGTCCCTACCTCTAGTGGGGCGTGTGTGCGAAAATTGCACAAGTACCATAGTGAAAACCTAGGAAACATGTGCCATGTATAGTCAACTTTGCTCCTTTGTCTACCATTATTCCAATATGACTTTCCTATACATATCACCTATCTTTCTTATCCACACTATTTGTACATAGCACTTATAATAAATGGTTGTCCTATCCATAACTTGGAACAATTGACATCAAGTGCACTTTGCATCTCCCTTCCTTCCTATTCATAATAAATTGGTCTTATGACTAACGAGTGGCAGGCACTTGACTTATGTCATTTGGTTCTTACATTGGTTGTTCTAAGGATGTAAAACCATTGAAAAAATCCAAAAACATTATAAAATATCCTGAAAAAATTCAAAAACATCATAAAATGTCTTGTAAAATGCCAAAAACATCACAAAATGTCCTAAAAAGAAAATCCAAAAAAGAACACCAAAAAACTTCAAAAAAGACAAAAAAAATCAAAACATGTCAAAAAATCCAAAAATAGAGTGAAAGTCAGTCACACTAGTCATTCTATGTCATTGTCGATCTACATTAGCTTTGTGACTGGACGTAGGCAAGGCCATCTACCGATGTGCCCCCGAGGCATTAGGTCACTCCTTTTAGGTTTTTCTATATAAAATCATGACTCAATCCATTTTTCTATATGAAAACATCATTGGTCATGTTGAACTACGAGGTTTCTATGTGTATAACGTAGGGAAGGTGATCAATTGATGAGCCCCCAAGGCCACACTAGGTCAATCCTTTAGGGTTTTTCATCAAGCACAAACAATTGTCAACACATTACATCAAGTCACACATCAACAAGACAAAAAAGTCAACAATGTTATTAAGCCAATCAAACAAATTGTCAAAACAATAACCAAAACAACCAATTTATGTTTGCTACAAACTATGTCCTTCCTGAAATCATACATCATCAAAACTATCAACCTATGTCTTATATAGGATGTGTCCTTCCTGAATATAGACAATCTCAAACAATCATCATATCCTTACACAAAATGTCATATCAATGGCATTAGACTCAACATCTTATATAGTACGTGTCTTTTTGAAACCAGGTTTTTTCATGCCTTATATAGATAGTCAAAAAATTGAAATCAAACTCAATATCTTATATGATATGTGTCCTTCCTAAAATTAGGCTCTATTAATCAATCATCTACTCAATCTAAACAATCAAACAAACAAATCAAGTTTTGGCAAATGTTTTTACTGACTATTGATTTTTTGGCTTGTTTATCTTATCTTTTCATTTGATTTGATCTTTGAGTCCAGTTACTAGATTTCTCGAGGATGTCCAATGAAGGATTTAGAGAAGCAATGATATATCAAGACTCTCTTTTCTTTGGTTGTTGTTTGACGGCTGTCTTTTGGATTTATCTTTGAGTCATGTTACTAAGCTTCCTTGAGGATGTCCCATGAAGGATTTAGAGGAGCAATGACATTTTATGACTCATCTTTTATTTGTTTACTATCTATGGTTTGTCTTGACAAAAAGACTGGGGCAATTGTGCCCTTATTATGAGTTGGGACATTCCTTGTCTACGACTATCTATTTTAAGCAGGTGGATGACCTTGTACACCTTGATCTATCTCATATCATGGTGTTTGTCTCCATTTGTATTAGTTATCACCTAGTGATGATTTAATGGAAGGCCTATTGTGTTTTGGAAAAAAATTGAAGATTGCTAATACTAACATCCATGCTTTTATGTTATTATTCATTTCTTTTTGCACTAACATATCTTTTTTGGATTATGACAAAGTCTTGTGACACAAAAAAAAAAATCATCCTATGCATATGCATTCATGTTAGAAAATTCATTTAGACATCATCATACATATATACATATTAAATCATACATATATGTGGCATTTAAAAAACACAAGAAAATAGGCATCCATCGTATCTAGGAGTCCATGGCATAAAAAGCATCCATCATCATAGATTGCATAACATATTCTCACAATACATACATATACATAGCATTGTAAATACATATATCATATTGCATCTCATAATCATAAATGCATACATGACATCCATAGATATGGGTGGCTTTAGAATAGTGGTTTACAATTTACATGAGGAAGGAAATTTCATTTTTTTCCTTTTCCCCAAACTCAAGGGGTTTGGTTGAACCAAATGGTTCTACCGAACCTCATTAAGGGTTCGACCGAACCCATATGTTCAGTCGAACCACTAAACCCTAAATAAAAATAGTCATATTTAAATGGGGGTCAAACATGGGTTTGACCGAACCCCCTCAAATATGACAAAACAAAAATATTCACATTTCAACTATCATTTTCACTTTGTAAATTTACTAGTTGCTTTCCTGGTGCGTGTAGTGAACCAAGACCGTGACGGTGAGCAAACTGACTTGTTCTTTCCGGCGAATGCAAACTCCACTTTGTCTCTCCAAACTTCATCAACCCGACTTGCATTTCGAGCACCAGGTATTTGAAATTCGAATTTTTTATAGTTCAAAATGCATTTATTTGTTAAATTTTGAAACCCTAGATGCAATTTTTTTCAAATTTGTTTAATTCAAATTGGATTTTCTTCCCCATTTTGCATACATTTTTATGTCCTATGTGTAAATGAAAAATGCCTTTGCATTTCAACAATCGAAGCTATGGATAGCCTGCTCCTAAATGGAAAGACCAAGTGAAACATATATAAGAACTTAATAGCATATGGAAACAAACAATATAAAGTTATGAAGTTCAAATAGAACCACAAATTGTATCATTTGTAACATTAAAAATGTCCATCTCTACACATTTTTGGTGGTACCTCTAGGTATTGCACAATAAGATAGAGGATATAAACTAATTAAGACTTGGATAGTATTTTAAAAGGAATTTGAGGTGTGGAAACACTTCTCATATTAACCTATCAAGAGATAAATATGCAAAATAGATTTAATTTTAGTTATAAGAAAAATGTATAAATTATAAATTTATAACATAATTATGTACATGGGAAAATCCTCTTGGAAGAAAAATACCACAACCAAAAACATGAACCAATTATATTATTTGATAATAATATCATTTACAATAAAATATTCATGTGCATACCCTTATAGTAGTATGATCAACATGTGATTCATATGGAGTAATTTCTAGTAGCATGATGATACCTATAAAATCATTATGCTTTCTCCATCTCAAGCACCCATAAATAGGAAAAATTTAAACCATAAAACAAGTGTGGTTTACCAAAGCCATGAGCCAAAATAATGACCTAAAAATGGCACCAAATTTGGCACAAATTCCAACACCATATTCCCTGACTTGGTTTATAGGATGTATTTGGCAAATGCTTTACATCTTGTCAAAAAAATTCAAATCCTCCTCCTCATAACTGACACTCCATTTTTGACATATTCAAACCCATTATTTAAGATGATCATGATGATTTTCATAATTCTAATCAATATTCTAGTGTAACCCCCCTTTTTTATTCTATTATGTGTCATATAACATTTCATAAGTAATTCCCATCTTACAATTTCATACAATGCTCTTACTTCTTAAAAATATAAAAGGAACAACCCTAGTTCAATTAGGATTATTTAATTATTATCACCTACATCCATCCATTACATGTTATTAGTTTTTAGTTGCACACATTATTAGGAAATATGCATTGTGTAAGAAATTGGGGTATATTTCATGTTCAAGAGAGTGTTTTCCTTGATCTTTTATCCAGTTAAATTAATATCCTTTAAAATCTTGTTTTATGGAGTTTTCATCTTAACTCTAATATGGCTAGCAAATAAAATGACGATTGAATCATTTTTTGATATAATAGCTAATGACAACCATATAAAGAGCCACATTAAAGAAGATGAAAAATAATGATCAAGACTATGATTTAGATACATATGTTGCTAAACAAGATATTTTCCTAAATTGATAATTACGTATTGATGCACCTCTCCACCCTAAATATCCTCACTCATTGGATAGTAATTTATATAAAGTATTAGGTGGCTATCCTTAGGGAATTAATACTATTCATAATATTAACACTCTAATGGATTTTAATAATGTTGTACCCTCTATGCATCTATCTACCCTTCATCCTCTTATAATGATTCCTCCTATCATACTATAGTTACCACTTCCATGGGATCCAACACCCATGTCCTATCACCTTTCTCTCCACTAGTATTTTTTTTTATCTCCCATCCTTTTATATATGTTCACACCATTGTTACTACTAGCACTATCCTATGCATATATGTTCTTCATACCATTCCTCCTTATCCTATGAAAATCTGACCTTATAGTGTAACTTCTCCTTCCATTACCATTTCATTACCTTTCTCGACATTCCCCTCTTTATAGATTTTCTTTTTCATCCTACACTACTCCTACCACTAATATATCCCTATACCTTGGATATACTATTGAAGAAATTTAACTGACTTTCAATATCACAAAAAATAGACCCATATTTTTAAACATAAAATGTGTATAATAAAGCACAATCCATGCTTCCTAATTCAACTTCACTAATATCTATCGAATTAACTTAGGTTCATTACAATAAGATAATCATATAGCCATAATTAGTTGTCAAGATAATGGTAAAGTTTTCAATACCCATATTTATCCTTCCACATGCCACCATTAGACATACACATAAGATTCATGAACATGCATACCTATGAGCATCCAAATACAAGAAATAAAACTATATATCATGCACATCATCAACATACACATAAAATATCACACCCATCATCAACACAACTAATAGTTCCCATATCATATTATATATGTTCTCATACAAATGTGTCTTCAAATACATCAAAGCACTCATGAGTAAATCCACTCTGTAAAGCATACACATAACTAAAAAGGTGCCCCTAAGGTATTTGTCTCCTATATCTATCCTCTTAGCCTATCCTTCTCTATGGATATGTTCCACTCATATCTACCACCCTGAGGTGATCCATGTCTCAATCCTTTTGAAGATCACTCCTATCTACCTATATCCTTTCTCAATGAGCTAGATCTATCACTGCTACTCCCCAAAAACACCTACATTTAAATATTAAAAAAATGTTTAATAAATCATACAACATTGATTAAAAATAACTAAACAATGAAAGAATTTAATATTATAACACCTTATGAATTATATTGAATGTCCCCACCTTGAAATATATAGCCATCGATGTCAATCACTTATTCATACTATAGTTTTGTTCTCCAAAACACCTACTTTTATATAAAAGTGAATTTTTAAGAAAAATAATATTTAACCTACTTTTAACTCAATAATAATAGATGTATTTCTATCATAAACTCTTCATACTCATAATAGAATCATGGCCTAGGTGGAGTATAAAAAATTTATTTTCCAACCTCATATGCAAATCTAGAGTTAGAGTGCCAAAATTGTTGAATTTCATCCTTTCTGCTATTAATTAGCTTCTTATCAACTCATGGAAGCCTACTGCTAAAAGCCCAAGTATGATTTTCAATAGGACTTTCTAATCATGATCTTATTGATAGTACTTTTGATAATGTTTTACGATTTAGGCATAATTCAAAACAAGTTTACCTTAATAATTGAGCCTTTTTATTTTTTTAATTTCTTACTAATGATGTTATTACTCTATGAGCAACTCTTTTATCTTTTTCCTTACTATTATTTACAATAGAATTGAATGCATTAAAAAAAACTTTAACAACAATATTATTTCGATCAAACTTTTTGTTTACATGAATCTTTGAAATTTATTTAGTAAAGGTCTCATTTTGTACATCTTTAGTAATTGTATAAAAAATTGGATTTTTTTGGTTAATGTCTTATTGGAAAACCATTCATTGAAATTTTTTGAAGCCCACAACTGAATGGTTTGTGATGACCTCTTTCCTTCAAGAATTTCTATTATGCTCATTAATTTCAAACCATTTTGGGGTTCTTGAATTTTTTAAAATTTTAAAAAACTCATTACAAAAAGATGGATTTTGAATTTCTTTTTCTTCTTCACAAAGGTTCTCTCTTCTTATGTAATTTGGAGACACATTGAGTTTCATTGGTTCATGTGAGCTATCAATTTAATCATTGTTATCAACAAGTTGAATATTGAGTGCAATTTCAATGTCATAGGGTTCATATCCACATTAGTCAAGAAATTGTTGATGTATTTCTTCTTCTTCTTCTTCTATGATGCTACTCTTATCAATAGGTGTTCCATCAAATTTTACAATATTTTCACATTCATGTTCAACATTTTTATTTTCAATATTATTGTCACTTTCATTTTTTAAACATTTCATTATATTGAACATTAAAATATCTAATTTAAATGTCATTTAAGGGTAAATAAGGACCTTCATCTTCTTTCAATAATTAACATTAGAAATTAATACTTGGTTCATATTGTATACCCACCTCCCAATGGTCTTGGAATGGATGCATTTAGATGGAGAAGGATTTCAAAAGGCTCATGGTACTTGTGGACCCCTCAAAGGCATGATATATAACACATGAACTTTATTTATGAAATTTGGTCTTTTGTTGTTGGCTTCTAGTATGAATGTTATCTATACTTGGTGGAATTCTTATTTGAGACTCTCAATCTTTCATTATTGGTTTCTAGTGTGATTATACAATATGCTCACCAAAATGTATTAATTTCTAATGTTAATTATTGAAAGAAGGTTTTGTTTCATAAGAAGAGACCTATGTTCTCATATTCCAAGGCATGTTATTATCCACAATGCATGACACTTCTTCGTGCATCTCTACCAAGTTCTAAATAGATACAAATCTACCATTTCCATGGAGGAGATTGATGATTTTGTACTGATGTATTCAACCAATGTGCTTTTGTAACACATTGTAATTAGATAATTGGTCATTTGTACTAGGACCTCACTGTTCTATTTGACATTTTGTAAAATTTGTTACTCGGACTGCAACTGGGGGTTTTCTTGCTGGTTCTTTCCCACCAGTATGTCCGCTTAAACTAGCTACATGTAAAATATTATATATAAATAAAATTATAAGTGGTCTCCCACTTTTTCTTAAAAAAAAAATTCTTGTAAATGACCACATTTTTTTCCTTGACATAGTTGCTATTTCTTAAAATATTTCTTATGATTTTTCATAATGTTGACTAGTCAATACTTTACTGTAAATATTCTATAGTCATGCTCTTAAATGTCATAAGAATATGTCATAATTGTAAGTTTTAGAAAAAAAATATGATATGATATGGTGGAAAAAACCAAGATACAAGTTATTTTAGTTCTTATAAACTCTCTAAAAAATAATTAAATTCCTACATCCTAACTAGAAATACCATGAGGGGTTTAGATCCCATTTTAGACAAAAAATATTCTTATACTCATCACTAGTTCACTTGGACCAACTAAAGAGATGGTGAACTAAGGAAAACTTAGTTGTATTGATAGATTAAAACTTAGTTATTTCTCTTTCCATTGTCCCCTCTCCACAAAACACCCTTATTTAAGTAGATTCTATTAAACCTATCTCACATATCACCTCCCAATTCTTTAAAATTTTCAAACTTCTTATTCCTCATACCTAATAATCTATCCTTTAAGCTCAACACTTCCCACCTCAATCAAATTGATCACCTTGCTTGCCTAATATCCCTTTGGTTGATGTTCCTGGACCTCATCAAAATGGTAAGTGGATACAATTGTAGAATGATGTGATTAAATCTATTGCACTACCTTACTATGATCTTACAATAAGAATATGGCTAGAAAGAGATCTAGAATGGAAAAAAAATATGGATCCAAATAGAAAAAAATAAACTTGTTTTGGCTTTAGCACTTACTAATAACTTTTCTACAATGAATGGTTGCTTTTGTTGAAATAAAACTTAGAAGATTTGAACTTAATTGTGGTAGAGGATCTCAATTAAGAGATATGATACATTGGATGAAAGGATATAAGGGATACAAATTATTTTTTAGTTATCTCGAACATATTTACATTCTCGAGAGTGGATAATATCTATCGTTGATCAAGAGAGGTAGTTCCATGACAACTCTAATGATATTAAATCCATTTTCCTCCAACATTACAAATAATTTTTAATTGATCTAGTTGAAGGAGATCCACGCAAGATATAGTGAAAAATTATGGGCATAACAATTATATATATTTTTAACATATATAATTTGTATGGTTAGGTTAGTGAGATATTTATAACAAGTATGCAATGAATTCAAACTTTATTAGATTTGATTCTTAATAAATTAGTTTTAACAATTCAATTTATAGCTTTATGCAATCTATAAGTTTAAATAGTTTGATGGTATCTAAACTTTATACTTATAAAAATATGATAAATGTCTAATTATTTTGTTTTCCAATCTATAATTTTTTTATGTTCTTGGCTATATAATTGAAGTTCATTTATGTTAACAACTATTAGATTAATATTTTTATCCCCAATTATTTTCAAATAATTTTATACTAATCTTTGTATTCTTATTCTTTCTTTCACCATTTCATTTAAAATTTAAACCATTTAAGGATGATATGTTATAGATTATAGTTGTCTTCCAATTCTTTTTAAATTGTTAATGGTATGAAAATATTATTGATGAGTAGATGAATTATTACAAGTTCTATTTTAGATTTGTATTCTCTTTATCTAGATATATTATTTACCAAAGTCTCATTGTTTTTTTTAGGTGTATTTGTATATATATATATATATATATATATATATATATATATATATATATATATATATATATATATATATATATATATATATATATATATATATATATATATATATATATATATATATATATATATATATATATATATATAACATGAAAATGCAGATCATATTCCACCTATGCCAGATACTTTGTTTGCAAATACTAATAATGAGATTAAAAAATTGAGAGATTCATTAGCATAGGGTGCAAACCCGAGGGTATATAGTGAACCATGCATGTTAATATTGCATAGTCTAAAGAAACTAAAAGATGAACTTGAGAGGACTAGTGCGTATTCCCCAGATAGAGTTATTGCTATTCTTTCCCGAATGTGGGAAGAAGTACATGGTGACGTTCCCCTTAAACAAATACAAGATAGCGTCACCAAAGAAATGATAAAATCCACTTGTTTTCCATTTTATAAAAATGTGCATAAGGTTAGGGGATACCAGTTCACTAGATGTGTCGATAATGCTATGGACTCATTGATCTACCCATGATTTCTCCCGGCACATGGTCTATACCCAAACAATGACTAGATTCCATTGTATTTTGTTCAGTAGTTGCATGTTGAGGTCCATTTGGGCCTCAAAGTTAACTACCTGGACATTCCACCATATGTCAGTCAGGGGCATGGTAGGATTGTAGATAGACCACCCCCAATGTTTAGGGTATTGGTTGGTGATAGGTATCCTACTCTCACCCCAACTCTAGCCCCCATAGCAGATGAGGTTGTCCTTGCTTCCCAAAAGGAAGCAATTGACATTGTAGGTGACATTGCGGCTGCCACCACTAGGATATCTGATAATCATGTAGGTTAGTATTTGATGTCTAGAAATTCTCGATCCACACTATTTTCAGCACAGTGGACCACCATGGATCCATTTATAGTGGCCGACATCCCTACTCCTACACAACTTGATGCACTTACAGGAGATATGTCACACATGACTCTGCATTGTTTGGCTGAGGACCTGTTGGAGGCATATGCCCACATTGCATCAGACAATGGGATCAGCATAGAGCAAATTATCTAGAGAGAATTTGAGATACAGAGGTTATTCAATTCTAGGATCCCATCACTCTTAGTCAAGCACTAGTGCGCATCAGGATCCACCTACAGTTCATACGGTAGCTACATAGACTATGGGTTTTACTGATATGTTGATTGGTTCTAGTTCATCATCATCGATGCCATCTCACCTTCATAGTCCTCTACATTCATCATTTATGGCATGACATGGGATAGATCAGATGGATGTAGATGTTGATGCATCGCTTGATCATTTGGTGGATATGGTGGAGGAAACTATATTAGAGGACTTAGGTCATCTGATATCATATGATGTGCATGTATGTGTGCATGTCCATGTTTCAATTCTTTTTTCATTATTTTAAAATTTTTTTTAACTAGATATTCATGTAAGTTGATATATATATGTGTATATGTATTGTTACAGGTGGACATACCTCATATCACTCCTAGCCTTGGTCCAGATCATCTGTGTGATCGATGTGACTCTGTGGATGAATCTGTTGTCAGTGGACATGTGAGTTTTACATTTTTATATAATCACACGTGTATATGTACATGTAATATATTTATGTATGCATAGATCTAGATTGATATTTAAAAATACAAGTTCATTTAAAAATAACATTCATAAAATTTATTTAATATAAATTATATGTATTTAACACATCCTATACACAATTTTATTTGTAGGGCTCAACACATCCATCAGAGTAGGACCATTCTCATTCATATGGCCATTTGTCTAGGAGTAGACATTCATATTAGGCCATGCACTCTAGATTTATGATCTTTACCACATGTATTTGATTATATGATGCTCTTTAATAGTATTTGATATTTGATGATCTCTAAATATGATATACATACATTTGCTTATTTGTTGATCTTTAGTATTTGACATTTGATGATCTTTAATTTACCTTTTGCTTTTATGATATATACATATATTTTCTTATATGATATATACATGCATATGCCTCTTTGCTTATAATATGTATTATATTTATATGTATTGAATCCCTTTACATGTATGTACATGTGTTTTGTTATGGTTTAAACATGTTTACACATAATATATGTATGCATTTTCTTTAAATATTCAATATACATATATGCTCTCTTATTTTATGATCTCCTACAAGTTACATTTCCTTATATTCAATATACATTTGATCTCTAGTGGAATTTTAGGGAAATCAATGCCACTTTATAATTAAGTTCATTCATGTTGATCACAATAAATATTTTTTTTAAAATGACTTAAGCAACATGAATCATTGAGTTGAGAACAAGATATAATCTTTTTGACAAGTAACTTGAAATTCAATTCAAATTATATCGAGCTATTATACATTTTTGACAAATAACTTGAAATTCAATTCAAATATAATTAAGAAAATTTAATTCAAATTATACCTCTATTATACATTTTCAACAACTAACTTGAAATTCAATTCAAATTATACCTCTAATATACATTTTTGACACTTTAACAAAATTCTAAAATTACTAGATGTGTTGTGCATACCTATGAATTAAATAACAACAAACTCCACAATGAAATAACTTGTTTTTTTACTACTTGATTCATTTAAACTAGGATCTATTTATTCCATGTACACTTGAATAATTTTGATTCACTTGGAGTGCAGATTTTGGAGAATTTTTTGCACATTTATCAAGGAGGCAAATATTGGAGCTCGACAACTTTTCATTTTTATCAATTTCAAGGAAAATTTTGGAGGATAATTTAACTAAGTTGGTAGAGGACTTGTTTAGAGTCATCTTTAGTTGAAGAAGAAAATGGGACAACAAAGAAAAATAAAAAATTTGTCTCAACGAAAATTGTCGAAAGAAGAAGAACAAAAGAGGCGTGATCAAAACTTGGAAAATTATCATAGAAAGAAACAAGGTACATGCTTGTTTCTTCTCTCTCTCACTCTCAAGTGTGTGTTTAGGACTTTTACTATGAAGGTTTCTAGCCATCATTGCACTTGAATGACTATAAATACTTTTAAATGTCCTCAAGTCATCTTGGTCATGCAAGTTGCAATGTTTATATGATCCTTGACTCCAATTCCTTAAGCCAATTCTTTTTTTTTCAATATTTTTTTTTGTGTCTTTGGTCTTTTATTTTGATCACTTCAATGTTCTCAAATTATTTTTTTGCTTTATGCTCTAGGGATTCTTCAAGCTGAGTCGAGCCAAATCTAGATATTGGATCAAATGAATCTGTTGAAGAACACATGGACCTTGAAGTTAGGGAGGAGACCCAAGTTCAAACAATGCTTGTTGGAGAGGGGTCAAGATCACTTCCTTCTACTAGTATGGATGAGCATATAAAAATAGCACAAACTTCTCTCACTTATAGCTCATCATGTTTTATCAGATTGTTTGCTTGCATACATAAACTTCACTTATATTTAACATCATCTCTCACTTTTGTTTGAAAAATATTTTGTGACACATGTGTAGGAAGGGCTCAACAAGCAGGAAGTTTTCATGCTCAAGTCGAGCCAGATCTAGACATTGGATCAAATGAATCCACTCAATAATGCATGGTTCTTGAAGATAGGGAGGATGCACAAGTTCAAACAATGCATGTTGGAGAGGGGTTGGGATCACTTCCTCCTACTAGTATGGATGAGCATATAAAACTAGCTGAGAAGGTGGGGAAACAAATTTATCATAGAAATTTAGATCATTTACTTGAAATGGATATGGAGAAACTGAAATATTATGTCAACCAGCCTTATAATAAGAGAAAGAGGTCAATGACTAAATCTGTAAATGGAATGATCAATCATCATTTCAATCATCTTGATACACTTGAAAAAACCCAATTTTTATCACGTTTACTTTTTCATGATGAGATCAAAGAGTCATTACAATTGTTGGGTGTCCATTCAGCATCAAATAAGAAGAAACACATGGGATTACAAAAGGATATTGTTCAAAATGTTAAAAAGGGTTTAGATTCCTTTGGGAAAGGATCTCGATTGGTGGATAAGGCCACTACAAGAAGGGTGATGTTGACATCTATTGTACATCAAGATATAGAAAGAAAAAGAAAAATGTGTGCACTTTCAACTGAAAATGGTTATAGTAGAACCACATTGATAAAATATGAGAAAAAGAGAAAGTTTTTGGATGAGAGTTTAGAAGGAAATTGGGCAATTATGTGTAGAGCTCCCCATTCTGATAGGATTGAAGATGTTTTTAGGAACTTGGTCTTAGATTTTTGGCATGATCAGACTCGTCCATCATCAAATACTAGAGATGTTATGAGACACAAGATTGGACCTAGTATTTATGAAAATCATATCAAACATTAGCTAGACATAACACAATTTGAGATGTATATGAACTTTTGTAATTCATATCCTCAATTAGACATAACTCCCTACCCTCTATCTCTCTCCCACTCCCCCCTCTCTCTTGAAAGTCTCTCCCTCCTACCCACTCTCCCTCTTGAGCTCCTCTACACTTAACCCTTAAACCCTACCCTTTATCTCTCTTTGACTCCACCCCTCTCCCCCTCTCCCCTCTACCCTTAACCCTTAAACCCTAAACCCTTTTACATCCCCTAACCTTTATCTCTCTCCCACTCCCCCCCTCTCTTTCTCAGGTAACTCCCTCCTACCCCCTCTCCCCCTCTCCCCTCTACCCTCAACCCTTAAACCATAAACCCTTGTACACCCCTACCCTTTATCTCTCTCTCCCCACTCTCTCAAGTCACTCACTCCTACCCTCTCCCTCTCCCATCTACCTTAACCCTTAAAACCACCGCTTCTCTCTCCCACTCTCTCCTCTCTCAAGTTTCTCCCTCCCTACCCTCTCTCTACCCTTAACCCTATAACCCTAAACCCTTCTACTCCCTACCTCTATCTCTCTCCCACCCCCTCTCTCTCTCAAGTCTCTCGTCCTACCCACTCTCCCTCTTGATATCCTCTATACTTAACCCTTAAACCCTAAACCCTTGTACACCCCTACCCTTTATCTCTCTCCCACTCCCCTCTCTCTCAAGTCTCTCCTCTCCACTCTCCCCTCTCCCCACCCTTAACCCTTAAACCCTACCATTTATCTCTCCCAATCCCTCTCTCTCTCTCTCCCTCCTAACCCCCTCTCTCCCCCTCTCCCCTTAGCCCTATAACCCTAAACCCTCTATCTCTCTCCCACTCCCCCCTCTCTCTCTTGAAATTCTCTCCCTCCTACCCACTCTCCCTCTTGAGCTCTTCTACCCTTAACCCTTAAACCCTAGGACCCCCTACCCTTTATCTCTCTCCTACTCCCCCCTCTCTCTCTCAAGTATCTCCCTCCTACCAAGGATTAAATTTGATGGTCGACTTTGCCTGCCAACAAATTTTTTAATGATGGTTATCTATTCAAGGGTGCCCTTAAAAAATTATGATATACCTTAGTGTATGTAAAATTATATATAAATCAAACATATATATCATTATAATTCTATATAAATTTTGACAGTCTATTCAAAATATCTCCTTTTATCTGATAAATCTTCTTAAAATTTTGATTGTATTCTATAGAAAAAATCTCTAAATACGGTCATACAGCCATCAAATTTAAGCCCTACCTCCTACCTCCACTCTCCCTTTCTCTCCCACTCCCTCCATATCTCTCTCTCAAGTCATAATTTAAAAAATATATAATTAATATTAAAAATTAATTTTTAAAAGATTGGGTTCGACCAAACATGTTTATAATGTTTGACCGAACCCAATTTAAATCAATATTTTTATTCTATGTTGAATTGGTTCAGCCGAACCCTTGTTCGACCGAACCAACAATTTTTCACTCTCATCCCCTGAGGCACAAAAATTGCTGAGAATTTTGAACTTCAAAGCTCAATTTGAGAATGAAAATGGAGATCTCAGAAACCCAACTAGTATCAAGTTCCCCTCAAAATGAGCTATCCAACTAATATAATTTTAATATGTTTTGATTATATTATCTATTTGTTTTTTAAGTTTTATTAAATATAGGTTTTTCACCAAAAACAAAACTCTATGTTCTGCACATGTGGAAAAATAGAAGATTATAAAAAAAAAAATTAAAAATATGAGTGCTCTAGATATTGGAGTCCTTGATCCAACAAAAAAAAAAAAATTTGATACATACAGTAAAATGTATGTATTATATCGTCGTGTTATGTCTAAATTGTAATTGATTTGACTTTGAAATTTGATTACAGAAAAAATATTCAATAAAAAACGATCTAACCAAGTAGAAGCACTAGATATCGAAGTTACAAATCTAAATTTTAAAGAATTGGAATTTGATCTTTCAAGGAAAAAAAGTTATGCATTATACGCTATGCGTCACTTTTTAAAAATGTTGTTTTTTGAAAAAAGCCAATTTTCATGGGAGATGGAAAAACAAGTGAAATATGATTCCAAAAATTTTGAAAAAAATATTTTTAGAATCTACAGAAAAAAATTGACAAGACTCTAGTTTGCATCATCTTCAAATTCCTCACGATTGAATCACTATAGGTGCCCGAATGTGAAGATTTAGTTAAAAAAAAATTTAGTGTCCAGTTTGGCCAAAAATTGTAAACCACTATTGTGGGATCACCCATACCATAAAATTAAATGTATACATCATTGTATAGAATAAACATCACACCATAGGCTACATCAATATCATAATGTAAACAGTATCATCCATAACATATGCATATCATATAGAACACATGCATAAATAGAATGTTGTATAATCATAAATAGAATTGCATATCATATAAATCACCACCAAAATCATATATATATATCACTCATAAAAGTTTCATAGTACCATGTCAAATGTATATCTCAAAATGAAGCCCACATGATCTATGATCAAAATACAATGTCTATATTTAAATAAATATCAAAACATGTCCCTAGCTTAAACTCCCATGTGGAGAATGAGGAGGTGATTGATGGTGAGATGATGATGATCTTTGTGTAGAAGGAGGTCTATCATATCGTCCTATCATAGGAGTTCCTACGACCCCCTTTGTGCTCTGAGATCGGTTATGTGTCCTGTTCCACAACCTATTGTTGTGTACCTGTGAATAACTGGGAGCCCATCTGTCTCTCAGGAGGAACCTCTCACTCATATAAGTCCCTATAATATCTCTCCCTATCACCGGATTTGATTAACTCATGAGGAAAATTAGTAGCTAGCCCACTACATAGAGTTGTAAACTCTATAAATCTCTACTTAGTCTCCTATCTCTTAACTACTACCTGATCCCTGTCTAGGTAGGCTCTGTCTCTCTCCATCTTAATCAAGTCCTGCTCTGATATCATCACTCTAAACCACTCCTCCAAGGACTCTACTTTGGCCTAAAAATAAGCTAATTACTGATTAATGGGACCCAACGCCTCCTATCATGGATGATCCCCCACCTCCATATCCTAGTCATCTACAATCTTGTCTCGTAGCTTCTGCTCCTAATCACCCATCTCCTCCTCCTAATCATCATCCTATTATCTTGCAAGCATACCAAGACCATTCATCTCCTCCTCTCTAACTGCCTCCTCCTCTGCATGCTCCTCTACGGCATGCTCTCCACCAACTCCACCACCAATATCTGCCTCTCCTCTACCAACCTCTATCATGGGTACATCCTTGCCCTCCCCCTCCTCCTCATGGACATCACCTCATCCTCCCCTCCCACCTCCTCCTCTCCCATAACTACCATCACTTGTCCCACCTCTACCACCACAATGGCCCTATGGTCTTGTCCCTCATCTCTCAAGAGGTGTGACTTGATCTAGATCTATAAATGACACTGGCCTATGATCCACCCACCAAGTATAATAAGCAACTGTCATGGATTTTTTGCTCTTCCCCTCCATCCCCACTACACATGTTGAAGTGCATCTATATCTACCTTCGCTATAGCAACAAGAATCTATGGTCCTCATAGAGGAACCTATCTAGGAGAATGAGCAAACTCAGCTCGGCCTCGTGGTTCATCTTAAACTTCACCAAACTGTCTTAGAACCCTATCTAGTAGATGTCTCTCAATGATGTGTACTCGAGAAACTATCCTCCCAATCAAGTATTGTTTCTAATTGTAGAAGGATAGGTGTCAGTCCTCATATGGACATTGTGAACAATCCATGTAAGGTCTCCAAATGAACTACACCATAGTATCAATAACATGTCTATAGTACCATGTGCCTCCTATATGTGTCTAGGTATTGGCCCCCACATATCAGAACGCATAAGGAGCTCCATGATCTAACTCAGTTATAATAGGTGGGTAGAACACAAAAATGTGCTCCCACACCCATATCATAAGTAAAGTTGTACCACAACTCATCGACTACGCCTCCTTATAGGCTATAATGAAAATATAGCATAGCAAACAAACAAGGGCCCCATGCATACATGACCTGTCTCTCCAACATACCTACTAGCATCTTGCCCCATCCCATAGGAAATCCATGACCTCAATGATTAGGTAGAACTATCCCCCCAATCAATGTGCATAACAAACAATATATCCACTCATAACTATCAGCCAAGACATGCCATCTAATCTCATAGTACTCTATACCTAGTTGCCTAATATCATCATGTAGATAATATCGACATAGCTAACTAAAACCCCTCTGGGTGTCATACAAGACTCTCTCACCCCTAATATGAAATCTCAAAATCCTATAAATGTCCTCTAATGTAACAGTGGCCTCTCCTATAGGAAAATGGAAAGAGGACGTCTCAAAATGCCAATGCTCACAAAGTGCAGTCAATAAACTTTGGTTTTCCTGAATGGTAGGCATGAAAGTAACATGATGTAATCCTAGGTTACATATGAACCATTTCTCACCACTCCAAAACTCATCTCAAAACTCAAATGTCATCAGCCTCGACTCCCAAGTGTGAATCAGATCCAAAAAAAACTGTAATTGCATAATTCATATCTTGTGTAAAAAAAAAGAAACATTTTACAAGCCAAAATTTCAAAAAATTTGATAGACAAATGCGTCGCTTTAAAACAAATACATTACAAAAATACACATGCATTGTTATCAAGTGAAAATGCATTGCAAAACCTCAAATGCATCATTTCAGAATGCAAATGCATTTCAATAATGCAAATGCATCAAAAGACAAAACACCCCCAATCATTCATGCATATGCATCACATTTTCACAAGTGCGTTGCATTTTCAAATAGCCAAGCATTCAAACAAATACGTAGCAAAATAAAATTAAAAAATCCATAATCCTACATGCATTACTGTGCTTAACATATGTGTTGCAAACCTACAAATGTAGTATAGATAATAGAAAATGTGATCAAAGAACTTAACCACCTAATCTACCCTAGACATTTTTTTTGTATATGCATCGTTCCATAGTCAGATGAATTGGAAAAAAATGCATATGCGTTGTTTACATAAATGACACATTTGAAAATAAAAGTTTAAGTGCCTAAAAAAGTGTGAAAATCAAATTTTCAAAAGATGTTTTTCGAGAACATAATAGAGGTATTGCATCGATGGGCCATTTGAATGCTCGAATGCGATATCTATAATGATTTGAGTAGGGAATTGGAGACATGTTTGTAAAGAGCTCTACAGAAAAAGTCACAATTTCCAAAATTGAGGGGTGCAAATGAATTGAAAATCCACCCTATTTCTATTTATACCTAGGGTTTTTGGAGGGATTTCTTCAAATCTTGTGTACTAGGCATGCTATTTTAACCTTCAAATGACCATTTCACCTACCAAACTTCCTTGAAACTGATTTCTTTCACCACCATCAAATTTCTAGCTATCAAATTAACTAATTGAAACGATTTCCAAAAAAAAATCATTTTTCTAGTGGGGGCATACCCTTACCTATTTCACACTGGGGCACGACTAGGGCATGTTTTGACTAATTTTCTTTGACACAATGCCGAAATGGCATTGTATCAAAGCAGGGAAAAATGTAGACACTAAAAATTGGTCTAAGCCTACGAGTTCAATTTCTTCATAATTCATACCTTCATTGTCATAATTAAAAATCCTAATTATTTAATTATATTTCTAAAGTCCTTGGTCCTCTATTCATTCAATAAATTTATTTAATTCATTAATTCATTTTAACCTTTATTCCTCTATTAATTAAATAACTTTAATTATTTAATTAATTCATTTTTTATCTTTATTCAATCCTAATTAATTAAATTAATGTTATTTATTTAATTATGTCACTAATTCACTTTCCTCTTTTTGAAATTAAATAAATTCTTATTTAATTTATACTTATCACACTTTCAACTATAATTAAACAAACACTTTAATTATTTTATTATTCTTTAAACCTTTTCTCTAGTCAATTAAATAAATCTTAATTTATTTAATTTAATCTGCAAATTTTGAATGTCAAATTAAATTATCATTTAATTCATAAAAATAATTATTCTTGGCATATTCTTCTATAATTGGATAATCACTTAGTTATCTAATTATTCACTTACCACTTAAGTCGAGATTTAATTAAATTAGTCAGTTATCTCTTGATTTAATATCTGATTATCTCTAACAAATAGACTCTCTATCTTAATCAGCCAATTATCTAGTTTTAATTCTTCTATCTGCAAAATTATATTAATTAAATAAATCTATTTAATTAATTCATTCATTCATGCGTTCAGACATACTATTTTCTCTATTCAATCTTTATCCTTTACATGCAATGATTATTTTTCTAAGTTTCAAACACTTTCAACTAAATATTAAATTATTATTTAATTTTAATTCACACCTTTTATGCTTTATCACTCACATTATTACTGACACTAATCTCAATGCATGTCGAATCTTTCAATCTTAATTGTCTGTCTATCTTTCAATCCGAGTCTGTCATTCGGAAACCCCATTTTCTATAGATTGACCTGACCTTCATCATTGTCACTTCTCCTGAAATCTTATGACTTTTGGAAGTAATCTATTATCTAAATCTTCAATGTTTTGCTAAATCATGCTATCCTAGGCTATACTTGCATAGAGAAATCTAAGGGAAATTATACTACAACGACAAAATGGAGAAGGACAATTGAGCTTATGCATGGAATTTTGTAGATATTTGGTGAGATGGTTCTATTATTTGCATTTTTAGCTTTCTATTCTTCTTTGTTGTTAGCTTAGTTTACATTTGAATTTATTTGCATTGTATTGC
Source organism: Sequoia sempervirens (assembly GCA_007258455.2). Lineage (NCBI taxonomy): Eukaryota > Viridiplantae > Streptophyta > Pinopsida > Cupressales > Cupressaceae > Sequoia > Sequoia sempervirens. The sequence continues at coordinate 441,093,039 of VDFB02193867.1, forward strand.
TTGATCTCCTTTTTTCCTTGTAGTTACACTTACAATGATAATTGGAGTCAAGAGAGAAATTTGATACCTTTGAATGAAGGCTAGAGACTAGTTTGGTCAAGTAAAGAAGCAACCTATGAAGAATAAAAAGCTGACATGATTCAACCAACTGGAATAGGAATAGTCAATTTGAAGATTCCAAATGAAAAGGGGAAAAGAAGACAAACAACCCTAGAATGTCTAAAGTTATGAGAAAATAAAAGGGACAAAATCACTTGGAAAGATGATTGATATTTATTGGATTAAATATTACAAAGGCTTGGTTAAGAGCATAGTACGATTGAAGTATGAATAAAAATTACCAACTTGTAAATGGAAGTAAACTTACTTTTAAAGGGACATTGGATATGAAAGGAGACCATGTGTCAAATTGAAAGAATATATTGGAAACAACACACTAAGGTGAGGATGAATTTTTCATAAAGGGAGCCTTAGGGAATCTCATCAATGAGTCTTTATGAACATATGATAATATTCTACTATGGTTAAAGGATATTAGTATTCATGGAAAAGAGAATTGGAATAAAATGCTAGAGTATCTTGAAAATTTTGATATATTCATTAGATCTTGTTATGGTAGATCTAATTATTGAATCAAAGAAAATAGATGGATATGATAAATCCAATTTTGGAAAAGAAAAATTATATTTAGGGCATACCAAGGAATGTTAAACCAACTTGATCATTTGAGGATAGAAAATGTTTGTTAAGAGTTCAACTATTAGGATGATCTAATACTATGGAAGTTACCCTAAGGGGGGAGGAGAGTTGACAAACTCAGATAAAGTACCCCATACAACGAAGTTCATTAATGTATTCACAATTTGGAAGGAATTTTGACTTCTTCATAAGTCATGAATCAATCGAATTCTTCTCTTCAATAAAAACAACAAGGTTGGAAAGGATAAAGGATAAGCTATTGGAACTACTAGTGAAAGGTAGTGGAAAGGTCAAGGATTATGACCAAGGAGAAATAAATATTTACAACACAACTCTATATTTGATTAAACTAGAAGATCATTTTTTAGTATCATTGATGGCTTAGAAAAGGGATAAGATAGTATGACTAATCATGAAAGGAAAAATTATCGCCTATAGAATCAGAGAAATGAATAATTTTATAACCTTGAGTTAACAAGGAATTTGCATGCATGGTAACTAAGTTTGTAATAATTACTGATATATTTTGGAAGATTATATCAAGCCAACATGATCAAAAAGTAATTATTACTCGAACTGGTATAAATTCTCATTGAAAGAATAGATTGAACTAAAAATTAGATTGCAACTTTGGGAAAAGATTATGGCCAAACGAAATCCAAGATCTATATGTCCTATGAGGAAGGAGTTTAGCTTCGCTGTCAATAGTTAAATATTATATTTCAAGAATCGAATATGGCATAAGCACATAAAGGATATTTTTCTTAGTTGGGATGGACTATTATGAACTAGAGGAAGAACCTATGTACCCAAAAAATTTGGAAGATCAAAGTATGAATGAGGTAAATTGATGTTATACTCAAAATTGTGGAATGACAAAATTTGTCAAATTAGGAACCACTATAATCTAGACAGGGATAAGGTATAATGTTGCAAGGTATGTAGCGATTTTATATCCAAAATTATAGAGGATGATGATAGGATTTTGTGTTGGAAGTGGATTCACTCTGGGGGGGGGGGTGAATTAGAGTGATATAATTTTTGACTTTTGACTTTGAAAACACAATTTTAAATTTGACCTTGAAACAATGTGGAAGATTTAACCAAACACATGGACACTTAAACTATGTAGAAAGATAAGTGAATTAATTCATGTTAATGGCACCATGTATCATTGTTCTACTAAATTATGAACAACCTCATTAATGCTTTTTAAAATAGAACTTCAACTTTACTCAATGCAGACTTTAACTTGCTTTAAAGAAAGCTTTTAATGACCATATTTGCACAAATTACTTTGTATATAGACTTAAACAAATTGAAATTAATCTTTTGAACAAACTTAAAAGTACCAAAGCATTGACCAACTAAACGAGCACACTAACATGAAATAGAATGAGAGACAAAAAAAACATCACATAACACAAAGATTTCTTGAGTGGAAAAACCCTCTTGGGGTATAAAAAACCACTCACAAATTGATCCTTTTATTCATTCAAAAGAGCACCAACTCTATTACAATGTGGAGCACTGACTCCAATAATTTTTTTGAAGCACCAACTTCATAGGAGCAACAACTCCTCTATTTAGAGTTTTAGATAATAATATATGTTGTTCAACAATGCCCACTAAATGTGTACTGAATGAAATAGTACAATATAATTTTATGAATTCTCAGTGATCAAATCAGAGATACAAATCTCTCAAACCCTCTTTTCACTTTATTTTTCTTTTAGAAATATCACATTAATAGAAAAAAATCCCTTGTTCTCAGCCCAATGGCTTTTAGCCATACATTTATACAATACAATACAGTTAACAATGGATTCCAAAAAGGAATAACTAAAGGGGCTTTGCTAAATAATGAAACTTTATTCATTAATCAACCAAATTTCTCAAACTGATTCTCAAAGCAATGAAAAAGCAGTTAGGGTTCCATGCCATTTCAATCTTAAAATAACCCTTCAGAAGAGATTAACAACTCTCAAATCTTGATTATAGAATAACACATTTTAAATCTGAGTAGTTTATAAACAAAAACTAACTAAAGTTATTCATATTTTAGCCTGATAAAAAACTAATATTGCTTGAAACAAAGCATAAAGGCTCAATAATACCTGTTAACAAATGCAAAGAACTAGAGATAGAATACCTAACTTTGAACTTTTCAAAACTATTGATCAACTCTCTCTTCCATGTCAGCTCCAAGTGACTAGGGTTTCTCCTTCAACAAAATGATAGTTACAAAACTCATTTTTCCTTATTCCTTCACTCCATCGAATACAAAATTCAAGTGTATAATGATGTAAAATCCAAATGCAATGATATTCCATATCATTTGAAGTCCAAAAAAAACATCATAATGAATTTTGAAGTCTGCCAACAAACACTACAGTCATTGCCAAGTCAACCCATAATGATGATTCCGCTGCTAAATTGACCACAATGATGATGTGTCTACAACATTGTCAATGCAAATAAAGCATGATAAGGCCAACAGTCAAATAAGTCTAGTGTTAAGGTCGATAGTCATGTGTTACATGACTTTAAAACAATACAAAAGCTGATACCAAATAAAAGTAAATAAAATATATGTCATATGATATATGATATAGTAAGCCCAATCATTCCCTTTAAAATAAATACTTGTCATTAGAAACAATAGAGGCTCGATAATAGTCAATGGAAAATAAAACATATCCCCTCCCCTTATGTATATTTTAACACCAAATTGAAACCAATATTATTCCATGTAAAATGCCAGTGTCCACTTTTAAATCATAAAATTTTACTTTAAGAAACCCAAATCCTAACAATGCCAAGTATTGAATATCATATGCCAAGATCAACTTGATTAATGAAACCAAGACCAGACTGAAGCAATACCTTTATGAAGCTAATATTCACAACTATAATGTTGTTCTAAACCATTCAATTAGTAAGATTTATGATTCCATAAATGAAATGATATCTCACTTAAATGAATCTGCCAGTATGAGTATGTCACAAATACTTGTAAGCATGCTGAAAATACCTATGGTTGTCAAACTGATACAAGAGATACCTTCCCACTACAATATCATCACCTATATGTGCCATGACAAAACTAAGTAAAAATGTTGTCTACACATGAAGCTCCAAACATCAATACCACAAGATATCAAATTTGAATGTAAACAAACATCACAGTGTTGCAAATTGGAGTGTGAAACTAAATGCCAAAACCAAGAGTGCCAAACAATAAGGCCAATGTCATATGTCAATATCAATCACCAAGATACCAAACCAAAACACAGTGCACAGTGTTGACATCAAGGACAAATAACAAAAGAGAAGTTCAACATGTTATTGTCAGGGCTTGTATACTCCCATGGAATTCTAGAGGGGAAGTGGTAGATCACGAGTGTAGTTTGATTTTTCCATGTCAATAGAACTGACATAATGTTATTGTGGATAAGATAACCAAGGTAACCAATTTTGATTGGAAAATTTTGATTGAAAGGATAAGTAGTACTAAACATTATATTGTGTGAAGCAATTTCTTAATGTCCCTGAGTAGATTATCTCAATGGGAACAAGAAAGAAATGATAAGGTTTTGAGTAAACCAAAATTATATTATGAGTAATTCCAGTATCTTATCCATTTAGGTAAAAGGGATAAAACAAATCTTGGTGAATTTGTAGAATACTAATATTACAATAAAATTCTATCATTGAGGTTACATCCATTATATGGGAAGACATATTGAATCTCTATATATGTGAGATAAGCCAAGAAATAGGATTAACCTTATATCTAAAACGTTGTCAAATGGAATAATAGATCAAGAGGATCAAGGAAAACTTGTTGATACAAGCTTAAAATTATGAAGTAGTATAATTATGCTTAAGATAGATAGTTATGTTGGTGATGGAAAGTCTTGGATTCTGAGTTGTTTGATGGTGTAAACACCAAAAGAATGGATGGGACCCACATGTAGTGTACAATACACTGATATTCCTTTTCTATTTGGGTTACACTAAGGAAAAATTAATTAGCCAATGAGAACATATTTTCTAGTCATTAAGGTATAGTTTTTAGATATGATATGGTCACTATTGTACTTCTGAAGTACAAGAGGGTTAATATGATTATGAAGTATAGCTCTTTAAGGGAAAGTATGTGTGAAAGAACACAAGCTCTTCCTATATGTTAGTTGGGCCCTCAGTGGAAATTCCAATATGGATGAAATTGCAAAAGGTCATGCACTAAGCAAAGAATGTTTTGTTATTAATAGAATATTTTATTTCTTACATGAAGAGAAAATTAAAGGTAGAACCTTTATTTTATTATATGTGTGTGTGTGTGTGCATGTTTTTTTAAATATAATCGAGGATGATGATTCACAAGGGGGAAGTATGCTACATCCTATTTCATAGTTACCGAGTTAATTTTACCATTATGAGTGAAAATATTGATAAATATAAAATGAGACTTTAATATGTTTGTTAGGTGAATGAAATATGTGAATATGCAATAAGATGTTATTGATTTAAAAAGAATGAATATGTTTTGAATTAGTGGAATGCTATATATTTGAATGTGAAAATTCTAATGCTTTGATGATATAAATGTTTAATGATGCAAATGGATTTACTATGAATGCATAAATACCTTGGTGTTGTACTAAGGTGGATGTAGGGATAAATTTAATCCTCTGGAAGGGAGGTGAGGTATCACTCAAGAGAAGTGTTTGGTCAGGTAAAGCTTAATGAAACCTAATCGAGCTTTCACACACTCACTTTTAGTTTGTTCAAGTTGAGTTGGTAGTTTTAGGAAAAGATAACCTCAGTCTTGTTGTACATAAATTAGGAGAGTTATGGTTTTATTCGTGAGGGTTCTTGATATGGGTTATATGTTTAGGTATCCTTGTTGTATGTGAGTTCTTTCTTATGTATTCTTTAATCAATCAATGATATATATATATACATGGAATGTATATATATGTATACATGTACATGTCAACAATATACCCATACATGTGAGTTAATATGTACATTAGTATACATAGGTAGACATACCTACGCGTGCTCAAGGATGGATTACTCATGGGAATGAGATTATCTAATGTATAATGATACATACACACACACACAAATATAAATCGATATGTTGGTAAATATATGCTATTGATTGTATAAGAAAATATATATATGGGATATATATATACATATATATACACACATATTGAGTATATCGATATATGTATATATACATATATGTATATAGGTATATACATATGGATTTATTTATTAAAATGATAACATGGATAAATGCATTCAAAATACTGAATGATATATATATATATTATGTGAGTTGATGGATGTATATATTGTCATTGATAAAGTGTTGTATGTTTAAATAAAGTCTTGTTGTTTCTATGAAATAAGGAACATACTTTATACAAATGATAATGTAGCATATTATAGGTGCTCCATGGAAGTGCTATATAGTCATTTAATGTGCATCGACCAACTTACAAATACAACACATTATATATTAAGAATTAGTCAAAATTTATAAGAGATATTTGAAGAGTATTGAAATGTTGACTTGGTTTTAGCACAACAAACACCAAAAGCATGATGGAAGGTTTAAGGTGGCACCAAAATATGAAAACTACATTACAAATATAAGTCTAAACTATTAAGCACTATCCAACAATGGAAGACAAACTAAAATGTAGAACAAGTCAATTAAAGATTGATCTTTTACCTTGGATTTCTAAAATGCATTTTGTCTATCTCTATTTTAATTGAGTTGTTGCTCTGTTTTGATGAGTATTGATTTTAAATTCTACCACCCATTGATATTAGTTGTTGATTCAATCTTAATAAATTGATAAGTTTCATTAAACATAACTTGATTATGGGAAGCTAAGTCTCTTATTTTGTATAAAGAGGGATGAATATTACTTCATTTGGATGCACTATTCACTTGCATTTTGATTCTTTTTATTCAAGTTATTCTAAATCTGAGTTGTGAGTCTTTTGTGAGGAAAATTCTGAGTGTTTAGTGTGAGGTAATATTGAGAAAGTGGGTTGGAGAGATAGAGAAGAGTTGCAAGCTGATCTTGGAAGGGACTAAGCTAGGGAATCTAGTCTAATCAGTTGGAGTAATTACATTTACAAGCATGAGGATTGTACTATCTTATATTATGATTAATAGGGAAATATTGTATGCATTTTTTGATTTACTTGGAAAAGTGGAAGGTTAATTTGATAGTGAAAATATAGTTTGTTAAAAGGAAGGAAAAAAATGTTGTGTTGTTAAGGATTTTATATGTGTGTTTATACATACTCCATATTAAGGAGTGGTCATATTACTAGTACAAAAGAAGGAGCTTATATAACTCATATAATTATTTATTACTAAGTTGTTTGTGTAGTTAGGCCATAAGAGATTGATTATTCTTGAATGATCACTTGATTGTTTCTTTACTTGATTATTGATTAAAAACCTAGGTCGAGAATAACCTAGTGGGTTGGGATATTTACTTGATTATTGATTGATACCATAGCACATAGGTTGTGATTAACCTACATGATTATACCATTGATTGATTGATGATATTATCTAGGGATTAAGGTAAACTAAGGTTGAAATTTACCCTTCTAATTAAGTTGATCACTTGAACTTATGAATTACTATTTGATTGGAGCCATAGGTGGATTTACCCTATTAATTTGGAATTGTTACTTGATTGGGTGTCTTACACTCTTGACGTGAAGCATTTTTATTGATGAAAATCTACTTTTTGGATAGTCTTTTATTGATGAGAATACACTCTTGAATAAAGTATTTTATTGTTGACATTATTCTTTTGATTGAGGTCATTTATTGATAAAATTATACTTTGAGTGAAGTCATTTCTTGTTTAATATCTACTTTTAATTTGAGGCTATTTATTTGTACTTTTGAAGGGAGTCATTTAATGTTGAGATTAACCATTAATTTGGCACTTTAATAGTTGGGATCACACCTTTGGTACTAGAATCATTCAATGATGTGACATTATGTTATTTGGTTACTCAATAAGTAAGAGTTACTTGTGTTTACTTAGTAGGAATTTTATAGTCATAGGTTGTTCCTAGGGTTAATGATTACCCAAAGGAGGGAATTTCCTATGCATCTAGTTTATTGTAAAAGAGATAGGTTGTTCCTAGTGTTAACGATTACCCAATGGACGGAATTGCCAATGCACAATTTATTATAAAAGAGATAGGTTGTTCCTAGGGTTAATGATTACTCAATGGAGGGAATTTCCTATGCATAGTACATGAATGGTCATTAAAAAAATTGAGCTAGGGTAGTGGGTGAATAGATAACACGTTTATATGAAACTTTGGCCAAAGTAGTGTAAGTAGCCACTATTTACACTATCAGTTCACTATGCTCCAATATAGAAAATTCTAGTTTGGGATTTTCATACTTGTAGTTGTAGCTACCATATGATTAGGTTCTAGATTGTAGGATGCAACATTAATCTTAGGAATGCTATTTGTTATGGGGTTTTACCAACCAATCTCTTAGTTGAAGGGTAGGGGCCCCATCTATCAGTTAGATAGATATGTGGGGGAATATATTTGAGTTTGTGGTTGGAAGAAAAGTGCTTGAGTGACACTTCTCGTCATCAGTTGGCATCCAAGATTTACAAGGGATTTCCTAGACCATTTGTTACTAGTGCTAATGAAGCTAAATAAGCTATGCATGTTTTCTTATATATCCATTTGTATGGAAGTTGTAATGAAAGAAATATTATCTTGAGATTTTTTTTTTTTGAAAAGATTGTAATTTTCAATTATATAATGCAAATGGAATGTTTTGAATATGTGTTATTTTAGATGTGCATATAGTCTTTGAATTACAAGAAATTTTTTATTGCTATGTGATGGCATCATAAATTATTTCACATGTAATTAAAATATTAAGAATTATTTGGAGTAGAACAACATGATTGCTACACAAGTGGCCTTGCAAAAGATTGATATCTAACCTCATCAAATAAAATGATGTAGCATCCTTATTTGATTACATATAGGTAAAAAAGTTGTATATTAGTGTTTGTAGAATTGATCTTATAGATAAAACGGGTGTGGATAAGAATCTGATAGAATCTAATGGTATTTGTATTTGTGGCTTTGATAATGTTAGTAAGAAACCATTAGGTACAATCATACTACTCACTATAGTGTGCCACGAGGTACCTCCTAACCCTATCCATAACATTCCATGACCACTTTCATATAATCTCCTTCTAGATAGACCTTAGATTCATGCCATTGAAGGATTCTCATCTACTCTTGGCCATGAGATGAAGTATGAATATGATAACAAAATATATACATTTAAAAAAAAATAAAAAACTTATAATTCAAAAATTGGTAAGTGCAAGAAGTTGGGTCCACAAAGAGGGGAATTTTTGGCTAAAAAATGTGCTAAGAGAAATGGGTACCTACTTTTAAAAATGGCTACCCATTTAGGAATGAGAACATGAGCCTTAGATTGGGATCATGTTCTTAAAATGAGTACCCATTCTAAACATAGAATGGGTACCCATTTTAAGTGGGTACCCATTCTAAAAAAATGAAATCCCAACACACTATTAAATTTTGTTTTATACTTAGGAAAGGCTTGGAAACCCAACACATAGCCTTGGACCTACAACTAATTGACTAATTGCTTAAAAATTGTTTGTACCTTAACCATGCTCCCACATTTGCATGCATGCCTAGACATATCTTAGTCCTTGCTCAATCATGTGTGAGAATATATCCCACACATGCATATTCATAGGTTCCATAGGCTTAGGCCAAAATAAATCTAATGAAAAGTTTGAATGGGAAGATAGAGGATTAAAGCCACTATGGTGCATAGTAAAGAATTCATTTCCAAACAAAAACTTTAAGCATTTATACACAACTAATGAGACAACTTCTATGGAGTGTAGCCATGGATAACCAAGCCTCACACATAATTGGTCCAACATCGAGATGATGGAGAATGAGAAATCTAATTTTTTTGGTCCTATTTGTAAAGGAAGGGTGATCAATCCCATTGTAGGGCAAACAAAACCATTATGTTTTTTTATCCATGCTTTTAATTTATCATATGTTTCTTGATAGAGTTCATGCACAAGTAAGAATTCTTTAGTGATCACATTCTCTCCACAGATGGGATCAATTAATATCCCATTAGTGGGATTTTCATTTATTGTGCCATCTATGTAAAGATGACCATTAGGTGCATTTCTAATGATATAGTTAGATGAGAAAACAATGTCAAGAGGATTTTTAGTTTGGCCCTTATGATTTTGAGTTTCCATCAATACAATCAAACCTTTTTTAATAGTATCCATAGGACCTTGTTCAATAGCATCCATAGTAACTTGTTCAAAAGTATCCATTGGATCTTGTTCAAAAGTATCCATGGGACCTTTTCAAAAGTATCCATAGGACCTTTTTAAAAAGTATCCATAGGACCTTGTACAATAGTATCCATGTTGTCATCATCCATGTCAAAATTCATCACATCATTCTTCTTAGTTTCACTAGCTTAAATAAAAAATGAACTGTTATGATTCAGCATATGGTTGGTAAATATTTAAAAGTTTTGGTTAGGAGGGGAAATGAACTTATTTCCTTGATCATTAACACCTCCAATTTGAAGTCGACCAAAATCAATGAGGTATTGCACAAGATGTTTAAGACACTTATAATCTTCCATGTCATGTCCATTTTGTTGATGATAATAGTAATAAGAATCAGATCTAAAATTCGTAGGTAAAGGCTTATTAGGATTGGGAGTTTTAATGTGTGATGTTTTAGGCTAGAATAATACTACAATAATCTCACTATAATGTTTTAGGCCAGAATAATACTACAATAATCTCATATCAGAAAAGAATTTACTAACTATAATAACCTCAAATACAAATTAAATTCTCAGAAAATGATAATAATCTGATATGGAGCATCCCAAGTTTGCAAACAATAATTAATTTTCCTATTGATCACAACAGAATAATAGTTGTTTCCAAGAGACAAGTAACAAAATGGAAGCTCAAATGATAATATCTCCAAAAAAGTATCAATTGTTTCAGGACATGCACCCGATACATATGAGTGTGTTAGTGTTGTGTATACCCTGCATGGTGGTGAAAGATAGAGCTCTGCCTAAAATATCGAATCACTCTAAAGGCTGTCTGACTCTTCCTCCTAAACTCGCACCTAGGAGATATGATGATGGTATTAGATCTACTTTCAGGAAATCGCCTACTGATTGGTCCCTTGTGGCACTCCTGTAAGTCTGTAGTGGCTGCTCCTACCTACTCGTGAGCTCATATATTGCTAAGAATCGATGTGATGGTAGTCCTGGTGATGATCTTCCTCCTCGGCTAGAGTCGTGAGGCTTGGCCAAAATGCCCCAATCACTCCCTCTCTCCTTATGACTATCAACTAGACCCGATGGAGATTTTTGATGGTTGCTCCTTGAGATGATTCACTTCCTAGTAGTTTGATGGCTTGCACGGATGATGACAAGTGTGAGGAATGAGTTTTGAGAGATGATACCAATCACGAAACTTCCAGGATGTCACTACGTGCATACCTCAACTGCCATGCATAGAAGGCTACAACTCTACCAATTCTGGCAAGAGGTTCAATGCCAATTATGTGATGCCTTCGAGTAGAGTAGTGATCCCTATAAATACTAATTCATCTACCAACATGGACAAGTTGGCCCAGATTATACATATTTATTTAAATTTATATGTTATTTATTTAATAATTTAAATTTATATCTAATATTATTATTATTTAATTATTTAATATTATTCTTAATTTAGCATTAAAAAATGCTTTTTTAGTTTTGCTCGAGACATGTTCCAAATTGGGAACATGATGGTCCTCTAGCCTCGAAGACTGCTTGTCCCCAAGCAATGATGACTCTTGGATGATCACTCCTGTAAGGCCATGTAACCAACTCCTCAAGGTTTGTAGTTCCATTCCCTCATGTTGAGAATTTATGTTAGGCATTTGCAAGTCATCAACATCAATTTTGAGTTCAGCAATATATGAATTTGCACCTGCAAGCTTTTCCTTTCTTTGATTTGGCTGATCTGTTTGTAAAGTGCTCAAGGTGACATTGCAAGCTTTTTGCATAGCTTCATGATGCCTTACATTCTCCCCCTCCTCTTTTTTCCTAAAAGACTATATAAATATATTGTTTAGCCAAACCAACACTAGCTTGTCCAATATATGATTCTTCCTTATCAAATGATGGTTGAGGTTCATGCAATTTTCTTTCCATTTTTTCCACTAAATGAACCCTTCCAATGAGATCCTTTTCAAGAAAATTAGTGTTCCTCTTTTGACATTGCTCTTCATCTTGATGTTCCAACACTTGTCTCACAATCACTATGAATTTTCCTATAGCATTAACAACTTTCCTTTTTGACATTTTATTAAATGCTTGAGACCGATCATAGCAAATGATAAGCATAGAGGGTGTCCCAAACCTATGAGGGAAAAATGGTACAGGTTTATCAAGAGTTTGCTCACACCCTTGATGAAGGCACTTCAAAAACCACCCCTTCAAAGCTTGAACATAATCCCTCTAACCTCCAACCCAATTTTTGACACATGCATACCAATTTCGAAGTTCATTTTCTAGGTCCATAGTTGCCTTTAAATGTACTACATTGGATACATCACTAGCAACAACACAACCTAGAGATTTAACTGCTACGACAATCTTTTTTTTTTTTTCAAGTATTACCTTCCATTTTTTAGGAACCCTTCTCTCAATGCCACAACTTGTGGCTGCAACTCTTCATCCCTCAACAAATGTATTCTCTTTGATATTGAGTCAACTACTGGCATTGCAAACTTAATTCTTGTTTGTAAGATTTTTTATTGCAGTCCTTGTAGCATCAACTAGATGAGAATCCTCCCATTTGTCATCATGAAATCTGAGTTGTGTAACTTTATTTTCATACTCTATTCTTATCCTTTCTCCAGCAATAATTTCCCACTTAAATGAGAAGCATTTATCTTGAAGAGCATGGAACTACAGGTTGATGAATAGATCCAAGAGTTTATCAACATCAATATGATCAATGATTTGCCTTTCTAAGAATGAGATACAAAAATAAGGAAGTCTATTCACCACATCCTTCAAGCTTGCACAAATTTTTCTGACATCATCAACTTCCAAACCATGTTGAACCTCTTTCTCCTTCTTTATAAAGTCAGTTCCAGCTCTTCCATTGAGGCCACCTTTCCCCTCCTTGCTAAAGTTTTGGATCTACATTTCTAAGCCTTCAAGAAAAAGTAGTAATAGAATTGGCTTGGATGCAGCCACTCCAATGGCTCCAACTACTTTCATACCTCCAATATAAGGTTTTGGTTCTAGTGCTCTAAGGCTCAATGACATTAGAACCATGAATGGTTTGAACAACTATGTGTAATAGTCAAATTTTGTTTCTGGCCTAAATTTGTTATGATTCCAGACCATCCCACGAGTCAAGTTACCCCTGTCAATGGCTACAATTCCTATTACAGCTCTAACTCCTCACATAGTGGCCTTCATTTCTCCAAAATATATAAGGTTGATGCTTCATTCACCTTGTCTTGTATTTATCTTCTGTATGGCATCTTTAAGGGCATGCCTTGTGCCATCCAACTTAGACATGGTTCGAACCTTCACCTTCTTAGTCACCTTTAACTGATTCTAAAGATTATGCCAAAACATTGAGTTGTTAGAATGTATATCAAAATCTGATTTTACTTCGTACCTTGTGATAATGTCACTATGATCATCATGTATGTATTTCCCTATATCTTCATCATAGGATCCTTCAGATTCATCTTCCATAATCCTTTCTTGGACTATCTTCAAGTTGTCTTCTTCCATGGATGCAACCTCAATATGAGATTGTGAGGTGCTCGAATATCCACCATGCTCATCCACCTTATCTTCTTCCCCTCTCATAGCATCATAGCATATCGTACTCAATATGAGGAGATAACCTCTATCAGCCAACAAATAGAGGTAGTTGGACTTGACTACCATCAAGGATTCCTTAGGCTCATGCAGTTCCTCAAAGTCATCATGTTTTTCTAAAATCTTCCAACACAAAGTCGCTATCAACTTAGGAATATACTCAAGGTGATGTAGATTTTTCCCAAACATACCTTTGCTGACCTTAAGTTGACTTTCTAATGGATGTGCACTCATGCTCTCATGCCATGTCTCCGAATGTGACTCTTTTTCATGTCTCTTTGACTTAGTTTCCTCCTTATTTTTTTCCTCATGATACTCATCATACTCAATCAAGGGGAAGCCATAATGAGTATAGTCTTCTGCTCTAATGTTCCCATGCACCTTCTTTATTTGTTCCTTCCAAACTATAAGGCTCTCCTGTGTGGATGTATGATCATAGTACCCTATTGGAGGATCACCATCAAAACAATGTATCGAATCTTCAACCACATGACCCTTCACAATTATGAGATCCTCAACTTCCTTAGAACCACATAATTCCAACTCAATCTTACCCAAATTTCTATGCTTATCTTCATGTGCATAGGCAACTTTTGTTTCCAACACATCCAAACCCTAATGCAAAGACAATTAAAGACTATCTATTGAACTCATACCTTCTTCATGTGAACCCAATATGAATGGTTTGGTATCCACATTGAACCTTGGTTGTTCCTCCAAAAAAATTTTCTCAACATGGAAAATATTCTCTATATCTTCCTCGTGACATTCTTCTATCTCGAAACTATTTGTAGATGAAGAATCACAGCTTAAAATCAAAATCTTAGGATTATCATAGATCATGGTATTGACTATTTGTTCTTCTACCTTACCATTATGTATAGATGAAGGATCTGGGTTCAAAATTACAACTTCAAGATCTTCATACTTGCCCACTTGTCCTTCCTCATTAGACTGTCCTTTGGATGTTGGTACTTTGATGCTACTAGTCTCTTTGTCCATGAAAGGTCTCAAATTCTCCTCGAATTGTTTGAACACCTTGTTAATCAACTCAAAAGAAGTTGTAGATATAGTTTGTCCTTTCAACATTAGCAACATGGATACAAGATCTCGGGGAATAGTGTCATACTTCTCCATGATTTGGATCATAATATTTTGCATATAAGAGGAGACATCTTCATCATAATCCTTAATTTGCTTGATGAAATAATAAAGTATTCGCTCAATAAGTACATCACACTCTAGATCTACCAAAAGATAGGAAGATTTGATTTTTGTCATTACCCCCATCATTCGAGCCCTCCTATCAAGTGAAGTACCTTGGTCCTCACAAAAATTCTCTATTATCAATTCTAGAACCTCCTTCATCATGTCACCTTCATAGGGGACCTTCGAAGCTTTAATCCTTGTAATCTCACTTAGACAATTGGCAATCAACAATCTCACCTCTTCATCCTTGTGATCCATCGGTATGGGTTTGGGAAATTAATTCACTACTGAGGTCATTTATATTTGTATCCATTGATACGGTGCTTGACCTATCCTTCGTAGGCAGGTCTCCAATTCCTTCAAGGTTCCATGAAGTGAGTGTTTTGCTTGAGATGGATGTTTAAGTTGTTCCCCTAATCGACAAAGCCTTAGGCCCAAATCTTCTTTTTCTTTTTTTTTTTCTTGTCATTTTTTGAGTGCTTCCATGATTTCTTTTTAACTTGTAAACCCACTGGCTGGTAGAATCATAGCTTTGATACCACTGTGATGTTTCAGTCTAGAATGATACTACAATAATCTCACTATAATGTTTTAGGCTAGAATACTACTACAATAATCTCATATCAGAAAAGAAAACTAACTGTAATAACCTCATATACAAATTAATTTCTCAGAAAATGATAATAATCCGATATGGAGCATCCCAGGTTTGCAAACAATAATTAATTTTCCTATTGATCACATCAAAATAATAGTTATGTCCAAGCAACAAGTAACAAAATGGAAGCTCAAATGATAATATCTCCAAAAAAGAATCAATTGTTCAGGACATGCACCTGATGCATATGAGTGTGTTAGTGTTGAGAATACCCTACACGGTGGTGAAAGATAGAGCTCTGCCTAAAATATGGTGTCACTCCAAAAGCCATCTAACTCTTCCTCCTGAACTCGCACTTGGGAGATATGACGATGGCATTTAATCTGCTTTCAGGAAATCACCTACTGATTGGTCCCTTGCGGCACTCTTGTAAGTCTTTAGTGGCCAATCCTGCCTACTTATGAGCTCTTATATTGCTAAGAATTGATGTGACGATAGTCTTGGTGATGATCTTCCTCCTCGGACAGAGCTGTGAGGCTTGGCCAGAACACCCCAATCACTCCCTCTCTCCTTATGACTATCAGCTAGACCCGATGGAGATTTGTGATGGTTGCTCCTTGAGATGATTTGCTTCTCAGTGGTCTAATGGCCTGCATAGATGATTACAGGTGTGAGGAATGAGTTTTGAGAGATGATACCAATTATGAAACTTCCAGGATGGCAATACTTGCATACTTGGACTGCCACACATAGAAGGCTACGCCTCTACTGATTTTGGCAAGAGATTCAATCCCAATTCTGTGATTCCTTCAAGTAGAGTAGTGATCCGTATAAATACTAATTTATCTGCCAACATGGAGAAGTTAGCCCAAATTATACATATTTATTTAAATTTATATGTTTTTTATTTAAATTTATATCTAATATTATTATAAAATATTATTATCATTTATTATTATTATTTAATTATTTAATATTATTCTTAATTTTTCATTAAAAAATGCTCTTTTAGTTTTTCTAGAGACATGTTCCAAATTGGGAACATGACATAATGGGAGGCAAGGTGATCATTTTTTGTTCTAAAAGTTGTGACATTGTGCTTTGTAAGGTATCAGGTAAGTCAGTGAATTGCCTAGCTGGATCTCCAAAAGAGAAAGGAGTTGCATTCCTTATAGAAACCACTTAGGTATCTACATGTTGAGTTGGTTGAGGGGGATTAAGTTGAAGGAAGCCTTTATTATATTTCTTAAAATGTTGATAATATTTTTGGTTTGCAGATTCAAACTTCTCGGGTCAACTAGAGGTGGGTTTTGTGTCAAGACTACTAACCAATTTTTGATAATCACAGAGGTTAGTACATAAGTGTACAAAGGAAGGAAAATTCATCATGGTAAGCTTATCTTGTATCTTAGTTTGTAATTTTTTGATGAACACTCGTTGAAAGTGAGGATCGAGAATCTTTACATCAATTTGGGAATAAAGCATTTGGTAACGTGAAATGAATTCAGTAACTTTTTCATCATCTTTTTTCTTATATCTCATCAAATTGGCATAGGTCATCCTAGGAATCATGTCCACTTGGAAATGATTTATAAAGGCCTCAAAAAGTTCATTGAATGAAAAAATTGAGTTGTTTGGTAGCCAAGAAAACCATTCTAAGGCGGCATCCTTTAAGGACCTAGGGAAAAGCTTAGCCAAGAGATTATCCTCAAGAAAAAAATCACTACATAATGTGGTATAAGAGGAAACATGGTTAGAAGGGTATCCTTTCCCCCCATATTTCTCAAACCTAGGAATCTCTATACCTTATAGTGTTGATGTTATCAATATCTCCAAGGATAAGGGATTACTTTTGACATAGTATGTAGGTTGGCCATTTTGATTTTGGTTTATGGTGGAGACTTGCTTTTGAAGGGATGACAAAGTTTGCAAAAGTTGATTTATGATGGTGTCATTAGTTGTATTTTGAGATAGAGGTGAATATGGTGGAGGTATATATGTGTTAGAGGGACAAGTGAATGGAATACTTATGGGAGGTAAAGTGGTAGGAGATATGACATGCGATGCCAAAAAGATACTAGGAATGCTAGTAGAAATATGCAAGGTAGGAATGAATTTACTAGTAGGTTGCATGGTTGTTGTAGTGTGAGGGTTGGTATAGGTAAGAATAGAGGCAATGGTTGTGGGAGGATGAATTTGAGTTCCTCCTCGACTTTGGAAATTTTTCAAAGGTAAAGTGGAGCTAGTCGTTGAGGTAAGATGTTTTCCAAAAATTTGAACTGTGTTATGCACAAGTTCTATTCCTTCTCCACTTCCAATCATGTGATGTATATTATCTATGGTAGGGATAGTAGTGGTTGGAATGTTTTTAGTGCTAGTTTGATTTTGTAGGTTTTCTAAGTCTCCATGGATTTGGATTATGTTTTCTTGCATAATACTAGCAACCATTATTTCAACACTTGTCACACTACTTGAAGGCCAAGAGTTTGTAAGGGTATGGTCCATACCTAGTGAACTAGTTTCAACACTTGTAGTGAAAGAGATAGATAACCAAAGATCCACAATGATTGTGCTATTGCGGGATGACATGAGTATCAAACTTCATCTCACTATAGCATTAGCAATAGGACACCAAGTTGTTAAGCTTTTCAAGGGGTAATCTATGAATGCAAGATAAATGAAATGAACACAAGATAAATGCTATTCTCTAATTATGATTTATATGAAGTTGAACTAAGTGCAATCAAATGAATGAAACAAAAAATCTGCAAACTGAAATAGAAATACAATAACAACAAATTGAAATATAGAAACAAAGAATTTAGTGCTAGAAAATGCAGTTTAAAATATGAAACAAGACTAAATCGCCCAGAGGGGTGTATGAGTCCCAATCAAGGTTTTTTATGGATTCAAATGTTGATAAAAAGTCAACAAAGAATACCTAAAAATAGGAAAAACCACTTGTATTGGGACTAAATCGCCTAGAGGGTTGTATGAGTCCAAAATTAGGGTTTTTGAATAAATTTTAGAAAATTGTGAGTAAATTTTAGGTTTTTTAGTTTGTATGATATCTAGACTAAGTGTAATTATAGATTTCAAGTGAATTTCAATGATGAAATATGCAAAAATGCAACCTATATTCACTTTCACTAATGCAAGATTTTGAAACTCTAGATGTAAATTAACTAATGCAAAACCTAATACAAGGTTAAGGAAAGCTAGATGTAGAACTATGATGAACTTCAGATAAAAAATAAAGTGTTTTAAAGGCTAGGTTCACCAAAATGAAACCTAGGAAATTAGGGGTTCCAACTTTTGGAAGATGGAACTAGGGGGTACCTATTTCACTTAGTTCATTCAAGGATATCTTAGGGATCTAAATCCCAGGATGGAATAATGGAAAGTGATTTGCAATAAGGTGTCCTAGGGTGTGATTAAAGGTATAAAGGGGGTTCACCACCAAGGGAGGGCTTGGAAAGACTAAGAATGTGAAAGATATGCAAAACCTAACTATATGACCTAAATTATGAAACTAAAATGTAGAATAAAAGACTAAGAAATTATAGAGGTGCACCTAGAAACTGAAGAAGCTTGAATGAAGACCTGAAATCTTGAAAATTTTGAATTTAATTTTCACTAGGAATCATATGCCAAGATGGGAAATTTAGTCCTAGATTAAGGTTTCTGACAAAAACTAGAATCTAGAACTACTGAATCAGGATCTATAGAAAATGTCTGAAAATATGTATACTGGGACTCATACACAAGTGGCAATTTAGTCCCAGTATGAGGGTTGCTCCAAAACTCTAATATCCTCTAGTGCTTTCCTGTAGCTTCCCTCCTACCAAATCTCTAGCTCTAAAACATTGAATTTTTCTTTTTAAGTGACTTTTTGTGATCTTGTAAGTAATGTGACAACTTTGAAAACTTGATAACTTTTCTCCAATCTTACTCTTTAATGGATCTTCAACCTAAACCACCTAGATTTGAAATCACACACAAAAGAGAGGGAAAAATGTTGTTTTGTTAGTGGATAGGGGTTTTCCTTGGTCAAACCATATTTTGGTAATCAAACCTTGAAATGAAATCAAATATAATAGAGGAATGATGAATGAAGAAATATGTAAAGTTGTAACTCACAAAACCCTTAAATAAAAGGAATTTGAAATATTGTATGTAATGGCTAGCATGAATTTGGATCTTGGATCTTGCTTGAATCATAAAACCCTACATCACAAATGTTAGCTAAAAAAAAAACATGATGCATGATGACTTTGACATGATGCTTGATACTTGAATAATGCTCCAAAATAATTTATAATCACTCTTGAATGCTCTTGTAAACTCTTGTAATCCTAAATTTTATATAGTGATTGAATACTTGAAATCTTAAGAGAAAATATGTGAAATAACCTTATATTTATACTTGTTTATGCATTTAACAAATTTGAAATTACAACACTACAAGCTAACATCAAATCTAGGAGGATAAAATCCTACCAAGAATTTAAATTTAAATCATTTCTAAGCTAAGCAGGAATCATACACTAGTTGGGGTGTACAAGTCCCATTAGGGTAATCTTGGGACACATTTTTCAAGAAAGGATTAGTTTTATGTGAAATTCAGATCTAGGCCTCGAAACCTAGGTGGGACCCATATGCCCAAGGTGGTGTATGGGTCCCAGATCACTAAATATGGGTCATACAATCTAAAATCATTAATTTATAATTGTTCAATTGATGTCTGTCAAGATTATCCTCGGAAAGATGCATTAATTAAGGCTTGTGGATGAAAACTAGGACAAAATTAGGCATAAAGAAGCCTAATTTTAGTAGGGATGGCCTAAACAATTGTGAAAATGTAGAGGGATAAATTTTTCTACACTACACTATTAATAATTATGTTTTCACTCTATTAAGAAGAGTTATTAGTTTGGTAGTAAGGAAAAAATATATTTATGTTGTTTAACTTAGAAGTAGAGCCATACAAATAGTGCAGTTATAGAGATTGTGTTTGCATATTTTCTTTGAGTGTAAATAGGTTAGGATTGGATGTGAGAATTAGGGTGTCATTTTTTGGTGAAGAACTTAATATTCCATGCTCATATGAAGCATATTGATGTTCAATATTACTTTATTTACAATATGGCTAAGGGTGGAAAATTTATGATATAAAATATTAATAGTTTGCTTGATATTTTAAATTATCTCACTAAGTCAATAAGCATCAAAAAATTTATTTAGTGTAGAAAGGAAATTAGCCTTTTCTCTTCTAGATTTTAATTATTTCTAAGTTTTATATTATGTCTTGAAATGTAAATTTCAAGTGTGATAATGTTAGGACTATATATTTCATTCACCTTCCAATTTCTAGGTCTTGTAATCATAAATTAGTTACATAGAGAATAAATAATGTGTAACTTATCAAAATATCATCAAGAGGGACTAAATTAGATGTCCATGTGAGGAAGGGAGTTTATTATTATTTATTTTTCCTCCAATATATTTGGGATACTATGTAAAAAGAATTTAATAGGTAGGTTACAAATAATCAAATAACATTGCAATTTGTAAGAAGGTATTTCATATTTCATGCTATGACAAGACAATCACTACCCTTATGGAGCACTTAGGATTGGGATCTTGGTCAATTTGACCATTATGAACACATCTATGACTGTACAATACATAAGGGAAGTGTAATAGGTGAAAGAGGAGTTGAATACTATTTTGAGATGCTTGATTGTAACCATAGGGCTGTTGTTTTTTATGGCTCATGGATTTGACTCATGATTTTAGATACCACTTGATGGTTTCTCATTTCAATTTTTTCTTATATTTGAGGTATGGGATAGAAAATTGTAAATTTCTTCGAAGGTACTTTTATAAAACTTGTCTACTATCAAAGGGATAAGTGGATTATATTATTATGTTTTATATTTTCAAAAAGAATTAAGATTAAGCCTCTTTGTGATAGTTTTTTTCTCTTGATTTTATGATTTTGTTGATTAAATGTTTTATTGCTTCTCCCTTATTTTATTCATATAAATTTTCTCTTAATGAAATCATAATTAAATTAAATATTGTTCACTATTTCTATTGTATTATTTACCCCACATTTCAACATAATTCTACAAAAATATGTACTATGATATACAAACTTCATGAAAATCACTACTCCAACTAAATTTTTAAATCCACTTGTATGCCAAATAAGATATGAGTACTATAAATTAAAAAGGTAAGGAAGTCCCATGAATCTACATATCAATTTTTTTAGAGATTTCAAGCTATATTTCTATTCTAAAGTAGCAATAAAGTGATCAAAATAGACATGGTTTAGATGTTAGTGTAGGTTTTTATTTTCTTATTGGGTATTTACTTTTTTATTATTTAGGTTTTTCCTAAACTTTTTAACTTTTCTTAGGATAAGAAAGAAAGTATTAATGTGAGTGTTGTGAGGTATTTGCATCTTCAATGAGAGTTATACTTTACTATTCTTTGATATTTTTGGTGTGCTCTACCTATTGGTTGTATTTTCCACCTCCCTCCTTTCACTTATTCTATATACACATTCCCCTACCTTGTATTGGAATATTGTAGCTTCATATTATCATGCCTTCCTATTGCTATTTCTATTTTAGAACATTTGCATTACTCTCTTGAAAATTAACTCTATAATGTTATATTGAATTTATTAATCATCTACATTTATAATTTGTGGGCCCAACACCGTCTATAAATTATGTGACATCTTAATAAGTTCAATTATGCTAGTTGGCGAATAAATAGATGATTTAACCCAATTCCATGTTTAATATTTTGATTTTCTTATGAACTAGTTTAAATGATTATTGTGATAAATTCTCTTTAGTAAATGAAAATGGGAAAACTATTAAGAATGAATGTGGGAAGATAATATTTATATTTTTGAACAATTATCATATGAAGAATACACTTAGATCAATATGAGCTAAGGAATTTTGTGTACCTAACATTGGTTTGAATCTCACTAATAAGTTTCTTGTTACTTGGAAAATAATAATAGTCAGGAACAAAGTGGGACTTTGGAAGATCAGTAAGAAATTTCCAGAAGTATCACTAGCCAAGCACCATCGAGGTAAATTTAAAGGATGACTCTAATCAATGAGGGGTGTACCTAAGGTAGGATAATTTGAAGAAAATTTATATAAATTAGATATCAAGTTGCATGATGAATTTTATTAAAGGAGTGTCCAAGAGTAAATTTAGTAGTGTAAATAATTTATTTAGCTAAGGTAAGGTTTTCATTATTATTTCATGTATGCTCAAAGTTTCCATCTTTCATAGGGAAAGTAAATGAATATCTATGAGTACTATGATTTACTAACTATTGAATTTGGTCTTATCCATATTTGAACAGGTATTTATTATATTTCTAACCTAACATGTAATTGTAAAAATACATGTGAGTGTAATGTCAAGGGTAAAAGGGAAGAATATATAGACCCAAGTTAAATATTTATCTTTTGAGGTTTTAAATTTTGACCCAATGACCTAGGAGGTAGTTAGGGTTTTATGTAAGCTTTAATTATGTTTAGGGTTTTAATGATTGGTAGTTTACTATAAGAATTTATTTTTGTAAGTTTTATTGAATTAGGTCAAGTGATTAAGGATGTAAAACATAATTAGGATTTTGAAATCCTTAGTTGGGTTTAGAATTTCGAATTGACCTTTAAAGTGGTATTTTTAGAGTGTTGTTTGGTCAATTTTATTGATATTAGTGCAAAAGTAAACCCCTAGGACTTATACCTATGGATGGGGGATCCTTTGGACATGTGACTTTGTCCTTAGGTCATGATATGACCCTTTAAAAGTCCACTTGAAAAAGTGTGACGAATTTGAGTTCTTGGGAGTTGGGAGAAGTGACTTGTCACTCTTCCACCTCACTCTCCAAAGTTCATTAATGAACTTAGGAAGAGTATCAAGGCTTTCACATGTGTGAAGCTACCCTATAAGGGATGTTGGGTAGAGTGCCATAGTAAATTCCCCATCTCTCCAAAAGTCTCACACATGTGTGAGAATTTGTGGGGATGTGTGTTGAAAGATCAAATGAGAGAGTGACAAGTGTCTCTCTCTCATTCAAGTTGAATTCCTAAATACTTGGACGGAAAAGAGGAAATGAATGTTACCCACTTCTCCTCTTGGAGAACTCTTTTGGAGAATTTGAAGTTTGGGGAAAAAGAAAAGAAGAAAATTGGAAAAGAAGCAAGGAGCTGTCACATGTAAAAGAGGAGTTCAAACTGCAACATGGTGGAGATAAGTGATTTCTCCTCATTTCTATCAACTTGTTTGAGTAGGAACTTTGTGTTGTGTTATTTTTTTGTGAATTTCAAATCAAGTGGGATGGCCAAGTTTATGTATGGGTAAATTTGAAATTTGTTTGGTGGGTGGGTGGATAGTAAATTTGTAGTTAAGCTATTCTCACACTCTTCCTACCTAGATCAATGGTAGTTGTTTGTTTCTTGCTCGGGGGTATGGCTAGAGCCCAAGGGGCTTCATGATGCCATTATGGTAGGGTGGAGAGCAAGCCTTATTCTATGTGTTACTCATTACGTTCCTAAGTATTGGTTGTGATATCAATAGATACTATATTGTTAAATGAAAAGAGCAAGTTTTCCCTCATTGGCATGTAAATAATTTATGACATAGATACTAATGTAGCATTGTATGTTTAAAAAAAAATAATTTTTTTTTACATCTTGTTATGAAGTATAAAAAAATATAAGTATGGGATAGAGCAAGTCTTATCTAATTGTGTGTTATGCATGTTGTAATTCCTAAATAATGATTGCAATGTGGAAGGAAAGTATTTCGTTGTAAAAAGAAAGAATGATAAAAATAAGTCTTTGTTTATTTGCTTGTTATTCATTCCATTTTTATGTGTTGTAATGAGAAGATTTAATAAATTGTATATTATTGTAATATGGAGAGTTTAAATTGAATTTGTATCCTATTGTAATAAAGAATAGAAAATGCTCCTTGAGCTTGCATTAAAAGAAAGGATGGAATAAAGAGACTCTATTTGATCTTTGGGAGAAATATCGTATAAAAATAATTGTATTGTATTTTGTAGTTGAATAGACATATAATATGTGCATTTAAAAAATAAACAAATAAATAAAGGAGAGGAGTTGGTTTAGATGGGAATGTGAAGTGTGGTTAGATTTGAAAAAAAACAAAAAAAATGTGGTATTGTGATTTTAAATGGAAAAAGTATAAGGATTATGTTGACTAAAGTGGATTTTCTTGTAAGTTTTGTATGGAAATATTAGATTAACTCCTTTTGTTATCAAAATAGTCCTCATGATTAAAAAAAGAAAAGAAAAGCAAAGTAGGATTATTAAGGAAAGAATATGGTGTTGATTTATAAGATAAAAAAGAAAACAATAAAAATAAAAATAAAAAAATCAATCATTGAGATTTCTTTCTAAAGTTATAAAAGATTAATTTCTCTATATCTTTAGGGAAATATAATGCAAGCTTCTAAATATATACTAACTAGCTAGATAAGGAAAAAGCAACTCATATTGCTAAGTCTTTCTTTATAAAAAAGAAACAAAAAGAAACAAAAAGAAACATTCCAAAATTACTCCCTAAATCTAACAATCATATATATATATATTTATCAAAATATATGAATCTGATATTCTGTTAATTATATTAATTATATTATACACAATATGAAGAAAAAGAAAAAAAGAAACATATATATTACATACTCTAAATGAGTCTCATATTATTTATATTAAAAATACATATTATATATATATATATAAAGATTGAAATAAAACTGAAAAATATATATAATATTGGGGTTGTAGGTGCAAGCAGAGAAGCCTATCATGACAGTATTAATGGGGGCACAAACAAGGCTGGCCCTATCACGGTTTCCCCATTGCTACAGACGGGTATGGATCTAACCTCTATTGATCCTAATGAGTTTCATTTAAATGCAAAATAAATAAATAAAACCCATGTTTTGTATTCAAAAATCACAGCATTCATTCTATAATACAGATGCCATTAGCATTTTGGAATCAAATTTTTCTGAGGGTTCCCTGAAGATGAAAGAATGAAAGAAAAAAAATGCACAAAAAAAATAGATAAGAGAACAGGGACATTAAGTATAAGGAAAACAATTTATACAAAGAGGTCTTAGCCTTAAAAAAAGGTTATTATATTGTGTTTCACAAATGAGGCAGTAGATTGAATCTTTACACAAGATTTGTATATAAAAAGAAGAAATGCATCAGTTTGATATGAAAAATAAATAACCATAAAACCCTACAATGCAAAAGAAATATACACTATATTTTTAAAAATAAGAAGATTTTACCTGTCTGTGCTTCCACAAATAAGTCTTCACTAGGATATTTGGGGTTTGAAGAAAAAACATAAAAAATGTTGTCATCCCTTATGGCAAAGACACTCCTCTGTCTGTATGCAACCTGCACAATCAAACTAAATCAAAAGTAAGAAAAAGGGGTAGGAAATAAGTTCTCTTTTTTGTGTCTTTATGTGATAGGGTTTCTTCTTTTGCCCTAAAATTCAACGGTTGGCATTCAATCCCATCCAAGGGATGAGATTGAATGCTCTACTCATTAATAAACTATATCACATTAACATTGATTATCCAAATCTAGTTAGTGGTTTAGAATTTGGTGAGGGTTGTGAAGTTAGGGTCCTTTTTAAGTATCAACTTTAAAAGAATTGTTGAATTTTCTTTGTATTCTATATTACCATCTATAGTTTAATCATTAAATGAGAAAGAGTTTATTTTAAATTTATTTTATCAATCTAGATGCATTGTAATTTAGCAAACTGATCATCATGGATGAAAATCAAAAGCTTTAACAAAATTATTCATAATAATAGTAGAAACATGAATACAACTAAATGTTAGTAAAAATATAGTAAAATAAATATTAGACAATATTTACTATAATTATTCTTAGTAAAATAAATAATGGCAAGCCATATTAGTGATCACGCTATAGATATTAATATTATATGTGGATGAGGTTCTGATACAGATTAAAATGACAATAACAATAATAATGGTTAAACAAAAGTAATAGTTCTAACATCTAAATTTAGTTCGAACTATGTCACAATATTAATATCCTTAGAAATATTTATTAATAATAATGTGGTTTAGTAGTAGGTGGAGAGTAAACATTGATATGTTCTCATATATCAATGTTTGAAATATCAATATAATCTAAATCCAATTTTGGTTATTATTTGAGGAATAATTTTATTATCTAGACTAATGCATAAATATATAAAGGATTGATGAAACAATAATGCCATTATCTTCAAGGAATAATTGTTGGTATTGTCAATAAAGGAGGTAACACTATTATCAGTAAAGAGAGTAATACTCTTATCATTAAGATTCAATTGTGGGTCCATTAATAATAATCTTATTAAGAAATAATGGTCAACGAAAATATTGGACCACTAATATTGAAGATTCAACATAGTGCAATTTTAATCTTTGGCTTATTGATTTAATAACAATGATCACTCTTAAGTCTCAGATTATACTTGGTTATTGGGTTATTATAAAAGAATAATAATATAGTGATTTCAATTTAATTGAGATTAAGTAAGAATGACTTTATCATGAGTGCTTTATAATTAATATATTACATGGATAATTTTTACACTTAATCATGATCAAGTTTATGTTATGTCTCTAGCACTTAGAGTGGTTAATTAGCTTAGTTTAATGTATATAAAAAAAAAATAGTTGGGTTTTCTAGTGAAAATTTTAGGCATTACATAATTTTACTAATTCTAATCTCTTGGAAAAGATCTTGGGTTATCATCTATTGTATAGATTCGAACATGATATACAAGTATTGGTACAATGATAGATATTTAATCTCCTTTTTTAAAAGATTTGAGAGGTATAATTTGTTGGCATATGGCTTCTAGTATTTTCATTGATGGAAACCTAAGTCATTGATCTGGTCTTCACTGCAATATCTGACTTTACCAAAAGACAAAGTGAAGAACATGGTATTTGGCTATAGTTGAATCTATCAAGTGATTTACATTACTAGTTTACCAATTTTGATTGTGGATCTTAGGAAAGGTCGTTGGGTATCTGAAATGTTTTATTCTCTAATTCCATGATG
Organism: Sequoia sempervirens; assembly: GCA_007258455.2. NCBI lineage: Eukaryota > Viridiplantae > Streptophyta > Pinopsida > Cupressales > Cupressaceae > Sequoia > Sequoia sempervirens. Next base: position 441,120,778 of record VDFB02193867.1, read on the forward strand.
TCATGTCAAGTGGTTTACGAGTTAAGAGATCTGGTTACATGATTTTTTGTTCATCAATATATGAAGGCCGACTGAGTGAATATTGGGTGTTATGGATGTTTAAGGCAGAAATGTTTGAAGTATTTGTGTATTGGAGATTTTTTTTGGGTCCTAATTATGCTATGGATGAATTTGGTGGATGTGCATTAAATTTTGTTCATAATTTGAGCCAACAGTTGGAAGATTTTTCTATTGGAGTTGACATGAAGCATCTAAATTCTTGGTAGCAGATATAAATAAGAGATCGGTTAATTCAATTTTGATGGATGTGAAGAGAGTGTTTCTGTGTTTGTTTGATATGTATTGATGTGTGTGCAAATACCAGAAGAGAAGTTGAGCAATTTTTTAGAGGATTTTGTGAAGCAAATTAAGGCAGAGGAAAGCGAAGTGCAAAATCAAACTAAAAGTCCAAAATCTAATCTATTAGCTTAACTAGAACTATAATTAGGAATTTGTAGATGCTACTTTCTTAGTTCAACATTTTTTTGTAATCCAAATATTTTGTAAGGAAGTGAGCCTTCTTAATTTTGAGCAGTGAGCTCTAGGTAGTGTGTTTGAATGCAAGTGCATTCCTTTTAGTAAAACTCATATATTTTGAGTACTCAAAATTGTGGATTGACCTCCACCATGGTTTTTCCCTTAACCAATTTTCCACCTAAAAATCATTGTGTTATGGTTTTGTGACTTATTGTTCTATGTTCATGCATCTTTCATTTGATTTAATTTTTTAGGTACTAAAGAGAATAGATTAATAAAGTTAAAATTGCTCAACATTGATTCAGTCCCCCTCTCAGTGTTGCTTGAGTCCAACAATTGGTATTAGAGCTAAGTTCTTCAGAAGAAGTTTAGTAGCTTGAGGTCGATCTTGGAATGTAATGGACTCTGGTAGTCTTCAGTAGAAAATTTTGTTGGCACTTCTTGATCTTGATCAGTCTAAAGTAGAAGTTTGGGAACTGAGAGAAAATCTTAAGGATGGAGAGAAATTTATTCAAAAGTTGAAGGATCAGATTATTAAGTGTAGGGAAAAGAGAAAGGATCTCTATTATCAGATTAAGTAGAAAGAGAGAAAAATCATGGATGATATTCACCTAAATCAAACCTTGAAGGAAATAATTGAAGAATGTGAAAATCTTGCTAGGGACAATGCTACCCTAAAACATAAGATGGAATCTATGGCAATGAAGATGACTAAGGAGATTGAAGAAAGAAAGAAGAATGAGGAAAATCTTGCTCAGAATCTAAAAGAAAGATTTGATGAATGTAGTAGAATTAATGGAGAATTCGTTCTGATAGAGATGGAATTACAACAATTCAAAAATAATGAAGAACTTGAAAAATAGATTATTATTCTCAGAGACGAACTTACTACTGCAAATGAATATAAGGAGAAATTTAAAACTAGCTTTGTTAAGCTTGATGAGCTAACTCAAGGATAGAAGAATGCAAATGATAAGTGAGGTCTTGGTTATGAGAAAGGAGAAAGTTTTGAATCTGGATAGAAGAATTTTAAGCAAGGAAATTTGATGAACAAAGTAAAGAGGCATATGGTAAGACAACCTAATGCTCAAAAGTTTAATGAATATTGTTTTGCTTGCAATAAATTTGGTCATACAGTTGCTCAATGTAGAAGTAAAATGAAATCAAGTGATTCATTTTCTGGTCATTGTTTTGATTGCAATAAGTTTGGCCATAAGCTTGTTGAATGTAGAAATGTGTCTAGAAACTTTGTTAATAGAAGGAATGTTAGATGTTATACTTGTGGAAGATTTGGGCATATTGTTAATTAGTGAAGAAAGAAATGGAGTGACTGGTTTGAACAAGTAAATGTTATGTGTTTCAATTGCAACAAACATGGTCACATTGCAAGGCTTTGCAGAAACAAGAATATGGATAGAAGAGGTCTGGTACACAAAGGAAGAAATATGTAGAAAGATGATAAAGGAAAAGGGAAAGTAATTGTGGATGAAATCAAAGACTAGATGAAGAAAACTTGGGTGAAGAAGAGCGGATAAGAGTGGGTGATAGGATAAGGGATAAAAGGCTCATGAAAAATGGATGGATGGAATGGATGTATGCATCATAAGAGAGCAAGGATGTGATCTCCAAAGAATATTTCGCATAGGAATAACATGCCCCATTCTAGGTACAATACTTAGGATTTTTCATGATAAAGCTTATGACAATAGGATAATGATAGGCTTGGTTTATAAAGGATGAGGTCTGTCACGAGATACCCAAAACATGTTTCAACATTTTCCCCCTATATCTTCATCAAGATCAAAAGGAGAAGGGTGGATAAGTGGACTCAATATGATAGGTATGCATGATGGCTAAAGATGGTGGGTAGTATGGAAATGATGTGACATGAAAATGATAGGTTGGATAGATAATACATTGTGCCCCCAAGTGTAAGTGACATAGAAGATCAATCTAAACATGACGCCTTTGTGCCAGGTTTTCATCATGGTACTTATCTAGGGTGCTTGTTTACCAGGTTTCCAACGTTGGACAAAGGGATTTTTCTTTACTTTGTTTTTCTTTTTGAATTCTTTTTCTTGACTTTTTTTTTTTTTTAAAAACTTTTTGACTTTTTGGATAGGAGAAGGGAAATATGGATAGGAGGGACTCAAGTTTCTAGTTCCATGAAAGGTGGTAGTCCCACTAGAGATGGGTGTCATTGCATGGACCATGTCAAAATGTCATTATGATCATAGATGTTGGTAATGGATGACATCAAAGGGAGATGGAGTAGGTAGATGATGGATTATGATGTGGATTATGTAGGGAAGATGGAAAATTATATGGGACTTATGCAAAAGATGAATGGGGAGGCTTAGCCAAAAGCATGGACCATAGGGATGTGATGGGGGATGGAAAGATGGAGGTATGTGGGAATGGAATCATGACCAACTGATGGGAAGGTTGTGTAGGAAGTAATGGTTTTGTTTTCTTAGGAGATGGTGGATATAGTTCTTTAGGTACCCACATAGACTTAGTATTTTTATGACTTTTAATTTTCTTGTGGTATTTTTGTAATTTTTTAATAGAATGTGCATTTTGGATGGAAGGGGATGGTTGGGATTTTTGTGACGTAGATGCCTCAACTTTCTTTCCTTTTTCTTAGGGACCCAAACCATTTTTCTTTTGGAATTTTCTTTTGGAGGTACGGGCTTATATAACTTTTTAGATGGATTTTTCTTTGACTTTTTGTATTGATGTCCTAAGGCATGAGGGTCCTTAGGATTTATAGATAGAGGAATTGAAATTTTTGGTTTTGAATCCCATGGGTATGGTGGAATGAGTGGAAGCTTCTTGTATAGACAATGTGTGCATTTGTTGGTCATGATTAGGAATGTTAGGGTATTTATGGATAAATAGATAAGAGGATTGAATGGTGGGGATATTAGATGTTGGGAGTAATGGTGGTAAAGTGGATGGAGGGATATTAGGAGTTGGAAGCAATGATGGAAAAGTGGATGGTGGAAGGCATATGGTTGAACATTCTTTTGGCATTTGTAGGATGATGGAGAAGGGATGACAACATATCCTTTAGGGATGTGATAAGATTTATGATGGAAAGAGGTGGAATTAGGATGCATGGAGGAATACCAACATCTTGGGATTGTTTTCTTTGGGGTGTATATCCAAGTCCATAAGAGTGTGGAGGGACTTTGACATGGATGGGCTCCAAAATACCTTGTTCATGAACCTATCTAGACCTTTATCTTGTGGTTCATGCTTTGGAGTATGCAATGGACAATGTGACTAGGTGTAGGTTGAACACTAGACATGAGTTCCTTATTGGATTGAGAAAATGAAGAAAGGGAAGATAATGGTCGTTGTTTTTCTAAGGAGGAACATTCATGAATGAGGGTGGAAAGACCAATAGGATATAATGGAGGACTTGCAATGGGGTCGATAGTGGGTGATGGAGGATCATTAGGATCTTGATAAGCATTGTGTTCACTTAGATCCAAGGTATTTTTTTGATCTTCTATGTGTGCTTGGGAGGAATATGACTCATCAAAGGAAGTGTATGTTGATGGATCATGGATAGGGCTAGGTAGGGGGTAGATAGGTGAAGTGATAGGATATTGACCATGGAATGCATAAATTTGGCTAAGAGGATCATCATGGTCTTTTTTATCATAGGTAAGATCATAGAGGGGAGCTTGATCATAAATAGGACCAAGTATGTTATGAGTGGGATCATTATATGGGCCTAGCTCTTGATTAGAATGAGAGGTTAATGTTTCCTCATGCTTAGGATAATGCTCTTGACATAACTCTTGGATTTTTTGAATGGAAGTGGAATGGGAGGACTCTTGAATGGATTCAACATTCTCTAGATGGTCAACAACATGGAGACATGATGGAGGTTGACTTGGGATCAATGGGGAAGACTCTTGAATAGGTTCAAGGGGGGTGACTACATGAAGGGGTTGTAAGAATGGGTATGGTGTTTGAAGACTCTTTGATAGGTTCAAACATATGATTTGGATGACATGGCAATGTTTGATTCCTTGCTAGTATCCCTTGGGTCACATCCTTTGTAGGTGGATGGCTCGATTCAGGTAATGCCATAGATTTACTCTTGAAATTTTTGAATTTAGTGTGTATAGATGATGGTGGGGGTAATGAATATTTTGATGGGTTAGAAGGTGGAGAGTCCATTGGATTAGGACTAGGACATGGTGGCATTGGGATATACATTTTATTGGATGGTGATAAGGGTGCATGAACTAGATTGGTGTTCCCCTTGTCAAATGGAACATGATAATTGAAAGGCTCTTGATTTTGTTTCCAAGATGTACTTGGGATCCTATGTTCTTGTTGTGATATGGGTGAATATGTTGATGTGGCCTTGACATGATAGTTGGATGGGTTAGGTTGGCATGATGATGAAGGTGACACATAGGATTGTGGTTGAATGTGTTGAGCTTGTAATGGTGTTTGGACTTGTTGTATGATTTTTTTTTGTGATAATGATGGAGGGGTTGCATAGGATAATGATTGTTGAGAGGTAGATTGATATGGATAAGGTTTGACATTAGAAGAGGTGTGATAGCTTGATGAAAGGGAAGTATTATATGTGGATGGATGAGGTTGATGTGAAATTTGTAGATGTGGTGATTGGACTTGATGATGTGCTTGTTGGATCTGACAAGTGGCCATGTGACACAACCACGATAGGAGGGTCCTCAAGGAGAACAATCTAGACCATGTAGAAAGAGTAACACAATAGAAGTAGCATATAATATGGAGGAAAATTCAGGTGCAAATATTTTCATTAATAGAAATCTCAATTACATTCGTCCGACAACATGCGGCTTATAGATTCGGCTCCCAGGCCTAATATAACATGTTCAATATTACAACATTCCAATATGCTCCTATATGTGAGCTGAACTCTTACAATTTAGATCAATCTTAATCTACTAAATCAACTACTAACTCTTTTTCCCCATTCTAATGATTGATTACAAGCTTTATACTATATCCATAATTCTGGAAACATTTGTGTCAGCCAAAGATCATCACATTATCCAAGGAAAGAAAATGTAACATGCACATGAATAAGTCAGCCTCAAATTTGAATTACTCTATCAATAGCTGCATAGAATGAAGTGTGGACCTCTAAGGAAGGTTGGTAACACTCCATAGAACACTTAGAACCACACCATCAAGATCCACAAGTCACGAGGATGATCCATGAATGAACAAATTAACTGATAGGCTTGAAAACTATTCCAATTTCGAATCAAGAAACTACCATGAAATGATGGAAGCGATAACTTGCCAGAAAAGGATCTAATCATGACCAAATCTTGGAATAAAGAAAATTAACAAGCCCAAAATGTACAAAAAGATCTGTAGGACCTAGTGAACAAAGATGACAAGTCCGCCAACATAAACTGAGCAAGAACAAAATAAGAACAAAACTGAAAGAAAATATTTTTATTTTTTGGTTGATGAAAGATTTCCAAGAACCAAGGATGCTCTTGCATCAGACATTTGGGGTTATTGAAAAGTGATTCCCTCACTTTGCTAGGCCTAAAGGTAAACCAAGTCAGTCTACCTTAGCCTGAGAAATCCAAGAAGAATCCTCAATTGGTCTATCTTTCCATTTGACAAGATATTATTTGTACTATCTTCCATGAGTCTTCCTCCCATTTCTGACATCCAAAATCTCTTCAATCTCATCTGAATACTACTTAGGAAACTGGTGTTCCAATCTTACTTCATTTTCTTTAAATTCGGCTTCATGGTACTGGTGTAGGTTTGCAATGTTGAATATAGGTGATATACCCATGCCATCCGGTAAATCTAGTTCATAGTAATTTCTTGAATCAAATTTCCTCAAAATTATATAGGGTCCAAACTTCCTCATATTTAGCTTACTATATGTTCCAACTGGAAATATCTCCTTTCTCAAATACACCATCAACTCATCTCCAACTTTGAACTCCTTATGTCTCCTCTTCTCATCTGCTTTCTCCTTATACTTCTTGTTCATATCTTCCAACTATTGTTTCACTTGAGTATGCACTTTCTTCATATGTTTAGAAAATTCCTCTAATTTAGTACTCCATTTACCTTCCATACTAATATCTACCAATTCTGATATACCTCTAGGATGAACTCTAGTAACAATTTCAAAAGGTGTCTTTCTTGTACTCATGTTTACTGAATTATTGTAAGCAAATTCTACTTGTGTAAGGACTAAAGCCCAACTTCCAGTGTTCTCTCCAACCAAGCATCTCATTAAATTCCCTAAATTATTTTTCACTACCTCTGTTTGTCCATCAGTTTGTGGGTGAAAAGTAGAACTAAAATTCAAATATGTCTTCAATTTCTTCCAAAGTGTTCTCCAAAAGTAACCAACAAATTTTGCATCCTTGTCTAAGACTATACTCCTAGGTAATCCATGCAATCTAACCACTTCTCTGAAAAAAAAGTTTGCTATATGTACTACATATGTTGTCTGCTTACAAGGTATGAAATGTGTCATTTTAGAAAATTGATCAAACACCACAAATACTGAAGCATTACCTCTTTGTTTCTTCAGTAAAACAAGTATGAAATCCATGCTAATATCCTCCCAAGTTATTTATAGAATTGTCAAAGGTTTATACAATCAAACATTCTGACTACTCCCTTATGCAACTTGACAAACTTTGCAACTCTACACAAATTTCCTAACATCTTTATGAATTTGCGGCCAAAAGTAATTCTCAGTTATGAATGCTACTGTCTTATCAATTCCAAAGTGTCTTGACATTCCTCCACTATGCTTCTCCTTCACCAAGTTATCGCTCATTGAACTATGAGGTATACACAACTGATTTCCTCTAAAAATATATATCCTCCTGAATGAAACAATCCAACCACTGACTTCTATCCTCTGAAACATGTTCTTTACAAGCTCTCTAAGGTTCTACAAAATATGGGCCTTCCTCATACATGGTTTTCAATTCATCAAAACGTAATACTCCCACTCTCATCTCTATCAGTAAATTCCTTCTCCTACTCAAAGAATCAACAACTCTATTTGACTTTCCACTCCTATGCTTCAAAACAAAAGTATAACTTTGTAGTCCAACTCCACCCATCTCATGTGTCTTTGATTCAACTTACCTTAACTGTTGAAATATTGTAATGCTTGATGATCCGTATACAACAAAAATTTCTTAGGAAAAAAATAATGGATCCACTTCTTCAAGGCTTGAACTATGAAATAAAATTCTTGATCATACATTGAATATCTCCTCCTAGCATCATCCAATTTCTCACTGAAATAAGCTATAGGTATCCCTTCTTAACTCAACACTACTCCAATTGCATTTATGCTTGCATCAAAGTCTACTTGAAATACCTTATTCAAATCTAGTAAAGCCAACATAGGTTGCTCAATCAACTTTTGCTTCAACAACTCAAAACTTTGGTTTGCTCCAGATAGCCATCTAAAATCCTTCCTATCTCCTCTCATTTTTTTTGTCATAGGACTACAAATAGAACTGAAATTCCTAATAAACTTCTGGTAGAAACTATCTAATCCATGAAATGATTTTACCTCTCCAATGCTATTTGGTATATGCCACTCAACAATTGATTTCACCTTCTCAAGATCCATCTTCAATCCATTGACAAAGATCACAAATCCCAGATATACCAACTCCTCCTTCATGAAACTACACTTCTTAATGTTTATCAACAGCTGCTCTTCTTTTAACATCTGCAAAACTTGTCTAATATGCAATAAATGTTCTTCTCTACTCTTACTGAAAATCAATATTTCATCCAAGTAAACAATCACAAACTTACCCAAGAATTTCTTCAATACCTCTTTCATCAGCCTCATGAAAGTACTCAGTGCATTTTTCAATCCAAAAGGTAGCACCAGCCACTTGAATATAATCCTTCATTTTTCTTGAATTTTTTTTCCACTCATCTACTTCTCTGATTTTGATCTGATGATATCTAATCTTCAAGTTTATCTTGGTAAAATATTTAGCTCCACTCAAGCAATCAATGATGTCATCCATTTGGGGAAAAGGAAATCTATTGACCGTATCTTGTTTATGGCCCTAGATTCTATACACATCCTCCATTCTCCATCCTTTTTAGGTGCTAGCACAACAGGTACTACACATGGACTTAAGCTTTCTTTGATCAAACCCTTCTTCAACAGTCCTTGCACTTGTCTATTCAACTCTTCATTCTTTGTCAGTGTCATCCTATGTGCTGCTTTGTTAGGAAAACTAGCTCTGGAAATCAGATCCATGTAGTGACTAATACTCCTCACAGGTGGTAATCCATCATGTACATTATTTGAAATGATCTCCCCATACTTTACCAACAATTCCTTTATCTCTTCCAGTTGTTCTTCTACATCCTTCAAATCTCTAGTCTTCTTATGTACCAAGGCATAGCATATGTTCTCATGTCTCAACCCATCTAGGAATCTCCTTCCATCAACCAAACAAACTCTAGTACTCATACAAACCTCAACTGTAGGGACATCTTCCAAAGGAAACAAAATTTGTTTCATCCCATTAGCAACAATAGTATATGTATTCTTCTTTCTATCATTAATAGCCTATCTATCATACTACCAAGGCCTTCCCAACAAAACATGGCATACATCCATAGGCATAATGTCATACAAAACTTCATCATGGTAATTTCCTATCTTCAATTTCACCAAACATTGTTCACTTACTAGTATCTTATGCTCATCTTGAATCCAAGATATTTGTTAGGGATTCAGGTGTTTCAACCTTTCCAACCTCAATTTAGTCACCATCTCTTTAGAAAGCATGTTCTCAGAACTTCCATTTTCAACAATCACTTTGCAACATTTACCAGCTACCTTACATCTAGTTCAAAACAAATTCTTTCTCTACAATGGTTCCTTTTCTACTTCACTTTGTAACAATACCCTTCTATTCACCAACAATTCTCCATATTCCAATTTGTTAGATGATATGGCATGATCTTCCTTAGCAAATTTTGTTCTCCTATTGCTCTATGTCCTTCTCTACCACACTTAAAGCAATTCCCCCTGAATACTCTTTTCTCCTTATCACCCTTTCTATAACCTTCATTCTGATAACCACCATATCCTCCTCTTTTGTAATAGTTTCCATCACCTCTATGATGCGAATTGTCATTCTTACTAACCTCCTTATCCTATTTTGATCTAGAAAAGAGCCTCTTCCTCCATTAAAAGTTCTTCCTCTCTAACATCTTTCACCTCTTCCTCTTTTTCTTTGCTCATGTATTTTATTCAACTTCTCTTCTACCTTTAGGGCACACTGATATGCCTCTTCCACACTCTGCAACTTAATCAAACTGATCTCATCCTATATAGATGACCCCAAACCATTCACATACCTAGCTACTTGCTCAATCTCATCCTCTAAATGTCCAAATCTAATATTCAACTTATAGAACTCCTTTGCTTGAATCTTTTTGCTTCATATTTTGTAACTTCTAGAATAAAATAATCTGATAGTCTGTAGGCATAAACTTTGTCATCAACTTATTCACCATCTGATCCCATGATTTGATCTTCTCTTTTCCTCTTCTTTTCCTATCTTTCTGAAAATGTTCCCACCAAATGGATGCATGTCCTCTCAACCTTTTACAAGCATATTTCACCTTCTAATCTTCAGTGGTACCTTCAAATTCAAAATATTTTTCCATCTTTGTAATCCAATCAAGTAATTCTTTTGAATCTAGCTTACCATTATAATCCAGTGGATTGAAATGCAATTTTGTATTCGATCTGGTTAGGGCTCTTATGAACCTCTCTTCTCCTTGATCAAGACTAGGTTGATCTTCTCTTCCTCCTTCTTCCTATACTTCTACCTCTTCATTACTCATATCATCAATTGGTCAACCTCTTCTCTGGGTCATTTCAACTACATCTAATCTAGTAGCAATTCCTCTCAACATCTCCATTATAGCAGGGTTTGCATTTCCACGTGCTCCATTTCCTCTTCCATTTCTTCTTCCCGCCATCTTCACACAAGTCCTTTGCAGCTGCAGGTTGAATCCTTAATTTTTTGCCCTACAAAAAATATTGAACATGACTTCACAAACTCTGACGATCTTGTAAGGAACGAACCTTGCTCTGATACCAATCTGACTCAGCCATGATAGGAGGGTCCTCAAGGAGAACAATCCGAACCATGCAACAAGAGTAACACACTAGGAGCAACATAAAATATGGAGGCAAATGCAGGTGAAAATGTGTTCATTAATAGAAATCTCAATTACATTCAATTGGAAACATTCAGGCTTATAGATTTGGCTCACAGGCCTGATATAAAGTGTTCAATATTACAACATTCTAATATGCTCCTATATGCAAGTTGAACTCTTACAATTCAGATCAATCTTAATTTACTCAATCAACTACTAACTCTTCTCCCCCATTCTAATGATCAATTACAAGATTTATACTATATCTGTGATTCTGGAAACATCCACGTTAGCCAAAGATCATCACATTATCCAAGGAAAGAAAATGTAACGTGCACATGAATAGGTCGGCCTCAAATTTGAATTACTATATCAACAGGTGCATAGAATGAAGTGTGGACTATAAGGAAGGTCGAGGACACTCCATGGAACACTTAGAATCACATTGTTGAGATCTACAAGTCACAGGGATGATCCATGAATGATCAAATTAATTAATAGGCTTTAAAACTATTCTAGTGCTAGTTCAAGAAACTTCCATGAAATTCCAAAAGTGATAACTTGCCAGAAAAGGATCCAATCATGCCCAAATATTGGAATAAAGAAAATGAACAAGCCCGCGATGTACACAAAGATCCATAAGACCTAGTACAAAGATGACAAGTCCACCAACATAAACTGAGTAAGAACAAAATTGAAAGATTTTTTTTTTTTTGGTTGATGAAAGATTGCCAAGAACCAAGGATGCTCCTACATCACCATGAGCTATTGGGCTTGTTCTATGAGTTTTTGCATTTGAGAAAATTGGTTTGTTTGAATTTTTTTGATCATGTCATGGAATCCTTGAATGATTTGTTGGTTTAAAGGTGATTGGCTTGTTTGAGTTACATGAAGTATGTGAAAAATCTTTTGTGCTATGTCTTCTAATGTTGACATGGTGTAAAATGATGCTGATTGGATTAAAGAGATGAGGTTGATTAAGATATGATGTGGAATGACAAGATTGTATGATTTGGATTATGTGGAAAATATTTATTGGAAGTTTGACATGGGCAATATCAAACAAAAGATCTCACATGTAAATGCATGAACACAAACACCAAACACGATGATAAATTTGTCTTTCAAAATTAAATGTTATGATTAAGAAAACACTTGAATAGACAACAGCAAGCCCTATGACTAGTCAATTGGGGTATGGATAATTAGGTCTCAAGCTAGTTTGCACGAGGTTGACTAAGTATAATTTGAAAGAAAAATCTTACCAATAAGCCCAGAGAAAAGGGTAACCCACCCTTCACCTTCACTTCCCAAAGGTATAAAGTTCTTTGGGGTTTAGCCAAGAGTGACAAGATTTCAACTCCCAAATGAGCATGTCTTTAGATTCACACTCGATTGAGTTTGTCCCTTGGAGGGGTTGTGTTCTAAGAAAGCCTCCTACAAAGGGTATGACAAAAGTGAACCAAGTGAGGTGTTTTGGAGGACACAAACACTTGATTCACACTTGCAATGGTTAATTTCCCTTTAGAAATGAAATGTGTGTAAGAAAACAATGGAAGCACTTGTTCTTTTTAACCTAAAACCAAAATATGTGATGGAAGACAATGGTTCTTTTGAAGCCAAATTTCAAAGTGTGACTTCAAACAAGATTTATTTTAGACCCCAAAATCCAAATGTGTGGCAAACAAGATGTTATTTTTAAGCCCCAAATTGAAGTGTGTTGACAAGCAATGATTATAGATGAAAGATGGAATGTGTGCACCTAGACTTTCTTTCGCTCCAAATTTTTTATCCACTTGATCCAATGTTTCCTTTGAAGTGTTTATTTTTTTCTACACATTCACAAAACCAACAACAAAGCCAAAACCCTAACAAGATAATTGATCACTAATATTAGAAGATTAGTCAATCAAGACAAATCTGATTTTTGGAAAAAAATTCTGCATAAAAATTAAAAATACAGAGAATAGACCCTTACTGGAATTTCAAGATCTTTCCAAAAATTTAAAGAAATCCAAAAAATGTGTTGTTTTGCACCCAATATTATTTTTTTATGAAAAATCATAAAAAATTATTAAAAATTCAAAACAGGTCTAAATTTTTTTATTTTTTGACTAAATTTTCTTGGCATCATCCCAAATCTATAGAAAAAAAATTTGTGAAAATATTTGCCACCCTTTGTAAGATATAAGCAACTTTTTGTAAAACCCTAATTTTAAAAGATCTCTATTTTAACTAATTATTTTTCATCCAAATTTAAAACATAAAGAACAAATCCATAATTAAATTCAAAAATATTTCCATAAATTTAAAAGTATCCAAAATTTTTGATAATTTTCTCTCAAAATTGATTTTTCATGTAAAATAACAAAAAATTAATTTTTTTTTTTAAAAGCTCCAAAAAAATCTAATTTTTGGACTAGAGGCTCTTGATATTGTCCCCAACCTACAAATTTTTTTTGGTGAGAAAATATATAGTAGCTTGAAAGTTATGGTTGAATCTTTGAAAACTAAGGTTTCGTCCCAAAATGTTGCAAAATGTGCAACAAAAAGCTAACAAAACCTACAACAAAAATGATCCAACTCAAAAATTTATCAAAATATTGAGCTAAAAATCAATTAGGGGGTTCAAGTCGGGTTCACCAAAATGTATATGAAAATTTTGGATAAAGTAAAAATGATAAAGCAATAACATGCATTACCTAATCCAAATCTTCAATACCTCAAATAGATGCAATGATGGATGAATTATTCGATTGATTTGATATGTTGGTTGCTCAATTCTGCAGCATAACATTAATATGGAGATGATAGATAGAAATGTATGTATGATTCAAGAATGATTTTGATAGCTCATAAGGTACTTGAAGAATCAACCCCCCAAATGGCTTATGAGAGGGTTGATTTATAGGAAAGGTCTTGTTTGGATTGATGGTTGAGATTGGATGTCAATAAGATGTCTTAATCAATGGCCAAGATTGAATGTTCTAGTATGAAATAGGGTAGTGAAAAATTAGGGAAATGATATTAGGATTAATGGCTAAGATTCAATTATAAGATAATTCAATCAAGGGCCAAGATTAAATGAGATGTCAAGAGATAAGATTTGATATGGAAGATAAGATTGGCATGGAGAAAGAGGTGATAGAAGAAATTAAATAATAAAAATTATTTAATTATAGAGGAATGTGACAAAAGAAATCATTTTGAATTAAATAATGATTTATTTCAAAATTCAAGAGAGTGGACCAAATTAAATAAATAAAATTTATTTAATTAATCAAGGAAGAAATAAAGATAGAAATGAATTAATTAAATAATTAAAAATTATTTAATTAATAGAAGACTTATGACTGTAGAAAATAATTAAATAATTAAAATTATTTAATTATGAAGAATGAAAGGGGAAATAATGGAGAAAATAAGAGTCATAGGCCTTATGATAATTTTTAGTGTCTACAGAAGGAAGTGAAGAAGGTGATCTAACAAAAGAAGAGTTAATGTAGCTTATTCATGAGGAAGATGGAATGCAGAAAATTGTGAATATGTGGTCTATCAGACCTTGATATGAGCAAGACATGATCTTAAGCGTGTGAAGTCCTCATCTAGTGCACAATCATATCAAATTGGAGAGTTTTCAAAACAAGTTGTCGGAAGAGATGGTTGAATGTATCAAGGAAATCATGGACTCTGAGTCTCAGAATAAGGAAGAAGATTTGATCCTACATTTGAAGAAGTAATATAGATTGTCACTTACTAAGCTAAAAATCACATGAATGAACTAAGGCAATGCATAAGCACAAAAAACAACATTTATAACTATTGTCTTTGATGGCCTCATGTAATCAACAAGTACAAGGAGAAGTTGGAACAAATTAAAACATAGCTAAACAATATTGGTCAAAATTTTAACATGTCTCAGGATCAAGATGGTGCAATCAGGAAAAAGATTTAGGAATTGCAGACAAAGCATACAAATGTTCAGAGTACCAGAAACAAAATTGTGGACACCTTTTGGAAACTGAAGGACATAATAGAATGCAAGCTGGAACAATTGATTGAGATACTGAGGAAGGGAGAAGTATTGGAAGATGCCTTCACCATTTTGGAATCCCTCATCAAGATCATCAATCAGACATATAAAAACAATAACATGATCATAATAACCAAGATTGCAATGGAAGCATGGAAGAAATTTCTTCCAGAGATGAAGGAAAAGTACCAAATAATCTTCAATTAGTAGGTGTAATTCTTCAAGTTTTTGAATCAAATTTTGCATAGGTAAGTTTTTGGTTATAGCTTCATAAGGGGAGGTTGTTGGCATAAAGGGAAAAAGAAAATCTTTTATTAACTTTGTCATTGATGCCAAAGGGGGAGAGAGAGCAAAGAAAAATTCCTTATCAAACTTAGGGGGAGTTTCATTGATTTTTGTTGAGTTTTGTTGAGTATTGTCAGCTTTGGCTTTTTGAAGTTTTGAAGTCTCTGACACTTAGTTATTCTCACTAAGTGTTGCCATCAATGCCAAAGGGGGATATTGTTGGCATATGGTTGTGTTTTCATTGATGGCAACCTAAGTCATTGATCTGGTCCGCATTGTAGTATCTAACTTTACTAGAAGACAGAGTGAAGAACAAGGTATCCAACTGTAGTTGAATCTATTAAGTGATTTGCATTACCAGTTTACTAGTTTTGGTTGTGGATATCAAGGAAGATTGTTGGGTATCTGAAATGTCTTATTCTTGAGTTTCGTGTTGTTTCATCAAGTGGTGTATGAGTTAGGAGATCTAGTGACTCAAATTTTTGTTCATTAGTATATGAAGGCTGACTAAGTGAATATTGGGTGTTGAAAATGTTTAAGGTAGAATTGTTTGAAGTATTTTCATATTGGAGTTTATTTTTTGGGTCCTAATTATGCTATGGCTAACTTTGGTGGATGCGCATTAAATTTTGTTCATAATTTGAGCCGACAGTTGGAAAATATTTTCTATTGGAGGTGACATGAAGCGACTGAATTCTTGGTACTAGATATAATTAAGAGATCGGTTAATTCATTTTGATGGATGTGAAGAGAGTGTGTGTGTTAGACATGTATTGATGTGTGTGTGAATACTAGAAGAGAAGTTGAGCGATTTTTAGAGGATTTTGTGAAGCGAATTAAGGAAGAGTAGAGCAAAGTGCAGAATCAGACTAAAATTCTAGAATCTAATCTACAAGCTTAACCAGAACTGTAATTAGGAATTTTTAGATGCTACTTTCTTAGTTCAACCTTTTGTTGTAATCCAAATCTTTTGTAAGGCAGTGAGCCTTCTTAATTTTGAGCAGTGAGCTCTAGGCAATGTGCCTAAATGCAAGTGCATTCCCTTTTGTAAAACTCTTATATTTTGAGTACTCAAAATTATGGATTGACCTCCACAATGGTTTTTCCCTTAAATGGGTTTCCACATAAAAGTACTTGTGTTATGGTGTTGTGGCTTATTGTTCTATGTTCATGCATCTTTCATTTGATTGAATGTTTTAGGTACTAAAGAGAGGAGATTAATAAAGTTAAAAATTTTCAACACTGATTCACCCCCTCCCTCTCAATGTTGCTTGAGAACAATAAGATCTTGAACTTATTCTATATACACATTCCTCTACCTTGTATTGGAATACTGTAGCTTCATATTATCATTCCTTCCTATTGCTATTTTTGTTTTAGAACATTTGCATTACTCTCTTGCAAATTAACTCTATAATGTTATTTTGAATTTATAATTAATCATCTACATTTATAATTTTACTAATTCTAATCTCTTGGAAAAGATCTTGGGTTATCATCTATTGTATAGATTTGAACATGATATAAGAGTATTGGTACAATGATAGATATTTAATCTCCATATTTAAAAGATTTGAGAGGTATAATGAATACAAATTGGAATAATAAAAGGAATACATTCCCCTACCTTGTATTGGAATATTGTAGCTTCATATTATCAAAAATATTGTAGCTCTTCATGTATATTATTCATTATACAATGATAGGGGAATGTATTCATTATGAATACAAGAGTTTTCAGTTTGGTTTATTGTAATAAAGTCCTATTGCTAAAATAGATGTTGAAGGATATCAGAGTTGTATATGATGAGCCTATTGCTATATACTATGATAATTCAAGTGCTATTAAAATTTCCAAGAATTTAGTGCTACATTCAAAGACAAAGCATATATCTATCAAGTTTCACTTTTTGAGGGAGAAGGTAAGTGAAAAAGAAGTCAAATTGGAATATGTGTCTATTATGGAGCAGATTGCAAATATCTTTACAAATTAGTTGCCTAAGGATACTTTTGAGTATCTTAGAGGGAATTTAGGGGTGATTATCCCTCCAAATCAAAACTAAGGATGAATTGCTTTGCATCAGTCTATGCATTTGATAGTCATGTCTTGTTTCAGATTGATGTTGTGGTGGCTACTACTCAGAGGGAGTAGTTAGATGGTTCAAAAATTTAGATATTTGGTTTAGAGCTTAGAGATTATTTGTCATTGATGTCAAAGGGGGAAAAGAGTCATGTGAATGTGTTGAGGAAAAAATGAGTAAGAATCTAATGGGGCATAAGTTTCAAGAGTTAGTTGTGTTGATGATGTTTCTCACATCATGTGTTGCCATCAATACCATAGGGGGGATTGCTAGATGTTGCGGCTGTGTTGCTAATATGTGGTTGTCATTGGTGTCAACACTATTGGCATTAATTCATTTGAAACTGCATATGTCAAGGATATTGAGAAAATTGTAAAGCAATAAGTTGCAGGTTGTCAATAGAAAAGTGAAGTTCAGTATGGCAGTATATTCTATACGTTGATGATCAGAGGTTTTGGAAAAAAGGGTTTGTTGCTGAGTGTATCTAGTTTATCCATGTTGAGTTTTAAAGATCCACCTGAATATTTGATCGAGTTATGAAGATTTTCATGCTGACAGTTTTTATGTTTCTTCAGTTAGTGTTCCTAATTGAAGATGAGGCTATTTTAGTTAGTTCAATTATTGCAGATGCTTCTTTGTTGGTTCTTACTTTTTTTGGATTCTTCTAGATCATGCTCTATCTTTGTTGCACATCCGCATTGATCATTGTGCTCATGGTTGACAATTTTCTCTTGCGTGTTCATGTTTTTCATGTTCCTGGACAACATGGTGTTGAAGTGTGTTGTGGATCTTTGAGGTGTAATTATTTGAAGAGTTTTCATGTTGAAGATGTTGATTAGGTCATCACTAAGCTATGGTCAACTTTGATTGATTCACATTGTTAGTCTTTAATGTTTTGGGCCAACAATTTGTATTCATTTGATCATTTCTTTGTGGCCGACTTATAGCGGTGAAATTTCTTGTTGTGGATATATAACAACAGTTGTTTGTTCGAATTGAAGTGTGATGAATGTGTGTGTGTGCGAATAATTTCAAGTAATCATTTGAATGTAGAGTTGAGTGTGAAGAAAAGTGAAGAAGAGTGAAGAAGAGTGAAGAGTTGTTCATGTGCTTAACCAGAACTATGATCAAGCATTAGCAAATGATATTTTATTAGTTCAAATCCCTACAGATGGCTATAATCTAAATCTCTTTGTAAGATAGCGCGTCTTCCTTTGTAATTGAGTAGTGAGCTCTAGGTAGTGCGCCTGAATGCAAGTGCATTCCCCATATTTCATTCTCATTATACTTTTAACAAGGTATAATCTTGTGGATTGAACTCCACTATGGTTTTTCCCCTAACAGGGTTTCCATGTAAAAAATCTTGGTGTTATGTGTGTTTCTGATGTGTTGATGATCTTTGTTTTCATGCTTAATAATCAGATCTGAGAATAAAGCTGATAAGTTAAATAAGTTTTGAATTTTTGGGACAACTGATTCACCCCCCCTCTTAGTTGTCTACCCTTGTTCCGCCAACAATTGGTATCAGAGCTTCAACATATGTTGAAGGGCAATAATATCAAAAATATTGTAGCTTAATATATATTATGAAATTTGGAATAATCAGATTTGAGAGGTATAATGAATACATTTACCTAGGTCTTGTATTGGAATATTGTAGCTTCATATTATCATGCCTTCCTATTGCTATTTTTGTTTTAGAAAATTTGCATTACTCTTTTTCAAATTAACTCTATAATGTTAGTTTGAATTTATTAATCATCTACATTTATAATTTTACTAATTCTAATCTCTTGGACAATATCTTGGGTTATCATCTATTGTATAGATTTGGACATGATATAAGAGTATTGGTACAATGATAGATATTTAATCTCCATATTTAAAATATTTGAGAGGTATAATCAACTTTCCTATAATTTTTTTAACCAAATATGATCTTCTCTTACATCGTTAAATAATATAGAAATTTAAAAAGATTTGTGAAGAAAATAATCAACCTCTACTATTTACACTTGGGCTTTTCAAAAATGTAATGGATTGCATCCTTAATTCTCTATGTAGCCTATTATAGAACACTTAGCACACTTTTCACCCCTCTTCACCTCTACCCAAAAGCTCCTTTTTATTATTCCACACCTCTTGAATGCATTCTCAATTCTCAAAAAATACCAACCATAAGATTCTCTATGTTAAGGCTATGGTCAAAGTTAGAGCACTGTGAAAGTGATTTATTTATATCTCCTACCAAAGTAGAGCTATCAATGGCAACCACAAAGCAACTAATAATTGCACTTAATTTTGGCCACTCGAAATAATAAGCTTTGGGACTGCTAATTTCAATCACTCAATTTACGCCAATACTAGCATCAAAAGACTAATTATCATTTAAATTTGACATAGGTCTGTCACTCCTCTTCCAATCATATCTAGTTTCCTTGGAACACTCTAAAATAAAAATAAAAATTTCAAGTTCATCCATAGTAAGTATATATATATATATATATATATATATATATCACTTAAAATAGCATATTGTAATACTGCCCATCTTGTAACAATGAATGAAAAAACAAAGCTAAAGGTCAATAATAAGCATCAATTTTACAAATGTAAAGATTAATAATAACACACTAAAATTTATTTATAGAAAATTATAGTGGTAATTTAAAAATTATCAATATAATCAATTATAAAAAAATCGTATTTTAGTGTACATTTGAACTTAAATTTCTATAATAAGCACTCCATGCTTTAATCAATAAACTCACCATCTTAAGCTCAATAACAAAATTAAATTTAACACTTCTACTAAAAATTGATATTTATGATTTTCCTCTTTAAAAGGAGTATTGAAATCATTACATTAAACTCATCATTGCAATAAAAAATCTCGTATATCATGGTAGATGCAACTATTTGATACCTGATATAGTTTGTGTTGGAATATTTAATCCCGAGCAACAACGAGAATGTGCATTTAATGCACTATCAGATGAGATCCGTTTTGGATCGTTCCTCCCCACTTACTGTGTCTGGCATGAGATAGCTAGTTAATGTTACTAGGAGTGAATTTAATTCAGGTAGGTGAATTTGAACTGGGCGCCAGTTTTGGAAAGGGAAACAAAAGACAAAAGAAGAATAGAATGTTTATTCTGAGTAGAAGGAGACAGTTAGTTTTTAGCAGCAACAACAAAAAGAGGAATGTTCAGCAGAACAAAACACAATAAGGGAATGTTCAGGAGTTCCTATAGTAGCAGAGGACATTGACAATGCTCCAGTGCTCTAGAATATCTCCAGCACGTAGCAGCACATAGAAGTTATAGTGCGCCGGAATAAGCGCAGTTTTTATATGAAGAATGTACAGAGCTTTTGCTCTAAATTTTTGTCAATAATCTTTTTTATTGTAATATTTTGTGAATGAATGAAATCAAATATATATTATTTATGTCTCCTTGTGTTTGTCTCATTTATTATTGAGTGTTTTCATTCTTTTCCCATTGTATTTGGGTCTATTTTTTTCCAAAAAATTGGTATTAGAACTCTAAGTTTTCTAGGCATTTAGTTTTTTAAAGCCCTAGCTTTATCCTAGGTGTGTTGTAATAGAAATTTAGTTTTTGGGTATTTTGGAAAGCCCTAGTTTTCTAGGTAGTGAAGAAAAGCCTTAGATTTTATCTGGCTATTTGTAGTTTCCCCCATTTAGCAAAATGGCTAGAGGAGATAATAGGAGTTGGCAACAACCACCTATATTTGATGGTAAAAATTATTACGTCTAGGCAAAGAAAATGAAAACCATTTTAGTAGCAAATGGGTTCACAGATGTGACTAATCCAAATGCATTTGCAGCATTGAGAAATACTCAAAAGAACCAGTTGAAAGAGACAAGGAAAAATGATGTCAAAGCCCTTAGTCTAATTGAGGTAGCCTTGATAGAGGCTATCTTTCCTCGATTAGCTACAACGAGTTATGCAAAAGAAGCATGGGAAATACTTCAAGCCATGTGCAAAGGGTCTAGGAAAGTCAGGTCAGTGAAGCTCCAACTACAAAGGAGAGAATTTGAGACAATGCAAATGAAGGATGTAACAAGTCCATTTTAGAATTTTATACAAGGGCTTCCACCTTGATTAACCAGCTGAGGATAAATGGAGAAACTATGGAAGAGCAAAAGATTGTGGAGAAGATTCTTAGAAGTTTACTCACAAAATTTGACCCAATGGTTATTGTCATAGAAGAGGCAAAGGACCTCTCAACATTATCAGTTGATGAGTTAATGGGTTCACTTCAAACCCATGAGCAATGCCTAAATAGGTCTACAATTTCTTCCTAGGAACAAGCCTTCAAAGCACAAGAAAATGTGAGAGGCGGGGGAAGAGGAAGAAATGGAAGAGGAAGAGGTCAAAGAGGCATAGGTAGAAGCAAATCTAGAAGAGGAAGCTCAAACAATCAAGAGGAGGCCAACACCACTCAATCAGACTTCCAAAACATAAAGAAGAATAATAGCTCAAATTAGAGATCTCATAAGAGCAATGAGCAGTGGTACTACTGTCACAAGTATGATCACCATGCAAGTGAATGTAGGAAGAAATAGTGTGACCAAGGGAGTCAAAATGAAAATGTGGCAAATGAGAACAAGGCTAAAAATGAAAAATAGTCACAATTGTTCATTGCATGCAATCTTGCAGAACAAGTAAGCACTGAAGTTTGGTATTTGGATAGCGGTTGTAGCAACCACATGAGTGGTAATAGAAATTTATTTGCCTCCATTGACCACAACATTAAGTCTGAAATAAAAATGGGGAAAAATCATAAGGTTCCAGTCGTGGGCAAGGTCATAGTGTGCCTACAAACCAAGCATGGTGAAGAAAGAAAGCTCCATGATGTCTTTTATGTCATAGGAATGAAACACAATATCTTGAGCATTGGACAAATGGTCCAAAACGTATATAGAGTGCTAATGGAGAAAGGGGAATGCATAATCCACAACAAAGATGGAAGAAAGAGGATTATGGAAGTAGTTCAAATGACAAAGAACCGAATGTTTCCCTTCAAAATGAAAATCCCAACATAGTCAACAGGCTTGCAACAGTCAGCCTTCAAAATAGTCATCTCAAACCCATCCAAGCTTTGGCATTTGAGGTATGGGCATCTCGGTTATTCTAGTTTAAATTTTTTAGCTAAAAAAGATATGGTTAGGGGCCTACCAACAATTGTAGAGCTCGATGGAAAGTGTGAAGCATGCATCCTAGGTAAACAACATAGGGATCTCTTTCAATCAGGCCATTCTAGGAGAGTTAGAGCACCACTAGAGTCGGTACATTTAGATTTGTGTGGTCCCATGAAGACCCCAACCCTAGGAGGAAATGTTTATTTCATCACACTCATAGATGACTACAATAGAAAAATTTGGGTGTATCTTTTGAAGAAAAATTCAAATGCATTTGAGAAATTCAAGGAGTTTAAGGCCTTGACTGAAAAGCAAAGCAGCCACTATATCAAAGTCCTTAGAACAGACAGAGGGGGAGAGTATATCTCTCAAGAGTTTATGAATTTTTGTAAGTATCATGGTATTCAAAGACAACTCACAGCCTGGTATACTCCACAAAAAAATGGAGTGGTTGAAAGAAAGAATAGAACCATCATAGAGATGGAAACAAGCATGCTAAAGGAAAAAGGTTTGTCTAATCAATAGTGGGGTGATGTTGTAGCAACATTAGTCTACATTTTAAATAGGTGCCCCATAAAGGTCGTTCATGATAAGATCCCACAAGAAGCATGGATGAAATGCAAATGGAGTGCTGAACATTTGAGAATATTTAGATGTGTTGCATATGCACTCGTGCCAAAAGAGAAAAGGCAGAAATTTGATGACAAAGGTGAAAAATGCATTTTCATAGGCTATATTGAAGAATCCAAAGCCTATAGATTGTACAATCCGATCACCAAGAAAGTTATGATCAGCAGGGACATTGAATTCATTGAAAATGAGTCATGGGATGGAACAGTTGATAGCAATACGGGTATTTCAGTCTCAATACCCTTTGAGGATGAAGTTGTGGAAGGAAAATGCACCAAAAATTTATAGCAAGGTAACAGTTCAAAAAATAGCAGCAGCAGCTCCAGAAATCCCCAGCAGGGAAGATGCTCTGGAAACCTTCAGCGGGGAAGTTGCTCCAAAAACCTGTAGCAGCAACCTTCTTCATCAGTCTAGTACTTAAGCAGCTCCAAAAATTCTAATCCTATGCTTGCATCATTGATGCCACAGAAGACTAGGAGTGTGAGGAAAATTTATGACAACACAAGGTATGATGACTTTGATGAGAATTTTATTTTTTCTATGTTTTCTTATAGTGATCCAATGTGTTTTGAAGAAGCTGTGAAAGAAGAAAAATGGTGTAAGGTCATGGATGAAGAGTTGGACACTATTGTGAGAAACCATACATGGGAGCTCACTGATTTACCCAAAGGGAAATCCATCATTAGTGTTAAGTGGGTCTATAAGACCAAATGTACTATTGATGGTAAAGTTGAGTGACATAAAGAAAGGTTGGTTGTTAAGGGATACAAACAACCTGGAAGAGATTATGACGAGACGTATGCACCAATTGCAAGGCTGGAAACAATGTGGGCAGTCCTAGCAATTGCAACCCAACATGAATGGAAAGTATTTCAAATAGATGTGAAATCAACCTTCTTGAATGTAGTATTGAAAGAAGAGGTGTATGTGGAGCAACCACCTAGCTACAAAGTCCCAGCAAAAGAAAACAAGGTCTATAGGCTCTAGAAAGCTCTTTAGGGGATGAAATAAGCACCACAGGCATGGTACAACAGAATCGATTTGTATATTCTAAGCAATGGCTTTAGCAAAAGCGATAGTGAGCCCACACTCTACATTAAGGAAGCCAATGGTGAGATTCTTTTTGTTGTTTTATATGTAGATGATTTAATTTTCACAGGGAATAGTAATTTTTTCATTGCTAATTTCAAAGAGGCAATGAAAAATAAGTTTGAAATGACAGACCTAGGTTTGCTAAAATATTTCCTAGGCATAGAGGTTCAACAAAAAGATCATGGCATTTTTATTTCAAAAACAAATTATTCTAAACAAGTCTTGAAGAGATTTAGAATGTTTGACAATAAACCAGCCCCAACCCCAACAACTACAGTTTTGAAATTAAGCAAAGAGACAGTAGCAGTGATGTTAACCCAACTCTCTACAAGAGTATGGTTGGAAGCCTCATGTATTTGACAACAACAAGACCATATTTGATGTACATGTAGTAAGTCTAATTTCTAGGTTCATGGAGCAACTTAAGGACACACACTGACAAGAAAGAAAAAGAATTCTCAAGTATGTCAATGGCACGAAAGGCTATGGCATTATGTATACTGCCTCAAATGAGTTTCAGCTAGTTGGGTACATAGATAATGATTGGGTAAGAAATGTAGATGACATGAAGAGCACATTAGGATATTTGTTCCATATGGGTTCAGGAGCAATATCATGGGCATCAAAGAAGCAACCCATAGTTTCACTCTCAATAGTAGAAGCAAAGTACACAGCAGCAAATGCAGCAGCATGTCAGGCTATTTGGCTTAGAAGAATCCTTGCAGATTTGAATGAGCAGCAAGATGGTACAACTATATTTTGTGACGTGTCTTCTATTGCATTGACTAAGAATCTTGTCTTTCATGGATGAAGCAAGCACATCGAAATCTGCTACCATTTCATAAGGGAGTTAATAGAGCATGGAGAGATTTAACTTCAGTATTGCAAATCTGAGCAGCAACTCGTTGATATTTTCACAAAGTCATTGTCAAAAGAATCCTTTGAATGCCTAAGAAATAGGCTTGGTATGCAGGAATGCAACAAAAATTTAGTTCTGGAAAACTCATAAAAGTGCAGATGCTCCATAACTTCAGAAGACAGTTCTAGAATGCAAAATAGATGCAAACAAATATGCTCTGGAAACTTTACTCTAGTGCTTCGAAACTTTTGATCCGTTGCTCCAGAAGTTTTGCAGAGTGATAAAAAACAGGGATCGATGCTCTGGAATCCCTGCTTCAAAAACTTCGCTCCGGAAATATTAAATGATGATGAAAAGCATAATAGCTTAGGATTAAGGGGGATTGTTGGAATATTTAATCCCAAGCAGCAATGAGAAAGTGCATTTAATGCCCTGTCAGATGGGATCTGTTTTGGATCATTCCCCCCCACTTGTCATGTCTGGCATGAGTTAGCCAGTTAATGTTGTTGGGAGTGAATTTAATTCAGGTAGGTGAATTTGAATTGGGCACCAGCTTTGGAAAGGGAAACAAAAGACAAAAGAAGAATAGAATGTTTATTCTGAGTAGAAGGAGATAGTTAGTTTTTAACAACAGCAAAAAAAGGGGGAATGTTCAGTAGAACAGAACACAAGAAGGGAATGTTTAGGAGATCTTGCAGTAGCAAAGGACATTGACAGTGCTCTAATGCTCTGGAATATCTCTAGCACACAACATCACACAGAAGTTACAGTGCACCAAAATAAATGCAATTTTTGTATGAAGAATGTATAGAGCTTTTGCTCTGAGTTTTTGTTAGTAATCTTTTTTATTGTAATCTTTTGTGAATGAATGAAATCAAATATATATTATTTTTGTCTCCTTGTATTTGTCTCATTTATTGCTGAGTGTTTTCATTCTTTTTCCACTGTAGTTGAGTTTATTTTTCCCAACAATTTGCAGCTTCTCACAAGAGTCAATGACAATTTGCTCCAAACAGCTCACTCTGCAAAGACTTGGCAACTCCTCAAGCTCAGGACATTCTTTAATGTACAACCGTGTAAGCTTTGTTAGGTCTGGTATTCCTGACACTCTTTCCAGATTTGTACACTCCTCAATCTTCAATTCTATAAGCTTGGAAAGATCAGATGTTAATGTTAATCTTTTTAATTTTTTTACAGTTGGTAATCTCAAGAAAATTCAATGTCGTTATCCTAGCTAAATCCACTTCAATAAGATCTTTCATTTCACAAATTTTGAGAAACTGTAGGCGTTGACAGCAATTGCCGGTAATTAAAATCTTCGTTACAGGGTTACGGCCTTTAATCTCTAAATTTTCGACGTCAATCATTGCTTTTCTAGACCACCCCTTATTATTCAAAGCCACTTCCCTCTCCCAAGGTAGTTTGAAATCATAGATAACAGGACTTAAAAGTAGTCCCCTCTGCAGTATCATAGGAAGCCAGCTCCCCTGTTAATTTCGAGCCCATCACATTTAAACTACGGAGATTCATTCCTAGACATTCCAATAAAAACCAAATATCCATTTGAAAATCCGTAGCATGTGACACTACCGCTTCCATATTATCTGATTTTCCCGACAAATCTGGGAACTCTTCCAGGTAGGTTCTAATAATCTGCAGCTCTTTTAAACGGGAGGGTGCCTGGTAATCAGAATAAAATTATTTTCAACTTTAGGTGTTTAATTAATAGCCAAGAAACTATCATAACATAATGCACATCTAAGTACACCATTAATGAAATACTTATTTTGGATGAAGGACAAACTACCTGCATATCGCTCTGCCACAATCTTTGGAAACGGCCACTTCTGATTGTTAAGCACTGCAAGTTTTGAAGAGGAATCCATGAAGGAATGCTTGGGTTTATATCTGAATTCAGGACAAGTTGAGGCCGTTTCAGGTAGTCAAGCTGAAGCCATAACAGAGAATTATCGGAACTATCTTCCGGCTCCCGTATAAAGTATGTAATTTGACTACCCATGGATTCATCCCAAATCGAATGGAAACACCTGCCTTTGGTTTGAGCCAGGATGTTTTGGAATCCCTATAATTGCTGCATTCACAGAATGCAGCTTACATTTGAGTAGTAGTAGGAACTTATAAATTTAAATATCAATAAGAAAAGGAAACTGGGAGGAGGGGCAATCATACCAAAGATTTAAGATGCTGGGGATGCCACACACGACGAGGATGGCTCAGGTCTTTTGCCATTTCTCTTCCCAAGTCCCGCAGGTGATCATGCATTCTAAGAGCAAACCAGTGCCGACAAGATTTCCGTCTGCAATCCACCAAAGGCCAATGCCCTATGTCAACTTCCTCCACAAGACATTTATCTTTTAGTGTTTTCAAAGCATGGTGAGACCTCCATCCAGACCCCTCCCATATGCTCATGGCCATAGTCTTTGATTTATCGATGAAGAAACATGCTACATCCACGAAAATCTGTTGCTCTTCATATTCTAATGAATCAAAGCTTATCTTCAGCCTTCTCTTTACATCTCCGGGCAGCGTCTTCCTGACTTTTTCCAATTCTTCACTCCAATATCGCGGGTCTTTACCAGAAACATGTCGACCAAGAACTTGAAGAGACAGAGGCAAGCCTCGACACGTGCTTACGAACTTCTCGACTAGATCTTCGTATCCGCTAGTGGATGCGGTTGGCAGAAAGCATGCCAACAAAACAGCTCTTTCCCATCTTCTCTATCCAATCCTTTTAAGTGATAACCAATCTCAATTCCCGCCCTTACAAGGACCCCTACATCTCGGGATGTAATAATTACCTGATTATTGCCATACTTATTTAATATATCCATGGCTATTCTATTAGAGTATCTAACTGTTCCACATGATCGATATCATCTAAAACAATTAGGAAACTCAAAGAGCCGCTCCTTTCCAAGCGATCCCTCAGACAGCTTGTCCCTTCCTCGGGACTTTGAAATTTGTGATCTTCACAGAAGAGATCTTTGAGCAGTATACTCTGCAAACTAGATAGTTCAGTCCGGGTAGAGGCTTCCCGAACGTCAAACAGAAAACATGCTCTTGTGTATTGTGATATATTTTGGTTAAACAACTCTTTGGAGAGAGTTGTCTTTCCGACCCCACCTATGCCGAAAATACCAACCACATTAACTTTCTCTTTTCCTGCTTTGTTCATTCTGCACTGGTTCTCAAAATCTTGAACAAGATCACAAAGGCACTGCCTTTCAAAATCTCTTACAAGCTTGTGAAGTCCTACTGGGTGCTTGGCAACATGCAAATGTTTTGTCCTTTGAACTTATTTTTCCACAGCGGACACTATTTCCTTGCAGTCGCTAGAACTGCAACAGAAAGGGGATTTTTATGAGAGAGAAATTTTTTAATTAACCTGTTTTGCATGATAAGAAAAACATAGAAATAGTTTTGCCAAGTAAATAAAAAACAGGCAGAAAAATTACACTGAAACGTTGAAGTCGTAAACTGTGGTAAATGAAACTGATTGAAGTGCTTCTTTCCACTCGTTGATCTTATCCATATATCTGCCCTTCTTTTCATATTCAAGAAATGCCCCAGAATATACTCCCTTTTCGATATAGCGGAGTTCCCATGGTTCGACTTGATAAAACACGGGAATAATCTTAGCCTTACTTTGCAGCATGAGAACCAGCTCAGCCAGACACCAAACGGAGTGTGCATATCCTTTGGAAAAGATGGCTATGTGTGCCGAAGCAGAGCGGATGGCAGTCTCAATAGTAGAAGGAAAGGAAGTTCCAAGTTCTTTCTCTTGGAAATCAAGAAATGCCCGTACTCCCCGCTGCTCAAGAGAGTTGTAAAGCTGAGTAGCCAAAGTTTGTTTGACATCGGGGAGTCTGTGATTGATGAACGCATCAAACAGTCTGGAAGATTCTTCTACCTTTCTCCTTTTGTTGGGAGGTTCAATTCCGGAGAAAGCATTTTGTTGGTGAGATGAGGATGTAGAAGCCATAAATGCAAGGATGGAGACAAGCAAATCTCGAAAACGATGGATATGTTTTGAGGAAGAATGGAGTGAATGGGAGTAGATCAGGGCGTGCATGTAAACAGAAGCTAGCTTCTTACAGGAAAGAATGGGAAAGGAAAGAAAATATTGAGAGAGGAGAAAGACTTTTTGTAAACATCAAAAGAGAGGTTTGATCCACCGTCCCTCCTCGAAGGGACGAGGAAAGAGACCATTACTTTTTAGCTGCTTCCTGAAATATAAATAAATAAATAAAACAAAACCAAAGGATGATATTTTTAGTTCCCTGTAGGCAGGTATACTTATGCTTTCAGCAAGTTTCAATAGTTTGTCCAAAATCAACCAATTAAATGCAAGAATTAAATTTTCTTGTCTATATTTTCTAATGTTCATATTTATTTCATATTTATTTTAATATTCAAAAATCATTTTTCTTCCATTCTATTGGTTAATAGTTGTGAACAGTCATATTTGTATGATGTAAGCAACAATAATAATGTAAGTAACAATAATAATATGATGAACAATAGTTGTGGAGTGTCATATTTTTCACTATTCTTCAATAGTATATGATTGAATAATTGCTTGTATGGAAAAAAAAATCATATTTTTCACTATTCTTCAACAGTATATGATTGAATAATTGCTTGTATGGCAACAAAAAAATATCATCAAGCTAACTTTGGAAGAAAGGCACGAATAAAAATACAAGCTTTTTAGGTAAGAGATGACGGCTCATAATATAGAATTGATAATGCAATCGCCCTCTTGAATGATGATCGTTCATTTACTTGTCATTCACGTGGGACGGTTTAGACATATCTAGAAAAAAAACAAAACAATTCTCACCATCGGATGATGGCATCTTTTCTTTACTGGGTCTTATCTGAGCCTTCAATTTCTCAGAAAACTCTTTAAATACTAGGGTTAGGCCACAATCTCACTGCATCGCTTCCCTCCAACATCTGTGTTGTATTCTTTGATGTACAGATTGTTATTAGTAAATCCACCAAAGCCTTGCCAAAGCTTCAGATTCTACACCTTACACCATGTTCATGTAACAAAGATTCGCATCCATATTAAGTATGCAAGGAGATAAGGCTTGCATGCTAGGAACCATTTGCATGCACTAACTTATCGATTACATCTCCATTGGCCTTCCTTCTTCATTGTTCTATTCATCATGATGTTTGTCATTGCAGACACAGCAAGTGAAGGCAAATCAGATGGCTAGTTAGATCTGGATGTAGAATCTTTATCTTCATTAGATGCATCTTCCGTTTGTGCTTTCGATGTTGAATCTTCAGAGCTCAGCTGATGTGGAACTGAGAACAAAAGAAATCAGTAATTTTTCTACAATTTGTTTGATTGAGTTCATTTTTTTAGCTTATTTATTAATTTTTTATACCTTTTGATGTTGTCAGGGACCTTTGGACGTGTATTATAATGTTGGGATCGGGAAGCTAGAGATTATGGGCCGAGAGTATGTGGTTGTTAAATTGTTCGCAGCATATCGTGATGCAACAATAATTGAAATTGATATTCGTTATGTTCTTTCAAAGAAAAAAGGTCAAATTTGTATTGTTTACTGTTGGAAAACAGAGCATGCTCACAGAAAAATAGATTTTTAAAAACTAGAGAAAAAAACATAAAATTGAAATATGAACTTTTTGTAAAATAAATTTAAAAATTCTCAAATCGAAGAGCAATTTAAACAGTTGATTCAAGTAGATAAACTAGAGATATTATTAACATAAAACCAAACAAGAATCAAAAGGGAATGCCATCTCTTTCTTCTGTGAATAGAATTAAAAAAGCAAATCAAATATTTCATATTTGCCAGCAGATTTGCTTGTGATTTTCTTATTTAAATGTCTAAGCAATTTGGGCATAATGGATGGGTATTCTCCAAACACTATGGGATCCAAATACTTGGAAAAATCCTCACATTCTCAGTTTTCAAAGGCAAATTACCATGCCCAATCAAGAGGAGTTGAACTTGATAGGATTATGTAATGAAATATATAAATATTTTATTGAATAAAGATGAGAATAAAGCAACAACTAGAAGAGAATCATAGCCATAAAGGCCTAAGCAAAGCAACAAAGAGTTCAGTTAAATAGCATATCACTATAACAAACACAACCAACAAGACAAAACAATAGAGTTGGAGCTAGCATAGCCCAAAAAAGGCTTCATAACAGAGAATCATGGCCACACATGCCCAAAAAAAGAAGCAGAGTTCAAATTACAAAACATGTCCATAGTATCAAAATAAGCAATGGCAAAAATTCTAAAACAAGCACAGCCTTTAGAGGAGTTCTTAAAAGTCATTCTTCAACAATTGGAATAGGACATTCAACCCATGATAAACTTCCAGTTGTGTCTTCTCTTGGATCTGCTTCAATTGTTTAGCTAGTTATTTATGAGCTTTCATTGTTTCCTCAATGTGAGATGAGGAGGCAAACTGAAAAATAATGTTATATAAAGCATTAAAATTGCAATTTCCAGATGAGATTTAAAAAAAAAAACTGAAGTACATTGTGATTTCCACTCATTATGGAGATGGCTTTTCTTGTAAGCCTTGTCTGCCCATAGCTGCTTCCTCCTGTGTTTCTTCAGCTTACGACCCACACCCATATCCCACATCTTCCTACACAAGTTTCTCCATTTTATTCAATAATAAACACTAACCTTTAATACAAGGATCAACAACAAAATATCAGAAAGCCTTTGTTAAAAAATAACACATAGATAGAGCAACTAAATTCACAATATGTTACTCTTGGATTGAGATCACTTCAAGCACAACACTAGCTACTACCCTTCTCGTAATGCCCCCACTAAAAATCTCTGGCCTAATCATATTTTATCACTGGCCCCTAAATCTTAAATGAGTATTGAATTTTTTGTTTGATAGTGCAAACCAAGCAGATGCAAAAAATCACAGGCCCAAATGACATGAGAAAGCCATTGCCATGGTGGATGTTTTTGCGGAGTTTTGTAAATCATCAATGGCCTCCATAAGTATTTTATCACAAAACCTATCCCAACCAAAAGTATAATGATGAAAGGAATTACAGCTATCTAGTAAATAAATTTAACCTTGTAAACTGCATGCCTCCCACCTGTTGACATGATTGGTTATAGTAGCTGTGGAACCCAACATGTGCAACCTTTATCTTCAAAAAATAAAATAAGAAAAAAAAATGCTTATATTACATTTACATAAATATTTATAGATTGACATTTAATAATTTAATATGATTTTTTCCATGAATAAAACATTTACCATGAAAAATACTAAAAACAAAAAGTTAGGATCAATGTGTTTGGTTAAGATAAATTTATTTTATAATAAAAATCTTTTAAAAGCTTTAAAATAAACAATTTTAACATGTCAAAAGGTCAATAAAGATTTGTAAAAATGAAAATTTGGAATTAGCTTATAAGTTGATAATATCTTCAGCAACTGCAATTATGCTCCAAACAAACTGCACAAGGTTCACTATCTTCACTAGTAGTATTGATTGCTAGCTTTAAAATAAACAATTTTAACACGTCAAAAGGTTAATAAAAATTTGTAAAAATGAAATTTTGGAATTAGCTTACAAGTTGGTAATATCTTCAATTGCTACAATTTTCTCCAAACAAACTCCACAAGGTTCACTATCTTCACTATTAGTATTGATTGCTAGCTCTAAAATAAACAATTTTAACATGTCAAAATGTCAATAAAGATTTGTAAAAATGAAATTTTGGAATTAGCTTAGAAGTTGGTAATACCTTCAGTAGGTGCAATTGCGCTCCAAACAAGTTGCACAAGGCTCACTATCTTCACTGGAAGTATTGATTGCTTTCAATCCATATTCTCTATACATAAGCATATGGAAAACAATTATTTTCCGAAAGTTCCATGGTAGTGGGAATATAATCTCTAAGAAATCAATTGTGTTGAGCTTCTATTTTTTATTTTAAACCAACACAAACTGACATTGCACCCTCCTAACTGCTTCTATCAACTACATCTCACAAACAACCAAACACAACTCGCAAACGTAGGAACATGACACAAATGTGTTTTGTTATTTTAGAAAACACCAGCCATATGACGACAGGACTTTATCGAAATTCAAGTCCAAAATAAAGCGTCCAGTTCATTTCAGCTCCTCTCATACTAAATAAGTGTAAATTAATTCAATAAAATAATCTAAATTAGAACTTGAATCCCGATTATGTTAATTGTAAAGTACATTTTGATTGTTATTATATATATAATTTTATTAGTACATTGAAATCAAAATATTTGTTTTGTTGATAAAAAAATAAAGGTAGAATACTTATATTATATAAGTTCTAATTTTCTTATATAAAGAATACAAAAATTTTAATAGATGAATTAGAAGTACATATATCTGTAGTATATACATAAGTGTGTAATCATTTGAAGGATTATTTTGTAATATCATTAGATGTGTTTGAATTTGACCATTATTGATCTTTATTACTTTTATTCAATCTTAAGCTTGTACTAGACAATTCTATCATGCATTGTTTCTTTGTAATTCTTGTTATTCCTATGCATTAGACTATGATGCCATTCAATTATTTAAATCTTAAATTTGAAGTTATCTTTTTTATAAACCTATGTAATGTGAACAATGAAAAGACACTTTGCCCTAAATAATGTTAATAAACTATAAAAAGTATAATTTGGATGAGGACGACAAATCTATTTTTGTGTTGGTTTGTAATTAGCAAGTAAGCACCTATACAACATAAAGATTTCAACGAGTTTGTTGAAAATGGATGTTTTGCAAGTCATATATTACAAGAGGAGAATGAAAACATTAAATTGAAAGGTTATTTAGAAGAGATTGGATTGGCATTGACATTCCATATTTTTTTCTAATGAGAGTAATTATATACAAACCTCATCTTTTGTTTTGTATTCTATAATAGCAATCAAAGGAGAATGTAAATTTAATACAATGCTCATTTATTGATTTGACTTCAGATATAACAATAAATGTTAGGATTTGTCTTTTTATTTTACCAATAATAATTGTTGTCATATCTAGTGTTAGGCTTTGGGATTTATATGTAATAATTTCCCATACCATGGATAGTGTGGTATTTTCCTATGGTGACCAAGTAATATAGGTAGTATAGATATTCATTTAGATCATTTTGTATTCATGATGGCCCATTATAGTTATCAATCCACTATATGACCTACATAGTTATAGCTAATGATGTAGAACCAAGATTGTAAGCAATATCTATCACATCTCCAAGAGGTCCATTACAAATTCTTCTTGAATCCACAAGTTTGATGTTAGTGTAATTAAGTTGCCTTTTGTATAGCAAGAGTTCTTGTGTATGTTGGTCATACATTAGCATCAATATTTGATTTTTATTATGTGCTTATTGTATAGTTAGTGCAATTATAAGATTTAGTAGTTTTAGCAAAAAAAATATTGTGTAGTCTCACTAGGCCATTTATAGTGGAAAAACTATCAATTTTTTGAATTCTTCTTTTTCAGTTTTCCTTAGTAATACACTTTTGTGTGTCGTTAATAGTTTCCAATCATGTTGTGTAACTATTGCATTATGTATATTTTATAATTTTTATGAAAGTGGATTTGAGTTGTAGTGTCACCTTCTTGAAAAAATACTATTTTAATTTGAAAATTATAGAAAATTATTACATAACATTTTAACATTTGAGTGTGATGCATAGATAGGATTTCCCATGACAAGTGGTAGTGGAGATACTGATTAATTAATATTATTATAGTTAAATTCCATCTATCAATTAGTAGTAGTTTTGATCCTATTAAGCTCATATTATCAACATTGATGTATTTTATGTCTTTCATATATTATTGAATGTTGTTTTAGTGACTATTCTTATAATGGTTGTATTTCTTTATTAGAATCTAGAGGGTTCAATACATAGTTGAGGCATGTTTTGAACCCCATATTTTTAACAACTATTTGCAACTTACTTCTAGCGGTAGATATTTAACAACACAAAAGTATGAAACTAGATCAAGTGATTGCACCTATGAAGTTTCCATACCCTACTATAGCTTTGATGTGGTAACCTTGCATGAGAGCTAGTGAAAATGAGCTAGCTAGAATCAATATATATAGAGGATTATGGATGAGTGTTTGATAGCATCAATAAATCAAGTAATCCAAACTACTCATACATGAGATGTAGCTCTAAATTCCAAAAACATTGAATATTCTAACATAATTGTGTGGGATAGAAACAACATGTTTAGAAAAAAATAAGAATTTATGGCCTTTATTTACTAAGCTATCATTAAATTCAAAACCATACTAGAAAGTGGTCTAAAATATATAATATCTAACAAAGGCTCAATTGCTAAGGAAAAATAGTTTCCAAAAGAAAAGAAAGACTAAGCTGATAAAATGAGTCTATAAAGCCTCTTATAGACCATATGATAACTAACTCTAATTTTACTCCATGTGTTAATGATGATTCTAGTCCCACAAATGAAATTGAAGAATCCCAAGTGGATCTTAAGGAGATAGGCTTGAGATTGAGGTCATTTGTTTCATGTCCATGTGTGGAATGCAAGAAGTAACGTTTGGTTCTAAATTAGGATGTTGAACGAGTTTTGATTTGGAGCATGGAGATAGGTTTGGTTACTAGTCATTCTTGAGAAGAGACCTAAGCCTATGTTGCACTAGGTTGTATTAAACCTGGAAAAGTGGGATGGTATAGTCTTGTGGAAAAAAGTTGAGTTTTTGGAGATAGTTGAGCATGAGGGATGGTTTGAGTCCAAAGTTGTGGTTGATCTAGATTCTTGAGATGTTACAAGAAGGTTATTTTTATGGATATAGAACTTATTAGTGAGGCAAGCCGGAAATGGAGTGAGCATCAAATGTAAGAACAATAATTATACATCATTTGAATAGGGTTCATCAGGTTCTAAATGGCATGAAGGAAGCATTCTAGTCAAGGATTGAGGAATTATTTATGGGGAGTCATTGGGCTCCTTTAGGGGTGATGTTCTCAATGTTGTAAGTGTTCCAAACATTGTCAATTATTCCCAACCTAGGTAAATTAAGGATGAGCTATAATATGGTGAGTTTGAGGAAGTGGATGTAATTTTCCATCTAAATGAATCAAGTAAGTTGTATTTTCCCAAGTATATTGTCTACTATATGATATTACTGTATGAAAATTTGTGGAATTTTTTTATTTTTTTTGGTGAAAGTGGCAAGCAGCTGATATTTTATTATAACTTAAATAACTTTTACAAAAATTGGTTCATGGGGACATACCAATTAGGAAAGAACCAGTAAGAAAACCTATGGTTATAGCCCTGGATCAAAAAAGTAGTTTTAGTTTTACAAAAAGGTTGATTTATCAAATTCAGCTTCAACCCAATTTGAGCAAAAACACTACCTAATATGACCTTCTTGATAAACTATCAATGACCCAAATGTTTTTGACAATATAAAGAAAACATTAACCCTTTACAAAAACCCACTTGAATACCCAGGACCATATATAATCCCAATTACATAAAAACATCTCAGATTTTCCCTTACAATAGAAATCCCTATTACATCCCAATTACATAATGCCAAATTTATCAAAAACCATCAAAATAGAAGAAAAAAAGGAATTAAGCATTTATTCCTGAAGCTCTTTCATTCTGCAATTTTTCAACCATGTCATCTGCAACTGGAAAATTCCTAATACCAGACCTTCGAACATACAGTTGAGAACCTGGAGAGTCCATCCAAGATTAATTGTAAGGTGCAAATCTGTTAGAGGAAGACTAACGGCTCAGAAAATTGACCCGAAATTGTAGGTCCAAATTCAAGTTCTGGTTAGCAAGGCTCGAAGTGTATGTGCAAAGAAAGAGCAGAGCATAAAATCTATCCTTAATTTCCAATTCAAGAAAAAGACTAACACTTCGTATATTCTTCCTTAGAGCTCTTAACAAGATATTTTCATTTCTATACTGTAAGGCTAGATTGGTGGCTTCAAAAACTTTTTCAAGACCTTGGCTTCTTTGCAGTGTATTTTTGGGAGAAATACCCCCTATGAAGCCTTCTCCACTAAAGAAATTATACTGTTGGATAGCCCAAAGAACAACATTGTCCAATCTAAATTGAACCTTAATGAAACTCCTTGCCAATTCCTCGACTTCATTCAGCGATTGAAGCAAATCCAATGCATTAGAGAGGAAAATGGAAATTACCTGCGAAGGAAAGAGGAGACGGCGAGAACGAGGGCTAGTTACCTCAATGCCTAAAAGAATGCAGATACATTCCTCCACCCGTAGACAATTTATTCTAAACATGGAATTAAAAATCTCTTGAGAAAGATATTCTTCGATGGGTATTTCCCATAAGCTAACTGGTAAGGAAACTCTATAATTCCAAGGACGGAGAGCCATTGTTGAAGGAAACCAATAATGCTAACAAATGCCCAAAGTTACATTCCAAATTATATTTTCCAATTGTGCGGATGTTAACATTATAAATAAAATTAAGGGTTCCAAATGCATATAAAATGAAGCCTTCATAATTATTTAGTCGTGCCAAATGAAAACATAAGCAATTCATGGAAAATTCTAAAACACTTTAAACCATAACCTGTACACAATGATAATGCTCATATGTTCCAATTGATGGCACAAGCTATTCACAACAAATGCTAAAACATTTTCATCACTATACTATATAGAATGGCAACACGTTAAACGTAAACCCGTACTCTTTAAAACATATCCTGTACGTAGTGGTACTGCTCATACGTTCCCAATGAAAGCACAAGATATTCGCAACAAATGTTGAATCATCTTGATCAATATTCATGTGCAAAATGGCAACTCAAACTTGCATAACTAATTACCTTGTACCCAAAAATTGTCACCAGTTTGAGAAAGCATAGACAACTAAGAAGATATGACCAAAATGAGATATTCGAATTAATGCAAACATCATCAGATAATAAGCTTCATCCTTTAGGGAGGATATTTGTACCCAACTCAAATGAGCCGTTATTTAACTTTATTCTTTGGGCTTAATCTTTTTCATCATGATACAAGTACAAATGTAATTTCACAATTGCCTGATGACATCCCCATCAATTCAAACATGTTCAAAAACATAATATTCAATCAACATTGGGGCAATTAGCTTCAATTATGCTTCTCAAACTTGCTAGTTCCTTAATAGAAGAATAATCATTGTTATTAGCAATATCATGAATATAGAGAAATTCCTTCTCATCACAGCCTAGATTGGCTAGTTGATCTGCTAAAACATTTCCTTCTCTGTTGGTATGAGAAATCAGAACCTCATAAAATGCATCTAAAAGATTCCAAATAACTTTTAAAATATATTTCAAAGCCCAATTAATGCATATCTTTCTTTGCATGCATTTATTATTATAAGTGAGTCAACCTCGATATGTAGAAACTTAAGTTAAATTTGTTTTGCTAGAAGTAAGCCATGAAGAAGAGATGTTGATTCTGCCAAATTTTTTGTCCCATGGGGTAAGGAAATAGATCCAACTTCTTTAAGGAAACCTTTACTATCCCTAATACAAAAACCACCTCCTGAAACCCCCGGATTGCCTCTAGATGAACCATCAAAATTCAATTTTAGAAAATTACCAGATGGAGGTGACCATTTAATTGATTTTCTATCAATTTTCCCAATTTGAGACTACTTTAGGCTTCCCTTGAAGGGAAAGGTAATAAGTTTCCAATTTTACAATATAAAAATGTCCCAATTTGAAAACATTGATCCAACATTCTTATGAGATGGATTTTTTCAATCAAAACTTGAACAGAAAACACTCCGAGATGGATTTTTTCAATCAAAACTTGAATAGAAAACATTGAAGAAATCACCTTCCTAAATATTATCTTGTGTCTCTCCCACCAAATATCCCAAATTACCAATGGTGGAATAGCCTACCATATGCATGCAAAAAGGAAGTTTTAAATAGAATTGGCCAAGCAGAAAAAAGATCCCAAATTGAATTATGGAGGGGCATTGAGACATTGAGTTTCCCCAATACAAAGAACCAACAAGACTGAGAAAAGGGAAATTGCAAAAATAAATGGTCATAAGTTTCAAATTCATTTTCGCACAAGACACATTTAAATGGATCTGCAACACCTAACTTAGATAGTTGGTCATGTTGTGCAATTTTCTCACACACGCCTTGCTGAAAGTAGGGACCCTCTTTTGCTTTTGTTCCTATTGTTTTGGCCCTTTTATTTTGAGGATTTACCTTGCTTTGGCATGAGCTTGAATGTTTATCTTACCTGCATTGGTGGTCCCTTGGTGATATTCATTGAAAATCTCAATTTTTAAGCTTAGTTCAGGTTTTTCACTATTTTCGAGAAAATCCACTCCTGGCAAAAATTTCGTGGTGGCCAGATTTTTCTGAATGTTCATTGTCTTGTTAGATTTATGGGTTTTGTCAGGGGTGTCTTGACTACATTTATGATCATTTGTATGATTTGTGAGGGGTGTATTTAGTCAATTTTTGGGTAGTTTTATTCCGTTATTCTTTTTCATTTTCTCTCTTTCATATGGAGTGCGTGATCTTGGATGCTTGGCTAGACTGGACGTGTTGAATTTGCGAATTGTTGGATTTGGTGGTCATTTTTTTGGGCATTGTAATTGTTGTTGTTTACTCAGGTGCTCAAGATTGTTGTTTGTCATTACTATAATCGGCTTTCCACTTCATCAATGGTATGTACCTATTTCCCTGCTTTTGACTGTTGAATGTCAGTGATTCTTTGATGTCCTGAATGTGCTTGGGGTCTAAATTTCTGCATGTTTGAATGTTAAACATATGAAGCTAGGGTTACTCAATTCTCTTTGATTGATGATTTCCCAAGCGAGTTTCTAAGCTTGTCTTTCATTTCCATCATGAGGTAACTCACTTATGTTGGTCATAATGGGCCTTTTGAAAACCTAGCAACCGAATAGACTGAAGCTAAAGCTTGTCCTATGCATTCATGGCAGAATTTTAGGATTTCATGCTTAGGGCATCACCATTTCCTTTTGATTTACTTTGGAGTGAGCCTTGATTTTAAAGATGATATGTAGGAGGTTCAAATCAAGTTAGTTGCAAGCCCAAGATCCTCAAATTTATGACTATTCAATCAATTTGAGTGAGGACACAAGAAAATGATGGCATTTGGCCTTTCATGTTCTTCATAGAATTCCTTAGCTTCTGGAATTCCCCGATTTTCCGTTTTCTTCGTATTTTCCCGAAATTCACAGTTATTCAGAGTTTTTCCTTCTTCACAGATTTTCATTCCATCTAGATTTTACCGAAATTCCTTTGTCCCTTCTTTTTTCCAAAATTTATAGATTATTGTTGTTTTCGGGGAATTTTGTTCTGGACAGAATTTTTTCAAACTTTGTTGAAAATGAAGGATTGAGAGATAGCGTGACTTATTAACTGATGATTATACATTGTATGATCAATTTGAATTGTTTAAGGATGTATCATTTTGTTTCTTGGTTGATGATGATTGCTTAAATGATTTTTGGATGCTTTTCATGTTTATTTCGCTAAAATCCATCTAGCTAGGAATTTTTTGAAATTTCTCTCTGGCCTAGATTCCATAGGTGGACTGTAAACTTGAACTTTTAGATGATTAATTTTTATGAGATTTTAAAGAATCTTGCTTATCATGGGACTCATATTGAGGATGAATATGTTATTGGTGATTAATTAACTTGTTTTTTGTGTGATCTTTACTATGGTTTCTTTGTTGAGTGCAGGCTAAGTCAAGTAAGGCAGTGACAAGTGGAACCAAGGGTAAAGTGATAGATCCAAGTACAGAGGGGTCTTTTGTTTCTGAGGCAGAAAGAATCAAAATGGACATCATGAGCATAATCCCTGAGAGCAAGATTACTTCCATCTAGTCAGAAGTGACTGATACAAATATTGGGTTGTGGGACTACAAGGAATTCAAGGCAAGAATGGCAGCACAAAACCTTTCTTTGCTGGCTAGAAGGACATTGGAATCAGGGTTGGCACATGTAGCTGGATTCCCTCCTACAATGCAGTGTTATGAGTTAGTGCTTGAGTGTGCCAGACATTATGATAGGGATACACAATGGATAGTTGGTCCTCAAGGGAGAATTGTAGCAAATTTGAATCCTATTTCTATAGCCCAGACCTTTGACATGCCAGATAGGTCTCATGTGGTGGGTTTTGACATGGAGGTGGAAAGGAATTTCTATGAGGAAGATACTATCAAGTCCCAATAGGTCATCAATTCTTGGTTGGAGAAACCTAAATCTTGCTATTCCAAGCTGCCCAAGCAACTATTCAAAGAAAAATTCAAAAAGGAGTATTATGATGTTATCACCCTCCTCAGCAAGGTGGTAGGTGCGAAGAGTGTTGGAATGTTCAAAAATTGGATGTTCCATGTCATTGTGAAGATGTAACAGAATGTAGATTATCATTGGGTGGGCATTATAAGTGCCATGATTCATGAATAGATGTGTAATGTCCTACAAACAAAGACCTTCACAATGACCTCCTACTTGGTCTATGCACTTGCAAGATTTCATCCATTCAAGGGACTAAGTACAAGGGGTGTGTTTGGAAAGGATGTGATTTATGAGGTTTATCTGTAGCTGCATCTGGGTAATTCAAGCTATAGGAGGGTGAATGATGCATTCACCATGTACATCACCAGGTTGCTCCAAGGTGCAGAGCATGTGAGGATATCTGACAATGCTAAGGAACTAATCAAGAGGTATCGGGCTTGGTTCATATAGTTTCCCACCTCATATATAAGGATAGATGGTTTTCAAAGGGCTCCATATCAACTTCCAAGGTATCCCATAGATCATATTACATTCCTAGATGTCACAAGACAAATATGTGATTTTGATGCCATTGTGAAAACGGATAAGCATAAGACTAGATTTGGTGGAGATTTCCCTTTAAGGATAGGCACTGGTGAGGCATACCCTTCCATTAATTTGGCCTATGCTTCTGAAGAAGAAATGAGTACTCTTGGGTTATCCTTTCACTCCAAGAGATCTAGGTTTGACAGGATTGGAAAAGCACAAAAGAAGGCTAGTAGAGAATATAGCCACAAGGATGATATAGAAGACTATTGGGCTAATTGTAGTGATGAGTTTGAGATTAGAAAGAAGTTTTCTAGGCTGCTTGTCAACTTGGTCTGACTATATAATGTGAAGGCCATCCTAGATCAAGTTGAATATGATGGAGATCTGATTCAGGGCCATGATTATGAGGTAGTGAAGGAAAAACCAATGGGAGAAATAGATTGGTTGGAAGAAGAGAAAATAGAGCTTGAGCAACTTATGACTCTAGTGATGAAGTATACAAAGCTATGGCTCAAGCATAAAATGTGGGAACTAGAAAGTGAAGGTGTATAGTGCACCTATGATCTAATGGGAGACTTAGAGTCTCATACTACTTCTGAGGAGTCAACTAAACAAGATCCTAATGGTAAGGGAAAGGTGAGCTCTCCTTTTAAAATCAAGATTAAAGACATGTTTAAGCGGAGGAAGTATAGGAGATAGGAAAACAAAGAAAACCTATTGCAAAGAAAAGAAGAACTAAGAAGCCAACAAAAGATGAAGCTAAAAAGGAAGGTCAAGAGGTTGGTGTTCCTGTGCCCAAGAGAAGAAGGATAGTAATATTTTCATAGAAGGAAAAGGAAGGCTCCAAGGCAAGAGAGGAACTTA
This sequence comes from Sequoia sempervirens, assembly GCA_007258455.2. Classification (NCBI taxonomy): domain Eukaryota; kingdom Viridiplantae; phylum Streptophyta; class Pinopsida; order Cupressales; family Cupressaceae; genus Sequoia; species Sequoia sempervirens. The sequence continues at coordinate 441,163,448 of VDFB02193867.1, forward strand.
TCCCACCTGTGATAAATGTAGAGAGCTCGGGAGAAAGGACACTAGTATATACAAGGAAATCAAGAAATCCTTCTCCTAAAGATAGTGTGCCAAAGAAAGATGCTCCTCCAGTCACTCCTACTATTGAACCACATGTTAATGTTCCTCCTCCTCATGAAGCTAGTAATGTACCAGATGAGCCAGGTGAATCCAAAGGAGCAGAATTTCATCAAGATCTAGAGGGAGAATAATTTCAAGAAGGTGAGCTCTATAGTGTTGAGGTAGAAATAGAGAAGGTGCTACAGTCTCCCTTGGTAACTTATGAGGACTCACTTGTTATGATTGAAGAAGATAGATCTCCTCGAAGGGAGGAAATACTAGTTAAGACTCCATCACCAGTGCATGAAGAAGAACATAATAATGATAAAGAAGATAAAGCCGAGGAGACCTCTAAGAGGCAGAATTTGAGCAAAGATATGCCCAAGGACCAACAAGATGAAGTGGGACAGAGTAAGACATAGTCAGAATCTACTGTTCTAGGTTGGTTGGATAGAGAATTGAAGAGCAAGCAGATTCTTGTAGAGGACACTCCTCCCAATTGGGATGAGCTATCAGAAAATATAGGAAAGGGAAAAGGAAAGAAGAAATCCAAGGTCATTTCCAAGATTGAAAGAGATGAAGAAAATAACAAGGTGGTCCACATTCCTACTCCTTCCCCTAATAAGAATAGAGATGATGTAATTGGAAGTGACTACAATGTGCAGACCATCAATCTAGGGCCTACTTCCATGGAACAAGAGATTGAAGAGTATGAAGGCTCTAGTGTTGTGATATTAGGTAGATTGAGAAAAGAGGCACAGGCTAAGCAAGAGTTGAAGAAGGAAAATGATAAGATTATAAGATATTTACAAGACTTGATGAAGCCTTTACAGTCCATCAGTTCCTCACCATTTGTTTCCAACTTCGTATCGCAAGAGACAATATCAATTTTGGAAAGAATGAAGAGCACCACACATGCTACTATTGGTTGGTTGCAAGGAGTGAAAACTAAGGGGGGTAATGCTATCAAGGACTTCCTTTCAACTAGAGGAGATGCAATGAGATCATTAGATTGGCTGAGTGTGTTAGCTCAGAATAAGGAAGATGTGGATCTCTTGTTGCAAAAGACTAAAATCATCATGGAGTATACTGAAGACAAATTGATAAGTGATGGAAGTATTCCTTCCTCTAGAACCATAGAACCTTGGGAATGGTATAAGGCTTTGAAAATTAGGCATAAGGTTTTGAAGAAAGTATATAAACAGAAAAAATAGATTGACACCTTGACTAAAATTTATAATAAGTGCATTTCCTTCTTTGAGGTGATGACAAGGAAAAAGAAGTTTGTGCCGAAACATATTAGCTTGCAAAAGTTGAGGAAATGGTGGAAAGATGTGTATTCTCTAGTGAATGAGGGCCCTATTATTGAACATCAGTTGGATGATGTAGCTACCTACATTGTAGTGATTGATAAATATCAAACTAGCAAGGTAGATTGGGACAAAATGGTGAAGCATTCAAGAGATGATATAAGGTCCATTGAAAGAAGGATTAAGGTTCTAACTATGCCCCATGTGGCTTACTTGGAAAAGGTATTTTTGATGGTATAGGAAGGGAGGAGCATGCTAAGGAAAAAGAGGGGAGCAGTTAATACAATGCTACATGGAAATTTGTGCTTCCCTATTATTTCTCTTCTCCTTCACATGCATTGGTCCAGATTATGTTGGAGATCCTAGGATGACCTGGATGGAGTTCATGCATTTAATGCATATATTGTCTTATTTTGAATTCCTCGTCTGACTTATTTTATGGCCATTTATTATTATTGTAAAATCTAATTAGGTCGACATGCTTTGGGGGGTTTCTATAAATATGACATTCTGCCTCATTTGTTAGGGCTAGCTAGATAGTTTTGGGTATTGGAGTGAATTAAGAAGTAGAGAAAGAGTTAGAAGTTAGTTCATTTTGAGCAATTTTTGTAACACAGAACACTAGAATTGTTGTTGTTATTGGGTGATTCAATACAATTGAAGATATTGTGCTCTTGGTGAATTCTCTTATGTTGATTTATCTTGCATGCTTCTTGTTGTTCTATCTTTTGAGATTGCTTGAGAAATATTAGATATATATTAGATGTAGAATTAGATATGATTCAATGGTGTTTATGGTTTGATGCTTGAAGTATTTGCAGCAATCCCCTATCCATACTTTTTACAGCTAGTTGATTGTTGGTTGCTTTGCAAAGTTAGCCTGGACCTTATATTTATTGTGTTGGTTCAATTGTGAAGGTTTATTCATTTCAATTGCAATAGGGTTGTTTTGGATGAATGTTCATGATCTAAAAATCCTTAATACCTTAGAAGGTTGCACTATTTCTGTAAGATTGGAGATTCATCTAGGTTAAGCAGGAATTTGTTTATGAGGGATTGGTCCATTTCAAGTTTTGATCATTTGCATTGTTAATCTTAGGGTTAGTGTTAAATTTAGAATTCTCTGAAACCCTTATCTCTTTTGCTATTTATTTATCATTCAAGTTAGATTTAGGATTGGAAGTATCACCATATTGTGAAATCTGATAAATCTAAGGATCTAGTATTTGCTTGTAGTAAGGTCCCTTTGTGATTACCAACATTTTCACATTTATAACTGAGTTGTTTATGCATTGTTAAGACCTAACATTAGAGACCTTGGGGTTATCTCTTGAGGCTTGTTGATATAGATTTACCTTTCAAGAGAGATAGGATTTCATATTTTGTTTGAGTTGTTGTTGTGCAGAAAACATCATCAACAAGTCGCTTGTTAAAGTCCTCTTTCTCATTACAAGCCAAGAAAATCTACTTACTTTTGGAAGGACTGAACTGTTCCAACAGAAAGAAAAATCCCTTTGTGATTGAATAGATTCCTTTTTATTGAGAATTTCATGGTAACCTTGCTTTACTGAATATAAACCATCTTTAGAGGGAGCCCAAATGATACGATCCTGTTTATTTGACATAAAAATTGATCTATGTTTAAGAATGTGAGATAATAAATCTTTCTACTCCTGTAGAATGTGGAAGGATGAAAAATATTTCCATTCTACTTTTCCTAACAAACAGTCAGTAGAATTTATAGAATCAATTAATTTTCAACCCCACAATTGTGAAAGAATTGGAATGGTTGATTGCAAGTTCTCATTTTTTGCTAAAGGAGGGTGTCGATTCCAAGAATCCCCCAAAAAATTAACTTCATCTCCTTTATTGACTTCCCAAGAAATATATAATTGTTATGCCATACATAACACCCCCATTTTATTTTATTTTGCAACAAAATGGGTCCCCCTTTTCTTTTGTTTTCATCACCTTTGGTTATTTGGTTGGGTCTTAGGAGTTCTTTTGTTTTCCTCCTAAGTCTATCTTTTGTTCTTTCGGAGCCGGATCCAGAGCCAAATCTGAACATTCAACTCTTTCAAGGTTTCTAGTTCATTTTCCATCCCAACTCTGACTCCACTTTTCTTTTTGTTTCTTCTTCATTGGTTATTTTTGACTAACATTTGGGTTGGTCCTTTTCTCCTATTTTTTGGTCATTTTCCTTTGGTTCTGTGTCCCATGCCTTAGGAATTTTCTTTTTCTGCCTTAGGCTTTTTTTTTTGTTCTAGCGGACGTGGAACTGGGACTGAAACCGAACTTGGAATTCCTTCCAAGTTCTGATTTTCGTTCCTTTCCTGGTCCTGGTTCCCCCACTTTTGTTTTTTCCTTGCACATTTTCAGTTTTGTTCTAGTGGATGCAGAATTGGAACCGAAACTAAACTCTGGAACCTCTTGAAGTTCTAGGTTTGGGTTTAGTTCTGGTCCCAATTCCGCCTGTCTTGTTCTTTTCACCTTTGTTCCTTATGTTTTGTAGTGGGGGCTTTCTCCCCTTCTTTTTCTTCCTTATTTTATTTTTCTTCGTTGTCCCTTTAGGTGTTCTCGGAGGTGGGTTCAGGATGAAATCCAAGCCTGAAACTTTGAAAAGTTTCATGGTCAGATTTGGTTCTGGTCTCGGTTCTGCCTCGTTCATTTGTTATGCCTTTGGTTCCGATGACTTGGTCGTTGGTCGGGTTTTGTTTCTTTACACTTTTTGCTCTTACAAGGCCAGATCCAGAGAGGTGTGATGAATATGAAGTTATCGAAAGGTTTGTTTCTTGCCCCCGTCCCGAACCCGGTCCCAATTCTAGTTTTTTTTTGGTCCCACCTTCGCTAGAGTCGAGTTTTTTGCTAAGTTTGAAAAGTGGATATATGAAGGGTAGGACGAAGAACAATGTTTTTCTATGCTTTTAGAGGACTGATGAGGGCATTGTTTTGTAGGGTTGAAGCATGTTGAGAACACCTAATGCCACTTCACAAGAAGATCAGCCTGCAGAAATATCAGGATCGAGAGGAAAAAGGTCGCGAGTCTCAATGACAGCTGGTATGTCGATGGGAAAAATCAAATCAACATTAATGACAATACTTCAGACCATTCAAAGCAGCTCTGTGGGAGAAATTTTTAAGGTCGAGGGTGAAATGTGTGATGTCTTAATGGCAGACATGAGGGCTGCGAGTTAATTCGATGGTTGCAAAAGATCTGGAGACCGTGCCAGAGAAAAAAATCCTTCACTGACATCAGTAGGGTATGCACATTTAATGCATCATTGACTTTGTCCCAAATTCTTCTAGGGGAAAACCCTTCTGTAGCCAAATTTTTTCTGTAAACCTTAAAACAAGGGCCAACGCATTTTTGGCATGTTTTGGTATATATGGAATTTTTGGCCTCCTTGTAAAAAAGGACAAAAAGATAGACACACAAAAGAGTGGATAAAAGAGACATCTTTTTATATTCTTTTAGGGTTAAGAATTAGAAATCTAGAATTTTTATAGCAGTTAGGCGTTTTTAGTTCAAGAGAAAGAGGAAATGTATCTTCCATATTTCCTTAGTATAGATGGAGATAATTCGAAGTCATGGGTTTTCTATACATTGGTGATCTTGCTAGATTTGTAAATGTTGTTTATCTGCTTCACCAAAAGTAGAAGCAGCCAAATTTAAGTCTACTTCATATTATTCTCCAAAATGGTATTTATCTTAGGTTAATCATTTGATTTGAAAACCTTTCAAGGAATGAGATTTTATTTTATATTCTGTTTAAATGATGATTTTCAATCTACTGCTGAAGTTTGTACTGTGAATGAATGAAAATGCGTTAATTGCAAGTTGATTTTATTCTACAGTTTTAGTTTAGGAATTCCTTGGAAGGCAACAAGTCTGATTACTTAGATGAATTAACATTCTCTTCAGTTCTAAAGCTTTAATCTATCTTTTTTTGTTTCTTTAAAAACCCTAGGTTAAAGTAGGTTTAAATGTATGTTTGATCTTATAACAATCCAGAAGCTCAACCCTAGTAGGCCCCTTGAACATTATGGTTACATCAACCATTGAGTAAAATCACCATAATCTTATGAGGACTTTAGGAGTTAGATTCCCATGTGTTATCTTTCTCTTTCAGGAGAAATAAAATAGCCATATTCTATTTGCATGTTGTTATGTTGTTTCCACCATCAACAGAACTGGCACTAGAAGGAGGGCCTAGAAGAGAAAACTGGATAATTTTGGGTTTCCAAACCAAGAGATGCCCCATAGGGCTCTTTGATCAATTGACAACCCACCACCTTTGATAGAACTCAAGACCCCAACAAGATACAAGATTCACAATACTAGGGAAACCATCATACCACCCTTGTCAGCTCCACTCACTCCACCAAGCTTTTCACCAATACCCTAGTAGATACCTATCAATTTACCACCAAATCCATCTCAAGTGTCATTACAGTTGGTTCAGCCCATCCAACAACTGGCTCAACCCCCACCCCCTCCACCAATGGATTACTTCGTTAATAACCCTTCACCATTGGGGACTATCCCTGGAGGTATACATGATCTCCGAAAGAACCTAGAGAGGTTTTGTTCTAAGTACATGCATGGGGAGTCAAGAAGTGTCAAGGAATACATACAGGCATTTAAGGATTCCTGTACCCATGCTTAGGTAGCTCATTAGGATGTTGTGTGTAGGTTGTTCCCCTATTCGTTGGGAGAAATGGCATACAATTGTTACTTGAACTTACCCCAAGGATCGGTTCGAGGTTGGACAGATTTGGAGAATGCTTTTATGAATTAGTTCAGGGTTTACCTAGACCCTGATATCCTTTACCACCAGTTTTCCACCATAAGAAAGGAACATCATGAACCACTCCCTTTATTCAACACCAAGTTCCAGAGAATGTACCAGAGCTTGCAGGATCCTTACTTGGTGGCTGAGAACATTGCCATCTTGGCATACTTAAGGGTTGTGGACCCTTTGATTGGCTTGTTCTTGAAAAGGACCTATAATTCTAATGAAACTGATTCTTTGGCTAAGGTATATCATCTCGCCATTCAATTGCAACAATAAATCAATCTGCAATCCAAGAGTCTAGGAGGAGTTCTCCCTCCTTTAGGATACCCAATTTCCAATCAACCCCCTTTGTTCAATATGGTCCCAGGGATGTCCTATTTCCAATACGGACCCATCTCTAAATTCAAAGCTTCACCTCCCATGCCATTTTTTAATGATGGTCCTTAGGATTCCTCCCAGCAAAATCAAAATTACCAAAATCAAGCTTGAGGATCAAGCTCAGTTAATCAATCTTTTGCTGTGAAGAATGTAGAAAATGAAAAGACTCTCCAACTGACCAACGAGATGGAGACTCTCTAAAAGACATGTCTCAGATGTCTAATGATATGAATCAACTTAGATAGAATACCTCTCACAACCAGAACCAAGGTTTTCAGAGTCAGGAAGGGTATTCTAATTAGGGTGGCTATCCAAACCAAAATTCCAATCAAAATTACAATACCAGCCAGAATGTCAATATGAATTTTCAGAACCAAAACTCCTCTAATCACAACTATCAAAATCATAATAGAGGATACAATTAGAGGCCTAATAACAATAGGTCATGGAATACTGGACCCAATAACAAAGGAGTTTCTTACAATTATCAAGCGGGAGATGAAAGGCCACACAATGCCAACCTAGAAGACCTCCACCTTATGACCAATTGGTGTAGGCTACATGATACAATAGTTCATTCTGAGGTAAATTTCCCAAAAATGGAAAAAATGGTTAAGATAGCTCAAGTTGATGCCCCATTCTAGAGTGCATCCAACAAATCTGGTGGATCAATGGATACTACCATGACATATGATATCTTTGAGGAAGAGCTTCCATTTCCCAACCAAGAAGAAAATGAAGTAGTAGGAGATGTGTATGATGCCTAGCCCTTCCAAACCAAGGGAGGCCATTTCCTCAGAAATCGGAATAGAGGGCTATTCACAACTTCTGCCCCTCCTAATAACATGGTCCTGCCAAATCAGAATGCGGATAATAATCCACCACCACCAAGGGGGCCATCAGATTCTCAGAACAAAGGTAGTTCATCTTCAATTCCTAAATATTAGGTTGGGAATGATTCATAATTTGATTTCATTACAAAAATGCAGAGGTAGAATACCTCAATGTCTTTCTTTGATATTTTGAAATGGTGCCCAGCTCAAAAGGAAATCCTGTTGAAAGCCTTGGGGGAAGCAAACAGTTCAAAAGGAAGAGAAAAGGTGACTCCTGCTAATGAGATGAATGTAGCTATCTATAAAGGTAAGACTGATACCCCACCTTTCTTGCTAAGTCTGAGAATTTTTGGAAAGAATTTACATAACTATCTGCTGGATTCTGGGACATTGGGGAATGTCATTCCATTTTCCATTTGTAGGAAGTTAGGTCTGAGCCCACTCTAGAAAAATAAAAGGGTTATCCAGTTAGACAAAATAGAAGTTAATGTGGTAGGAGAACTAAAAAATATCCATGTACAGATTGGATCTGATCCAAGGATCCAAACTTATGTGGATATCCAAGTCGCAAATATCCTAGAAACCTATGGGATACTCTTAAGCAGAGACCTAATGAAAAGTCTAGGTGGATATGTGTCTTTGGATTTCTCACACATGTGGCTGCCTTGGAAAGGGATAGTAACCCAGATTATAATTGAAAGTGAGCCCAGGATCAAACACATGATTACTGAGTATGACTTCCCCATTGAAGTAGCCTATTTTGAAACTGAGATAAGAGTTTACAAGCAGGAGGAGATCATGACTTTTTCAGTACTTCATTCTGATGACTCACCCCTCTCAGAGAAAAATGGCCCAATGATTACTGTCAATCAACAAATCCTAATAAAAAAATTACAATAGGATAGGTTGGTATTGGGAGAGGAGGTTGATATGTGTAGTCTCCTACTTCCTAACTGGTGTAGGGTTCATTACCAAAATCATTCTGAGTTAACTTGCAAATATTGTGTAGATATCTTGAAACATGTTTCCTTAGTAGAAGAAACTGGTGAAGGTTAAATCCATGCCCCTATCAATGAGTTTCCTTTTCAGGAAAGGGACGCAACCATCCTTACAAGAGCCTACTCTTCTTAGAGGGAATCATCTTCTCAACTCAAGCAGACTCAGATTATGTGTTCTAAAGTACAAGGAGATGAGGAATCGTAGTCTTTGCCAATTGCACCTACCCTAGAAACACTTCTAACACCCAGGGGATTGGTGACAAAGGTTCTAAATTATGACCTAACTCAAGAGGAGGTTCATGAATTTATTCCTAAACAAATTTTCAATCCAGGGGAATCTTCAGATGAAATGTACCCCTAGTCACTTTTAGGTATTGATGATCAGCACCGGTACGAGCCCTCATATACTTCTACCAAGCAAAAGACTATAGACCAGAAAAAGAAAGAAACCCCAACCCCAGATCAATTATGGAGTCTAAAATTTGATGGCTCTAAGTCCAAATCAGGAAGTGGCGTAGGGGTGGAATTAACCAATCCAAAAGGGAAGACGTACTTTGCAGCCTATAGGGTATAGTTTGGTGGCACAAACAACGTGGCAAAGTATGAAGCACTTGCTAGGGGCTTAATGTTTTCTCATTAGAAGAAGGCCACATCTCTTAGGGTGATGGGGGACTCTGAAGTCATTATCGAATAGGTTTGTAGCCAATATACTTGCCATGATAAAAGATTGGTTGCTTACAAAAATAGGGTTTGGAATCTGATCGAGGACTTTGACGCTTTCGGAATTGCTCTGATTCCTAGGGAGAAAAATTAGATTGTAGATGCTTTGGAAATTACTGCTATACTTTGGAGCCTATGCAGAACTCCAAATTGAAAATATTTTCAGTTGAGCTAGTTTCAATCCCATCAGTTCTTGATAATGTTCAGAATTTTCAAGTCTTCAAGGATGACCAACACAAACTTTCCTTCTTGGCAAGTTCAGATGTCTTTGAAGGGTAGATCATAGATGAATCAGATAGAGATCAAGGAGAATGGGACCCTGAAGGTTGTGATACTAAAGGAGGAATGAATTTAAAGAGTAACAACATCCCCAAGGGGATGGTAGCCTTAGAAACGATATTTGATTCTGATCCTCGGGCTCGGGAGAGGGTGCCAACACAAAGTGAAGGAGGGAATTATGAATCTACTAATTTGGCTAATTTGGGTCCCAAAAAAAGTGTCCTTATAGGTAAGACCTACCCCAAGGAGATAAAAAATGAGACAATCAAGGTTTTAAAAGAAGCTATTGCGGAAATTTCCTAGAGCTATGAAGATTTGATGACTTTTGACACCTCTGTGATCACACACAATATCGTTGAAACCAAGAGCCAAGCCCTTCCGTCAAAAGCAGTGCCCGGCCAATGCTTTGATTGAACCATTAATACTGAAGGAAGTGCAAAAATTTTTATCAACAAGAATCATCTTCCCAGTAAGGAGCTCCACATGGGTTTCCAATCTAGTTCCAGTGTGTAAGAAAAGTGGAGAGATCAGGTTGTGTGTTGATTTCCAGAATCTAAACAAAGCCTCAAAGAAGGATAACTATCCACTTTCTTCTCTTGATGAGGTATTACAAACTGTTAATGGATCCTAGATGATGCCATTCTTAGATGGCTATTCTGGATATAACCAAGTGCTTGTCAGTCATGAGGATAGGATGAAGACTGCCTTTACTACAAAATGGGGAACATTTTCCTATAAACGCATGTCATTTGGACTCATTGACGCTGGAGCTACCTTTCAATGTGAAATGGATGTGGCTTTTAAGGATTTGATAGGTAAATGTATTATTATATATGTGGATGATTTGACAATTTTTTCTAAGAATAGAAAGGATCATGCCGATGATTTAGCCAAGATCCTTAAAAGATGTATTAGCTATGGAGTATCTCTTAATCCCAAGAATTGTGTCTTTGGAGTTTCTAAAGGGAAAATTCTAGGGAATGTGATATCAGAATAGGGAATATCCATAGATCCCAATAGAGTTGAGGCTATTTTGAAATTGACCATGACAGGTAGTAAAAAGGAAATGAGGTCATTCTTTGGGAGGATTAATTTTGTAAGGAAGTTCATAATAGGGTTTGCAGAAATTGTCAAACCCCTCAACAAGATGATGAAGAAAGATGCTAAAATTGAATGGAGCAATGAGGCTAGGTCAGAATTTTCACAGATTAAGCAATCAATATCTGAGGCACTAGTCTTGACCAGCCCAGAGTACCTATAACCCTTTTATATTTATTCATTTGCATCTGATCATTCATGTGCATCAATCTTAACACAATGTAGAGGTGAAGGAGATGAAAGGCCAATTGCTTTCATGAGCTTTCCATTCAATAATGCAAAATCCAAGTACCCACCCTTGGAAAAATAGGCCTTTGCATTGGTACGAGTAGTAAAAAAGTTTAGGCATTACATTTTGAGAGGCCAAGTTATTGCTATAGTGCCTGATCCAGTGATTAAGTCTCTCCTTATGCAAAGCAAGTTAGGAGAAAGGAGAGGAAAATGGATGGCTATCCTACAAGAGTATGATTTAGAGATCCATCAAATGAAAATTCTTTGAGGACAAGGTTTATCAAAAGCCATGGAAAATGTTGACAAGAATATCAGCTATCAGCAATATACTATGCACTCATTTGCCAAGGACCCATGGTATACTAACTTGATCTTCTTCCTTCTCAATAACAGATGCCCAGATGGGATGAATGCTACCCAGAGAAGGGCATTGAGGATGAAGAGTTCTCATTACATGCTCAAAGGAGGGGATCTATATAGAAGAAATTATGAGGGCGTGTACCTGTGATGGTTGGATGAGCAAGAAGCCAAACATGCCATGGCTGAATTTCATGGTAGGCATGGCACAAGACACGGATCAGAAAATTATTTGGCCCATCAAATCCTCAGGTTAGGATATTATTGGCCCCATGTGTTAAGGGATGCACATCAAAACATCCGTATATGTCATACATGTCAGACTTCTACATCAAAGGAGTGTAATTCATAAATGCATCTACAACCAGTATATGAGGTAAGACCATTTGCCCAATGGGCACTGGATTTCATTGGGGTTATCAATCTAAATTCTTCTATAAGACATAAGTTCATCCTAACTTCTACAGACTATTGCACCTTTTGTACTAAGGCACAACCATCCAAGAACAACACCACTGACATGGCTATCAAATTTCTCACTGAAAATATTGTTACCAGGTTTGGATTACCGTTCACCCTAGTATGTGACAATGGCCCTACCTTTTCATCTGTTGAATTTATACAATGGGCTTACAAACATAGAATTATCTTGAAGTATTCCTCTAACTACTATCCTCAAGGAAATGGTGTAGTGGAATCTACTAACAAGAATTTGTTAAAGTAATAAAGAGGTTATTAGAAAGTAATCCTAGGGACTGGCATACCCAGTTGAGATTTTCCTTATGAGTGGATCGAACGTATATTAAGGTTTCCCTAGGAAGTTCCCCTTTCAAATTAGTCTATGGCCAAGATCCAGTTTTCCCCATACACTTATAGATAACCTATTCTTAAGTTCATGCAGGAGTTTTATACAAGGGATGACCGGATTGAGGTAAGACTAAACAACGTTTTAAACAGGGAAGAATAGAGAGACACTACTCTGTGGCAGTTTTTCAAACATCAAGTTGTCAAAAGTTGATTTGACAAAAGAGCTAAGGTTAAGGCATTCAGAATCTCAGATCTAGTGTTGTTGCGGGACAAGGCTAAGGAGAAAAAGGGTGATCACCAGAAATTTGATAGACTCTGGCTAGGTCTATATCAAGTGGCCGAGATCTTGGGGGAGAATGATTTTTGTTTGAGCACCTTGACAAGAGAACCTATTCCATCTCCAAGCAATGGGCATTTTCTCAAGCATTACTTCAGCTCGTAAAGGTTTGAGTTTCTGAATTCATTATATATATGTATTTGGTGTATTTACTGGTTCTTTGCTTCTGTTCTTTGTTTGTTTGTGGTTATTTCTTTTCGTTTCCTTCATTCTTTGGTGTCTTTTTTTTTTGTTCTTCTTTGGGGATCCTCTCTTCTTTCCATCGTAAAGCATTGGGGTTGTTATTCAAAGAACGTTGTAGGCACTAGGAGAGAAATTTAGTTTAGGCATTTTTAGGCATATTTTTTTAAGGATTTTGTTCTAAATTTCATGCCTTATGGTCATTTTAGCACGAGTCTAAAGGCTATTTGGAGTAAGGTGTATTGTGGAAAACCTCCTCAACTATCATTGAAATTTGTCACAAAATAGATAAAACATCTAACTATGAAGTGCCTATTCATCTTTGGGTAATTATATCTTTGATTCAAGTGAAAAATCAATTTCCCCAAGACTGTCATAGGATCCACTGTAGTTCTCAACCCACATTTCAGACTATTAAATTCCTTGTATTGAGAAGGTTTTTGAAAAGAATTTTCACAAGTAAGGCCTATAACAAAGATTAAAAAAAATGAGAAGAACTAAAATAAAGGCAAACTCAATACTAAGTGGGTAATTCAAGTATCTCTATTAGGGCTATAGATGCCTGACTAGCAGTAGAGCAATGCTTTGAGGGAACTAGAGGTATCTTCATCGGGGCTATGGATGTCTGGCTGGCAGTGGAGCAATACCCAGGATTCTATTGCACGACAGTCAAAGGACTCAACCCATGTAGCTTGAATCATAGATATGGTTGTTTAGGTGGGAAGAAAGTTCAAATAAAGAAGGATGCACTATAAGCATGCACACACTCAGATTCAAGCAGTAGTTTGTGTTGGTCCTACCTTTAAGATTCCAACTCAACTTTACTCAAATATGTTGGTCACACTTAAGTTAACATGTCTCATAAGTTATAAGTTTTGGGATGATTAAATTCTTCAATATCTTTAAAAATGGGTAAACCATTTTCCCAGCTGAGTCGCCATTTGTTATGCCTTGCATAACCACCCCATTTTATTTTATTTTGGAACAAAATGGGTCCCCCTTTTCTTTTATTTTCATCACCTTTGGTTATGTGTTTGGGTCTTAGGAGTTCTTTTGTTTTCCTCCTAAGTCTGTCTTTTGTTCTGTCGGAGCCAGATCTAGAGCCAAATATGAACATTGAACTCTTTCAAGGTTTCTGGTTCATTTTCCATCCTGACTCTGACTCTGCTTTTCTTTTTGTTTCTTCTTCATTGGTTGTTTTCAACTAACATTTGGGTTGGTTCTTTTCTCCTATTTTTTGGTCATTTTCCTTTGGTTGTGTCTCGTGGCTTAGGAATTTTCTTTCTTTTCCTTAGGCATTTTTTTTTTGTTTTAGCGGACGCAGAACTGGGACTGAAACCGAGCTTGGAATTCCTTCCAAGTTTCAATTTTTGTTCCTTTCCTGGTCCCGGTTTTGCCGCTTTTTTTTTTCCTTGCATGTTTCTAGTTTTGTTCCAGTGGATGCAGAACCAGAACTAGAACCGAACTCTGAAACTTCTTGGGTTCAGGTTCAGTTCCAGTCCCAGTTCCACCTTTCTTGTTCTTTTTTCCTTTGTTCCTTATGTTTTGTAGTGGGGGATTTCTCCCCTTCTTTTTCTTCCTTATTGTATTTTTCTTCGTTATCCCTTTGGGTGTTATTGGAGGTGGGTTCAGGATGGAATCCGAGCCTAAAAATTCAAAAAATTTCATGGTCGGATTTGGTTCTGATCTCGGTTCTACCTGGTTCGTTAGTTTTGCCTTCGGTTCCGATGACTTGGTCATTGGTCGGGTTTTGTTTCTTTGCATTTTTTGTTCTTGTGGGGCCAGATCCAGAGAGGCGCGATTAATATGAAGTTAGCGAAAGGTTTGTGTCTTGCCCCCATCCTGACCTCAGTCCTAGTTCTGATTTTTTTTTTGGTCCCACCTCCACCAGAGTTGAGTTTTTGCTACGTTTGAAAAGTGGATATATGAAGGGTAGGATGAACAACAATGTTTTTCTATGCTTTTAGAGGACTGATGAGGGCACTGTTTTGTAGGGTTGAAGCATGTTGAGAACACCTGATGCAACTTCACAAGAAGATCAGCCTGTAGAAAGATCTGGATCGAGAGGAAAAAGGTTGTGAGTCTCAATGGAAGCTGGTATGTCAATGGGCAAAAGAAAATCGACATTAATGGCAATACTCTAGAGCATTCAAAGCAGCTCTATGGGAGTAGTTTTCAAGATCGAGGGTGAAATGTTTGATGCCTTAATGGCTGACACGAGGGTTGCGAGTTAATGTGATGATTGCAAAAGATCTAGAGATCGTGCTCAAGAAAAAAATCCTTCACCGACATCAGTAGGGTATGCACATTTAATGCATCATTGACTTTATCCCAAATTCTTCTAGGGGCCGACCCTTCTATAGTTGACTTTTTTTTATAAACCCTAAAACAAGGGCTGACGCATTTTTGGCACGTTTTGGTATATGTGGCATTTTTTGCCTCTTTGTAAAAAAAGGACAAGAAGATAGACACACAAAAGAGTGGATAGAAGAGAGATCTTTTTATATTCTTTTAGGGTTAAGAATTAGGAAGCTAGAATTTTTATAGCAGTTAGGCATTTTTAGTTCAAGAGAAAGAGGAAGTAATGTATCCTCCAGATTTCCTTAGTATAGATGGAGATAATTCGAAGTCATGGGTTTTCTGTACATTGGTGATCTTGCCAAATTTGTAAATGTTTATCTACTTCACCAACAGTAGAAACAGCTAGATTTAAGTCTACTTCATATTATTCTCCAGAATGGTATTTATCTTGGGTTAATCATTTGATTTGAAAACCTTTCAAGCAATGAGATTTTATTTTATGTTCTATTTAAATGATGATTTGCAATCTACTGTTGAAGTTTGTACTGTGAATGAATGAAAATGAGTAAATTACAAGTTGATTTTATTCTACAGTTTTAGTTTAGTAATTCCTTGGAAGGCAACAAGTCTGATTACTTGGATGAATTAACATACTCTTCAGTTCTAAAGCTTTAATCTATCTTTTTTTGTTTCTTTAAAAACCCTAGGTTAAAGTAGGTTTAAATGTATGTTTGTTCTTATAACAATCTAGAAGCTCAACACTAGCAGGCCCCTTGAACATTATGGCTACATCAACCATTGATTGAAATCAGCATAATCTTACCATGACCTTGGGAGTTAGATTTCCATGTGTTATCTTTCTCTTTCAGGAGAAACAAAATAGCCATAAAATAGCTGCTCTGATTCCACCAAAGCTTCTTGCACAATCTAATCTAGAAATAGCTGCTCTGATTCTAAAATAGCCATATTCTGTTTGCATGTTGTTGTGATGTTTCCACCATCAACAATGATGTTCCAATATTTCTACATGAAAGCATAAAATTCCACATTGTTTATCCTGCTGGAGGATTAGATACTATAAAAATTCTTTTAGGATCCTAAGAATCTAAATATTTTTCTCTCATTAAGGAACACCAGGAAGACTCTGGCTTAGTATACATTTTCCATATTAATTTCCCTCCAAACACTTGGTTACGCTTCTATAAATCATGCAGTCCTATCCCTCCTTTGTGTTTGTTTGAAACCATACTATCTAAAGAAATGAGAGGGATATTTTTTGAATCATTCAAGTTCCATTTCCATAGAAAATCCCTTATAATCTTTTGAATCTGAACAATCACTAAAGATGGAGCCCTTAAAACAAAGATGAAATAATTTGGAATTGCTGAGAGGACTAATTTTATGAGAAGAATTATGCCTGAAAGAGATAGCCATCTAGGTTTCCAAGCACTAATCCTTTGTTTGATTCTATCAATAATTGCAGTACAATAAGAAGGTTTATTTGACCCCATGGAAAAAGGAATACCTAAATATTTACTAGGAAATTCATCCTCTTGAAAACCCAAAATTTCTATGATCTTCATTTTTAATGCTATCTTGGAATTAAAAATATAAATTTTGGATTTGTGGGAATTTATCTTTTGACCTGAAATCAAAGAGTACTTATCAAGAACATCCTTTATTTTCTTTGCTTCTGCTATACAAGCATTTCCATATAGAAGAGTATCATCTATAAATAAGTTATGAGTAGGCGAGAGGTTGGTATGAGGAGTTGTTATACCTTGACAAAGTCCCTTCGTATGCCTATCCTTTATGATCTACTCAAAGCTTCTACCATGATGATAAAGAGAAATGGAGATAATGGATCCCCTTGTCTCACCCCTTGAGTTGCTTGAAAGAATCCACATGGAGAACCATTAATTATGATTGAAAAATGTGCACTTGAGAGACATGAGAGTATCCACTTGCACCACTTATTTGAAAAGCCAAATTTTCCAAGTGCCTTAATTAGGAATCACCAATCTACTTTATCATAAGCTTTCATCATATCAAGCTTAACAATGAAGGAAGGCAGATGATTTTCCTTGATTGAATGAAGCACCTCATGCACCACCAAATCCCCTTCTACAGTCTCCCTACTTGGAACAAAACCTCCCTATTCTGGAGATATCATTTTTGAACTAAAAGGCTGCAATCTTAAATATATTGCTTTTGTGAAGATCTTATACACAGTATTGCAAAGTGATATAGGTCTAAAGTCTACAAAAGCTTTGGGATCTTGTAATTTTGGAAGGATTGTTATATTTGTAGTATTGACATGTTTTATCATTGAACTAGACCTACAAGATTCTTCAATGGCCATCAGAAGATCATGATTGACAATATCCCAACATTTCTGGAAAAATAAGGCTATAAACCCATCTGGACCTAGAGCCTTATCTGGAGATATGGAAAATACAAATCCCTTAAGTTATGCTAATGTGAGTGGTTTGAGAAGAGATTCATTATCACTTGAAGAAATAAGAGTAGGAATGACCTATAAAAATTCTTGCTCATCTTGGAAAGCAGAGGTGGTAGACTTAAGGGGAGCCAAAAGAGATTTGAAAAACTTCACTCCCTCTTCTTGAATTTCTGCAACATTCATTAAAGTCCTACCTGAACTGGCTTCCTAAATTGAGAAGATGGTTTTGGTTGCTTGCTTATTTTGAGTAGATGCATGAAAAAATTTAGTATTTTGATCCCCCTCCTTTAGCCATAACTCCCTAGACTTTTGTTGCCAATAGATTTCTTCCCTCTTGCCCAATTCCTCCCATACATCTTTAAGATCTTTTGTCTTATCATATATCATAGCATCCATCCCATTCTAAATAATAAATTCATGTATTTTTGCAAGCTAATGAGCTATTTCTTCTTTTTGAGCAAACATATTTTTAAAAGTAGAGGCATTCCATTCCTTAATTTTCCTTTTAATATGTTGCAATTTCTTGAATAATTGGAATATTTTGGTACCTTGGTGAAATGGAACACTTTCCCACCATTTTTAAATTAGGGAAATAAAGGTTGTGTCTTGAAACCACATTTTTTCAAATTTAAATGAAGGTTTATGAGTTGCTACCCCTGATGGATAGGAAGTACTTAATAAAATTGCATAGTGATCTAATCCAACAAGAGGAAGAATTTGAGAAGATAAGATAATTGGAGCCACTATCATTCCTGAGATACAAGGAATTGATCAAGACGAACTACTATTTGGGAAAAATATCTTCTTCTATTTTTCCATGTAAATCTCCCTTCTCCGGCAAGACGTCTCTGAGTTCATTGTTTGAGATGAACTTTGAAAAATTAGAAACTATTTTTTGAGATGGGCATATACCATCTTGCTTTTCTTCAAGAGACACTATTGAATTAAAATCCCCCCAATGATCATTTTTTTCCCATTAATACTTTGAATTAGAATTGTTAACTCATCCCATAATCATTTTTTATCTTGAGTAGAAGTAGGGCCATAGACACTAAAAAGCTTCAATTGAAAATCAAACATGGAATATTCAAAAGTTTCCAATTGGTACCATTGTTAATAGCCTCCACCTTCACTATTTTTGGGTTCCATAGAGATACTAAACCACTAGAAGCTCCTTGAGGTAGTACTTCCAAAGCTTTCCATCTACCCTATTTGGAAATAGTTGCCTCAAATATTTTAGTGGATAATTTAGATTCCTAAATAAGAAAAATAGTAGCCCCACTAGCATCAATTTGATGCTTTATTTGGGCTCTTTTGTCAGGGGCATTAATGCCCTTGACATTCCATGAAATAATCTTCATTGTGATCAAGGAGAGAAACGTGCCCTCCTCGGTCTCTTACCGATTGAACAAACGACATCTAGTGTAGTTTGTGTGCCTAATTCTATTTCCTCTTTCAATTTATCAGCCTTAGATTTCCTACCCCGTTTGGTTGGGGTTGTTTTTGGCAACACATGGGAGATGGGAGTTTGAGCGAGAGACAACTCTTGGGAAAAATAAAACCCCACACTAGATCCATTATCCTGATCTTTATTGAACCCTATAATTTGTTGATGTTGATGACTACTTTCCTCTTGTAAAATTTGATTTTGAACCCATAATTTGAAAGCTCATGAATAGGGGAAACAAAAGTAGGATCCTCAAAGGAATTTCATGCATGATGAAATCCTGACATACCCACTTCCCATAACCCTTTGTTAACTGCAATTTCATCAAAAAAATTGAAGCTACTAAAAGCAAAAACTTATTAGCTAAAACTTTGAGCTCAAAGTCCAATGGATGACTATTTGTGTGTAGGGAAAGAAAATTAACATTGTTTCCAGTCATAGAATTCTCAATGGTGGGTGACTAATAAAAATGCAAACTAATTTTAGGTTCCCAAGAGGAAAATAAAACATTTATGTTTTGAAACAATAACTTCTTGGCAATCTCTGATACCTGAGATTCTGAAGAAAACTTCTCCTTTGGAGAATATAAATTTAAAGAGAGGCTAGAAAACAACTGCATGTGATTCCAAGTATGAGTTGACACTTTAATATTCAATGTTTCCTTTTTATGAGCTCAAATATTCCTAGAAACACTCAAGAAATTATCTACTTACAACCATTTTTTTATGAGTCAAGAGTTCTCCATTAGGAATTTCCTCCTTATTAGGAGAGCCAAGAGAATCTGAACAAAAATCAAAATGCTCTGCAAAAAAAAAAATTGGTTGGTTTAACCCTTGATTTAGCATTGTTCAGGTGATCAGATTGAGAAGAATTAGGTACAACACATTGAGAATGGGAATGATCAAAGGAATGGCAGTGCATGCAACAAGATTCCAAAGATTAAAAAATAATTTGTTGATGCCACTTTCCAAATTTTGAATTTAGGAGGATTTGAGTTGGAAAATTTTTGTCCACATCCATTAAAACACAAGTTCTTATAGGTTTTGATGGATTTTTGAAACAATATTTATCATGCATGAGAAAAATTCCAACTTGATTTGTAATTAGTTCTATAATCCTCAATTTCATGTATTCTAATTAAAGAGTGGGCATTTGAAACCAGAATGGAACATATTTGAAAAATGCAAAATTTGGTTTGAAATTTGGAATCCAGGGTTGCATACTCAACCCAGACCCTTGATAAACCCAATATTTAATTCTAAAAATAGAATCTTTTCTTTTCTTGTCATCAAAGATGACAACAAAAATACCATTTTCATTATCTAAATAAAAACTTGTTGTACCCCCTCCCAATCCTTATACAATAAGTCTTTCAAATCATTTAAAGGCATATTAAGATTCCAAAACTTACATATTCTAGCTTTGTCATGAAGGTCTTGGATTTGTGGTCGGAGCATATCATCTGAGAATGTAATCTCAACCTCATTATCAACCATTGTGTGCAAGCAACCGGTGATGGTTGCTTCATGGAAGAATTTTGGTTATGCTTCTCCTGTGCCTAAGACTCTCTCTTCTTCCAAACTGTTTTTCATTACAGTTTTAGCCTTTAAGCCCTTTTTCTTCTTATTTTTTGATTTTCTCTTTTTCTTGGTTTGTGATTTTTGGGGAAGAGAACCCTTATTTCAAACATCTATGACTAAAGGACCCTGAGATGATTTTGGAATGAAGGGAGTGCCATTTCTTTGTTGTTTTGAAGTACGAAGATCTGGTTGAGATTATTTTCCTTGAAGATAAATCCCCAATAATCCTTGATCATTATGCATATGAGAAGGATGATCTTTATGAAGCCCATTATGAGGCTTTTGACTAATTTTTTCATTATGGAAACTCCTTTGATTGATATTAGATGCATCATGTGATGAGATAAAATCTGCTTTGGCTACATGATATGACTATTGAAGAAAAGCCAAATTTGTCTTTGGTACCCTAGCCTGAAAATCCCTATTATACAATGTATCCCCATCACAAATATCTATAATTTTTTTCCCATTCCTAAATGAAACTCTATGAGGTGGCACTAGGCACTAGTTAGGATGTACAAATCAATTCCTACCCCTTCAAGTAGGATAATCAGGCAGTGCAAATGCATGTGACCTCTCTAGGTCACTTGTAGGACCCTGAGTTTGAGGAGGTTAGTTCCTCTGCAGATTTAAGGCAAAGGAGTGCCACCTGCCCCTTTGTGTAGGATACTTAATAGGTGCATGTGTATGTGACCTTTCCAGGTCACTCGTAGGACCCTGAACTTAAGGAGACTAGTTCCTCTATAGATTTTTGGCAGGAGGGCGACAAGATTTGTCATTTTCTGCAATATAGGCATTAGGCTACCCTGATTGCTTTGTTGCCATTATTTTTTCTTTTGTTGATGAAAATTTGTGGAATTATAATGTATGGTTTTGGGTTTTTCGTAGAATGTAAAATTAGGAAGTGGGAAAAATTGATTTCATAATAGAAAAATTGGTCTTAAGGGGGGAGTGTAGTTTGGGTTTTGAGAAAAATATCATCCTCATTTGATATGATCTTGGTGGGAGCCAATATTGGGATTAAAAAGCCCCATTTTTGCACACATGGTACGAGGACTCTCTTTTTCTAACTTTCTATCTCATCGAGGATATGCACCACATTTATTATAGGTAATATAAATCATATTAAAATTCTTGCACATAACCATTTGAAGCCATGTAGGAAAGAGTGAGAGAGAGAGAAATGGAAACTCTATTATCGCATGCTTCTTTATTATTACATAGAAATGATTAGCAGACTAGATAATATAGCATGTAACAGAAAGAAAAGGCCTAGAAATATTAACTTCTTGCAAATAGAGAATTTGTAGACCTTGAAATCTTTGTCAAGCATTATGCATGGAATATTTCCTTGGGATTTCTATCAAACGTCAAATATATTCCATGATATAAAATGCATAAGTGGATTTTGAGGATTACATCTTTGATATTTAGATCAATGAGAGTTGAATGGCTATTTTACACAAGATTATTCCTTTGAATTAAAATTGTATATAAAAATGAAAACTTAGGAAGGATTTCATTTTATTTGGCACATATTCACATTCTAATTTTTTAGGTGGTCTACAAGAATTCTATTGGATCACTTGGGGCAGTGAAGGGGTGTAGAAAATGGTATCCATTTAAGAAGATAAAATTGACATGTCTAGTGGTGTTATAGTGAATTTTAGTTTATTTTCCTCTGAAAACATCTCCCCAAGGGAATGAACAATAGATTTTCCTAGGTATCAAGGTTTGATATTGTGCATCCCTATGTTTTTCATTGGTTAGCTACTATGTTAGCTGAAGACTTAGGTGGATCTACATTCATATTAATATTATTTTTTGAGAAGTGAGTGTGGTATGGGGATAAACTAGAGGTTTCTCCTAGAACTTTTTCTTCAAAGACTAACAATAATATCAAGTATTAGATAGGTTCATATAGAGAACATGTTGGGTGTATCTCATTTTTTTTCAAATTGTGTAGCGACTATCTACTTTAGATCCTTATAGAGGTTGATTTCAACATAGACCCTCTTTTAAGGTTGAGGTGAAAATAACTTGTTTAATTCACCATAAATTACATTGCATAGGGAAGAGGCTATCTTGGTTGGAAATTTTCACTACGGTAAGGGTAACCCAAGAAGCTTCATCTAGATAGTGATATGGATATTTTTCTCATTGGAAATGAAAATTTCTCTAGTCTATGGTGTAAAAAAAGATAGTAAAGGGGAGAGAATGTATACTAGAGACCATTCTTGAGAACATAGCTTCGGGATGGCTAGCATCAGTAAAAAACCCTTGGTGAACTTTTTCATAAGATTAAGATAAATTTCATGTCAAACTCAATCCTTGGTCACTCATTATTTGAGCATGCTTTCAAAGGGTATTCTCCTTAAAAAATATCTATTAAAGTATAATTTTGATGAATACATGTGTATATTAATTATAAATCAAAATATAATACACATATTCACAAAAAAGCAGGAGAACACAAGGTTACTTCCCAAAGTCACATGGGTAGTCCCCAAAAAGCTAGCATAAAACATAAAACATAGCCACTAAGAAGTGAGAGCAGTGTTAGTTGGAGCATAGGAGGGTCCCAGTTATTTTATTTTCTCCATACATCAGTGGGGTCTAGGGTGATATTGTCGATTGAGGATATTAGTATGGGTTAATTATGCTTGATCCATGATGAATCAAAGCATAACGAAGCCACTAATGCTCAATCTAAATAAGATCAATCAAATTGAAGTTAAACTAAAAATTCATTAAAACAAAGCTTTTTAAAGTATGCAAACATTTAAAATTTCTATTCTAACCCATTTGAAACTTATCCCATTTTGGAATTGGTGTCATGTTGATTTCAAACGATGACCCTTTCCCAATCCTATGATTAGTCAGCTTGTTTCAATTGATTCTATTGAAAAGAATCGATGAACGATTGTGAGACATGATTAAAAACATGATTTATGCTAAAATGAGTATGATGCAAAGGCTAATCTAAATGATTTATACTAAATTTATTCTAATATGCAATTTCTAAGCTAATCTAAATGAGATTTGAACTAAAAGAAATTCAAAAACTAACTATCTAACTAGCTAAATGGATGCATGGAAGCCATTAATCTAAGCTATTGTGCAACTAAAAATGAACTAAAATATGCTAAATGTGAGTTAAGAATGACTGTGAGTGTGAGTGATTTCAACAACATAAGTTTTCTCTAAAAAGGATGGATGTTGGATCTATTTGTCTCCAAAAAGTGAACTATTTATAGGAGAGAAAATGAGGAATGAAGGGTTGAGATTGAAAAATCTAATCAATGGTCAAGGATGAAAGAAAGAAGAGGCATGGATCATGGATTCTCATCAATGGGTTAGAATACAACATGATATTTAATCAAGGGTTCCCATTCCTTCCAAACAAGCACACTTTTGACTTGTACAAGAGGTCAAAAGTTAACTTGCATATGAAGCTAAGTGAGAATATTCCCTTTTTCAAATGATTGGAGGAGAGAATATTCTTTGGAATATTCTCATGGGTGAGGGAAGAGGATATTTTGCAAATTAAAACAAAGTTTAATTGTGCAAAAGGGAAAGGAATATTCCATGGGAATATTCCCCTTTTGGAGGAATGTGCAAAGGAGGAATATTCCCTTGCAAGTGGTAGAGGGGAATTAGATTGGTTAGATAATTTCTAATTAAACAAGGTTTTAATCATGAAATTAGGGTATTTTACAATAATAAAGTGATATTCATTAAATTAAATGATTTAATGAAAGGGGAGAAGGTGAGATGATATTTAATTAAATAACTTAGGGTTATTTAATTAAATAAGAAGACTTAGGTAATTAAATTAAATAGTGTGACTTATATAATTTAATGAGATGAAGTGTTAGCATGAAAGGGAGAATTAACCTAATTAAATTGAATTAGTTTAATAGATGCAAGTGATGCAATTAATTAAAATAGCTAGGCTTATTCAATTAATTAAGAAAAAAGAGGATCAGTTCAAGAGGAAATGATGTTAGTATACCTGATTCAAGTGTATAATATCATTTAGGACATTTTTCAGTGTCTACAAATATCAAAAAAAAATTCTAGATCTTCAACATTATCTTCTTCATCTTTATCTATTTCTTCATTATGAGCTAGAGAAATAGCCAAAGACAACTAAGGGAGCCATTTGGAAGACTCTAGAAATCTCCCACGACCACCAGGTAAAGGCTAGACACTACCACCACAAATCATTGGCCCCACCCCGCTAAGGATGACCTAGAGGCAACACCTCTAGGTGGAGGTGAAGCAAAGTGCTACCACGATGAAATGCCCCTACCACAAGAGTGGTAGCAAGGAGCCTAGGATCTAGGAGATCACAAGCGTCGAGAAATGAAACTCTAGTTGTGTTCTCAGCCATGAGGTGGAGAATAGTCATGAGAAGTAGAGTTTTTTGGTGGCACTCTGACCATGGTGCATGAATCATTACAACAATGATCAAGTAGCTCTTGAAGGTGTGCAACCTCTAGGGCCACCTTGATTTCTTGAACCTAAATCTAGAGCAATACATTGGAACAAATATAAGCTTAAGTGAAAAGAAAAATAACATAATCAATAGAGCTATGAGAAAAAATAATAGTATTTATGTCTTTCCATAAGGAAAATAAAATATCCACCTTAAAAGCATGCCAAACTTGGGTATACTTGGAAGGAATGCAAGTCCAATCACCCAAAAGAACCATATGCAAGGAAAAAGGTTTTGGTCGAAAAAATTCATGAATCCAACTCCAAATTTGTTGAGCATGACAAAACTAGAAGAGATTCTTGAAAGTATCCAATTTTATACAAAAGATACATTGAGGGTGTAGAATATGTGTATGCCAAAAGTGAGAGCCCACAAGAAAGCCTTGGAAAATATTACACTAGGAAAAAAGGGAAATATTTGGCTCAATAACATCCGACCAAATGTTATGAAATCAGTGTCACCAAGTAGATAGAGATTACTACAAATACCACCAATGGTTTAAAACATATACCATGGGAAGTTTCAGAGAAATCTAATGGTACCCCCAATGTGTCTTGTAATTACAAAATGCAATGTCTGGGTACAAGCACCAATCTTTCCACCATGAATTAATAGAATTGATGTGAATCTTGTGAAGCATTTTTGATGGAAGAACAATTAGGAGAGAATAAAATATCTATTGATATGACCATGAGATCCAAAACTAAGATTTCATATCTTCCTAAGAGCAATGATTCATCATGGTTTTGAAAAATAGATCATGGGGAGTGCAAATGCCTTTTTATGAAACCAAAGGGCATGAACCCAAGAAAAATGAGCTAGAGGGAAACCTTGAACTTGAATAAGTTGAGACCACTAGAGGTTGTGATGGTTGATATACAACCCATCCTAAAAGCTAGAACCTTCCCGCAAAATCCAAGGCTTAACAACTTCCCAAGAATGCCAAATTATTTTGGAAAAAATGCTTTCTTCGATATGAATAAAGTCTTTCATGAATAGAAGTGTTTGAAATCCAATATCCTTCCAGGAAATTCAGTTGGCTGGGAAACCAAAAGTAATGTAATGCTTGAGAATAATTTTATAGGATTCATTCCCATAAATCATCTACATAATCCATTTGACACAAATATCCAACCTTTGTTGTTGAGTGCAAAAAATCCCAAGCCCACCAAATTCCTGAGGGAGATAAGAAATCTCCCAAGCAACACAATGAAAAACTTTGTGATCTTCTGAAGAGGCGCACAAAAAATAATGAAGAATCTTTTCAAGCTTCAAATATGAAGCTTTGGATGGGGCCCAATAAGAAGAATAGTAAACATGAGTGGCCACAATTTTTTTAGAGAAAATATGGAATTTACCAACCAAAGAGAGTGGCTTGATGATCCATTAAGAAAGCTTCATTTTGGCAATCACAACATTCTAAAGATCAAGCAGAGAAGCCTAAAAGGAAAATGGGATGCCCAAAAAGCAAAAGGTTTCCCCATGACAAATCACTTTGAGCCAAACTTGAGAAGCCAGGGAGATGTAGAAATAAAAGATTGATAATAATATAGAGTTTTATGACACTAAATAGTTGAACAAAAGGCTGAAAAATTCATTAATAAAATATAATTATCAATAGTGAATTGATATTATTATGAGAGAGTGAATTATTATTAATGAACTAGCTGAACTTGGGTACACTTGAGTGGAGTAACCATTGTCTTATTCCATCAAGTCTTCAATTCTAGAAGTGATTGTGGAGTTTTAAAATGTTGAGTCTTGATGGAACCTTAATTTTCTTGTTCCATTTTAAACCCTTGTCACATTTTGGAGGGTTTAGGATTTATTTTTAAAGTACTTGTAATGTTCTATTTTGTTGTTGACTCCCTATTGCCTACTACTAGTCATTTTTAAAAAAAAATGTGTATATCATTATTTTTCAATAACCAATTCCCTAATCCTAGGTCCAAGAATTTTAATTATTATGGTTTTGGGGTTTTTAAGTCCTTTCTATTATATCATCCTAGGAAGTTCACTCCATTAAAACAACTTATGAGCATGTGCATAAAGTTTTTCACTTAAGTTCAATCGGCCTTCTATCCTTATCACTCATCGTTGATCACCTTTGAGATGTATGTTCTAGATCAGCGATGAGCGATGAGGTAATATCTCTTTGATATCACTCATCATGAATAGTTTATAGAATTTCTAATTGTAATAGCGATGAGCGAGGTTATTAGTATTATTGAGGGATCACTTATCGCTAATGGCTTGTGACCCCTCAATATTGTAATAGCGATGAGCAATGTCATCTGGCCTTATGATCTTGTCTTCATCATCTATCATGGATATGTTATAAAATGATTTTTCAAATTAGCAATGAGAGAGGAAATGAATTTCCATTGCATTGCTTCTTGTGGATTTTTTTTGAGAACTAAGTTCTTGATTAGTGATACATGATATGTAATGACATCATGATATCTCTCATTGCCAATTGCTTACAAATATTATGAGGAGGATTAGCAATGAGTAATGGCCTAATATTTTATTGTTTATCGTTGATCCATTTCAAAGCTTTAGTTTTGATTAGCGATGAGCAATAAAGTTCCTTATTTTAAAAAAGGTCCCTTTTGCTAATCTGAGTACATCTTATTTGTGATACCTTTTGTGCCATTGATTTTTCATGTAGGTGTACATGTCAAGATATGATGCTTCCACTATATCTCCCATCACTGATAGGACCCAACGTGAAAATTTGAATTAGTGAAGAGCAATCGAAATGAACATGATCAGGAAATGGGCCACAGATCTAAGGGTTGAGATTTCATCACACAAAACTCTTGCATCGCTAATGGAGCTGAGCGAGGATGAAGTAAATCAATGATGAGTGAAAACTACTACATGAAGAGACAACCTGGTGAAATCTTGAGGACTTTGTATAAAGGAAAGAGGAAGGTGGTGAGATGAATTAGTAACCATTGATATTTTTTTAAAGCTGAAAGATCAACAATCATGGTTTAAACCTTAACGGCTAATTGTCAGTTCACTCACATGAGCTTACTATCAAGTATTAAAGGTGGAACGCCTCTCTCTTGGTTGTAACAAAAAGTAGATATCTAGTTGATCATGCATTCAAATTCATTGGCTAGTAGAAAGGATACTAGAAGCTCAAGAAATTGTGGGGCAAGCTCCAAAAGCTATCAATAACCAGAATGGCATAATTTTCACCCAAGTAAGAAAAATTGGTATTTCCTTCTAATTTAAGTGGTGAGGTGAATGCCTTGAAGAATTGATAGGAAATTGGGGGAATTTTCTATTTTTTCATTTTTGGTAGTTTCAATTTGGTGATTGAGCACTGTATAGATTTTGAGGAAAAGTGTCATGTTTAATAGTAGTGCTTTGTCGTATCGTAATTGTGAGGGGTTTCATTTGGTTGTAAGAAATTGTAAACCCTAGTTCAATTTTCATTGCAAACATGAGTGACCCAGAGCCTAGTGAATCTAGTGTTATACCAAAAAGGAAACCAAAATAGAAGATGGTTAAAAGACTTAAAACTCAGGATGCTTTAGCTAAGGTTAATTCTAAGCCAGTGGCAGTGTCTAACCCTTTGCCAAGTACTCCTACAACCTCCACTAGGTCTAGAAGTGCAAAGAAAGAAATGGAAAATTTTATGCAAGAGGCCTCTAGAGGTTTCAAAGAAGGAGGGTCACGGATTGGTAAAAGGCCCACAAGTCAAGTTGTCATGACCACTAAGTTGATTGATAGTGCTGGAAAAATTGGTGAAAAACCACAACCCCAGAGTGGATGGAAATTGTTTTGATATGCTTTCAATAGGAAAAATTCTAGCAAGCTCACATGTTTTTTATGGGAGTTGAACCTTGGAAATTTGGTTGTCCTGAATGTGTTTGTAGAAGTGGATTTAATGATGGAATTGGCAAGGCACTATAACCCTACTGACAGGACAATCAAAAGTGAAAGTGATGAGTTAATTTTGGACGTAACAAAGGATAAGATGGTAGATGTATTTGGGTTGAATACCAATCATACTACAAAGTTCAAACGTGTTGAATTGTATGTTGAGTATCAGAGGAGAAAATTTGCATTTAAAGAAGCATTACTTGTGTGACACAGGAGCAGGGAGAGATTTACTACTAAGGATGTTGAGCCTTTTGAGTGTGAGGAGTTTGAATAATATTTCAAAAACACTTATTATTGCTTAAATCAAGTACTAGCTCAGGATTTTGAGGTTAGGATAGCTCCTGATTTACTAGTGATGGTGGTGGATATACAAAGTCATAATCAAAACATTGGTTTTGATTATTCTAACTTTGTTGTTGAATGGATGCATGAGGATTTTCTCAGTCTAAAAAAGGAGGTTCTCCCTTGGTGCTTTCCCCATTAATCTTTGTTGATGCATATGCTCTTATGGGAAATTGATTATGAGTGGAAAAGGAAACTAAATATGAAGCTTAAGGACAGTGAGAATAATGTTCTACCTGTGCACATGTGGACATATATTTGGGATCAGGATTGCTCTAATTCCATTTAAATCTTGTTTGCTAATGTTTTAAGGCATGGTATCTTAGTCATTGGGTGTGGCACCTATGTTCAAACTTTCTCCAGAGATCAGAAGTCTTATGCACCCAAAAGATATACCAAGTTATAAGGCCACACATAATTGGGAAGATTGGTTTCTACATTCTGAATATACTTTGATTAGGGCCTATGGAGTTAAGGTGGCACCTCATTGTCTACCCTTGTATGTTTCAAATAGATTCGATTTCATGGAGCTCATGTGGAAAACTGATGTCATGGATTACAAAATGTTTAGAAAGGTTACAAAAGTCACTGCGATATATCCCCAATGTGCTTTTGCTTACTTCACAGTCACTGCCCCTGAGGGATATGAAAAGCTTGGCATTATGGTAAATAATCTCAAAATTCCTATTAATGAGATTAGAATTTTTGATATAGAAGAGTTTGTGTCTGGAAGAAGAAGACAAAAATGCCTAGGCATCATTCATCATGAATTTTTATATAGAGATGAAGTACCAAGAAATCTGACAAGTGATGAGGCTATCATGACTAGGAAAAGAGAATGGACAATTGGGCGGGTGCATGAAGTTGGTCACACTTTTGTGGCCAAATGGGAAAAAAAATTGAAAAGAGATAATGTGAGTGCGTTATAACGCACTCGAATTATAATGTGCTCGTGTTATGTGATTTCAAAAGAAAAAAAAAGTTAAATCTGTATCATTTTCTTTTTACTATTTCTCAGCTCTTCCCATGGCCAAAAACCCTCACTTTTGTGCTCGCATTATAGGAGGAAGGATTTCTACATATTTCATCAACAACAGTTAGATTTTCTTGGAAAATATGGTGCCACGATGATGAAGAGATGTGGGAGGTAAGTATTGTTTGCTATTTGTTTTAAGTTTTTTAGTTTGAAATTGATTTTGTTTGTTTTAGGTTAGATTTGATTGTTTTATTTAAATTTGTAGGAAATCCTACAAATCCTCAACAAGAAGAGGATAAAAATCCTCAACAAAAAAATCCTCAACAAAATCAACCTCAACAACAAAATGAACCTCCCCCACCATTCTCTCAACATCCTCATGGCACTCAAGAAAATTTGAGGAGTGAAATTAAGAACAATAGAAAACAACTTGATGATCTTATTAGTAGGTTCAATGATCCAAATGCTTCAACCACAGAAAGAATGCTTCTAGAAAATTCATTGAAAGATATGTTAAACACTATAGATGCAATCACCCAACAAATATCTGGATGGCAACATAGGAGGAAGACAACCAGGGCATATTATGTAGAAAAATTATCATATAAACAAGTAAAAGATTTAAAAATTACTAAAAGTGATTTGTGCTCTCTATTCACTAACCCTAAAACAAATCAAAATCTTACCCTCAATGCAAAGAGGTTTCCTATTTATTGGTGCCACCACTAAGAGATTAAGAACCATTTTTTATGAAAGATGGTATATGGTCTTTGATTACCCACTGTGCAATAATTGTGAAGTCCCCCAATATTTTCTTATGAAACTATATAGTGAGTTTGTATTGAACCAAATCCCAAATTTTTTTGATATGAGGGAGTTCCAGGGGAGAGGTGGGGGGTTAGCTCAGGATAGGCCCGGTGCATAGGTGGATCCTACGTGGCAAGGGAGATGACCTCTCGCTAGGCTGCCTCGTGAATAGATTGTGATTCATGTCATTGCGAAGGAGAGTGAGAACATAGAGACATTGCAGGTGATCACAACTTTGACCCAAAGTTTCATCCATCACACTAGCCCTATTGTACAGTGCCATCCAAGGGAGTCTTTAGGTGGTGGCCTTTAAACCCATGTGTGTCAATCTTGCAGGGCAACTTGTTTGTATGACCCTACCGGCACTTAGGAGGGTGCTACATAGGATCCATATGCTACTATGCAGCCTAATCTGTATGCATCTATGGTGATGGAGAGGACGGCTGACATTTTGCATGATGCATATGGCATTGACACTTAGGTAAAATTTAGCATGTTCATTGAATTTAATGTATTAACTTTTGATTGTGAAATGCAAGATTAACTAATTTAGTTTTATTATTTTAATAAAATTGTAGGGTCATAGTGTAGAGATTGGATACACCAGTCATCCACCTACTTATTTTTGCAATACACCTATCATTGGGGTATGTAACTAATAAACAATTAAAAATTTATTACAAGTTAATAGCATTGTTTTACGAATGGTATTTTAATATGTGATTTTGGATGTTGAACAGGGTAATGTTGGAGGTTTCAAGGAAACACCTCCTAGTGCCAGTAGATTTGGTCAAACATTCACGGAGGTAATATAGAATAAAGAGAACTTAACTAATTAATTATAAGTTTAATAGATTTGTGTAGTTTATATTCATATTGTTGGTTATGTTGCATTACACATCATTCAAACTCAAAGCATTACTTTAAATTCAATAACTAATAATAAAAAATATATAGTTTAATACTTGTACTCAAAATTGTGTTCATTAGATCTCATACATTATAAGTCATCACGTGGATCGCTATTGTAACTTTTTTGTGATTGAATAATTTGTTGTTTTATTTTTATATGTTGGTGATAGAAAGACTACCAAACATTACGAGGGCAATGGATATTGGTGTTTCCTCCGCTATACAATCCTCGATTGCTCTGATAGGGGAGGTATCAGGCAAATTACTAAATTTCAATTTACATTCATTGTTATAGATGAACTAGTTCTAGTGAAAAATAAAACCATTATTGATTCGTAGTTTAATTCCTATTTGGATGGTTTATATAGGGCTTGAGCATGCCTCAACATCGGCGTGCAAATATTTCCATCGAGGAGAGTGATTGTGAGATGGCCGTAAGTGATTATTTTGTTAAATATATCAATTTTTATAATGTAATTTCTATATATTAATGTCTTTACTTCTTATTGTAATAGTTAAAACTTCACTAGGATATAAACACTAGGAGGAGTAGAAGGAGCACTCCTCAAGCACAACATAAATGGGTGACAAACTTATCACCATCAGATTGCCAAGCAAAGGGAAAGAAAATTGTATTTGAACCAGAGCATGGAGAGAAATGAATTTTGAATGCAGAGCCCTTTTTTGTATGCCTACATGGAAATTTTTTACATATTTTGTATTGGATATATTTGACATTGTATGCCTATATGGCATTCTCGTAAGCCTATATGGCTATTTTGTAACTACATTTTTTACTTATATCAACATATATTGATGTATGCGTACATGGCTATTTGCTTTAAATACAATTTTTTTTTATCGATGGTGTCCATATTTGCATTATAAATTCATGGTTCAATAGATATGAGTTACGTGTATTGAAGTGTATACTTTACAACTTATGCACATATACTTTTTGACTTACGTGTGAACATCGAAAAGTGTGAAAATTTCTGTGTGGAAGTCAAGAGTAAGCCATTTTTGCAATTCTTAGTTCTTGCATACTCAATCTTATGGACTTATTCCTTCCTAGCACATATTGTGAATATTTCTCATTGGGTTCAGAAGACAAATTCCTCATATTTGAACCACTCATAGCAAAGAGATTCACAATAAGACTTTATCATTGGAACACTACTCCATACTTCTCTTGTCTAGACCATAAAGGATTGGAAATTCTTAATTTGATGCAATGATAGTCCTGAGATGAGAATTTATATAACCATGTCTATTTTGAAACTTCACATCTAATACTGCATCAATAAGAACTTAAGAAGTGTTACATAAGAGTGTTAGGTTTGATAGGCCTTCTCTTCCCTAAGGGAGGAGCCTGCATCTTGAATTTTGAACAAAATTTTAAGAAGCAAACATTTTACCTAAAAGCTTCAAACCTAGATGACATATTTGGCTAAGTCTTTCTTGAAAATTATCAATGTGTTCAAACTCTAAAGGAGATTCTCCCTAAAAATAAAACTTTACCCTTTTTCCCAAGGAAAGAAATTGCAACAAGTTGCATGATTTATCTTATTTATTTCTCGCAATTCCTGGTCAATCATTCATGGCTCAGGATAGTTCTATTCCAAGGAAATGACACCTAAAAAATCACAGAGATTCTTCTATGATTTGCAAGAAAAAGGTTTTGGCTCTTTCACAATGTAAATCATTATGTAACACTATTTTCTTGTTTTCCTTCCACATAGAAAAATTTTCACACTTTTCAGATTGATCAATGATCAATAATGGCTAATTGTAAACACTTGGAATTTTTATGTTTGAACTTTAATTTATAATTTTGTATAATGGCATTCGAGTATCACTAATATTTTAATATTTGACTATGAAACTAGTGGTGTATTTTTGCTATGTTATTTGACTATTAATATTGTGGTGTATTCTGAACTTGATTGTTGCTGCAAATATGTATATATTTCTTATTTTTATATGTTTTTGTATTATCGAACCCAAAACAAACCCAACCCCCCAAAAAAAATTCCCGAACCGGCTAATTGGGTTCTCGAACCCAAACTCAAACCCAAAACCAAACCGGTAACTTAGTAAAAAATAGATTTGTGTAGTTTATATTCATAAAATCAATTACATTGCATTGCACATCTTTCAAACTGAAAGCATTGATTCACATTTCATAACTAATAACTAGATGCTGATAGATGACAAAATTTCAATTGCAATATAGTTTTTACAAAGTCAACCAAAGCAGTTATGCAATTAATTCACATTGCATAACTAATAACTAGGAGTAGTTGCCAATTGCATTTGGCTATCATGGCATTCTATGAGACCACATTTCTTTGAGGCATTTTTTCAAACATTTCACTGTCTTGTCTATACTACCACATTTTTCATACATGTCTACCAAAGTATTTTTTCAAATAGTTCAAGTGTTGCCTTGTTGCTATGGCTGAAATCCTAAAACAAGTGCTTTCAAACAAGCTATGGATTCTTGGAAAAAATCTATCAAAAGCATAATAGTAAGCAATATCATAGACAAGGCAGTGAACTCTTTGAAAAAAGGCCTCGAAGAAATGAGGTCTCATGACCTGATGGAATGCCATGACAATCAAATGCTTTTGATTGTCATGGCATTCCATCACCATGAGACCTCATTTCTTTGAGGCATTTTTTCAAAGAGTTCACTGCCTTGTCTATGCTAATACATTTTTCATACATGTCTATCAAAGCATTTTATCAAACAGTTCATTTCCTTGCTACTATGGCTAAAAGCCTAAAACAGGTGCTTTCGAACAAGTTATGGATGCTTAGAAAAAATATATCATAGCATAATAGTAAGAAATAGCATGGACAAGGGAATGAACTTTTTGAAAAAAATGCCTCAAAGAAATGTGGTCTCATGGTGGTGGAATGCCATGACAAGCAAATTGTTATGGATTGTCATGGAATTCCATCACCATGAGACCACATTTCTTTGAGGCATTTTTTCAAATAGTTTGCTACCTTGTCTATGCTACTACATGTATCATACATGTTTACCAAAGCATTTTATCAAATAATTTGATTCCTTGTTTCTATGGCTAAAAGCCTAAAATAGGTGCTTCCAAAAAAGCTATGGATGCTTGGAAAAAATCTATCAAAGCATACTAATAATCAATAGCATAGAAAAAAGGCAGCAAACTATTTGAAAAAAATCCTCAAAGAAATGTGGTCTCAATGGTGATGGAATGCCATGAAAATCCATAGCAATTTTCTTGTCATGGCATTCATCATGCCATTCCATCACCATGAAACCACATTTCTTTGAGGCATTTTTTCAAAGAGTTCACTTCCTTGTGTATGCTACTACATTTATCATACATGTTTACCAAAGCATTTTATCAAACATTTCACTTCTTTGTTGCTATGGCTAAAAGCCTAAAATAGATGCTTCCAAAAAAGCTATGGATGCTTGGAAAAAATCTATCAAAGCATACTAATAATCAATAGCATAGAAAAGGTAGCAAACTATCTGAAAAAAAATCCTCAAAGAAATTTGGTCTCAATGGTGATGGAATTCCATGACAATCCATAGGAATTTTCTTTTCATGGCATTCATCATGCCATTCTATCACCATGAAACCACATTTCTTTGAGGCATTTGTTCAAAGAGTTCACTACCTTGTCTATGCTAACACATTTTTCATACATGTCTATCAAAGCATTTTATCAAACAGTTCATTGCCTTGCTGCTATGGCTAAAATCCTAAAACAGGTTCTTTCAAACAAGCTATGGATGCTTGGAAAAAATCTATCAAAGCATAATAGTAAGCAACAATGCAATACAAATATTTCCAAACCACTCAACAACTCAGGGGACTCTTGTCCCAAACTCATCTTGGAGAAGATCAAACAAAATTTCAACATTTCATCAGAAATCTACTTTTCATCTACTCAAATTCTCTTATCATTCATCATTCATCCTTCCACAAATCTGTATTCCAATTGACTCATTCAAAGCAAAAAACCATTTTAGAAAACTTTGATTCAATCAATTAGATCAACATGCATTTCGAAAACACCATTTTCAACAAGGCACTCTTCCATTCAATCAATTCATTCAACTTGTCCCAAATAGTCAATCCATCATTACAATTGGTTTTCAGACTTTTACCAGACCATCAAGCACTGTGAACATCATTATTACAACTGATACAAATTAGGAACTTGCTCTCTTAACTTTGTTCTAACTGAACTTACAATTTCATGTATTATTTTACACCAAGTCTCCTCACTATCCAACTGTCAAAACAACATATCTCACTTCTAAACCCTGTCCAAGACTCCATACATCCCTAACACCATCACTTCGACAACATTATCCCAAAATCAACTCACTGATCACTGTTAGGTCAGACTTCTATTCTCTGAGCAGTCAAGGCACTACTTCTCAATGAGACATTCATGCCCTAAATCGGGTAAACCAAACACACTAGTTTGAAAACCCAAGATCCAAAACACTTTTAGAGACCTCTTAATGCCCATGTCCTCATATCAAAAAACTCATAATAACTTATATTTAAGAAATAATCAGTTTTTAGTCTGAACATTGTCAAAAAGGCTACTAAAATAGGCCTGATTTTCAAAGAAGACCCCCTTCAAACATTCCCAAAACACTTAAAACCTCAAAAAAATCATTAGACATAACAAAAAACTCTTGCACAATCCATACAAGTTAAGAAACAACTGAAAAACATAGAAAATAAGCTAAAACAAGGAACTCTTTGTTAATTTAATTCTTCCATAATACAATGATCTCTTTGCTCGGCCTTTACAATCCTTTTAAAGAAGTTTCCAACCATCAACTACCTCTTCATCTTCCTTGATTTTCTTGATTTTCTTGTTTTGTCTCTTCACATTCCTTCATTTTCTCTCTTTTACATATTTAGCATTTTGACAATATTACACTTTGTGCTTTTTCATGCCTTGATTACATTTAATTTTGGCATTACATGGACTTAAATACATTTTTGACAACTTAGACTTTTGAAGGCATTGCATGACCTAGGTACTCCTGCACCACAAGCTATGGTCTCATGGTTTTTTTTCACATTAACGTGATTTGATTCACATTTTTTTCATGTGAAAATCAGCATGAACCATATTTTGTATTATGGAGCTATATTAAGTTGCCACTTCGAAAACCAACATAACAATGATACAAAATAATGCTTGAGACTACAAGAAGGCATCAAAATGGCTAGTGTACTAAAAAAATTCTTATGATTTATGAATAATGTTGATAACTCTACTCAGTTGGCTTCTTTTTTCAAAATCATACAAATTGAACCCTAGCATCAATAGACTCTGTATATCAAGCTACCACAATTCAAGTTACATCAAGCCCATATCACCGAGACACAGCCCAAACAATAGGAGGAATGGCCTATTTCAACATACTACACTCAAACCCTTAAGGGATTGATTTGGTTGAACGTAGCTCAGAGTGATTCTGCATGTTTGGGTATGAAAGAGGACCATTCCTAGCATGAATATTCCTACTCAGATGCGTTGGAACAGTCTATTTGGTCACATGAGTTGTAGAACAAAAATTGCACCACCTTGCAACTTTCCACTGCTTGCATTTGACACTTTTTCCATCAATTGAAAACTGCACACCACGGGAAAACCACTCTAAGATAATGAAAACCAAGGAGTTTATTGTAGAGGGGCTCAACATGATCCCATAGGATTAGACGAGAAGTTTCTAAGCATCACGGTGTCCGAGAAACCTCATGTTGAAGTTTGCAGCCATTTTGCCCTTTGGACCCTTAAGGGATCAATCCAGTTGAACGTAGCTCAGAGTGATTCTGCATGTTTGGGTGTGAAAGAGGATTATGCCTAGTGTAAACATTCCTATTTGAACACATTGGAATAGTCCGTTTGGTCACATGAGTTGCAGAACAAAAATTGCACCACCTTGCAACTTTCCACTGCTTGCATTTGACATTTTTTCCATCAACTAAAAACTAGACACCACGAGAAAACCACTTCGAAATAACAAAAACTAATAGAGGTTATTATAGAGGGGGCCAACATGATCTCATAGGATCAGACGAGAAGTTTATAAACATCACAATGTCTGAGTAACCTCATGCTAAAGTTTGCAGCCATTTTACCCTTTGGACCCTTAACAGATCGATCTGGTTGAATGTAGCTCGAAGCGATTCCGCATGTTTGGGTGTGAAAGAGGACCATTCCTAGTGTAAAAATTCATATTTAGATGTCTTGAAATAGTCTGTTTGGTCACATGAGTTACAGAACGAAAATTGCACCACTTTGCAACTTTCCACTGCTTCCATTTGACACTTTTTCCATCAACTGAAAACTGGACACTACGGGAAAACCACTCCAAGATAACAAAAATCAAGAGAGGTTATTGTAGAGGGTGCTAACATAATCTCATAGGATTAGATGAGAATTTTATAAGCATCACAGTGTCCGAGTAACCTCGTGTTGAAGTTTACAGTCATTTTGCCCTTTGGACCCTTAAGGGATTAATATGGTTGAACATAGCTCTGAGCGATTCCATGTGTTTGGGTGTGAAAGAGGACCATTCCTAGTGTAAAAATGTCTATTCAGATGCATTGAAATAGTCTATTTGGTCACACGAGTTGCAAAACAAAAATTGCACCACTTTGCAACTTTCCACTGCTTTTATTTGACACTTTTTCCATCAACTAAAAACTTGACACTATGGCAAAAACACTCCAAGATAAAAAAATAGAGAGAGGTTATTGTAGAGGGGCCCAACACAATCCCATAGGATTAGATGAGAAGTTTCTAAGTGTCACGGTGTCTGAGTAACCTCATGCTGAAGTTTGCAGCCATTTTTCCCTTTGGACCCTTAAGGGATCGATCCGGTTGAACGTAGCTCGGAGTGATTCCACGTGTTTGGGTGCAAAATAGGACCATTCCTAGCGTAAACATGCCTATTTAGATGCGTTGGAACAGTTTGTTTGGTCACACAAGTTGCAAAATGAAAGTTGCACCACTTTGCAACTTTTCACTGCTTCCATTTGACACTTTTTCCATCAACTAAAAATTGGACACTACAAAAAAACCACTCTTGAGATAATGAAAACTAAGAGAGGTTATTGTATAGGGGCCCAACAAGATCCCATAGGATTAGACGAGAATTTTCTAAGCATCACAGTGTATGAGTAACCTCATGCTGAAGTTTGCAGCCATTTTTCCCTTTGGTCCCTTAAGGGATCAATCCAATTGAATGTATCTCAGAGTGATTCAGTGTGTTTAGGTATGAAATAGGACCATTAATAGTGTAAACATGCCTATTTAGATGTGTTAGAATAGTTTGTTTGGTCAGACGAGTTTGAAAACAAAAGTTGCATGACTTTGCAACTTTTCACAAGGCAAAAAGACACCTAACCTTCAAATCTTGCTTCCAAAATTTTACCAGACCTTGGTACACTGTATTCATCTTTATTTTGATGTGAAAAAAGCTAAAACACCTTTATTACAACACTGTTTAATCAGATTTCACAATTGCTTGCACTAGAAGACCAAATTTGCTTGTAAGTGCTAAAACACTAAATCAGGTGTAACATGCAAACCACAATGAATCTTTATAGGATAAATACATTTTAGGGTAGCCAATTTTTCCATTAAAAATATATATTTTTTTTAGATATAGTTATTTTGGAACACATGCCTACTGTCCCAACTTCTTTGCTTCTAAAGAACCCCAAATAGGCCATTTTAACAAAGAAAGTAGTCTTTAATCATCACAAAAATACCAACAAACCTCAAATAGTTTTTTTCAATGTGTAAAAACTCTCAAATAAATAAATTTCAAGATGGAAAATTCCCAGCAACACACACAATCTATAAACCCTTGATTATAGGGTGAAAATCACAAAAAACAGTGAGGGTTTCAAGTATTTCACTCTAAGAAACCTCAAACACTCTAGACAACACTTGGATCATGCCTTATTATGTTTAAAAAATATTTTAGAATCATTTTCCTAGACATGCATTCATTATTTCTTCCATACCCTGCATAAAACATCTATTTTTGGATGAAAAACTCCACCTTTGCATTCTTGACTTCCCTACACAAAACGACTCAACCAAAACAATAAACTAATGCAAATAGGGATTGTAATATTTCAACAAACACATTTATATTAGTCCCAAGTAATTTTCAAAACCCCAACTATCTATCTTGACAATTATCTCCTTTCAACTAGGTCTACTCTAGTAGCCATACAAACCATGCTTTTGGGCTTTATCACTTTAGCTTCCCAAATGAATTCTCAAATAAATGAATTTTTTTGAAGGCATATCAACTGATGTAGAGTAGGGTGGAGGAATAAAAATTTAGACTTAAGAACCATGAAACCAACTCAGGTTCATATATCTAATCCAACTTCCATAAGGTCAACACTATAGTCTTCCAATTCACCACTGAACAACTAAAATACCAATTCCTTAAAGAGAATTGTAAAAACATCCATTGATCATCCAAATAACATTCATACTTCATCAAGAAGACAGATCTAAGCTTCCACCTAAGATTCATCTTCCAAAGCTTAAAGAAACATCAAGGTATCATGCTCAAGGGCTACAAGAACTAGCCCAATTTTACAAACAAACCCACCTTTAAACTTCTTGTCATAACAAAATCTCCTAGATAGTCACAAATTGTGCTTTAAAACCACAAATTTTCTAGTCTGAAAATACTCTGTACAAGTCTGTTAACCTGCTGCTCCAACAAACCCTCATTTTCCCTCCTAAAATCTAGGGTTTCTCAAGATCTTCACTCAAAAAGTCACAATACACAAAACCAAAACATAAAACATATTTCCCTAGGTCTGCTCAGACCTTCCAACCCTTCCTAAACTCAATCCCAACACAAATCCATGAAAAGACAAATTGAAACCAGCATTTTCACATAGAAACTTAACATTTTCTGCCTAGGCATCATAAGAATTCAGACTTAAAGACTCCCCCTCACCAAGAAACTTCATTCCACACCTAATATAAATGCATGCAAGTCTTCCCACCAAGTCACATAACTTTATAGTAGGTGGGAAGACAAAAATTACATTTTTTTAATCACAAAACAGTGATAAATTTGTTACACAAGCTACTACAGATAAATTAGTATTTCTCCCTCCAAAATGAATATTGGAAGCCCTAAATGGAAGAAAATGGAAACTAATTCACAATAATACATGAAAACATGAATGAGAAAGCCTTCTAAGAATGTACGGGTCTGTACAAGTGAAGGAAACTCTAAAAATACAGTAAAATTAGGAAATAGAATGAAAAATAAAAAATAAAGCATTGAAAACTCTAAATCAAACATTAAACAAACTTTCTATATTGAATAATTAGCCTTGAATGGACTTAAAATAGCAATTACAATGTCTCTTGATCTTCCCCAACGCATATGCTTTCCTTTTGAACTTTTTTCTTTTTGTCTTCCACTAAAACTGCATTACAAGGTTCACCTTTTGAACTTTTTGTCTTTTTGTAAGACTCACATTACATGATAAATGGTCTATAAAGCCCTTATTTAACACAAATAACCCTAAAACACTTAAATTACAAGGTTCACCACATGAATCCCCTTATTGATCAACTTCTTTACATCATGACTCAATTGACCTAATACATACAAAAATGGTATTGAATCCTTATTAAATGAAATAAAATGACCTCAAACCATCTAAGAACACCCTAAATGATCAAATGACCAAATAATAGAAACCAAAAGGGTTCAAGTGTTGAAAATATGGAGTTGGTGCTCTTGCTTTCAAAAGTATGATTGCCAACAACATACAATGTTCACAAGGCTTTTTTGAAAGCATATCAACCTCCTCAACCAACTACAACCACTTTCAACTTCTTTTACAAGTGTGACCCTTCAACTTCTAAGTATTTACAAAATGAAAAATTTTGGTTTGACAACATTACATTGTTATGTGCAACTTTTGACATATTGATGTAAATGACTCCATACCTAAACTAGTGACCTTATGATGGCCTCATTACATCATCTTAACCCTTACATTATGAATTTACATACATTTTCACATTTAGGCCATTCAAGGCTTCATTACACCAAATTGACAACATTCTAACATGACATTGCAACCTCATATCCTACCAACCCAGATTGACTTAAAAACACTTCCTAATTGTCCTTGTGACCTTATTACAACATTCTTCATGGACTACAAATGAAAATTTACCACTTGAACACCTTGTGGTCCTAATTGTCCTTGGTGCTCCTACACCATAAACACCCTACTATAACCCTACTCCACTAATCTACAAGCCTAATTCAGTGGAGTATGCTTTATTTCTTTACTTGACTCTCAAAACCTCAAATTGAAGGTTCCAAACTGAATTTCAAAAAATGTGCTCTAACAGTGGAAAAACTCAATGGATTTTCTTCTAGATGGACTCAAAAGAAACCTAATTCTCTATATTATCTTAATCTACAAAGAAAAAGGCCTAAATCTACTGTACAGGTAGTACAAAGCTAGCAAAACTGAAAGAAAACATAGAAATTAATGAATAGGGAACTTTTATTGCAAGATTTCGTTCAAATCAGAATTGAGATTTGTCAAGATCATCAAAATAAGGATGTTGCATTGCTTTTCTACTTGAGATTCTCTTGGATGGCTCATAAATCTGCATTTTCTGTAAGGAGGGACCAATCAATTTTTACTAGTTTAATTACAGATACGCAAAGGAAAAGAATAAAAAGAA
This sequence comes from Sequoia sempervirens, assembly GCA_007258455.2. Classification (NCBI taxonomy): domain Eukaryota; kingdom Viridiplantae; phylum Streptophyta; class Pinopsida; order Cupressales; family Cupressaceae; genus Sequoia; species Sequoia sempervirens. The sequence goes on from VDFB02193867.1 coordinate 441,205,871, forward strand.
ATAGCTCATCCAAAATAGACAGAAGGCACTTACATATAAGCATGGCAGTCTCTCAACTTAGTCAATCTTGGTCATACATCTTCACTGTGAGCTCAAAGATACCTATTGTACACAACACCTCTCATGAATAGAATTTTTTGAAATTTGAGATGCTCTTATAATTTCTACATCATAGGTGGTCATGATAAGGTTATATTCAAATGAATAACTTGAAATTGCCTCACCAAGCTTCGCACACACTTTTGTAATGGCTTAAAATCATAATTGAGATTTGTCAAGATCATCAAAATAAGCATGTTGCATTGCTTTTTTGCTTGAGATTCTCTTGGATGGCTCATAAATCTACATTTCATGCAAGGGGAAACCAATCAATGTTTTCCTAGTTACATACAGATACACAAAGTAAAATAAGATGATAGCATTGGCATCAACCAAATTGAAATGGATACAAGTATAAATTAATAAGAACTATTGTGCATATACTTACAAATTAATCCAATGAAGCATCTGGGTCTGCTCTACTCTTTATTGTGTCAAGTATTGCCTCATGGTCAGACTCACGGACCTTCCACAAGGTCTTGTTCAAAGGTCTACCCCCATATTTGGTCAAACAAACATTGGATGCCACGACAAGGTTTGAGTAATGAAGAATCTTACGATGCATGTCAAATTCCTTAAATAACCAATGTTTAACACTCTTATGTGGGTACCTTCTCACCACTTTCCAGTAACAACAACTGGATCTTGTAGGGTATTCAATGTTTTCTCCATCTATAATTGGGGCTTCCAATTTCTTTTTTGCCTCAACACAACGACACAAGTAATATTTTGTACCCTCTTCATTGTCTTCATCTGCAATAACTGCATAAACATGCCTTGCAGTTATATGTGTGGCATATCTCTTGAAATTAGTCAACATTATGAATATAGTACAAAGTAAGATAACAATATAGAATTTCAAATACTAAGCAAGTAGATATATTACTTGGTTGAACTAGATCTGATACATGGTCAAATTCAACCGATGATTCCATCTGTGTTAGTTCCAATGCCATCAGAGGGTGATATGTGTGAAGTGGGCTAAGATAACTTGTCAACCATTTTTCAACCCACTCCCCTGACTCACAATCATTCCAGGCTTGCATTGTACATGAATAACAAAAGCATGCCATCTTATGTGTATCGATACCCCATGAACCTACATTTGAGCTAAGGAAAGAGTGCAACTCACTCGATCCTATTAGTGTACAAAAATCCTCATATGGTGCAATGTTAGTATCATCCATCAACCAAAAAAATCTATGAACTGAAGACATACCTTCATTTCCTAGACCCATCCAAGCATTACACCACTTGACAATTGATCTTGCATCTGTCAACTATGCACTGTCTTTATACTTTAACTCTTCTCGTGCTAATGCTCTTTTCACACATGATCCTGCACCGTCATGCCCCCCCTTTCCATGTCTGGCCTCACAAAAGTTCCACATATGTTGAACACATGTAGTGAGATGTATCCTACACATCTAGTAGAACATGTGCGCGTTCTTGAACTGTGTTGCATAGTTATCTAACCATTTATATGTCGACCGTATGATATTCCCCTTTGATCCAAATGAATGTAGAACATCTAGAAC